>CM055959.1:56650273-57250273 GCA_029490685.1 Schizonepeta tenuifolia
GATTGGATTGATGCAGCGTGCGGAGGATCTATTTTGAATAAATTTCCTAGTGAAGCTTACAAGTTATTTGCTATAATGGCAGACAATCAAAGAGATCAAGAGGAGATGCAAAGATCGGTTGCAATTGACCAAGAAGAAGATAAGATTGAGAGATTGTGTAGTATGATGGAGAAGTTTTTGGTCAACATGAGCACTTTTATTTGCCCAACATTGAAGAAGACAATTTATAAGTGTTAAGTGTGTTCAGCCACTACACACGCTACTGATCAATGTCCGTCTTGGTTCAAGGACGAAGAAGTAACTGTTATTGGAAAACAACCTGGGCAGAATTGAAACATTGGGTAGCATGTAGCTTAACAACATCAATATGTTTTGCCTCACAACCATGAACAGAATAGAGGCAACTCATTGATGACTGACATGAATAGTCAACTTCCTCAAGTTGCGCCCGCATTGGCCAGAATGAGAAAGAAACAAGGGAAACTCCCTGTCTAAGAAGAGGTCAACATGGGGTCAACAGATGAAGAAGAACTTACCTAAGAAATAGAAGCTAAAAAGAAGGATGCTGCTATGCCCAAGAAGGTGGAGGTACCTGCCTATGTGCCCAGAATACCATTTCCAAGCAGATTGAAAAAAGAGAAGGAGCTTGGGCAACATACCGGTATTGATGATCCTGTTAAAGAGGGCATAACTGAGGATAACGCCCAAGATGGTGATTTCAAGGTTGTCCAAGAGGTCAACTATTTAAGTACTGAGGTTGACGGGCAATACAGAACTTAGGCACTCAACATACCCTTATTGTGCCCAGAAGATAAATTGATGCCATCTATTGAGCAAGCACCTAAATTGGATAGGCCATTGCCCAGACATCTGAGATACATGTACCCAGTGTAAGATGAGACTCTACCCATGATCATAAGTGATGAGTTAACCATTGAAGAAGAAAAGGTGCAAAGCGTCTTGGACATGAACAAAGAGGCAATTGATTGGACTTTGACCAATATCCAGGGTATGAGTCCAACCATTTGTATGCATCACCCTTTGATGAAAGAAGACATTGTGCCCAGAATGGAACATCAAGGAGAGCTAAACCAAGTGATGAAGGAGATCCTAAAACTCCTGGGTCTGGGAAAAATCTATCCAGAATTTGAAGATCGTTCATTGCCCAAAGCGTATGCTGTGCCCAAGACGTCTAACAATCAAGTTGTTAAAGATAAGAACAAGAAGATGGTGGCCATGAGACCTCAAAGTGATCGGAGAGGACGTATTAACTACCGAAAGTTTAGCCAATAGAGAAGGAAAGTTCGAGACGTAATCATTTGGGAAAAGAAATTTTGCTATGGGCACTACTATGGTGAGAAGGAGGCTCTAGATCTCCTTGACCTTGAGGAACACTGAATGAGTTCGACGTCATGCCTAGGATGCAAAATAGGGCACTGACCAGGAGGCAACTGACGAGCATATATTTTGTGCTCTTGTCATGTGTGTTTTAGGTAAAGATCGAGTCTATTTTAGAGCTTTTTGTTTCTGTTTTATGTCTGGGAGGACACTTGAGTTGGCAGGGCAAGAAAAGGCAGGAACTGGGCAAGTCTGGAGCCAAAACATGTAAAAAGAGTGAGAACTGGTTATATAATGCAATGACCATAGTAGTTGTGCTCCTGGCTCAAACTACTAAGAGCATAAGTCCAAATCAAGATGAAGAGCTGCTCCATTTTCAGTGGTATGGTCAATCTAGACGATTGTGTGTTTTGCTCCAGAAGGCAAGGTGCAGGTTTGACGTGGGCAAGAGATGGTAGAGAGATTGGGAAAGCAGAGTGCAGAGCTTGGGCAACGGTGCTGGCTCGTGAAGATGCAGCTGTTAGAGTCCTACAAGGAAATAAATTCCTTGCAGCACAAGAATTCGATTGATGTTTCCTACTATAACAGCAGCACGTTTTTAGCGATAAGGAAGGAGATCTTTCCAACCTTATCCATTGATCCTTACATCGAAGCAACCGGCCCGTTCTCTAGAAGACCCGTTTGTGGGTTTGCCCTAGTTCTTGTACTCTATAAATACATCCATACATGCACGGCGCAAGACACCACTTTGAAACAATCTTTACCGCATTCTTTACTTTCTGTAATTCGATACACTTTTATTTTCAACAATTTATGTTTAAGTTCTTAGATACAATTTACTTTCGTTGTTAAGTCCCACCTTAGGCAGACAATTTTTAGTTATCGCTATTAATCCAAGTATGTTTTTCTTTATCTATTTTGTTTTCATTATGTACTTTATGTCTAGCTAAGCCTTTAAATCTAAGTTTAGGATAGATGATATGATGTATAACTTGTAAATCTCGTGAGGTCTACGTGTTATTGATAGTTGTATATATGTGTGTTCCCGAGGTATTGGGCAACGATTCCAAAGAAGTTCGATGGACACAGGCAACTCGGAAGGCCAACGAGCCCTAGGCACATATAGATTCCTACATTGCAGGAGGGTTATCAAGAAGTTCTCGTGCTTGCCTTACGTTCCTTGTGAGAGGCAAGAATGAGTTGATAGCCTTGGCCTAGAGCTGCAAAGATGTGTCAATGCTGGTGAATGTCGGAGTGAGATCCTCGTTATCTTGTTGTGTCAGAGTGGGCCCATCTAGAACTAAATGCTGCTTGACCAACATGCGCTCGATAAGGTGTTATTCCCGAGACTTTTGGGCAAGCAAGAGGATTTGCTAGGGTATCCCTGTCAAGACTTAAACATAAGGATAGAGCTGGCCGGACTATGTAGCGTACGTGGTGGCGTGACAATGGGGACCCTGCATAGTTTTAGCCCATAACCAGTGACACATTTACGCAACAAATATCTTTGAACCGATGATCGAGTTAAAGTTAAACTCATTGATTGAAAACCTAAATCTAGATTGTTTTTATTACTGATCTTTTTGCTTGTCATGTTACAGTTATTTACTTTCAGCAATTTGCCAAAGGTAATAGTGACAGTTGCCCAAGGCTAGATAGATAGATACTCAACATAACCTTTTTATGCCCCAACCAGAGATTATCACGAGCAACTCCCTGTAGGATCGACCATGTACTTGCCAACTAGCTATTCCTAGGGTTAGGCATAAGAGTGAAATACAAATTGTATTTTGTCACAGCTTAAACGACGGTTGTGTCAAAATTGGCACTGTTGCCGGGGAGTTGATTACAGTGGTAATTTCTATTGTGTTGATTTCTTTGTTCTTATTTTATGCAAGAAACTAACCTTACAGGAAACGAAGGAGAAACGTTGTATGACGATAACATCAACTTGACCTTAAGAAAGATTTTAGTAGAGAAGAAAAAGAAGGAAGAGGCATTGGAAGTAATTCAGGAGGAAACCTTTGACGAGGGAGAACTTTCCTTGTCAAGCGATGCAGAAGAAGATATTCAAAGCGAAATATCAATGCAGAACCCAGTGGAGGAGGAGAAAAGCTTGAGGGAAATGGTATTTCCCAACACCACGAACTTGAGGCCTTCAGGCATAACTTTGCCTACACCTACGAGAGGATGGGAACTGAAGTCCCTCAAAGACACTTGCAAGATTTTGAGATGGCTTATGGAACCATCCATACTGATGGAAATCTGAGCGAATATGTAAGGCTCATTGCCTTCCCATTCTCTTTGCAAGACAACGCAAGGGAGTGGCTTTATTCATTGCCCACAGGATATGTTACCACTTGGCAAGAGCTGCAGCCGAAATTTTTGGAAAATACTTTCCTGCTGCCCGAATTTAGAAGATGAGGAAGATGATTACAGGCATTAAGATGGGTATTGGAGAGGATTTTTACTCATACTTCTATAGATTCAAGCAAATGTTAACAAAATGCCCACATCATCAAATTGCGGAACATGACTTGATCCAATGTTTTGTAGCGGGACTATGAACGAGTGAGAGGGCATTGGTCAATGCAGCTTGTGGAGGGTCAGCTATAAGGAAGCAGCCAAGTGTAGTGCTCAAGATGATTGCTGAGATGACGGAGGAGCTAAGGGGCGATTGGGGAGAATTTCCCAAGCTATCAACAACTGCAGCCAAAGCACCACTGACTTCGACTAGTATGGAGGATAAGCTTGATAAGATGTTCAACAAGATGGATGCCCTGGTAACCGTTTTATCAGGAAACAACAAGAAGGCAGTGAGAGCTTGTGGAATTTATATGGTGATCACGCATGCTACGGATCAATGCCCAAGCTTGGAAGAGGAGGTCAATGCAATTTGGTTCAACAGTAACAACCATGGGAGGCCTTATGATCCAAACTCGCAATTCTATAACCCAGGATGGAGGAATCATGAGAACTTGAGGTATGGAAACAATAACTACCAAGGGTTTGGGCAACAGCAGCAAATACAACCTCAGCCACAACAACAATATCCTCCTAGAGATCAGAATAGGCCAAGCCTAGCAAACCAAGTAACTTCAGTGGCCAAGGATAATATCAGAATGCAACAGGAGCTTGAGAAGTTTAGGACGGAGACAAGGGGAGCCATTCAAAGCATGACTAACCAACTAACTAACTTCGTCAATACTATGTCAAGATTTGAAAAGAGGCAAGGTGAATTGCCTGCCCAACCAGAAGTACCCCCTAAGGCCCAAGTTAATGCAGTCATGCTGAGAGGAGGAAAGACGTTGCCTGATAGAGTGCAGATGCCGGAGTTTGATACTGTATTGCCCAAGGAAAAAGAGAAAGAGGTAGAGGAGAAGGATAAGGAAGTAGATGAGGAGAAGAATAAGGAAGTAGATAAGGAAAAGAATGACGAGAAAGAAATTCCAAAATCTGTTTATGTCAAACCTAACCCTGTTGTTCGTGCTCCTTTTCATATGAGGTTGAGAAGAAATAAGAAGGATGAAGAATTATCTGAGATGTTCAAGATCTTTCAAAAAGTGGAGATAAACCTACCCCTCCTCTTAGCATTACGCAACATGCACAAATGTGCGAGATTTTTGAAGGAGCTTTGCTCAAAGAAGGTGAAAAGAATGGACGAGTCTAAAGTTCTCTTAAGAGAGAGTGTTTCATCAGTCCTGAAGTGAGACTTGCCCAAGAAGTGTGGAGATCCAGGGATGTTTGTCATTCTCTGCATAATTGGAGATATGAAGATTGAACGTGTTATGCTTGACCTAGGTGCGTCAATCATTGTGATGCCATTGTCCATATACAATGAAGATGTTATGGGACCACTCAAGCCTACAAAGGTGGTTATCCAATTAGCGGACAAGTCTAATGTGTATCCTGAGGGCATACTGGAAGATGTGCTAGTCAAGGAAGAGGATCTCATTTTCCCAACAGATTTTTATGTTCTTGACATGGGCAAGACATGAGCTAAAGCATCGAAAATGCTGTTTGGAAGGCCATTCATGAAGACTGCCAAGACAAGAATTGATTGCAACTCAGGGCAACTAACATGTGAATTTAATGGCGAGTCAGTTACTTTAAACTTATTCAAAGTGATGGAACACCCCCAAGATACGGAGATGGTCGAGTATATTGACCACGTTGATCAAGCAGTAGAAGAGGCAGTCCCTCTTTTTGGTAGTCAAGATCCATTGGATGTAGTCATTCAAGGAGGAGTTGAAGAGAGCCCGGATAATTCTTTCCTCGTTGGTTGAGCTTTGGAGTATTTAGGAGTAGAGTAAGTGGATGAATCCCGAATGTCCCCATATTCCTTGTCCACGATCAGAGATGAAGATAGATTGGTGCCCTCACTGGTACGAGCACCTAAGTTAGGAGAGAGCCCAGACAATTCTAACCAAGTTAGGCAAGCATTAAAATACTTGAGGGCAGAGATAGAAGGAGAACCCAGATCTCCACCATATACCTTGCCCAAGATCAGAGAGGAAAAAAGATTGGTGCCTTCACTCGTTCGAGCACCCAAGTTGGAACTTAAATCTCTCCCCGCTCATTTGAAGTACATATTTTGGGAGAGAATGATACATTGCTAGTGATTATAAGTTCGGAGTTGAGCAAGAAAGAAGAAGATGAAGTTCGAGATGTCCGTATGCGTTACAAAGATGCAATTGGTTGGACCCTTGCCGACATCAAAGGCATTAGTCTATCTCTTTGCACTCACCATATCTTGCTGGAAGATGATGCTAAGCCGACTAGAGATCCACAAAGGAAGTTAAACTTGACCATGAAGGAAGTTCTTATGAAGGAGTTACTCAAGCTGTTGGACTTGGGCATTATCTACTCAGTTCACGATAGCAAGTGGGTAAGTCCAGTACACATGGTACCCAAGAAGTCAGTGATATAAGTGGTCAATAATGAGAAGAATGAGCTTGTGCCTACAAGGCTCCAAACAGGATGGCGGATGTGTGTTGACTATAGAAAGCTTAATAAGGTAATGAGGAAGGATCACTTTCCTTTGCCATTAATTGACGAGATGCTGGAAAGATTGACGGGGAACAAGTACTTTTACTTCTTGATGGATACTCTGGATGCATGCAGATATGGGTTGCCCAAGAAGACCAGGACAAGACAACATTTACTTGCCCATTCGGGACGTTTGCATATCGCCGCATGCCTTTTGGTTTATGCAACGCCCCGGGCACGTTTCAAAGGTGCATGATGAGCACATTTTCAGATTTGTTGGAGAATTGTCTTAGGCATTTGGAGTTGGTTTTGAACACATGCGTGGAGAAGAGTTGGTGTTGAACTATGAGAAGTGTCACTTTATGGTACGAGAAGGTATCGTGCTTAGGCACATGATTTCAGAAAGATGGATATAGGTTGATAAGACAAAGATTGATGTCATCTCCAAGTTACCTTATCCAACCAATGTCAAGCAATTATGAGGATTCTTGGGACATGCTGGATTCTATAGGAGATTCGTGAAGGATTTTGCTAAGATTACCCAACCAATGATGAGATTGCTCCAGAATGAAGTAGAGTAGGAATTAAATGCAGATTGTCAAAGGGCATTTGACGTGTTGAAGGAATGCTTGGTCATGGCACCTGTGATATAACCCCCTGATTGGGGAATGCCATTTGTGTTGATGTGCGATGCAAGTGGGTATACCGTGGGAGTAGTACTTGGTCAAAGGAGAGGTAAGGAAAGCCATGTTAAATATTATGCCTCTAAAACTCTCAATGCAGCATAAATCAATTACACCACCATGGAGAAAGAGCTTTTGGCAGTTGTGTTTGCCTTTGAAAAGTTCAGATCTTATCTACTCGGGGGAAAGACAATTGTTTACACTGACCATGCAGCGCTGAGATACCTTATGAACAAGAAAGAGTCGAAGCTAAGGCTTATTTATTGGATTTTGCTTTTGCAAGAGTTCGATGTGGAGATGAAATATAAAAGTGGAGCTCAGAATTTGGTGGTGGATCACTTGAGTAGGATTGTCAGAGAAGAAGACTTCGTAGCCATTACGGAAACTTTCCCTGACGAGCATCTCTACATGACTGAAGCTCAATTTCATGGAGAGCCTTGGTACGCTGATATTGCCAACTTTAAGAGTACGAGAGAGGTGCAAAACAATCTTTCATACCACTAAAAGCAGAAAATTCTCGAGGAGAGTAAGAAGTATGTTTGGGATGATCCCTACTTATGGAAGAAGTGTGCTGACCAAGGATTAAAGAGGTGCATGCCTGACTAGGAGACTAAGAGTATCTTGAAGCATTGCCACAATAGGGAATGTAGAGGTCACTTTGGGCACCGATGAACTGCAAGGAATATTTTCGATTGTGGGTTCTTTTGGCCTATGATTTTTAAGGATGCTTATGAATGCTGCAAGAATTGTTTCAAGTGTCAACAAGAAGGGAATGCAACTAGATTGGATGAGATGCCCATGAACCCAATCAGGTCGATGGAGATCTTTGACATATGGGGGATGGATTTTATGGGACCTTTGCCCAGCTCAAAAGGGAATCAGTATAAAATATTGGCAGTTGACTATGTGTCGAAGTGGGCAGAGGCAAAGGCTACACCAACAAATGATGCCCATGTGGTTGCTACTTTTCTTAAGGGGAATATTTTCAATCGATATGGAATTCCAAGAGCAATCATAAGTGATCAAGGGTCGCATTTCTGCAATGCTACCATTGACAAGTTGTTCAAGAATTATGGAGTCCATCATTGAGTCACCACTGCCTACCATCCACAAGCCAATGGGCAAGCAGAGCTGACAAATACGATCATCAAGACCATATTGAGAAAGGCAGTTGGGCAAAATGGAAAAGAATTGTAATGCCCCGTAAAATCCTTACGTTCTAAAGTTAATTAAATAAATGGCGTTGCACGCCTAAATTTATAATTTTTGAATTCTAAGGCTAACGGTCGAATCCGTTATTAAAAATAAATTACAGAAGTCTGCTAGACGGCTACTGTATTTAGGGTTAGAGCGTACGAAAAAATTTTAGTTTGTAAACTAAGAACGGAAAACCGTTTAATTTTACGTTTACAAAAATCGCAATACGAACACGCCGAGAAAGTTTGTTTTTACGTTTTTCCGGACGAAACTCGGACTTGTCGTCCCGAGTTTTTGTCAAAATAAATTTTATAAATTTATTTTCTAATTAAGTTCATACATTAGAATTTTCAAGTCAAATCGAATCGCGACGATTTTTGTACCGAACAACGTTTTTCGTCGTTCGTTTTCCCGTAACGTCGGATCGCGCCGGAAAAACCCGTAACCTTCTAAAAACACCTCCATGCAGCCAACACCTCATTCAATTAGTGGAAACATGCATGTTGTAGTTAGCTAAGTAAATGACACCTACATGTTCACTTTACACATTTTTTTCAACCTTATCATCATACCATGCATTTCAACAACTAAACAAAACAATTCCTCCCTCTTCTCTCTCTCTCGGCAGCTCCCCCATTTTTTTTTACTTCTTCATCTTCTTCTTCATTTTCTCCTTTCTCCATTGAAGACCCTCCAAGAGCTTGAAGAAGAACACAAGTCCTCAATCATCCAACAAAACCTTCTACATCTTTTGTTAAATCTTAAGGTATTTCTATCCTCCACAATTCTATCCATTTGGTTTTCCTTTTCTTCTCTTTTTCCTCTTGATCGAAATTTCTAGAGGTTAGGAATAGATAGTTTGATCTTAGAATAATGTAATTGGATGTGTTAGATATGATAATTAGGGATTAAAATTGATCAAAACCAAGAACCCTGAAACCTATATAAGTGCAGAAATTTTTGGGAAAATGGTAGGATTTTTATTTTTCTTCTTTTGATCATGGATTCATGCTTATTAAATGTTTAATTAGTGTATGGAATGAAAAGGGATTGAAATTCCTATGTTGTTATGAAATTCAATTAGGGTTTGAATTATAAATTAGGGGTTTTTGCATGTTAGTTGTTTTTGGGATTGCAAGTGATTAATAGTTGTTATAATAGTTTGATTAGTGAATAAATGATGTTAATTGGAGAAGAAAATCAACCCCTTAACATCTATATAAAACCAGAAATTTATAGAATAAATAGGAGTTTAAACATGTTTGATATTAAGTGATGATTTGTTAGTCGATTATGTTGCAAATCATATTAGTTGATAATAGAAATTAAATGAGAATTTTCTAAAAATGTTTAATGAAACATAAGAGGCAAAGATCACTTTATAAACTGAGTTATAATGATGTTAAGATATGTTTGCATGCATGAAAATTATTCAAGTTAGATATAGTTGAAATCCGACGTTAGAACGTCGTGCTTTTGAACAAGTTGAGAAGGAGTTTGTCACGTACGGAGGTACGTGATGACTACTTTAAGAGTCCAGTTTCTAAAAAAGTTGAACACGAGAATTTAAAACGAACCTAAAACGTTATACGGCAAACTTATCAATCAATTAGGGTTTCCACGGCAGTTTTGCGACCCTCGCCGGAAACTGTTATAACTTCCAGCTCGTTTATCGGATTTGTGATCCGTAAATTGGAGCGCGAACTAGACTTCCTAAGATTTCTAATGGTACAGGGATCACCCCCTGTTTCCAAGTCCTCTGTTCTGGACAGCCTCCAGAGTTACTGGACTGTACAGTGAATTTTCAGTTTCTTGTTTTCTAAGTTGTTTAGTTCACAACTTAGCTTCTTTCAATCGTTTAAGCCGTTTTTATCTATCGAACATCTACCTACTGACCCTAAAGTCAAGTACAAGACCTCTAGTGATGGAGACTAGTCGAGACCTTATATCTTATCTTTTCTTTAAAGAAGTAATAATCGAGAAATTCCTTAAATCATTCAAAGAATTAAAGTAAATCGCCTAAGTTGATTCTTTCCAACTTAGCTTCTCTTAATCTTTAAAGTCGTATTAGGATATCGACTACCATCTCTACTGACCCGAGAGTCGAGTATGAGATATTCCAAGTTCTAACGAGATTGATACGAGTCTCGTTTCCCGTTTAAGTAAAACGAATCTAGTAAGCGTGCAAATGCCCAAAAGAATAAAATAACTAAATCTTTAATCGATTATCCTTTACAACCCGTTTTTAAAGTATGTTCATTTTACGATGAAGGAGGAAGCCAACTGTAGAAAAAGGACGGAAGATCCAAAGTTGGAAGTTTTGCTTTAAGTTCTGTAAATCAAGGTGGGCTTTTATCTATATCAAATAAAATGTGGGTTCTTCCACAACTCGAAAGTAATATTTATCATTTTGATAATTGTGTTTTCAAAGTGATAATCTTGGCATTAACTGTTTCAACTATTTTATGTGAGTTCTCTTGTACCTATCTGAGTTAACCTTCGGGTTTACCAGATTTTTGAGTTAACCTTCGGGTTTTTCAGACTTTTAGAGTTAATCTAACTAGGTTAACTAACGATCGGCTCTGAGTTAGCTGCTAAGTGCTGTCCAGAGTTAGTGCACTTTGTAACCTGTGGTGTATGTGATATCCTGTTGAGGGGTACCAGCCACGGTGAATTAGTTTGGGTCAATATTGAACATAACATACTCTAAAAATGCTTGCGCAAGCTGCTTTATACAAATTAGTCAGAAAATGTTTAGTAGGCATGGGCCTTTTCAACAAAACCCCGATGCGCTACGGTTATAAAATGCCAGATTATTTATACTTATGATTATGATTTCGGCTTCGTGCCCACTAAGTACGTTTGTACTTAGGCCTGCATTATTTTCTAAATGTGCAGGTTGAAGCGACGGTGAGCGGCGACGGTTGATGTTGAGTTAAAAGATAGGATGTTTAGTTAGAACCCTTCCGCTGCCAAACTTTGAATTTCTTTGATGTACTTTTGAACAATATTCAGTAGTCTAAGTATGTAAATTTTGAACTTAGTTTCGTTTTATACTTTTGTCGAGTAATCTTTAGGGATTAACTCTTTCTTATTGATATTCAAGTCTTATTCATAGTTTGTCGATGTTTTTCATGTATGTTTAGTCATTTAGCCCCCTTCTTTCCCGCTTCTTTAATCCAACCCCAGTCGCACCCCGGCTTCTGCCGTCCCTCGGGATTTGGAGCTGTGACAAGAATGGAGTTTGCACTTGGACGATGCACTTTGGGCATATCGCACAACTTTCAAGACACTGTTGGACATGTCACCGTACCGGTTTGTTTTTGGGAAGCCATGTCACTTGCCTGTAGAGTTAGAGCATAAATCATATTGGGCAGTGAAGAAGTTCAACTATGATTGGAGTGATATTAACAAGGAAATGAAGCTACAGTAATAAGAGTTAGAGGAGATTCGAATTGAGGCTTATGATAGTGCTACATTCTATAAGACAAGGATGAAGAAGGCTCATGACCAATTGATCAAGGCACAGAAATTTGAGCCTGGGCAAGCAATTCTGCAATATCAGTCAAGGTTCAAGTTTATGCAGGGCGAGCTAAAGTCGAAATGGATTGGACCATATGAAGTGGTGACCCAATTTCCTAATGGCTCTGTGGAGATTTATTGCCCAAATTCATCCAAATATTTTAGGGTCAATGGTCAGAGGTTGAAGATTTTCTATGGAGACAAGAAGGATGAAGCTGTGTACAAATAAGAGGTCCACATGATGATGCCCGTCTAGGGGCAAGCAGGACTATGTCGTGCCCACAACGGAAACTGGGGCGCTGGCTAGGAGGCAACCTAGTGAGTTTTATCTTCAGTTTTTCCTTTTTCATATTTTCTTTTCGTAATTGTATTTTAGTTTTTATTTTCTAATCATAGGATAATAGTTTTTGTTTTGCAAGTGCGTTTTGTGTCTACGTGTGCAAGGCAGGTACGCAGAGAGGTTAGGCAAGCGAAGAGTTCGTGTTGGTCGAGGAGAGGCTGAGCCTGGTGAACGTGAGGCAAGCAAAGCAGGAAAACGTGGCTGACGTCAGCACGTCACGTCCACTGGCAGTTCTGTAACTGTCATGTCACACACCTATACCCTACTTTCTAGCCTACTACTACACTCACTCTCTCTCTCACAAATTTCATTCGTCTAAATTCAAACTGGAACTCTTTGATTCCCTCTCCCTCTCTACTTTTGCAGAAACAAAACCCCTCACCACTCTCACAATGAAGAACACATGCAGCAGCAAGACACTAGATAAAAAGGCGGCAAAAAATTCTAAGTCACCTAAACCTTCTACCAAAATTTCCACGCCCACCAAAGTAACTCAAAAACCTTTACCAAATCATCACACATGGCTGGTTCTTCTTTTCACATGGAGGAAGAAGATGATGTCACACGGATGTTCGTGGACAAACCTGCTCCTTCACTTAATGAAGAGGAAACCACTACATCGGAGGCAGGCGATTCGTTTGGCAAGTAACTGAAGCAAGAGGAGAATGTACTCGCTGGAGATAGCGAAAGAGATCTGATGATAGTAGAGCAGCATGATTCAGAGGCTATGGAGGATGAACAAGTCAAGGAAGAATTGGAGGAACCCCCAACTAAAAAGGCTAAAGGAGAAGGGTCTGTTGCCAATGGCAAAGTGGTGGTTTCTGCACCACCCAAGCAGCGCATCTCAGTGTCGGGCAGAGCCTCTAATCATAGAATAGGGAAGATGCTAAGGAGGGGAATCATTCTCCCCAAATTGGTTGATCGGAGCGCATTGGAGGAGTTGGGGATTTGGGAAGAAGTGCATGGCTATTTTGTAGTGATAGGGTCGGAGATGTTTTTGGAGTGGCAAGAGAGGGTATATCCGGAGTTGGTGTATGATTTCTATCAGTGTTTGCAAGTGAGAAGTCCTACGGCAGGGAATCACAATACGAAGTGTATGCAGTTTAGGTTCATGGGGGCAAGTGAGGAGCTGTCGGTAAATGATTTGGACCAGGCGTTGGGCATTGAGGATTTTCGCACGATAAGGAGTGAGGAGTACAAGGGAGTGTTGAGGTATATTCTTCAACCGGATACTGATGAGTGGGCAAGGAAATGGGCGGAGTTCAATGATGACCCCTTCTTCAAGGCTTGCACGGCAAAGGGACATATGATGAAGGATGATGCCTTGAGGGTGTGTCATCGAATCCTTTCCTACAACTTTTTCGGGAAGAAGGATAGTAGCAACTTAATCACTCGTCAAGAGATCTTCATATTGTCAAGCATGGTGTACAAGCAGAAGCTCAACTTTGGGGCTTATGCTATGCACCATTTCAAGGATATCGTAAACTCCCGCAATCAGAGGTTTTCCCTTGCCCACCTGGTATCTCGCTATGCCATAGTGATGTACGGATTTGACGAAGCCACTACACAGCTACAACCAATGCAAGAGGAGCGCCTGGACCTCGCTTGCTTGACTTCGATGGGCGTATGTGGACGGGATGATGAAGGAACATTAGTGTTCGTGATTCCACCAGAAGAGCCTGCTCAAGTTGCTGACACTCCCTCTCAGTCAGTTGGAGGTGGAGTACCCAGTACTCCGGTGTTGCCTGCCCAAGACGTAGCAGGGATGATGGAGCGCTTGACCAAGCTGGAGGAAAGCAATGCCAGACTGGAGAACAAGCAAGCCCTTGCCGATATCATGAGTGCCTTGAAGATTGACCCGACCAGGTTAGGATCTAATCATGCCCAATGATTTTGTCCTCCCAGTTATTAGTAGTTTAGTTTTTTTATTTTGTGTTTTCTTTTGTATTTTGCGTAAATTGTCTCGAGTCTAAATATTTTTAAAGTTTTATTTAGGGTCTGAGTTTGCGATCTACCTTGATTTTCACTCACTTTGCCAAAGGCAAAGTGTGTGGGTATGAGGGGTAGAGTGATTGGTCGTGCTTTAGTGATATATTTTGGAGTATTTTTATGGTGCTTTGGCTTTTGATATTTATATAATCATGTTTATAGAGTTAATTGGATATTTCTTGATCTATTGTAGGTTTAATCATGTTTATGGTGCTTTGGCTTTTGAAATAAGCATGAGTATAGAGGATTTTTCAAGCCTTAAAAATGTTGAGAGGAAGTTATCGCATGTACAAGAGTCAAGCGGTATGGGCATACTGCACAACGTGTACTGGAGCTAAAGTTTGCGAAAAGATATGTCTTCGAAGATAATTATGCACGTAGTGGTTTTGGGTTGCTGCACGAAAATTCACCTTTTGGGCTTTGGACTATTAGTGTTAGATTTATTATTATTATTAGACTTTATTTAATTAATTTCCTAGTTAGATTAGAATTAGATATTTTATTTTCTTATTCTGATAAGTTTTATTAGGTATTTATATATATACTCCTTGTTGGAGAAGACAAGCAGATTTTGAAATAGGTTTTTCACGTGAACTTTTCTTCTTTCCAGCTACAGTTTTGAGTTTTAAATTGAATATGTCTATGAATTCAAGTTAAACAGTTTAATTCCGGTGAAAACTGATGAAGCCCTAGCATGATTTTCTATGAGATCGAATTTGTTTTTTCTTTTTAATTCTTATGTAAGCATCTGTAATTCTCTATGTTTAATGTTGTTAATTGTTTCGATTATGCTAGGTAGTTACAAATATTTAATAGTTCAAAATTAATTAGTAGCCAATTAAATCGTCCATCCGTAATTGTGGTTTAGGTTTAATTTGTGGTGCATTGATTCTTCAGAATCAAGGGAAGAACAATCTTAATTCGATAATCTTGTGTCAGAGTTTATTTGTTTTGAATCGGGTCTCTCTCGTTGTTAATGCTATCGACTCATTAAATCTATAGAGTTTCTCTGACGGTTGTCAGTCGACTAGGGAAAAAATTGGTGAATACCTTCCCAATTATCGAAAAGTTAAGAAGAGATAAGATCACATCAGAAGTGTCTTCGGTGGTTATAACCGTATTGTTTGCAGGAGTTAAAGTTATCTTTGCATCGAGGATCGGAATAATCAAGCTAGGGTAGAGTTAATTGGAAATTAGAATCTTTATTATCTTGTTAAATTATAATTTCTTGTTCATTAGTTAATTTAATTTCTTTGTTTATAAACTCCCAAATCTGTCATTTACTTTCATTTAGTTTATGTATTTTGCAGATTGAAAATTAGGAGAATTCTCACTGGTTCTTTGGGAGACGATCTTGCTTACCACTGTACTGTGCAGTGTGGGCATACCGACTGAATGTCGGATTATTTTTGGTGAAAAATGATGCACCAAATTTTGGCACCGTTGTCGGGGATCGGTTTCTAAGCAGTAATTTTCATAGTTTTCAGTTTGTTTTTATTTTTTATTTTTTTCTTCTGTTTGTTAGTGATCCCACTACTCTAGATGAAATGGCATTGATAAGGGAGTTGGGTCATCATAGAAGTATTCGTCCCCTATGCATCGTGTTTTCCACGATTAATCAAAATGCTGAAATTCAACTTGAATTCGTTCAAGTTCTTCCTAAATTCAGTGATTCGCCTAGAGAGAGTGCACATAACCATCTCATTGAATTTGATTTAGTTTGCTGTACTTTACGCCCTTAAGGTTTTACTCAAAATAATTTGAGATTGCTGACTTTTTCTCATATATTACAGGGCAAACCTAGAGTGTAATACCCCAGATATTTCTTCCGTCGTTAAAATAAAAATTTAATTATTAATTAAGGCTTGCACGCCTAAGTTAAGGATTTTCAATTATAAGACTAACGGTGAAATCCGTTTCTGAAAATAAATTCCAGAAGTCGGTTGAACGACTACTGTATTAGGGTTTTCGCGTACGAAAACTTTTTAATTTGAGAACTCAGATCGAAAAAGCGTCGAACTTTACATTCACTATTTTCGCGATACGAGTTCACCGGAGAAAGTCAGTTTTTATTATTTTTCCGGGCGAATTTTGGACTGTCATGTCCCGACTTTTTATCGGATTTCGGAAATCAAAATATGCTTTCCGAGTAAGTTATTTATTTCTAATCTAACGGTCGAATTAGATTTCATCAAAAACGTAACCGTCTAAGAATTTAATTGCTCGATATTACGTCGTATCGGACCCGTAAAACGCGATATTTTTCCTAAAAATCTAACACAAAACCGCCACCTTACACCCTATGACTCATCTTCTTATTACTTCTATTACTTTACACCTATGTTAGATGATATTTATCTTTACCATTAGTCATCATCTTCTCCAATACACCCCCCCAAAACCGCCACCCTCCATCATTCATCTCTCTCTCATATTCCTCCATTAAAGCTTTAAGTTCTTCAAGGATTTCTCATCTTAGATCATTCATCATCCAATTAAAATCATTTGTAATTACATATCCATCAAGGTAATCATCTAATCTATCATTCTATCCATTTAGAATTTCATTTCCTTTATTTATGAAATGACTGAAATTTATAGGAAATTGTAGGATTGATGTTTCAAGTTTAATTCATGTTATCTAATACTTAGGAATGGATTTTCATGGTTAGAATCAAATGAAAATCATCCTCCCTAATAACTAATGAATACCGAAAATTTTAGAGAAATTTAGGGGTTTGATGTTGGTTCGATTTTTAGATGATTGATTAGTAGAATTATGTTCTATAGGTTATTAGATTGATGCATGAATTGTTTTAGAATTTTCTAAAAATAAAAATAAAAAGGTAAGAGATGAAGAAGTGAGAATTTGATGTAGTATTGGATATGATTTGCATGATATGATAATAGAAATGGTATGTAGTAAGTATGTAGATGATTATATAATTTATTGGAATTTTTCTAAAAATAAAATAAAAATCGTAAGAGACGAAAAGTCGTCAATAAGTTAAGATTCGTTAATAATTGGAGTATGTGGTTTATGTATTAGTAAATCTTGATAGATGATGAATGATATTGGAAAGTTTGAGCAAAATCGGAGAACATTGAAATTTTGATAAGAGACGAAGAAACGAGTCTAAGTATCGATAGAAAAGTCGAATAAGGAAAACCAATTTGATATTAATGATTGTTGTCGTTTGATAAACGAGTTTGTAGTTGACGATATTTCCATCCGAGATACGAGATGATATAAGTTATAGTTATGAACTAGAAGTTAATGAATGAAATAGAAATTGAATTGGAAATGGTTTAGTAATTGGTAGTTGAAAGACGAGGAAATATACGTCGAGTTTTTAATCGAGAAATGTGAAGGAGTTTGTCATAAAAGATTGTACATGTTGACTGCCTTAAGATGGAAATTTTCGTGAGAATAAAACTGGTATATCATTAATCGAACCTAGGAAGTCGTGCGTCGAGTTAACGAGCACTAGGGTTCCACGCGGGCAGTTTTGCGACCTCTTACGGAAACTGTCATAACTTTTAGCTCGCTTAACGAAATTGAGATCCGTAAATTGGAAAATAAACTAGACATCCGTAGCTTTATTTTGATATAAATTTCATTCCCTGTTTCGCAGGAATCTGTTCTGTATGAACTCCAGAACCTCTGCTTTGTGCAGAAACTTTTGTAAACCTAAATTCTTAAGTCGAATCCTTTTTAACTTCGTTCCTTGTGAACTTCTAAGTCGTTATAAGTTATCGACTTCCATTATTAACTGACCTAAATGTCGATTAATGAGCCAAGTCAGTTTCTAAACAAGAATTGTTCTAGTCTCGATTATTCGTTAATCAAAAGAATATAGTTAAAGTGCAAAGGCCTAAAAGACTAAAACCGATTTCGATTTCCTGTTTCTTTTATCGTTGTGATCGAGTTTTAAAGTTTGTTTATTTACGATAAAAGGAGGAAGTCAGCACCAAGGATAGGATGGAAGATCAAAGATGAAAGCTCGTATTATAGTTCTGTAATCATTTAAGGTGGGCTTTCCTATATACCAAATCAAACGAGCGATGCTCGAAAATGTTTTCTTACAGCTTTGATAACTGTGTTTTTTAAAGTGATTATCAAGCGTAAAATGCTTTATTTTATGTGAGTTCATTTGTGCCATTCTGAGTTAGCCGACAGCTTTCCAGAAATTATGAGTTAGATACAATGGGGCTAACTAAATCGATCGTACTCTGAGTTAGTATACAAGGAGGACTTTCTAGAGTTTGTGTACACGGTAGCCGGTGTGTGTGGTACCCTGTTGAGGGGTAGCCAGCCACGGTGAGGAATGTTGGGCAAATCGAACGTAACATCTATCAGAAAATGCTTGCAAGCTATGTTTATGTTTTGAAAGGAAAATGTTTTAGTAGGCACGGGCATTTTTAAAGAAAAACCCCGATGCGATACTATTAAAAAAATGCCTGATTAATCTATTGTTATTATGTTTTCGGCAATGTGTCCACTAAGTATGAAAATACATAGCCCTGCATATATTTATAAATGTGCAGGTTGAGTGACGGGAGCAGCGGAGGTTGAGTAAAAGGTTGTGATTAGAGAAGATCAGTTATGTTCTAGTTTACGTTTTTCCGCTGCTAAACTCTTGTGTTAATGTATAAAACTTTTTAAGTCTAAGTTCCATACTTCGAACTTAGTTTCTTTTGAGAACTACTTTGTCGAGCGATCCTTCAAGGTCAACTCTCTTTATTTCAATAAAGTTCAGTTCATAGTATTTTCTGTTGTAAATGTCTGTTTATCTATTTATTCCCCCTTCTTTCCCGCTCCTTTAATCCAATCCCTAGTCGCACCCCGGCTTTTCCGTCCCTCGGGATTTGGGACTGTGACATAGATATTGGTTGTTTGATCTTCCCTTCGCATCAATTCACACTTGGAATGATTTAGAGGAGTAATTCTTGCGTAAATTCTTTCCTGAATCAAAGGCTGCAAATCTAAGAATGGCTATTAGTATCATCAAGCAGAAAAAAGAGAGAGCTTAGCTGACTATTGGGAGAGATTTCAACAATTGTGTCGTCAATGTCTAGACCATGGATTTTCTGAATACCAATTGCTCACTAATTATTTTTACTGTGGTTTGTCTTCTTTTGATAGGAAAATTGTTGATGTTGCTTGTGGAGGTTCTTTAAGCAACAAGACTTTGGATGGTGCAAGGCAGCTCATTATGGATATGGTTTATAATGGCCAGCAATATGAAGACGAGGACGATGAAAGTTACATATATCTGAAAGGAGTAGATGGAGCATATAATTCGAGTGTGAACGATAAGATAGAAGCTCTAACTTCTTTGGTTAGAGGCTTTGCTACAGCTCAAATCCAAATGTATTCACATCCAGGGAAAACATGCTATGATTATAACAATGCGCAATTTGATGATCAAAGGCAGAGATTGTATGACTCATTCTCGAACACATATAACTCAGGGCAGAGACATCCCAACTCCAGCTGGAGTCAGTATCATGGGCCTGGAATGTATGCTCACGATCAGCCGCAGACTGGGCAGTATGCCTATACTGACTCTTCAAAACCAAGTATGAGCGACATTCTTAAAAGTCTTGCCGAGAGCAGTGAGATTTTCCAGCAAGAGACACGAGCTGCATTGGCCAGTATGGGCACACGGATCACCCAACTTGCTACTCAGATGAATACACTACATGCCAATCAATGCAAACTTCCATCCGAGACAGAAGTAAATCCTATAGAGCATGTCTATGCTATGTCTTCAATGAGTGAAATGGAGTTTGTTGAGCCGAATCCCGAAGAAGATGAAAAGGAGATCCTCGAGATTTTTAAGGAGGTAGAGATCAACTTGCCTTTAATTAAGGAAATTAAGCAAACTCCAAAGGAAGATAAGCTTGAGCATGTTCTTTTCTACGAATTGAAGGATAAAGATGCACCAGCAGGTTGTGATGAACAGATTTGTGAGGTTATGATGCAATCTTATTACACAAGTGAAGTTCTTGCTCCGTCTCTATTGAGCAGGATGCCCATACTACCTGACTCTGAACGGTTTGTACCGTCTATTGTGAAACTCCCAAAGAAAATGTTGAAGCCTCCAGACGAATGTTGCAGTTTCAAGGAGTTTATTCTTTTAGTTTGTTTTATTTTATTTTATTTTATTATATTTTCATTATTTTTATGCATCTTATTATATTTTGTGTCTGTTTACTTCTTTTCCTTCACACAGTGAGGACACCATGTCGTCCAAGTGAGGGGGGAGAAGTTGGTTATTTGTTAAGGTTTCTTTTGTTAAAAAAAATAAAGTTATTTTGTTTGTGTCTTTTGAGCCATTGGCAATTTGGAGATGGACGATTTGAATAGAGGGGATAAAGATATTATTTTGGAACGAATGGTTGTTTTCTCTTGTGATAAGATTGTGCATATGCTCGTATGTATTCTTGGATGAAGAAAAAATGCAAAATTGATTAAAACTTTTGAAGTCTTTGATATTGTGAGAATCGAGCCTTATGAGCATAATTTGAGAAAGCTCTATTACTTCTTTGATGATTGTATCGAACTTGTATGCTTGATTTCTGGTTTGCCCGGTTGCCATAATCAAAATCACTTTTGAGATTCTTGCATGAAAATGATTAAGGCGTTTAGGACTAACCATTGTTTTGGAATGAATAAATTCTCTGTACCCTTAATTTTCCACTAGAAAGCTTGTTTGTGCCTGATCCTTTCTTTCTTGATTATTAACAGCCACTAAATAATTGAGCTTAAGCCTGTTTAGCCTGCTTTTGTCACTTGAAAACATGTAAATCATATTGGCTGCAATGATATGAGTTTGAGTTCTTTGAGATTATTTTGTACTTTGGAGTTGTAAGGTTTTGTTTCTATTGTTTAAGAAGAAAAAAAAAAGAGGAAATGAAAAAAAAAAGAGAAAAAAAAAAGAAATGGAAAAAAGAAAATAAAATTGAAAGAACATGGGAATGGAAGAGTTGTTGTTATTGGTTTGATTTTTCTGATGCCTTGTATGATTGGACGATTGGTTTTGAGAGAGAACAATATTATGGGGAGTTGCTTGTTTAAATAGAACGATGGGTGTTCGAATATACTTGCATGTCTTAATTTATATGAATCGTTCGATTCTTTTATCCTACCTATTCACCTTAGCCTCATTACAACCCACTAAAAAGACTTTTTGATTCATGCGTGTGTTTCATATTTGTGGTGGAGATAGTGACATATGGGCAAATCTATGCTTGAGAGTGTCACGTTACAATTTGTGTGATTTAATTCTATCCTTATTTTTTATTTGAGAGAATTGGAGTGAAACTTGGTGAGGCAGGATTATGTTGCGTGATTTTGACTTGAACGAAGAGTGTTTGCACAATTTTTGAAACAAGAGAATGGTTGGTGGATTGAGGATGATTGTATTTTGATCTTGACTATGATTTTTGTTCATTGAATTGTTGCTAATTGTTGCCAAGTTTTTGTCTTACTGATTTGTGTTTTGATTAGTGTCAGTTTGTTTTTCTTGTTTTCAATAAATTATGCTCGAGGGCGAGCACTGTCTAAGTGTGGGGGAATTTGATTGGTCATGCTTTAGTGATATATTTTGGAATATTTTTATGGCGTTTTGGCTTTAGATATTTATATAATCATGTTTATAGAGTTAATTGGATATTTCTTGATCTATTGTAGGTTTGATCTTAATTTAGAGGAATAAGCATGATTATAGAGGATTTTTCAAGCCTTAAAGATGTTGAGAGAAAGTTATCGCATGTACGAGAGTCGAGCGGTATAGGCATACTGCGCAACATGTACTGAAGCTGAAGTTTGCGAAAAGATATGTCTTCAAAGCTAATTATGCATGTAGTGGTTTAGGCTGATGCACTAAAATTCACCTTTTGGGCTTTGGACTATTAGTATTAGATTTATTATCATTATTAGACTTTATTCAATTAATTTCCTAGTTAGATTAGAATTAGATATTTTATTTCTTTATTATAATAAGTTTTATTAGGTATTTATATATGTACTCCTTGTAGGAGAAGGCACGCAGATTTTAGAATAGGCTTTTCACGTGAACGTCTTCTTCTTTCCAGCAACAGTTTTGAGTTTTAACTTGAATTTGTCCATGAATTCAAGTTAAGCAGTTTTATAATGGTGAAGATTGATGAAGCCTTAGTGTGATTTTCTGTGAGATCGAATTTGTTTTCTCCATTAATTCTTATGCAAGCATCTGTAATTGTAATACCCCAAATTTTGCTAAGCTCTTAAGTGCGTGTTAATTAAACTGCCTATATAATGAGTTTTGAGCACTAAAAATTTTTGCGAAAATAATTTTTTCTGTGAAATGACGAAGATGTTCTTATATGCTCTAATGTGATTTTTCTCATTTTGATTATTCGAATTGAGTATGTGATGAATTGATTGAGCTTATTTATATGAGTTTGAGCTTGAGTATGAACTTCGGAATTTTATGAGAACTTTTATTTTTAGATGAATAGTAACGTAAATCGAGAAATCCCTATTCATCGACCTACTCCGAATTTAGTCTAATAAGTTTCATTGGAATCTAGAATTTATTTTAAGACCTTTGAGATAAGTCAGAGAATTTTCCGAGATCATTTGAGTAAAGTTTAAAAATAAATTATTTGACAACTCGTTTAGTCGAGCAATTTTTATTAACTTATTCGTTAGAAGAAATCCTGGCATAAAAATTAGATTATTGGATTCATTAAATTATTTTGGGAAATATATGATGAATTAGAGAGAATTTAGACGTCGAGAAAGAGACGAGAAGTGTTACTAAAAGTTTGAGGGAATAAAATAAAATGACGAGGATATTTTCTACCGGAAAACGTTTATTTACGGGTATAGATAGTAGTTAAAA
The DNA here is from genome assembly GCA_029490685.1 of Schizonepeta tenuifolia. Taxonomy (NCBI): domain Eukaryota; kingdom Viridiplantae; phylum Streptophyta; class Magnoliopsida; order Lamiales; family Lamiaceae; genus Schizonepeta; species Schizonepeta tenuifolia. The sequence continues at coordinate 56,673,226 of CM055959.1, forward strand.
ATTTCATTCCTATCTAAAATAGTAGCTAAATGTCCTCCAACACTCTCACTAGAGAGAGTGAACTCTACTCTCCCTCTCATTCATCCACAAGGTTTACTCCTTTCTCTCTCAAATCTCTCCCTCTCGATTCTTCTTCTCTCTTCTCTCTCTAATCTTTCACCATCTTAACACATGTTAAATGCTTCTCCACTTGCATCTCTATCTTACACTACATCAATCTCTCTATCACCTCACATCTCTCTCTTCTCTCAAAAGCAACAAGCAAACAAACTCTATCTTTCTCTCTCCCTTCGGCAGCCTCACTGCCGAGAAGAAGAAAGCAGCAGCAAACGAGTAAATTGCAGCCCTTTTCTCCCTCTTCATCACCTCCATGATTTCAATATCTTCACCATAATACTCAAGAGATCATCCCCTACATCTCCATCATCAACCATAGCCTTGAAATCGAAGAAACAACAGCTGCACAGCAGTGAACTTCTTCACCGAGCAGCAGCAGCCCCTTCACTTCGATTTCCATGCATATACCTAGCTTCTTGATGAAATCATGCTACCTATCCTGAGGATTCTTTGATGTAATTATCTCCTTCATATACAAGATCATCTAATTAGTAAGTTCCATCTATTTCATTTCATTTTCAAGATTTAAATAAGCTTAGAACATCAACCCTATTCCATCGATTTTTCTTGAAAGGAAATAAGGGTTTGTTCCTTATTTTTGAAAGTATGATCTTAATATCTTGCATACCTTTTCATGAAAGAAAATGATCTACAATCCATCATCTTTCATCCTCCAAGCAAGCCAAAATCCAAGCCAAAGAAGAGCTTAAGTTATTTATTTTAAGTATGATTTCATTTCATTCATAAGATATATATATATATATTAAGATATATATATATATATATATATATATATATATATATATATGTATATGTAAACCAAGAAAATAAGGAAAGGATGCATGGTTTACTTTATGTATAGGCAAACCTTAGGGTTGTAATGAAGAGATGATGATCAAAATAAAGATATAAACATGATTTAGGGAATAACAAGATGAGTTTTTGATGCGTTTTTTATGCTTATTTGATGATATGATGATAATATGTGCTTATTATGATTTTTCATGTGATTTATATGCATATATGAGATGATGATAATTTTTGGTGAATTTATTGAATTTTTAATGAATTTATTCGGGTAAAAATAGAGAAAATATGAATAAATTAGAATTTATGAGTTTTATGAGTTATATGATGTTTATGAGCATGATGATATATAAAGATATGATCTAGATGTCTTTTTAAGTCATAATATGAATTTTATGAATTTTTAAATAAAATTTGAAATATGTGATATTCTGAGGAAATAAGATTTTTGATGAAATATGATGATGATGATGATGATGATGATGATTATTATTATTATTATTATTATTATTATTATGATGTTAAGATATGTTAGAAAAATTTTGAGTAAATTTTGAGCATGGAAATTGAGAAATATGATTTTTAGTATTTTTATAGAATTTTTATGAGTAAATTTTAAGAAAAACAAAGAAAATAGGTTTAAAAGTAAATATGATGTTCTTGATGTTAATATGAATTTTTGAAGATGTGTTCTTCAAGTTCATGAGAGAAACTTGAAGATTTGAAGATGAGTTAAATTAATTAGAAAAATAGTTATTTTTATATATAATTTTAAAAAAAAAAAATATATATATATATACATATATATATATTATATATATATATACATATATATATATTATATATATTGAGGAATTTCATTAGATAAAAATGAAATTGAGAAATAGATGTTAAGTCTATTTTGAATAAATTGAGTAGAAAATAAAGTCTTATGAATTTTCTATGAATTTTGAGATATATATATATATATATATAATAAAAAATAATGAAAAAAAGAAGTCAATGAAAGTATGAGTAAAGAAAAAGGCAAATTCTTGTATGCAACCCGTCTCACATTGTGAGACCGGGTTGATCCGGTCAACGCGTTGACTTTTTATTTTTTTTTTCGATTTTTTTTCTGCCAATAAGTCCATATGCACATCACCATATATTCATATGCACTACACTTTATGTTCATATGGATACTCTTTGGTGTGCATATGAACATTAAGTGGTGTGCATATGAATATATGGTGATGTGCATATGGACATATTGCAAAAAAAGGGACAACAAGCGCCGCGCGTGAAGTGCGCGCGAGCAGTGCACGCGCCACGCGTCGGTCACACAATGTGAGACCGGTTGCACAAAGTACTTACTCCATATTTCTTTGATTGATGATGATGTTGGAATAATGACAAATGAAAATTCGATGTGAAATTTGATGTTAGTATTAAAAGAGAAGAAGAATATTAATAATAATAATATTAATATTTGAGGATAAAAAGAAAAATAAAATAAAAGAGATGAAATTTTCTATAAGAAATGAGTTAGAGGTCATGAGTATGAGATTAAGAGGTAAGATGTTCGTATTTGAGTTCGTTGATTCAAACGACAAGCTAAGAGAATTATTATTACTGAAATATTAATAATAATAATAGATTATTTGATTTAAATGTAATATTTTCAGTAAAAACGAAAATGTTTGAATAATGTGAGTTATAAGATGAATTGTTTATGTAATACCTTGGAAAATCTCGACTGTCTTAAAAAAAAAAAAATCTAAAGTTAATAATAAAAATTGCTTTGCACGCCTAAGTTCATAAAATTTAATTCTATGACCATTGGTGAAAACCGTTTCCAAAAATAATTTACGGAAGTCAGCTAAACGACTACCGTATTTAGGGTTATCGCGTACGATAACTTTTTAGTTCTAGAACTCAGAACGGAAAACCGTCTGACTTTTACATCACGAAATTACAATACGAACTCGCCCGAGAAAATTTGTTTTTATGATTTTTCCGGACGAAACTCCCACTGTGATGTCTCGAGGTTTTGTCGGAATTTATATTTTTAATATTACTTTCCGAGTAAGAAAAATACGTCGAAATTTATGGTCGAGCCGGAATTTGACGATAATGCGCCGAGATACGTTTTTAATTTGTCGTTTTTCGTAATGTCGTAATGAGCCGGGAAAAGCGCGTAATTGGATATTTTTTTTTATTATGGCCGACTTCTTTACCTTTAGTAGTAGGATATTCTATTAGTTTATAATTAAATTGCTATGACTCATATGTTCCAACACATTCTAATAATTAAATAACTAACACCTAAGCTAAGTAATGATATATCTTAAAGTTGTCATCTCTCTCAATTCACTCCCTCTCACACACGGCTATACACACGCCCACAAAATCCTTTTCCGAAATTCTCCATCTCCATTGAAGCTTCATCAAGGTTTCTTGAGGATTTCTTCATCAATTGATCAATCATCCATCAAATTTCATTCTATCTTTCATTAATCATCAAGGTATTCTTCATAGCTTCACTTCTATCCATTTGGAATTTCTTTTCCCTAATTTTAAGTGTGGACCGATTTTTCCTAGATGAAATTATGATGATTTAGTCTTAATTCTTATAATATAGATGGATAGAAGTTGATCCTTATGAAAGAAATGGAATGAAAATCATAAAAACCCTAAGTAGACTATGAATCGATTTTTAGGGGTTTCTAATAGGATGTTCTAATTATTAAATTGGTTGGATAATCATGTTTAGGAATAGTTTAATTAGTGAATTAAACAAGAAGAAATAAAAAGCCCTAATGAATTGATGTGGACTGAAAAATAGGCTTAGGGTTTCACAAATTGAATTTAATTAATGTCGTTGCGAGGATAATTGTTGGTTAATAAGTGTTGTAGTAGGTTTATTAGTGGATTAATGGAATGAATTAGAGAAGAAAATTACCCCTCCTAAATATATGTTAGAACCGAAAATTTATAGGATTGGGGATTTTATGAGATTTGATCTTTAATGATGTTATAATGATAGAATAAGGTTCCTAATTATAGTAGTTGATGTTATGGATTAATTGGAATTAATCTAAATTTTATTATAGAAATTGTAAGAGGCGAAAGTCCTTAAATAAATCGGGTTTGGTTAATGATATAAAATAATGACATACGTAGTAATGAATCTCGATAGATGTGGATTGATAATATAGAATTTGATTGAAATTCGATGACTTTGGAAAATCCGTAAGAGACGAACAAATGTACGTAATTAATGATAGGAAAGTCGAGTAGGAAAGATATTTGGATATAAATGATCATTATGGATAAATGAACAACTTTGTAGTTGGCAATGTGTTAATCCGAGTTATGAATTGTTGAGTTATAGTTATAATCGAGAAGTTGGGACGAGAATCTTAACTTGAATTGGTTTAGTTGGTTAGATAGAACAACGAGGTTTTGATCGTCGTATATGTAAACGAGAAATGAAAAGGGGTCTGTCACGTATGGAAATACGTGTTGACTGCCTTAAGGGTAACTTTTCGTGAGCAATTAAGTACGCGGACCTAAAATGAACCTAGGAAGTCACACGTCGATTTTTATCGAACATTAGGGTTTGCCTCGGCAGTTCTGCCACGTTTCAGGGAAACTGTAATATCTCTTAGCTCGTTTATCGGATTTGAGATCCGTAAATTGGAGAGTAAAATAGACATCCAAGGCTTTCTAACAGTACAGGGCACATCCCCTGTTTCGGGATGCTCTGTTCTGGGAAGTCCCCAGAACCTCTGTTCTGTGCAGTGAATATCTAAAACCTAATTTTCTAAGTTGTTTTCTTCTCAACTTAGTTTCTTTCGATCTTTTGAGTCGTAATGAGTTATCGACTATCTTTCCTACTGACTTAAGAGTCGAGTAAGGAACCTTTTGAGTTCTAAACGAGAATTGTTCGATTCTCGTTCCTTTTAATTAAAAGAATATAGATTAGCGTTCAAAGGCCTAAAAGCTTAAAAGCATATGAAACTAATCCGATTTCAGTTTCAATTTTCGTTTTCTTTTATCGACTCGATGATTTATCGAAGTTATGATTATTTACGATGAAGGAGGAAGTCAACAGTCGGGATAAGGCGAAGGATCAAACGACGGGAATTCGTTTAATAGTTCTGTAACGTATAAGGTGGGCTTTCCTACTTATAACAAACAAAATGTGGGTTTTTCCACAGCTCGAAAGTGATGTTTACAACTTTGATAACTGTGTTTATCAAACGTGATTATCAAGCATAAATTGTTTTGTGTTTTATGTGAGTTCTCTTGATCCCTCTGAGTTAGCTGACTAGCTTTCCAAATTTATTAGTTAGCTGACTAGTTAACTTTCGATCGGCTTTGAGTTAGCTATATGCTTTCCAAAGTATGTGCACTTTGTAGCCTGTGGTATATGTGGTATCCTATTGAGGGGTAACCAGCCACGGTGAATGAGAATTGGACAAGATTTGAACGTAACATCTGTCAGAAAATGCTTGGCCAAGCTACATTGTGAAAATAATAAAATGTTTAGTAGACACGGGTTCTTTTCCAAACAAAACCCCGATGTGCTACAGGGACTAAATGCCTGATTTATCTATACTTATGATTATGTTTTCGGCAATGTGCCCACTAAGTACTTTCGTACTTAGCCCTGCATATATTTCTAAATGTGCAGGTTGAGGCGACGGAAGCGATGGACGGTTGAGTTAGGATTGAGTTGAGTTGAAGAATAGGAAGACTTATGTACTTAGTCTCACTTTTCCGCTGCCAAACTCTAGACACTCTAAACTCTTTTGATGTTATGTAAATAAACCACTGTAGTATAAGTTCTGTAACTTATAACTTAGATGTTTCTGTGTACCTTGTTCGAGTGATCCTTCGAGATCAACTCCTTTTTTTGTTATAAAGTCTTGTTCATAGAAATTATGTAGTCCTTTATGTATGTTTATTTCAGTCAGTCCCTTTCTTCCCCGCTTCTTTAGTCCAATCCCAGTCGCACCCCGACTTCTGTCGTCCCTCGGGATTTGGGGCTGTGACAGAGTGGTATCAGAGCAAATGTTTCTGCTCTGTATACGAGTCTTCCTTCGAGTAGTGAAATAGAGTATTCGTTCATACTCTATATCGAGTCTTCATTCGAGTCGTGAGATAGAGTATTTGTATATACTCTAGACCAAAATCTTCTTTCAAGTAAAGTTAAGATTTAGTTATGACACTAAGATTAAGATTGTAGATGAGAACTCAACCTCCCGCTACGTCGACTCAACGAGGAAAAAAAAATTCAGTGATATGATTTCTTTTCAATAATAAATTTTTGAATGACTATTCAACGAGTAAAGAATAAAAATTGTGCCAAAATACTTTTCATTTATGAAAATATAAGAATTTATACTTTGTTTGGTTATGTGATTATGTGATAGAACGAGTACTATCTTATGTGAAATTATTTGCGCAATAATTTCTTACTTTTTGAAAAGGTTTATTTGGTACAAGAATCTAGACGAATTCTAAGGGTTTCTCCCGGTTCATTGAGAACATAGACTTTGAAACCTAAGGTCTTCTCCGACTATTCGAGAACTTAGACGTTTTAAGAAACGTTATTCTAAATGATTTCGAAAAGAGATCCCCAAAACGGGAAGAACTTCTACAGACGGATGTCATGTGCGTGTAGTGACCTGAACAAGACTCGGCAGAATCAAATCTTGTTTTTATACTTAGAAGCCGATAATAATTTCTTTCGAGGAAATGAAATGAATAATGATGGGATGAAATAACTTGGTACCAAGTGAATGAAAGAAACGAGTAAATGTACGAGAAACGTTGGCTTTATATTAAGAAGGATGTGATCGAGACGAAGAGGACAGAATAAAGGGAATCAAAGACGAATGAAATAAATGAATGTTACTTACATATAAGTAACGGGAACGACGTCGTTTCGTGTCATTTCGATCCGTTTTGTTTTTCGGGGGAGTTCGCTATGTACGAACTTCGAGAGGGAGATATGTATAAATATTGAGAATCAAGCACGGAGCTTGATTAAATTTGTCAACAATCGATCGAATTCAACGACGATTAGAACTTATGTTCTAAAGGTTATTCCCTAATTATCATTCCAATTTCTTTTGGAATTTATTTCTATACTTCGTTTTGAACGAAGACTACGATGAGTACGTATATTAAGGATCACAAACGACAAAGTCTGTAATGCCCCGTAAATTCCTTACGTTCTAAAAATATTTAAAGTTAATTAAATAAATGGCTTTGCACGCCTAAGTTTACAATTTATGAATTCTAAGACTAACGGTCGAATCCGTTATTAAAAACAAATTACAAAAGTCTGATAGACGGCTACTGTATTTAAGGTTAACGTGTACGAAAAGTTTTTAGTTCGTAAATTAAGAACGGAAAACCGTCTAATTTTTACGTTTACAAAATTGCGATACGAACAAGCCGGGAAAGTTTATTTTTATGTTTTTCTGGACGAAACTCGGACTATGTCGTCCCGAGTTTTTGTCAAAATAAATTTTGTAAATTTATTTTCTAATTAATTTCATACGTTAGAATTTAAGGTCAAATCGAATCACGACGATTTTTGTACCGAACAACGTTTTTCGTCGTTCGTTTTTCCGTAACGTCGGATCGCGCCGGAAAAACCCGTACCCTCCTAACCCCATGCATGCAGCCGCCACCTCACATGCTTAGGTGTAACATGCATGTGTTGACTTAATTAACTAAGTGACACCTAAATCCACTTTACACAAATTCAATTTTTCATCATTTCAACTCTAAGACAAAACAATTTTTATCTCTCTCTCTCACACTCTCTCTCGACAGCTTTCTCTCTCTCTCCCTCAACTTCATCTTCTTCATCCTTCCCATCCACCATTGAAGACCCTTCAAGAGCTTGAAGAAATCATACAAGTTCTTAATTCATCCAACAAAACACCATACATTCTTTGTTAATTCTCTAGGTAATGATCTCCTCTCCATTTCTATCCATTTAGTTTTCTTTTCTTCTCCTTTTCCATTTTTTTCGAAATTTTTAAGGTTATGGGATAGATGAATTGATCTTAGAATGATGAAATTAGATATTTTAGATATGATAATTATGGATTAAAATTGATCAAAAACAAGAACCTTAATTATTGTGTGAATGCAGAATTTTTTTGGAAAATTGTAGGATTTTTGTTTTTCTTCTGTTGATCATGAATTCATGCTTAGTAGGTGATTAATTAGTGATTGGGATGAAAAGGGATTGAAAGCCCTATGTTATTATGAAATTTAATTAGGGTTTGAAGTATAAATTAGGGGTTTTTGCATGTTAAATGATAATAGAATTGCAATTGATTAATTGGTGATATAAGAGTATGTTTAGTAAATAAATGTTGTTAATTCGAGAAGAAAATCATCCCCTTAAAGTATGTATGAAATCAGAAAATTTATAAGATAATTAGGAGTTTATACATGTTAGATATAAGTGATGATTTGTTAGTTGAATATTGTTGCAAATTATATTAGTTGATTATAGAAGTTAATTGGAAATTTTCTAAAAATGTTTAATGGAATGTAAGAGACTAAAATCACCATATAAACTGAGTTATAATGATGTTAAGATGTGTTTGCATGCATGAAAATGGTTCACATTAGACGTAGATTAACGTCGTAAAATTTGAACAAAAATCGACGACTTTTGAAAATCGCGTAAGAGACGAATATCTAGTTGTAACTAATAATCGGAAAGTCGGATGAAAATTCTAACTTGATATTATTGTTTATAATGAAATTTAAAACATCTTTCTAGTTGATGTCATAAGCATCCGAGTTCATATAATATGGGTTATAGTGATAATCGGAAACTAGAACACGTTTGGAATTTCTTTGTTGGTATAGTACTTGATAGTTGAAATCCGACGTTAGAACGTCGTGCCTTTGAGCAAGTTGAGAAGGAGTTTGTCACGTACGGAGGTACGTGATGACTGCTTTGAAAGTTCAGTTTCTAAAAAAGTTGAATAAGAGAATTTAAAACGAACCTAAAACGTTATACGGCGAACTTATCAATCAATTAGGGTTTCCACGGCAGTTTTGCGACCCTCGCCGGAAACTGTTATAACATCCAGCTCGTTTATCGGATTTGTGATCCGTAAATTGGAGCAGAAACTAGACTTCCTAAGCTTTCTAGTGGTACAGGGCTCACCCCCTGTTTCTAAGTCCTCTGTTCTGGACAGCCTCCAGAGTTACTGGACTGTGCAGTAAATTTTCAGTTTCTTGTTTTCTAAGTTGTTTAATTCACAACTTAGTTTCTTTCAATCGTTTAAGCCGTTTTATCTAACGAATACCTTCTATCTGACCCTAGAGTCAAGGACAAGACCTTTAATGATAAAAATCAGTCGAGATCTTATCTCTTATCCTTTCTTTAAAGAAGTAATAAACGAGAAATATTAATAAGTCATGAAATGAGCTATAAATAAATCGCCTAAGTTAATTCTTTCCAACTTAGTTTCTTATAATCCTTAAAGTCGTTTTAAGATATCGACAACCTTCTCTACTGACCCAAGAGTCGAGTATGAGATCTTTCAAGTTCTAAAACGAGATTGGTACGAGTCTCGTTTCCCGTTTAAGTAAAACGAATCTAATAAGCATGCAAATGCCCAAAAGAATAAAATAACTAAAACTTTCTTCGATTCTCTTTCTTCGAGTATCTTTTACGACCCGTTTTTAAGTATGTTTATTTTACGATGAAGGAGGAAACCAACTGTAGAGAAAGAACGGAGATCCAATCTTGGAAGCTTTTGCGTATAAGTTCTGTATTTACAAGGTGGGCTTTTATTATATGAAAATAAAACATGGGTTTTTCCACAAACCGAAAGTGAAGTTTACAGCTTTGATAATTGCGTTTTATCAACGTGATAATCTTGGCATAAAATGTTTAACTGTTTTATGTGAGTTCTCTTGTACCTTTCTGAGTTAACCTTCGGGTTTTCTAGACTTTTAGAGTTAATCTAACTAGGTTAACTAACGATCGGCTCTGAGTTAGCTGCTAAGTGCTTTCCAGAGTTAGTGTACTTTGTAACCTGTGGTGTATGTGATATCCTGTTGAGGGGTACCAGCCACGGTGAATTAGTTTGGGTCAAGATTGAACATAACATACTCTAAAAATGCTTGCGCAAGCTGCTTTATACAAATTAGTCAGAAAATGTTTAGTAGGCACGGGCCTTTCAACAAAACCCCGATGCGCTACGGTTATAGAATGCCAGATTATTTATACTTATGATTATGATTTCGACATCGTGCCCACTAAGTACGTTTGTACTTAGCCCTGCATTGTTTTCTAAATGTGCAGGTTGAAGCGACGGTGAGCGGCGACGGTTGATGTTGAGTTAAAAGATAGGGTGTTTAGCTAGAACCCTTCCGCTGCCAAACTTTGAATTTCTTTGATGTACTTTTGAACAATTTTCTGTAGTCTAAGTATGTAAATTTTGAACTTTAGGGATTAACTCTTTCTTCGGGAGTAACATTCATTTACGTATACTCTGTCACAGCCCCAAATCCCGAGGGACGGCAGAAGCCGGGGTGCGACTGGGGTTGGACTAAAGAAGCGGGGAAGAAGGGGGGCTAATTTTGAACAATTTTGAATTTCTTTTTATACTTTTGTCGAGTAATCTTTAGGGATTAACTCTTTCTTATTGATATTCAAGTCTTATTCATAGTTTGTCGATGTTTTTCATGTATGTTTAGTCAATTAGCCCCCCTTCTTCCCCGCTTCTTTAATCCAACCCCAGTCGCACCCCGGCTTTTACCGTCCCTCGGGATTTGGGGATGTGACAGAGTATACGTAAATGAATGTTACTTTTGAATAAGTAACACGAACAAAGTGAACGCACTTGTTTTAATGAGTGAGAATCGATAAGAAATTTCCTTCGGGAAAAAAAAAATATTAAGATAAGGAATGGAAATAAAATCTTGAAATTTTATTTCTATATATTGTTTGTACGAGTGCAATTTTCTGTGAAATTGCCAGTCGTTAAGATAAGTTCATTGTTTAAGTGAGGTGATATTACAATTGAATAAGGAATATTCATTGTAATTTAAGGTTTTCCGTAAGATAAGATATTGTCCTACCTGTTACTGATCCATGTACCTTAAAAACCTTGTAGGATGACTCCTAGTAGTGATATGGCTCAGGAGAGTCAATCCCCACCACAGCGTACTTGGGCAGATCATATTTTGGATAAGTATCGAGTTTTCGAGGCAAGCCCGAGACATGACATAGGACAAAGAAACCGAGTAAAGCCCGAGACATGACATAGGACAAAGAAACCGAGTAAAGGTGATGACTCGAGAACGAGAAATTGAAAAGTTATCGATGTAGAAAAGTTTAGATAAGTTAAGAAAAATCCGACTAAAGTAGAAGTCCACTAGCCGAGCCCTAAGTCTATTATACATTTTTCGAGTCGATAAGCTCGAGTTTAATCGATGTCGTTATTGAAGGGCTGAGCGGGACGGCAAACTAATCGGGAAAAGCATAAAGTAAGCAACCCCGACTTCAAAAGACCAGAAATGAGGTGGGCTTTTCTGAAACGAAAACTCCGATAAATGCTATTACTTATTGATTATATATTATGTGAGCTTTTAAAATTAATTGACTTGCCATTTATCGGAGTTTGGGTATGCTTTATCATCTACATAAGTATTATATCCTGTGGAAAACAGGAACCTACATGTGGTTAATTGATTGATGATGGTGATTGTGTGCTTTACTTTGGTTTAGCCCGTCAGAGTGTTTGAGAAGGATGCCTACTTCTCAACACAAAGTTGATGTGGTAGATGATTCATGCTTGTTTATATATATGTTTTGACTGCGCAGTCGTGATTTTGAAAATGATAAAATAATTTATGCGTTCACAAGTAAAATGTTTTCAAATGTTCTAACACTTGTGATGCAGTGACAAGGCAAGTTCAATTATATAGCTCTAAGAGCAAGCTTTTAAACTTGTTTTTGGCGTTGTGTTCACTGAGTACGAAGTACTCAGCCCTGCATGTATTTCTAAACGTGCAGGTTAGCTACGGATGAGGATGGTACAGATGGTCTTGGTTGTCACAGCCCCAAATCTCGAGAGACGGCATAGCCGGGATGCGACTAGGGATTGGATTAAAGAAGCGGGGAAGAAAGGGGTAAATGAATACACAGACATTTAACGACAAAAATACTTCTATGAATAAGACTTCATTGATAAAAGAGAGAGTTGATCTCGAAGGATCACTCGACAAGTTCTCAAAAGGAAATTAGTTATTGTACAGAAACTTAGATCAAAAGTGACTTACATCATAATATAAAAAGCGTCTAGAGTTTAGCAGCGGAAATGTGAACTACATATTAAAGTCTTCCTTATCTCTATTCAACTCAACCATCACCGCTCCCGTCGCTTCAACCTGCACATTTAGAAAATATATGCGGGGCTAAGTACAATAGTACTTAGTGGACACATTGCCGAAAACATACAATAAGTATTGATAAATCAAGCATCTCTTTTATAGCGCATTGGGGTGTTTCTTTCAAAAGCCCGTGCCTATTAAACATTTTCTTTTCATAAACATAGCTTTGCAAAGCATTTTTCTGATAGATGTTACGTTCAATCTTGACCAAAGAATTATCACCGCGGCAGGTCGTCCCTTAACAAGGTTCCATACTTCAACGGCTACTTTATCACCCCGGCAGGTCATCCCCTCAACAGGGTTCCATACTTTAACGGCTACTGTGTACACTAACTTTGGAAAGCAAGTTGGCTAACTCAAAGTCCGATCGTTTAGTTAACCCCTTTTGGCTAACTCATAAGGTACAAGAGAACTCACATAAAACAATTAGTTCATGCCATGATTATCACTTTGAAAACACGATTATCAAAGCGATAAAGAAAAAGGTTTTCGAGCATTGCTCATTTTATTTCATATATATAAAAGCCCACCTGACTGATTACAGAACTATTAAACGAGCTTCCGTCTCTGGTCTTCCATCCTATCCTCAGTGCCGACTTCCTCCTTTATCGTGAATAAACAAATTTAAATAACTTGATCGCAACAATAAAAGAAACAGGAAATCGAAACGGTTTTTAGTTCTTTAGGCATTTGCACTTTACTACTTCCTTTTGATTAACTAATAAACGAGACTTCAATCAATTCTCGTCTATAAACTGACTCGGAAAACTGCTCGACACTTAGGTCAGTAGGTAAAAGGGTGTCGATCACTTAGAACGACTTAAAAGTTCACAAGGAACGAAGTTGAAAAGAATTCAACTTAGGAAACTAGGCTTTGGATACTCACTGCCCAAGTCAGTAAGTCTGTACAGAACAGAGCATACGAAAACAGGGGATGAATCTTATACCAAAAGAAAGGTACGGGTGTTTAGTTTACTCTCCAATTTACGGATCTCGATTTTGTTAAGCGAGCTAAAAGTTATGACAGTTTCCGTGAAACGTCGCAAAACAGTCGCGCGAAACCCTAATGCTCGACAAAACTCGACGCACGATTCTCTAGGTTCGATTAATACTATCCCACTTTTATTTTCACGAAATTTTCATCCCGATACAGTCTACATACAGTATCCTTTAAATGGGTTCATATTCACGACTTTTGATTAACAAACGACGAGCATTTCCTCGTCATTTCCAACTAACCATTTACTATACCAGAACAAACTTCACTTTCCATTTCGTTCAACAACTTCTTGATTCTTAACTATATCTCATAACGTCTCGTTTCTTGGATGGAAAAGTCGTTAACCACAATATTGTTCGTCAATCAATAACAATCATTATTATTAAAAGGGATTTCCTTAATCGACTTTTCTACCGGCTTTTAAACTCGATTCTTCGTCTCTTATTCAAAATCAAAACTTCTTAGAATTCGTTGAAACTTTACGGTCATGATCATTGACTAACAAGATTATGAAAGGTTCGAATCACAATCCTAATTCATTATTCATGCTCGACTTATCGTCGATTGTTCGTCTCTTAACGAAAATCTTACGTTCTCCGTTTTCGTTCAAATTTTACAACAACGATCATCATCTAACGAGCATTACTAATATGCAAATCATATTATCAAAACATTAACGAGCCTCAACTTATCGACACGTTCCCATCTCTTATATTTTTCATTTTATTTTTAGAAAAATCTCAATTAAATATATAATCATCCTCATACATCGTATATCTCATTTCTATTAATCAATCGAGCATATCATAACATTTACTATACTAAATCGACCAATCTTCATCTCTTATCCTTCAACTTTTATTTTTAGAAAAATCTAAATTAATTCCTATAGTCAATTAACAACATGTAGATCACTAATCTATCGATCAAACATCAAGGAAATCGAACTACGAAAAACCCCTAATCTTCACAAAAAAATCGGTAATTACATAGCTCAAAGGGGAATGATTTTTCTTCATGATTCGATCCGTAGAACTTAATTCTATGCATCTAATAACTTGAATTAAAGCTTAAATCATCCTACTATAATCCTATAATTTTCGGTCAATAACTAAAATTAAGGAATTGAAATTCTAAATGGGTAGAATGATAGATTAGATCATTACCTTGAATAATATGTGATCGGAAATGAAATCGATCGATAAACAAGAAAGCTTTGAGGATCAAAAGCTTAAGAAAATGAAGAACACACTTGGAGATAGTGAAGAACTTGAAGAACAAGAGAGAGAAGAGAGAAAGAGAGAGGGGGTGGCAATGTGAGAGGAGAAAGAGAGAAAATGTGGTGAGGTGGTGGCTATTTATACATAAAGTAGGAAAAGATCTAACAACATGAGTCATGGGGTGTAGGTGGCGGTTTAGGTAGATATTTTAGTCAAAAATATCGCGTTTTATGGGTCTAATACGACATTATAAAATTGAGAAATTATTTTCTTAGACGGTTACGTATTCGACGAAATCTAATTCGTCCGTTGGATTGGAAATAAATCACATACTCGGAAAACCTAATTCATTTTTCAAAATCCGAGAAAAAGTCGGGATTACACAGTCTAAAATTCGCCCGGAAAATCATAAAAACCAACTTTCTCCGGTGAACTCATATCAAAGAAAAAGTGAATGTAACATCTGACGGTTTTTAATTCTGAGTTTTCCGACGAAAAATCTATCGGACGCGAAAACCCTAATACAGTAGTCATTCAACCGACTTCTGGAATTTATTTTCTGAAACGGATTTCACCATTAGTCTTAGAATTTAATTTCATGATCTTAGGCGTGCAAAGCCATAATTATTATTAACTTTCATTTTTATAGACAATAGAATTTTTCTGGGGTATTACATTGGTGGTGTGTTAATCTATGGAAAGTTTGAGTCGACAGTTACATGTCTTCATACATGTAATTATTGTGAGCAAGTGATGTCTCCGCTGTTTAACAATCTTTTGATATGTTAATATTTTGATAACTCTGAAAACAATGAGCTGTGTACTAAAATAATGCTTTGAATTTCGTTTGCATACCCTACTTTTGAACGACATGATGTCGTTACACTTAACCCTATTTTTGAGAACCTTTATAAATTATTAAGCTCGTTCATTGTTGAGCCATGTTATGAAAGTATAATTATATTCATGTCATGTTGAAACCTTATTGCCCTTGATCGATTCATTGTTGAGTCGAGTATTATTTGTTGGTTTCACATTTTAAATTCATTCGGGTTAGTGTTTAAAGTTGAGTTGAGACATAAGTGGTTTGTTTATTTGATGGTTTCACCTTCACAATCCAATGGACTCTGGTCATTCCTACATACCGTATTTCGGGCTGTGACAGTCATTCTCTATGTTTAATAGGTTTTTCATGTTGTTAATTGTTTCGATTTCTGCTTGGTAGTTGCAAATATTTAGTAGTTCAAATTAATTAGTAGCCAATTATATCGGCCATCCGTAATTGTAGTTTAGGTTTAATTTGTGGTACATTGATTCTTCAGAATCAAGGGAAGAACAGTCTTAATTCGATAATCTTGTGTCAGAGTTTATTGGTTTTGAATCGGGTCTCTCTTGTTGTTAATGCTATCGACTCATTAAATTTATAGAGTGTCTCTAACGGTTGTCAGTCAATTAGGGAAATAATTGGTGAAGTATCTTCCCAATTATCGAAAAGTTAAGGAGAGATAAGATCGCGTCAAAAGTGTCTTCGGTGGTTATAACCGATTTGTTTGCAAGAGTTAAAGTTATATTTGCATTGAGGATCAGATAATCAAGCTAGGGTGGAGTTAATTAGAAATCGGAATCTTTATTATCTAGTTAAATTATATTGTTCATTAGTTAATTTAATTTCTTTGTTTATAAACTCCCAAATCTGTCATTCACTTTTTGTTTAGTTTATGTATTTTGCAGATTTAAAATTAGGAGAATTGTCACTGGTCCTTTGGGAGACAATTTTCCGTACCACCGTACTGTGCAGTTTGGGCACACCGATTGAATGTCGGACTATTTTTGGTGAAAAACGACACACCATAGAGCGTCTGTTTTTATGAGTTTTATTTTTTTATTGGTCGGTGTCTTCCAACCACTTTGCCCAACAAAAGTGTGTGTGTGGGAGGAGCGTCTTTTGTGTGTGTTAGAGGTTGAGCAAAAGGCTGTTTGCTGCCATGCAGGTGAAAACTGGGCAATACAGGGAAAAAAAACAGCATTTCTGGAAGCAGGTCAGGCAGAGCCGTAATGGTCAAGACAGATAGGAGGAGTGTTTTGGTCAGCAGGCGAGTTTCTCTCCTAGGTCTAGAAGGATACGGAAAATATGATCTTGATGGTCCCGAAACGAGTTACTGGTGTATGTGGGGGGGGGGGGGGGGGGAAACACCAGTTAGGATTTTAAAACTTAACCCTTAAAAACTACTTCAACCAAGTAAAACAGACTCAGTTGGAATCCCATAGCTAAGTAAGCAACCTCAGCTGGAAGAGTGAGGTTGTGCGGAATGTGGTGGAAATTAAAACTCGTTATAGCAACTCACGCTTTTTAGTGCAGGGTTGGTCAAAAACCAAAACAGTTGAATATGCAAAAATGCAGTTTGTATGCTGGTTAGTTTGATCAGATAAGAATGTAATAAGGAACTGAATGAAAATAAACACAGACACACGGGATTTAACGTGGTTCGGAGATAACCCTCCTACGTCCACGAGGAGATGTGAATCCTCACACCTCAGTCCAAGTTCTTCTGGACAGTTCCACACAGGTTTCCCGGGCTGTGCAACCGTTGCAATAAGTTTACGGGTACTTATCAACCTTTACAGTTAAGTTTGCGGGTACTTAACAACCTATGTCAAGTTTGCTGGTACTTGACGACCTAGCTACTCAATTACAGGAAGAGTAAGATCCTAACAGACACTTTTTAAGGTGTGGATGGATTTTCCAACTACAGCTCGATCACTAATGAGAGCTGGATCTATGGCTTGAACGAATGAACACTCAAACTAAGATCTAAGACAAATTATAACTCTATGAACCCTCAGCTACTAATGTTCTATCACTCTTGAACTCTCAGCTGCTGATGCTCTTAGAATATGATTTTTGCAGATTTTTCTTGCACTTGATTTTCTTGTGATTGCACTTCTCTATCTCTTGTCTCGCGTGTGTGTCTCTCTCGAATGAGAGAATGCCTCTATTTATAGGCGGAGAGAATCCACTAGCCGTTGGAGGAGCTGTTGATCTCTGATCATTGAAAGCGATGGCTTGTCTCTCATCTCTGCAGACTTTCCCGATATGGCATCTGTGCTCTTCTGCTTTCCTTCTGAAACAACCTTGTGTTGGGCCAGATGGGGTAAATACTGAACGGTCAAACCCTCATGTGACTTCCTTTTGAAATTCAAATAGTCAACCTGGATTAGTTGGTTGAAAATCTTGATCTTTATCTGAGTGGTCTTCAGCTGATGTTCTAACTGAACCGTTGAACTCCCAGCTGACTTTGAACTTCATGTTGTTGATCTTCTTGTTTGAGTTCTACAACTGAGCTTCAGAAACTGAACCCTCAGTTGTCTTCTTTGTATTTAGTCAGTTGAGTTGGAAACTTCAGATGACTTCCTTTTCATCTGATGTTCTCTTCCTCTCTACTGTTTCTCATCTGACGAATCCTCAGTTGGCCTTTACAACTGATGTTTGGAAGACTTCCCCCTTATTCCATCTGAACAAATGAACTCTCAGTTGTCGTTCATCATAACTGATGTTCTGTCTGAGCAATGCCTTGTTGCCATCTTCAGCTGGAGACCTGTAAAGATAAAATATTAACTTTGCTCAAACAGCGAGCCTAAATTCTAACATTAGGTTCTGGCAACATGTACTCGGTGGGGGTCAGTCGGTTTTGGAATTCATCAAAACTCTTACTAATAAATTTCCCAACAATTTCTCCCTTTTTGATGTCAAAACCACTTACAACTTTAAACCACTATTGATATAATCCTCACTAACTGACCTAAAATCTCAGCTGAAATTCTAGACAGTCTATAAGATAAAACATCAAAGGGTTAGCACAGTTATAACATGGTATTTAAAAGACTGCGATTCACAGCTTGGACAATGAGATATTGTGCGTCAAGTTGAATCGTATTATATACTTTTGAAGTTTTGGTTACAACTGAAGATTACAAGGTTAAGCACAAAACAGTTAACATAAAAAAAAGCAACAGTTGCTTCAAAAACTACAACATCCAAAAAACTTCATCAGCTCAAAAATATTGTTGACCGTACTTGCTGAGGATACGGTCGAAAATCTCTTTCTTCGCAGCTGACTCGATCCCAGTGTTGACACCATGTTCCTTGCAGACTTGTCTCGCCTCAGCCATGATCGCATTTCTGTTTGGCGTGCTCGTGCCTTTAATCATCTGAGGGCGGTATCTGCACATCTGCGGAACTGGAACGGTGTTGGGATCGAGCTGAGCATTCAGCATGGCTCGCTTGAACTGACTAAACATTCCAGGGTCTCCAGATCTGAGTTCCACAGGGCTTCCTTGAAGGCTTGTCTTGGGTCTTCAGTCGAGTAGACTTTCCTGTAATAGAAGTCATTGATGAATTCATGTTTGAACTGCTCCCAGTCATCGTTCCACTCAGCATTCATCCACTTGTCAACATGTGGGAATCGAGACGGGAGCGGAGCGTTCTTCTGCAACAGATGGGTCGACTTCCTAGCCTCAGCCTTCATCTGGTGCTTGTTGATTCTTCGCACGCTCCGGCTGGCTTTGTTTCTGTCGACGTTCTTTTCCACCTTGGCTAGTTCCTTCTCGAACTTGGCCACCTTCTTGGCCTGATCGGCAGCGAACTTCTTGATCCAAGAGGGATTCAAGTACTTCTCCTTGGACTCCCCCATAGCTTTGGCAGCTTCGATGCAGTCTTCAATAGATATTCCTCCGTCAAGTTCGACATCGAGCTCGGCCGTAAGCTCAGCTACGAGGTCGTGGGAGATTTCCAGTTCTTGCTTCGATCCTTCAGCTTCTCTTTCACCTTCAACTGGCACTCTTTCCCCTTGCTGAAGAACAGCTTTCCCTTGTCCAGCACCAGCTGCTGGCTCCTTGTCTTCCCCCTTTTTGGCATCATCCAAAAGGGTGGCAATGGTGCCATCCAGGGAGGTCACTTGGCCTCAGCCTGTTGAACGCGGGAAAAGAGTTCTTCGACAACATCCTTCTCTTCCACCTGCTTGGCCAACTCCAGATCCTGGCACTCTTGCTCAGCTCGTTGCAATGCTGCAAAAGTTGCAGAGACCTCTTTATGGAGGGTGACGAACTCAGCTCGGAAATTTGCGAACTGTGACATCCACTCCTGGTCTTGAGTCTGCTGGGACCTTGCCAGGTCAGATTTAGCAACCGTTTTGAAAACGTTGAAGTCTGAGCTAAGGCCCTGAACTGCCTTCCTTAGAGCCGTGACCTCCGAGCTGGAAGAATTGGAGAGATCTTCAAACTTCTGCTGCAGGGAAGAGGAAAGGTGTTCCAACTGAGTCTTCAAGCTGGCATTCTCTGCCATCAGCTGTTGCATCCTGTCAGCATTCTCCTCCTTGCTGAGCTAGATCTTGGACAACATTTCCTGCCGAAACTGGTTGACCCTCTCCGAGATCAGCTCACAGATGGCATCGGTTGAGAGCGCTGGCTGTTCGGAGGGTCCAAGCAGGTGTTGTGGTTGTGGCTTTGCAGTTGGCTCCATGACAACCAGGGCAGATCGGCTGGCGAGGTAGGCCTTGAGCTTGTCTTCTTCCCTCTTGGCCGCCTCTTCAGCTGCGTCGACGTCCTCCATGCAGGTGGCATTCTTGGCCAGCATATCGTCAAGAAACTGAACAGCTCCAGGATTGTTGCACAGCTCCCTGGTGTCTGTCTCTTCTTGGATGCTCTTGTCCAGACGTCGACGTAGCACAACCACTTTCTAGTTGTAGGCCACCTCCAGGTTCTGGTAGTCGAAGTATACCCTCAGGTTGGATTCTTTGACCTTCAACTTGTCCCAACCATGGATCCTGAGGGTCTCCTCCTTGACGTACCAGTAGCTCAATATGATGCTGAACTGGTAGAGCAGTTCCGTCCCGAGTACGGCAAAAACAGGCATTGAGGCTGCCTTGGGGAACATACCAATCAGCTTGCGGAACCAGTAGCTCAACCTTCCTTCATATTCAGCCAAGATCGCCTGGCGGTTGGCTTTTTCATCAATTGGAGGGGGGTCAATATCGAAGGTAAGGGGTTCGATGGTTTCATCAACGTTGGCCAAAGGAATGGTCACAACGTTGGCATCGAGCGAGAGGCTCGGAATATCTGACTGAGGACCAGTTGAGAGAACTGGATCCTCTTTGGGTGGTGAGTCGGCTGGCTCATGTGTTTCCTCAGTCACAGGTGGGATTACCTAGCTGGCATCAGCTCCAGTTGGACTGTCGTGGGATTCCTCAGAAGAAGAAGACTCATCTGAGGAGGAGCTGGATTCCTCCACGTGGATCTCCACGCCTTCCGCCACTTCCTCCTGACGAGGTTGAAGAACGAACCCAGCTGGGTCAACCGATTGGCTGGATTCGGTTGACTCCTTCTCCTCAGCTGGCTTTACCACCACTAGAATTGTTGTACATGGTTGAGCCGCTGGCTGGATGATCCGGATCCTGGGCCTCTTCTGGAGGGTTTCCTCCTCTTCTTCTTCTTCGTCTTCCTCTTCCTCAGCCACCTCCTCTACCTGGCGCTTCGTGGGCTTGGACCTCGAAGGGCGGAGAGCTGCTGACTCCACAACTGGCTTGGGGGCACCCTTGGGAGTGTAGACGGCCTCCACAACGTCCCTGGCCTTTTTGGCTGAGGGGAACAACGTCAGCTTGTTGAGCGGCGTGTCCTCACTCCCTTCCCATGTCAACGGCAGTCCTTGTGCGGCTTGGAGGATGAGGGCAGATATTTTTGTCCCGAAGTTGAGTGTCCCCTTGACACTCAACAGCTGTTCTCCGGACTCAGCTGTCGACTCGGAAATTTTCTGCAGCTCCATCAACAGCTGGCCTTCAAGATAGCCCAGCCAATCGACCTGGTGCTGTTCCTCCAGGGCCTTCTGTTGCTTGAGCTTCGGCCTACTAATGTCGCCGAAGGCTCCTCCGTATACGAAGGCGCATTTAGAGATCACGTCGAAAAGAAGTCGGTGCGCCAGCTTCAGCTTTGTCCTTTGCATGCTCCCCTTCAATGGTTCGGGAACAAGAAGGATGGTTTGAAGGAAGGCATCAGTTTCCTTGTCAGTGAAGTTCCCCAGCACATCTGTGGCTTCGCGATTTCTGGGGATGATCTTCTCCAGTTCCTTGGATACTTTTATTTCTATGGCGGTGTCTTCTATCGTCCGGGAGGTTTTGTGTCGTTGCTTGCACGGGATGATCGTGACAAGCCCATCATCTGCAACTCGCTGTAGATTCTTGTAGAAGTGTACGACCTGCTTCCTGAGCAATTTGGACGGAGAGAGAGTTGCCCAGTCGAGGAGACGGTGGTCGGAGAGAATGGCGGCGACTGGTGCGAGTTCCGGCGAGGTCAGGGCATCCCGGGAAAGAATCTATTCGAAATGAATCTTCGACATCACCATGTCGAAAGATTCCTGGAATGTAACAGGCTCTGCGGAGACCATCTTCTTGGAAGCTTTTGATTTGGGCGCCATCTCAAATAGATATATATGCAAAGAAGAAGGAAAAAACTTTACTGAAAAAGGTGAAACAGGTTTGGAGAGGATGATGAATAGTAAGTAAAGATATGCACGAAATAAGAAGGAAAGGATCACTTCCTGATTTGCCGTATTATATAATCTTTGACTCGGATAATATCAACGGTTGGGGTTAAATGGCGCGAATCCATCAACGGCTGAGATTACATGACTGTTGGGTAATTTTGACTGATACTCCATGCGCGCGAGTGAGAAGGTGAATAGTTTGAGGTGTCAGCCCAGTCGCACTATAAAGCAAGGCTATAGGAGTTCAGCTAGACTTTACATTAAATGCGATATGATGGCTTGTTTAGTCTAGCTGACATGTTCAGGAATGTTTGAATTTATTTCAAACATTCTCATTTAATATCATAACACCTTCAGTCATAAATGATACCTGTCAGCTGATGTCGAGATCAGCTGTATACCTCAGTCGAGTTCCTCAGTTGCCGCATACCATCAGATAACTCGAGTTCGTCTGCTCAGCTGATGTTTGATGTCTTCAGTTGGCAATTCGTATCTGAGATTCCCCCTTCATCTGAGCTTCCCCCTCAGATGGATATCTGACTCTTCAGCTCGGATGGATCCTCGTCAGCTCGGATGACTCTTCTGCTCGGATGAATCTTCAGCTCGGATCCAATAGACCTAGAAGATCACACAGCATCTTGAACCGGGCTTCAAGAAGAGGTTTGGTAAAGATGTCAGCTCTCTGAATCTCAGTTGGGATCTTCTCCATGGACACATCCTTCTTCTCAATATGATCTCGGATGAAATGATGACGAATGTCGATATGCTTAGTCCGAGAATGGTGAACAGGGTTTAGAGAGATAGCTATGGCACTCGAGCTATCACAATGAATGGGAACCTGTCCAGTTGTGACTTCATAATCTCTCAGCTGTTGCTTCAGCCACAATACTTGCATGCAACAGCTTCCGGCAGCCATGTATTCTGACTCGGTTGTAGAAGTGGCAACACATGCTTGTTTCTTGGAGAACCATGAAACCAACTTGCTTCCCATGAATTGACAGTGTCCAGAGGTAGACTTCCTGTCCAACCGATCTCCTGCTAGGTCTGCATCTGAGTATCCAGTTAGCTGGATATTGTCATCAGTTGGGTACCACAACCCAACATTGACAGTTCCCTTCAGATATTTAATGATGTTCTTTACTGCCAACATGTGTGTTTCTCTTAGTTGGACTTGAAATCGAGCACACACTCCAACTGCGTATGATATATTTGGTCGGCTGGCAGTTAGGTAGAGCAGCGAACCGATGATCCCTCTATACTGGCTGGCATCAACGAGCTTTCTCTCAGCTCCGGGTTCGATCTTCCAGTTCGTATTTATAGGGATTCTTATTGTCTTACTTGTCTGCAATCCGAACTTGGTGATAAGCTCCTTTGTATATTTGGACTGCTTTACCTTTAATCCAAGGAAATAATTCATCTCGCCCATCATTGACATCTCGAACTTCTCCTTCATGAGATCTGAGAATTTCTTGCACAGCTCCTCCGACTTTGAGCCGAAAATGATGTCATCCACGTAGATTTGCACAACAAGTATATCTTCTCCAACTTTGATGGTGAACAGAGTTTTATCAACTGAACATCGTTTGAACCCCGAGTTCAGAAGAAATCCACAAAGAGTGTCATACCATGCCCTTGGCGCTTGCTTTAGACCATAGATAGCTTTCTTCAGCTTGTACACTCTTCCATCTCCAGTCTCAAAACCAGGAGGCTGTTCAACATATACATCTTCTTTGATATCTCCATTTAGGAATGCACACTTCACATCCATCTGATACACTTTGAACTTGTGATGTGCGACATAAGCTAGAAAGATCCGGATGGCTTCCAGCCTTGCAACTGGTGCAAAGGAATCTTCAAAGTCAATTCCTTCTTGTTGGCAGTATCCTTGAGCTACCAACCTTGCTTTATTCCTCATAATGAATCCAATGGCGTCTCTCTTGTTTTTGAAGAACCACTTCAATCCAATCACCTTGACACCATTTGGTCTTTCTACCAACTCCCATACACAGTTGCGTAGAAACTCATTCAGTTCTTCTTGCATTGTTGTTGTCCAGTGGACACAGTTGAGAGCTTCCCCAATATTCTTCGGTTCTGGTACATCAGCTACAAAGCAAGACATCATGGCAACATCTCCAGCTTGCTCGAACTCTTCTAGAACTGCCAATTCCTCAGCATATTGGGCATAAGTGTTGGAATCTTCCTCGGTTGATTCAGGATTTGCAACTCTGCTCCGTGTACGCACACCCTCGGTTGGATCTCCAATGATGTCGTTGGTGGAATGAACTTCATACCATCTTCGGTTGCGTCTTCCTTCTTCTTCCAACTGTGGCTGTTCTGAAATTTGAGTTGGAGTTTTTAGAGCCGGTGATTGATTAGCTGTTGAGTCTGGATCCTCAACATTGGTATTAGGTTGAACCGGACTCGGTTGGGCTTCGGATGCTGAAGCAATTGGAGGAGCATCAGCTGAAGTTCCCCCTTGGGATGAGCTGGGGTCTTCGCATTCATCTTCAGAGCAATATGGATCCTCATCCTCAGTTGCCCAAACCAGTGGTTCAGCCAGGTTCTTTTCCCTTAGAGCTTGCGATCTGGTGAGAACTGGTGGGACAGTTGGATCTGCTTGTTGTCCTTTAACATGTTCCCTGCACTCAAAGGTAGATTCATCAAAACTAACATGAGGTGTTATTTCCACAACACGAGAGCTGTTGTTGAAAACTCTATATGCCTTGATCCGAGCTGCATATCCAAGAAATATGCCCTTCGAAGCTTTGGCATCAAAAGTTTTCAACTGAGTCTTCCCATTGTTGTGAATATAACACTTAGAACCAAAAACGCGAAAATAAGAAATATTTGGCTTTCTGCGTCTCCACAGCTCGTAGGGTGTCTTTCCCAATCGCTTGGTGAGAAGAGATCGATTCTGAGTGTAGCATGCTGTGTTGATCGCTTCAGCCCAAAATCTCTTTGGCAGAGCTGAGCTTGCTAACATGGATGTGGCTGCATCCTTCAGCGTTCTATTTCTTTGCTCAGCTACGCCATTCTGTTGTGGAGTACGCGCGGCTGATGTCTGATGGGTTATGCCATTCTTTTTGCAATACTCAATGATGGTTTCATTTAGGAACTCCGTTCCACGATCTGATCGGATGGATATGATCTTTATCTCTTGTGACGCATGAAAATGGTCCACGTATACCTCGAGTAATCATCAGTTACAACCAATGTATATTCATTGCCATTTATGCTTTTTGGTGTAACTGGCCCGAAGAGATCCATATGGATCAGCTGTAATACTCGGTCGGTTGAGGGAGTTGTCTTCAACCGGAAGTAGGATCTAGCGAGCTTTCCCAGCTGGAATACACTGCAGATGTGTGTTGTTGAAAACACTCGGTTAGGTATACCTCTTGCATGTTCTTGTCTGGCGAGTCGGTTCATCGTCTTGAAGTTCAGATGGTTGAGCCTTTTGTGCCACAACCAGCTCACATCCGAACTGCTCTTTGATAACAGGCAAGTGTCAGGGAGGCTGCTGTTCCAGTCAGCGTAGTAAACATTCCCCGTTGGAGATCGATTTCCCAACAATATCACCTGCTTTGATCCGACATCTGTAACTCTGCAACCCTGTGCATCAAACTTGACAGAGAAATTGAAACATGATTGGTTTCAAGGGTACCGTAACCTCTGGTATAACCTTTTGAGTTATCACCAAAAGTAACTGATGGACCTTCTTTCTCCACGAAACTTCCAAGCAAATCCTTCAGATTCGTCATGTGTTTCAAGCATCCACTATCCATCACCCACATTGTAGCAGACGTCTTCTTCTTCCTCAGCTGTTTCTCCTGCACCTGCAAAGAGAAACTCGCTTAGGTCCCCAATTTCAGTTGGGTTCTGGAGGGTTAGAACCAGTTTCCGCTGGAACTGTGCGTCGCTTTTCCCTGTAAACTCGGATGGATTTATCATTCCAGATTACTTTTCCTTCATCATCAACTATAACAACACCTCGGTTATCCTTAGGCTTGTTGTTGGCAGTGCTGTTCTGTTTCTTGGGAGGAGTTGGATTTCTCCTACGTTGAGCTTTAGGAGGTGAGGCTTTCCCCCTGTTTTGATGGCGATTCTTATCCTGTTGAGTTTGTCTGTGAGGTTGGACGCCATGTTGGAATCTTTGTGGCTGATTATGATTCCAACTTCCTGAGGGTTGTCTGTAGTTGTTCATGCCCTGTTGATGATTCATATTATGGCATGAATATCTCCAGTTGTTTGACCAGTTCCTCATTGGTTGACTCGGTTGGAACCTTTGGTCAAACTGATGTTGGAACTGCTGTTGATTTAGATGATTGAACCCATGTCTATTTTGAGGTTGGTTCCATTCCTTCTGATGTTGACTTTAAGGTTGATGCAGAGGTCGGTTCTGATTCTGAGATCGGTTGCGGTTGTACCTTCGACGCCTCTGATTCCTCTTCTGACTTTTGGAACATTCTCCCTCGGTTGATACCTCAACCGATGGAACATTTTGTCCTACATCAGCTACTCCTTTTCCCTTCTCAGTTGTAATCCTATTGGTCGTTTGAACTTGTTGAGAGGTAGAGGTTGAATTAGCTTCAAGAGACTCAGCTGTGTCTGGCTTGACAGCTGTGACTTCTACAGCTTTGATGAAGGTTGCTGGAGGAATCCCAGTATCCTTGACAACATCATAGCCGAGACCTGACACGTCATCCATCTGTCTACTATAACTCATAAGATTCTCTATGATCTTGGATGACTGATACAGCTTAATTAGATTGTCCTTCTCAGTTTGCAACTCTTTGACGAGTACAGCTATCTGCTCGGTTTGTCCATCTGACTTTTTTATTAGCTGTTCGATCTGAGCATCTTGATTTTTCAACTGATCTTGCTGTTCCTTGTTCTGCTTTGTCAAATCCTCATCAGCTGGAGCCTTAGCCTCGTTCAGTTGACTCTTGAGATTCTCAATCTCCTCGGTTTGGCTTTTGATCAGATCGTCCTTTTCGGTTAAGGAATCTTCAAGTTTGGCAAACTGAGCTTGAAGACTCTTAAACTTAACCGATTGGTGATGCAGCTCCTCACTGAGTTCTTGAAAATCACTCCAGGAGGGTTCCAACTCATCGTTCAGAGATTCCTGCATGTTAGAAGTATTGGAAGAGTTTAACTGAGCAGGATTAGATTGTACCTCAATATAATCTTGGTTGGTTCCAAGTGCCATGAGGCATTGATCTTGACTGATTACGTTGTTGGTAGAAGTCAGCTCATCTTCATCTTCGGTGTCAGTGAAGATATCCATATCATCAGCTGCTTCTTCTGCAACCATGGCCTTATTCTTTCCAGCTTGTTTGGCCCTTAGAGCAGTCAGCCTTGAAATGACCTTCCTTTCCGCATTCAAAGCAACCATTGGTGACTGGCTTTGAACTGTCTCGAGTTCGGTTTGATTTATAGAAACGTTTATATTTGCCGAACCGAGTGTCCATTTCGGCTAGCTTCTTTGACAAAGCTGCAATGTTCTGTTGCAGTTCCTCTCTGCTTAGCTCCTTTGCAGCCGTGTCAGCTGATCTGGTTAGCCTTGATGATCTCGATTTTGAGTAATCAGCTCGGAGAGCAACTAACTTTGAGGCTGAGCCAACATCCTCAATTCTACTTGTCTGACCTGAGGACTGCGATCTCCTCATGTCGACCTTATACTCATTTCCTTTCAAGATTGAGAACAATCTTTCAGTTCCCATTTCACCAAGGTCAGCTCGGCTCTCGTGGATATTGGTGAAAGTATCCCACTCAGCTGGTAGAGCTTGCAACACTTTGAGGTTAATTTCTCTTAGTGTGTATTTTCCTCTCCGGATGGACTGGATTCTTCTGATGATGTCCATAAACCGGAGCTCTAGCTGATCGATAGTCTCATCAGGTCGCAGACTGAAGTTGTCGAAATCTTGACATGCATGTGAGAACTTGTTTTCCTTCGTCTCGTCGCTTCCTTCACTTAGCGATGCCAGGACGTCCCACATCTCTTTTGCAGTCTCACACTCCTCTATCCAGGGCAGATAATCTTGTCTAACTGTGGACATTATTGTGCTCTGAGCCCAGATGTCCAACTGGCTCACCTTGGCCTCCTCTGGAGAGTAGTCTTCTGGCTGTTTCTCCACATACTCCACCACTGTATCTCCATCGTTAGGATTTGTGGGAGTGCGAGCTATCCTTTCTTTAATGACGATTGGTTCGGAAGAGAGAACTTGTTGCATCCTGTGATGCTTTGACAGAAGGATCTTCTTCATTCGAGTTCTCCATGATGTATAATTGACTACTGAGAACATGACGACGATCTTGTCCTTGACGTCCATCTGCACAAACAACAGGACAAAAAAAATGCGAGCAAAAATGCACTAGCGTGAAAAGATCTGTTCAGTTGACCACTGAAGAAAATTTCTCGAATTCACACCTTGTGAAACAGAGTCAACAGTCTTTTGAACCACTGCTCTGATACCACTTGATGGTCCCAAAACGAGTTACTGGTGTATGGGGGGGGGGGGAATACACCAGTTAGGATTTTAAAACTTAACCCTTAAAAACTACTTCAACCAAGTAAAACAGACTCAGTTGGAATCTCACAGCTGAGTAAGCAACCTCAGCTGGAAGAGTGAGGTTGTGCGGAATGTGGTGAAAATTAAAACTCGTTATAGCAACTCACGCTTTTTAGTGCAGGGTTGGTTAAAAACCAAAACAGTTGAATATGCAAAAATGCAATTTGTATGCTAGTTAGTTTGATCAGATAAGAATGTAATAAGGAACTGAATGAAAATAAACACAGACACACGGGATTTAACGTGGTTCAGAGATAACCCTCCTACGTCCACGGGGAGATGTGAATCCTCACACCTCAGTTCAAGTTCTTCTGGACAGTTCCACACAGCTTTTCCAGGCTGTGCAACCGTTGCAACAAGTTTACGGGTACTTATCAACCTTTACAGTTAAGTTTGCGGGTACTTAACAACCTATGTCAAGTTTGCTGGTACTTGGCGACCTAGCTACTCAATTATAGGAAGAGTAAGATCCTAACAGACACTTTTTAAGGTGTGGATGGATTTTTCAACTACAGCTGGATCACTAATGAGAGCTGGATCTATGGCTTGAACGAATGAACACTCAAACTAAGATCTAAGACAAATTATAACTCTATGAACCCTCAGCTACTAATGTTCTATCACTCTTGAACTCTCAGCTGCTGATGCTCTTAGAATATGATTTTTGCAGATTTTTCTTGCACTTGATTTTCTTGTGATTGCACTTCTCTATCTCTTGTCTTGCGTGTGTGTCTCTCTCGAAAGAGAGAATACCTCTATTTATAGGCGGAGAGAATCAACTAGCCGTTGGAGGAGCTGTTGATCTCTGATCGTTGAAAGCGATGGCTTGTCTCTCATCTCTGTAGACTTTCCCGATATGGCATATGTGCTCTTCTGCTTTCCTTCTGAGACAACCTTGTGTTGGGCCAGATGGGGTAAATACTGAACGGTCAAACCCTCATGTGACTTCCTTTTGAAATTCAAATAGTCAACCTGGATTAGTTGGTTGAAAATCTTGATCTTTATCTGAGTGGTCTTCAGCTGATGTTCTAACTGAACCGTTGAACTCTCAGCTGACTTTGAACTTCATGTTGTTGATCTTCTTGTTTGAGTTCTACAAATGAGGTTCTGAAACTGAACCCTCAGTTGTCTTCTTTGTATTTAGTCAGTTGAGTTGGAAACTTTAGATGACTACCTTTTCATCTGATGTTCTCTTCCTCTCTACTGTTTCTCATCTGACGAATCCTCAGTTGGCCTTTACAACTGATGTTCTGAAGACTTATTCCAACTGAACAAATGAACTCTCAGTTGTCGTTCATCATAACTGATGTTCTGTCTGAGCAATGCCTTGTTGCCATCTTCAGCTGGAGACCTGTAAAGATAAAATATTAACTTTGCTCAAACAGCGAGCCTAAATTCTAACATTAGGTTCTGGCAACATGTACTCGGTTGGGGTCAGTCGGTTTTGGAATTCATCAAAACTCTTACTAATAAATTTCCCAACAGATCTAACTTAAATATCTTTCTTTATCCGACTAGATTTAGGATCCGCAAGGGATCTCTTAGAGATAGATATGACTTTCCATGTTGGGGTCGAGCTTATCAAGTATTACTTGTATCCCAAGGTAACTCGTGGATTCCTTCCATGTTAAGGACTAGGGGCCCCAAACCCTAAGCACTCTCCTATAAATATCGAAGCCTTGCTGCTATGATATATAGCCGTCTTAATGCTTTATTCCCTGTAATTCCTTTGAGCGATAGTAAGGAGAAAAACAAGTCCTACGGGCATACTTTTATTCATGTATTGTTCATCGGCACTTTTGGCCACGTTTTGCTTTTGCACGTACTTAGTAAGTTTTTAATATAGTTCTTATGAGTTCCTTTAATTCATGTGTTCGTAGTTTTATAATTATGTCTAGCTAAGTTCTTAAACTTCATCTGGGCAAGACAGTTAAGTGTTAACTTATGCTTGAGAGGTCTAATTTGTGCTAGAGAATTGCATGCATGTGTTCCCGATATGTTAATAACCTTGTTCAAATATGAGATAATACGAATAAGAGGTTAATATGCCGTTAATCACTTAGGACATATTAGATCACCAATCAATTGGGAAGTAGGAGTGTTTTCCAACATCTTCTTGATTAAGATCGATTAACATTAGAGGAAGGTGTCTACCCTATTGGGCTGGACGTGATGATTCCTTGTTGCCCTTTCTAGAGATAAATGCTCCTTGGGCAAGAAATTGAACGATGACTCCGACAGAGGTATTGCCCAAGGTAGGGAGCCAGCAGTGCATCGCCAACTAAGTAAGGATAGGTAAGGAAGGGATTTGTTGAGAGCGTGACGAGTAAAAATGGATCTCGGCATTCAAGTCCCATAACTAACGATGCATGCATGTAATGAATATATTTGCACTAATGACCAAGCTAGGGTTTTCACTTAACAACGTCTTAGTCCATATCAAGTCCTTTTTATTATTGATCAAGTTATTTGTTTACTTTTCAGTGTTTAATTAAGTTCTCGAATTGTGTAAGAGAGCTGTAGTGACCAAGATAGCAAAACCCAACTGAGCTGAACAGGTGGATGAGGTTTCAAGAGATAGTGACAATCAACTCCTTGTGGATCGACCTTGTACTTACTTGCTAACTATATAGCTGTGAGGATAGGATACAAATTCATTTTGAGAGTGCGAATGACAGCCTTGTCAAAATTGACGCCGTTGCCGGGGAGCTGATTTTGAAATTGTCTCTTGAGGGAGAGACCCTGTGCATGTTTGGCTCCGACCCTGTTTGGATCGACGGTGAATTGAAGTACCATCCTTACCCGGAGAAGTACATCAAAGAGCAGAAGAAGCTGAAGAGGGAAGCTGAAAAACGAGCACGAGAAGGAACGACGAGTGACGAGGAAAGGTCACCACTACAAACTCTGGATTGAAACAATCTGAAGAAGAGGAGATGGCGCAACAACAACCTGATCCTGAGAAGACTCTAAAGGAAATCATGTTTCCAACGGATGTCAATCTGAACCCAGTAGGCATCACTTTTCCCGCTATCACTGACAGTTGGGAGCTAAAGCATTCTCTGATACAGATCTTGCCCAAGTTCAGTGACTTGCCCGGAGAGGATCCACAACGCCACTTATAGGATTTTAAGATGGCAATGCGTACAGTGCACACCACCGCTGCAGCAAATACACTGAGGGAATACATTTGACTCCTGACATTCCCATTTTCATTGCAAGATGGAGCGAGGGAATGGTTGTACCAATTACCTCAAGGCAGCGTAACATCTTGGCAACAAATGCAGTAGAAGTTTCTTGAGCAATAATACCCCTTTTCCTGGATCCAGAATGCTAGAGCTGCAATTCAGAATATAAAGATGGGCAATGGAGAATCTATTTATGACTACCACTCTAGGTACAAGAAGCTAATTGCAAGGTGCCCCCAGCATGGTTTGGATGACAAGGATTTGATTAATGCTTTCATGAATAGGCTAAAGCTAATTGCAAGGTGCCCCCAGCTAATTGCAAGCGGGACTGGATCGATGCAGCATGTGGAGGTAATGTTATCAACAAACCACCCAGTGAAATCTTTAAATTATTCGCTGAGATGACCGACATGAAGAGAAACCAAGATGAGACCATCGTGCCCTGGATGCATGAGCGGACCAGCAGTGATCCTAAATTTGATATCCTGGTCTCTATGATGAAAGAGATGATGAACCAGAACAAGAATAATACTAATGGGAATGAGAACCCTGGACAAATCCTAAGGAAGAGGGTTATGAAGTGTGAACTTTGTGCTGCCAATAACCACCCCACTGATAGATGTCCATCATTATATGAGGATGAAGAAGTCAATGCAGTTGGGCAACCGTACCAACAAGGAGATGCTGGGCAGCGAAGGAACTTTAACAATGGACCCTGGAGGCCCAATGACAATTTGAGATATGGGAATAACAACAATCTGAATACACCTCAACAAGGGCAACTACCACAGCAGCCCTATGTACCTCCACATAATAGATATCAACCAAGGGATACCCTGAGGAGTGAAGTATAGAGACTTGCAGCTGAATAAAGGAAGGGGTATCAAGAATTGGACAATTTTTCGCATGGAGACAAGGGGAGGTATGAGAGATATTAATGGAACATTGAGCCACTTGGTAGAATCAATCTCTCAAATCAAGTCAATGCTAAATGGAGGGAAAGGTGAACTACCATCTCAAGTTGAGATAAAGAAGACTCAAGTGAATGCTATCACATTGCAAAGTGGAGCCAAGTTGCCTGAAGTGAGAGTTCCTGACCATTATGAACCTCATAAAGCTGCATCGAGGCAACAACAGTCTCTTGGGCATGATATCAATCTGGAGCAAGAGGATGAGGCTGAACCAGAGAGGTATGAAGAGGCACCTATAAGATCAGGTGATGTTGATGAGCTATGGCAAGAGTTGTCAGTTGGGAAAAGAGCACAAGTTGAAAGGGAAGCAACTGACAAAAGAAGGAAAGCTGAGCTCGACGCAGCCAAAATCAGAGCTAAAGCAATGAAGGAGGCTGAGAACGTGACCAAGTCCAAACCCTATGAACCAAAAGCTCCTTACCCAGGACAGTTCGCGAAGGACAAGGAAGCTCAAGTAATGAAGGAACTGACCAAAATGTTCCAGAAGGTCGAGGTCAACATACCCCTCGTGACCGCTTTACAATCTATGCCCAAATGTGCCAAGTTTTTGAAAGAGTTATGTACAAGGAAGAACAAGTACACAAATGATGCAAGGTTCCAAGTTAGTGAGAATGTATCTGCAGTGCTGCAAGACACCTCATGCCGACCAAGTGCACTGACCCTGGGATGTTTTACATTCCATGTATCATTGGAGACATGAAGATTGAGAAGGCAATGTTGGATCTTGGGGCATGGATTAATGTCATGCCCAAGTCGATGTATGATGATATAAGATGGGACCACTCAAACTAACAAGAGTGGCAATTCAATTAGCAGATAGATCTACTGTATGACCTGAAGGGATTTTAGAAAACATCTTGGTCAGGGTAAGGGACTTAATTTTTCCAGCTGATTTCTACATTCTGGACATGGGGAGATCATCAAAAAAGGTGCCAGTAATGTTGCTAGGAAGACCGTCCTTGAAGACCGCTCGCACAAGAATCAACTGCGACATGGGAAAGCTAACATGTGAATTCGGAGGAGAAGTGGTGTCATTCGACATCTACAACACCATGAAGCAACCTAGTGACACGGAGCTGATGCATATTATTGATCATATCGACCAGATAGTGGATGAACTCTGTCCAGAAATAGCAATTGAAGATCGGATGGATGTGGCCCTACAAATTAGCGTAACGGAGGTCGTTGCCCAAGACGGGTCTGTTGAGCTAGTCGAAGCAGTCCAGTATTTAAGATCGGATGCAGAACCAAGAAGTAGAGTGGAACCATTGGTGATTCCTACATTGAAACAAGAAGATAGGTTGATGCCATCAATAGAGAAAGCACCCAAGTTGGAATTGAAGGCATTACCCAACCACTTGAAGTAAACCTACTTGGGAGAAGAGGAGACGCTACCGGTAATCATAAGTACAAAGTTGTCTATTGAGGAAGAGGAATGAATGAAAGAAGTCTTGATGGAGTACAAGTTGGCCATTGACTGGACATTGGCCGACATAAAAGGCATAAACCCCACTGTGTGCAGACACCACATCTTGCTCGAGAAAGATACCGTGCCCATTAGAGATCCTCAAAGAAGACTGAATCCAGCAATGAAGGAGGTAGTGATGAAAGAAATCTTGAAGCTGTTAGACCTTGGAATCATCTACCCGGTCTCTGACAGCAGATGGGTTAGTCCAGTACATGTCGTGCCCAAGAAGTCTGGAATTCAAGTGGTAGAGAACGAGCAAAGAGAAATGGTGGCGACCAAGTTACAAACAGGATGGTGAGTATGCATTGACTACAGGAAGCTGACTCAGAAGACCAAAAAGGACCATTTTTCGTTGTCTTTCATTGATGAGATGCTCGAAAGGTTGGCGGGCAACAAGTACTTTTGCTTTCTCGACGGTTACTCGGGCTACATACAGATCTGGGTCGCGGAGGAAGACTAGGGCAAAACCACTTTCACTTGCCCATTTGGTACATTTGCGTATAGGAGGATGCCTTTTGGTCTATGCAACACTCCTGGCACATTTCAAAGATGTATGATGAGCATATTCTCAGATTTGCTCGAGACATGTATAGAGGTGTTCATGGATAATTTTACTGTCTATGGATCGAATTTCGATAAGTGTCTAAACAATTTGGAGATGGTGCTGAAAAGGTGTGTGGATAAGAGTTTGGTCTTGAACTATGAGAAGTGTCACATCATGGTAAAGGAGGGAATTATCCTTGGGCATATCCTATCAGAACAAGGGATAGAGGTCGACAAGGCCAAGATCAACATCATAGACAAGTTGCCCTACCCAAGCAACGTAAAACAGCTGCGAGGTTTTCTTGGACATGCAGGATTTTATAGGAGGTTCGTCAAGGATTTTGCTAAGATCACGTAGCCCATGACCAGACTATTATAAAGAGAAGTGGAGTGGAATTTTGATGAAGGCTACAAGAAGGCATTCCACACACTAAAAAATATCTTGGTGTCAACACCTATAATTCAACCACCGGATTGGAAAATGCCATTTGAGGTGATGTGTGATGCGAGTGACTATGCCGTGGGAGCGGTTCTTGGGAAAAAAAGAGGAAGAGTAAATCATATTATATACTATGCATCCAGAACTCTCAACCCTGCCCAATGCAATTATTCCATGACGGAGAAGGAGTTACTAGCAGTGGTCTTTGCTATGGAGAAATTTCGATCGTACCTACTTGGGGGCAAGACCATAGTCTACACGGACCACTCCGCCTTGAAGTCACTCATGGCCAAGAAGGAGACCAAGCCCAGATTGATAAGGTGGATCTTGTTGCTTCAAGAATTCGATTTGGAAATCAAGGACAAGGCTGGAACACAGTATCTAGTGGCTGATCATCTGAGTCGTATCATCCAACAAAAAGAGATCGAACCAATCAAGGAGACGTTTCCAGACGAGTACCTGGCTCTTGCCCAAGACAATTTAGATCCATGGTATGCTGACTTATGCAACTATATCGTCTTGGGACGACTTCCAGGTAATCTCAGCCTATATCAAAAGAACAAGTTGAAGGTGGAAAGTCGATACTACATATGGAATGAACCATACTTGTGGAAAATGTGTACTGACCAAGTTATCCGTCGATGTGTTGATGAGAAGGAACGAGCAAGCATCTTCGCACATTGCCATTCCAAGGTGTATGGGGGACATTTTGGACCAAAGAGGACTGCAAGAAAGATATTGGATTGTGGGTTTTATTGGCTCAATATATTCAAGGACAACTTCGAGTGGTGCAAACGATGCGTTCAATGCTAGAAGGAGGGCAACATTGGCAAGAGGAATGAAATGCCCATGACCCCGGTCATGCCCGTGGAAGTATTTGATATATGAGGAATAGATTTTATGGGGCCATTGCCCAACTCAAGAGGGAATCTCTACATTTTGTTGGCAATAGACTATGTGTCTAAATGGGTGGAGGCCAAGGAAACATCAACCAATGACTCAAAGGTGGTTGTAGAATTTCTCAAGAGCAATATCTTTAGCCGGTTTGGTGTGCCAAAGGCAATCATTAGTGATCAAGGAACGCACTTTTGCAATGTAGCTGTCAAGGGATTGATGACTAGATATGGAGTACACCATAGGATTTCGAATGCTTATCACCCTCAATCAAATGGTCAAGCTGAATTGTCTAATCGCATTGTGAAGACCGTCTTGAGAAAGACCGTTAGCCCAACAGGAAAGGATTGAAGTTTGCATCTTAAGGATGCCTTGTCGGCATATAGGACAGCGTTTAAGACCCCATTTAGCATATCACCCTATAGAATGGTCTGTGGCAAGATGTGTCACTTGCCTGTGGAAATAGAACATAGAGCGTAATGGGCAGTTCAAAAGATGAATTATGATTGGGATGAAGCTGGCCAAGCTAGGAAGCTTCAATTGCAAGAACTCGAGGAGATCAGACTCAACTCATACGACAGTTCTGTGCTGTACAACGAAAGGATGAAAGAGGCTCACGATGCATTGATCAAGGTCAAGAAGTTTGAACCTGGGCAACAAGTGCTTCTATACCAGTCCAAGTTTAAACTCATGTTGGGAAAGCTATCAACTAAGTGGGTTGGTCCATTTTGAAGTACAAGCTACATATCTAAATGGGGTTGTGGAAGTGATGAATACGAGCACGGGAAAGATTTTCAAAGTCAATGGAGAAAGATTGAAGGCCTTCTTCGGCTAAGCCTTGGAGAAACCAGAGGAATACTTGAAATTCCTCTGTGAGATGGAGCCCTAACTTGGGCAAGGAGGACGTCGTGCCCACGATGATAACTGGGGCGCTGGCTAGGAGGCAACCTGGTATGATTTTCAATTTTGCATTTTGTTTCTTTTAGTTTTTTATTTAAAAAAAAAACAAAAAAAATGGGAGATAGGGATTCAAATAGCCATAATTTTAAAGTTTTCCATCAAACTTAGGCGTATTTTAATTCCATTATGGGTAGAAATGTCTAACCATAGGTTAGAGAACGTTTGCCTTGTGCATGGAAGTGTATTTGCGATTTGCAGGAAACAGGTATTGGTCGAGAAGAAGAAGGAGGATTGAATACCTTGCTCTGAGCAAAGTGTGTGCGCAGGAGGGCAATAGCGGCGCTTTGGGCTAAGCAAGGAACTTAGGCAATATAGATGACGAGGCAGTGACTGCCACATCACGTGCGATGTGATAGCCAAACTCAATACCTATCCCTAGCCCTATAACCGTCTGCCACCCTCGCACGACTATCCCTCAAACCTTTCCACTTCCCCATTTAAAATATCAATTCAAACTGCCATACACCACTTTCCATCCTCAACCCTCCAATTTCAGAATTTTGCAGATTTCTTTTCCTATATTCAAACCCTAAATTCACAATGGTATCAACCCGCCCCAAAAACAAACTAAACAAAATCCCTCACGGAACCCATATTGACCTCAACGAACCAAAATCGCCACCGTCGGAGTTTTTTTTTGCCGAGCCAGACCCATCACTTTGGGTAGTGCCATATCCTCTTACAGCCGAAGCGGAAGAGATCATCAGCACAGCTCTTGCTGAAACCATGGTGGTACCAGAGAAAGCGCGAGAAGAAGTAGTTGCACCAGTGGAGGAGACTTTCGTCACGCCGGAGGAAACTATTGAGGAAGCTCCGGAGGAGACTACGCCTGAGAACACGCAGCAGAAACCAGAGAATGAAGGAGCACAGCCAAACGATGACGTGGAGATGGAGGTGCTGGAGGAAGAACAGGAGAAGAAGGAATCTGCTAATTCCTTTGACAAGCTCTGTGATGAAGTGGAGCGGGATACCAAGAAGAGGAAAGAGAAGGGGAAGGAGACCAAGAAGAAGAAGAAGAAGAAGACGGTCACGTCTGAAGCAGCCTCGTCATTAGGAGGAGAGTCATCCACGGAGGAGAATAAGGCCACCACGCCTTCGTCCAAGAACCAAGGAAAAAGGCAAAGGGTGGTGGAGTCGGAGGACGATGAAGACATCCAGATATTGGGGGAGAGAATCACAAAGTCGGCTACTCGAAAGGTCAAGAAAGAGGACTCCGAGTCGCGAGGAAAGAAGAAGCCCAAGTAGGCAGAAGACCTGTCTACCAGAAAGGTCTTTGTGCCCAGAGAGGTCGACTTTGGCGACCTGGACTCCTTAGGCATAGCGTTAGAAGTGAAGTCTCTGTATGAGGGATGTGGCTGAGGAAGATTCCTGACACTGCCCTGCCACATCTATGAAGACTTGGTGAGAGAGATGTACGGATCGGTGGAGTTCGTACTTGATGGAGAAGGAAACTCAGCTTCGATCGAGTTTACATTGAATGAGCAGTCATATGTGGCTGGGCTGAATCAATTGAACCAAATTTTGGGGTTCGCCATGATGATGAAGCTGCAGAGACCGGAGTTCAGAAGGGCAGGCAGGAAAGTGCCAGTGGACTTGCCCAAGGAGGAATGGATCCGGATGTGGAAGGAAGTCAGCGTGGGGACAGAGTTCAAGTCGGGAGATAACAGGGCCTCTGATCTGAAGATGCCAGCCCTCCGCATTGACCATAAGATTCTTGCCTACAACATGTTTGGCAAGGGAAATGGCGGGAATTCGCTGGCCAACAAGGAGGTGTACATAATGTTCTGTATGTTGACGATGAGGAGGCTGAACTTTGCAACCTTCTTGATGGAGCAGCTGAGGGCAGTAGTGGCTAAGGCGAGCTAGAAGTACTCATGTGGGCACTTTATGATGGCCTACATCGAGGGACTGGAACTCCATGATGAGGTGAAGGGTTTTGATGAGTCAGCGGCTGACGTGCTCAAAATGGAGAGGTTGAGCAGGATGAAAGAGGTGGTAAAGCATGGAAAGGGGTGGCGCTTGTTGGAGGCGCATGAGAAGGATCAACCAGCTTCAGCCCACTTGCCGCCCAAGAAGTCAGCCAGATTGGCCATGAAGTCCGCGATCGAAGACGAGGAAGAAAATGATGAGGAGGAGATGGAATCTTCTTCTGCCCAGCTAAAGGAAGTACTGGAGAGGCTGGGCAAGACGGAGGAGTTGCTCAAGGAGCTATGGACTGGGCAACTGACCATGCAGGCCACTCACAACAGCCTTGCCCGCCACATGAAATTAGGGTCAGCTTCTGATCCTTCTGCTTTATTATGTCCTCCTGTGTTGTTGTATCTTGTTTTTATGTTTTTATTTTGTGTTTAGTGTCTTAGTGTTTTTATTTGTTTTGTGTCTGTCGAGTGATCGAATACCACATATTCGTGTTTGTTAGTGTCTTAACCTTCTTACGTCCATTAGTTTGCTATAAGCAAAGTGTGTGAGTGGGAAGGCCAATTTGTTTGCCAAAAAGTGTGTTGAGTCCAAGGTTGAGGCCTCCATGGATGGACTTTGCTATAAACAAAGTGTGTGCGTGGGGTGTCTGTGCCATATGTTTTTTATTTAAGTTATTGGGTTGATCAGCATGGAGTTGTTGGGCAAAGATGATATGATGATTGGTGTGCTTAATTGCTGCTTATTGAACAATGTTAAGTTTTTGCATGCTAGAAGATGACTTGTATGATGGATTGAGTTGTGAACATACCCTGTGAGGATTTGAGCTTAATTGAATTCATTATTATGTATGATTAAAGACATCTTGATTAGGAGGAACTAGAACTTGCCTGTACTTTGGTTTATGATCTCTGAACTTAGATGATTTAGGTCATTCTTTCATTTGCCCATTGAACCTGAATTGATTACCTGATATCATTATCGTTTGATAACCCTTTTGAGCCGAATTGATTCTTTCTAACACTTAGATACTGCCTTTTAAAAGATTCTTATTTGTTTGTGGGGACTTGTGCAGTATAAAGAAGAAAAGGGCAGGGATGAAATGATTGGGAGTATCCTGGGCAGGAAGTTTTGTGTTGATAGTTGGGTTATGTCCCAGTAAAGGAAAAAATGAAAGAAATAAGGGGAACAGAAAGAGAAGAAGGAAAAAAATAAAAAAATTATAAGTTCCCTAGAAAAAAGGTTAAAGCTTGAGCGTGGAAAAATTAAGGGCAAGGAATTGACAAGAAGTTGGGAACCCCCTGTTGCCCAATATGAGTTTAAATTTACCTTAGCCAAGATCTAAATACTTCCCACCTATTGCCTTAAGCTTTAAGCCTAAAAAGACCTAATGATGAGTTCTGAGATTTAAAATAAGAGTTTAGATTTAAAGGACAAGCAAACCTATAGTGATACCAAAGTCAAGATGCTCCATGAGTGTAAAAAGAGGCTAAACACACGAGTGATGAGTGTGGAGAGGAGATCCCAAAAGTTCACAATTCTATCTTAACTTGTTTGATAGTATGACATTTTCTTTTCCCTTCACTTGCAGATTATTATGAAAGATTGTTGTGTTGCCTTGACTAACTCTTCTGTGTTGATCATGTTCATTGGTCTGTGTCTTGGGCTAGTTGTTTGTGCACACTTGAGGATAAGTGTGGGTTAAGTGTGTGTGCATGATGAGTCCATATTTTGTGTCTCTTTAGTATCTATCTTAGGTAGTTTAGATCGAGTCTTCGTATGTGTTTTGTCTAGTTTTAGTGTCTTGAAGGACATATCTTGGGCAGGAGGGTGTTTGCTGCCTTCCAGGTGGAAAATGGGCAATACAGGGAAAAAAAGCCGCATTTCTGGAAGCAGGTCAAGCAGCGCCATAATGGTCAAGGCAGATAGGATGAGTGTTTTGGATAGCAGGCGAGTTTCTCTCCTAGGTCTAGAAGGATAAGGAAAAGATGATCTAACTTAAATATCTTTCCTTATCCGACTAGATTTAGGATCCACAAGGGATCTCTTGGAGATAGATGTGACTTGCCATGTTGGGGTCGAGCTTATCAAGTATTACTTGCATGCCAAGGTAGCTCGTGGATTCCTTCCATGTTAAGGACTAGGGGGCCCAAACCCTAAGCACTCTCCTATAAATATCGAAGCCTTGCTGTTGTGATATATAGCCGTCTTAATGCTTTATTCCCTGTAATTCCTTTGAGCGATAGTGAGGAGAAAAATAAGTCCTACGGGCATACTTTTATTCGTGTTTTGTTCATCGGCACTTTTTGCCGCATTTTGCTTTTGCGCATACTTAGTAAGTTTTTAATATAGTTCTTATAAGTTCCTTCAATTCATGTGTTCGTAGTTTTATAATTATGTCTAGCTAAGTTCTTATACTTGATCTGGGCAAGACAGTTAAGTGTTAATTTATGCTTGAGATGTCTAATTTGTGCTAGAGAATTGCATGCATGTGTTCCCGATATGTTAATGAGCTTGTTCAAATATGAGATAATACGAATAAGAGGTTAATAGGCCGTTAATCACTTAGGACATATTTGATCACCAATCAATTGGGAAGTAGGAGTGTTTTCCAACATCTTATTGATTAAGATCGATTAACATTAGAGGAAGGTGTCTACCCTATTGGGCTGGACGTGATGATTCCTTGTTGGGCCTTTCTAAAGATAAATGCTCCTTGGGCAAGAAACTGAACGATGACTCCGACAGAGGTATTGACCAAGGTAGGGAGCTGGCGGTGCGTCGCCAACTAAGTAAGGATAGGTAAGGGAGGGGTTTGTTGAGAGCGTGATGAGTAAAAAGAGATCTCGGCATTCAAGTTTCATAACTAACGATGTATGCATGTAATGAATATATTTGCACCAATGACCAAACTAGGGTTTTCACTTAATAACGTCTTAGTCCAGATCAAGTCATTTTTATTATTGATCAAGTTATTTGTTTACTTTTCAATGTTTAATTAAGTTCTCGAATTGGGCAAGAGAGCCCTAGTGACCAAAATAGCAAAACCCAACTTAATTGAACAGGTGGAGGAGATTTCAAGAGATAGTAACAATCAACTCCTTGTGGATCGACCTTGAACTTACTTGCTAACTATATAGCTGTGAGGATAGACTACAAATTCATTTTGAGAGTGCGAACGACAGCCTCGTTAATAGGGATGATGAACGAACTTGAGAGCATGTCGTTGTGAGGATTTGAGCTTTACACTGCATGTTTATGACTAATCAATTTCTTTCTTGTGTGATTTTATGATGTGCTTATTTGGATGCTACCTAGAACTTGCATGTCTACTCTTTGAGACCTCATTGACTTAGGCTAGAAGAACTTAGATGATTTAGGCATGTTTTTTCTTTTGTAAGCCCAACTGAGCCAAAGAGCCTTCCCAACTGTTATATGCAGCCTATACACTATATAACCCGGTCAATAAGGACTTAGAAAAAAGGCTAGTAAATAAAGGACTTAGAAAAAGGAAAAAAAAAAAAGGAAAAAAAAAAGAAAAAGAAAATTAATTAAAAAAAATGTCCTAAATAAGCTGTGCTAGGGCCCACAAAAAGAAAAGGTGAAGGAAAAGAAGCTAAGGTTGGCCGCTTCGCTTGGCCAACCTAAGTCTGAATGACCTAAGTCTAGTACCAATACTTCCTACCCTTACCAAAGCCAAGTTACAACCAAATAAAAGACCTAATGATGAGTCCTTCGAAACTAGTCTAAGAGGTGGAGAGAGTAGCAGGCAGGCAAGCCTGTGGTGTGGTTAAGAAAGGCATATCTTGAGCATAAACACTACCCCATACACAATAGTGAGAGTGTTGGTGAGGAATATCCTTGAAAATGCTTACTTGTTCATTTTTGACCTATTTGATGATTTGCTTGGACTAGTTTATTTGCTTGAGTTGTATGTGAACTGGATTATGCTCTATCTTATTTCTTTATCCTATGTTGTGCTAACCTCTATTTGTGTTTTGAGTCTTTTCTATTTTTCTTTGGGCAAGCCATACACCATGCCTGAGGACAGGCATGACTTTAAGTGTGTGGGTATGACGAGCCCATATTTTGTGCTCTTGTCATGTGTGTTTTAGGTCTAGATCGAGTCTATTTTAGTGTATTTTGTTTCTGTTTTGTGTCTGGGAGGCACTTGAGTTGGCAGGGCAAGGAAAGGTAGGAACTGGACAAAGAGCCAAAACATGCAAAAAGAGTGAGAACTGGCGATACGATGCAATGACCATAGTTGCCGTGCTTGTGACTCAAGCTACCGAGGGCATAAGTCCAAATCAAGTGAAGAGCTGCTTCATTTTCAGTGGTATGGTCAATCTAGACGATTATATGTTTCGCTCCAGAAGGCAATGTGCAGGTTTGACGTGGGCAAGAGATGGTAGAGAGATTTGAAAAGCAGAGTGCAGAGCTTAGGCAATGGTGCTGGCACGTGAAGATGCAGCTGTTAGAGTCCTACAAGGAAATAAATTCCTTGCAGCACAAGAATTCGATCGATGTTTCCTACTACAACAGCAGT
This sequence comes from Schizonepeta tenuifolia, assembly GCA_029490685.1. NCBI lineage: Eukaryota > Viridiplantae > Streptophyta > Magnoliopsida > Lamiales > Lamiaceae > Schizonepeta > Schizonepeta tenuifolia. Next base: position 56,716,832 of record CM055959.1, read on the forward strand.
AGGTTTTAAACAATAAGGAAGGAGATCTTTCCAACCTTATCCATTGATCTTTACATGGAAGCAGCCGGCCCGTTCTCTAGAAGGCCCGTTTGTGGGGTTGCCCTAGTTCTTATACTCTATAAATACATCCATGTATGCACGGTGCAAGACACAACTTTGAGACAATCTTTACCGTATTCTTTACTTTCTGCAATTCGATACACTTTTATTTTCTGCAATTTATGTTTAAGTTCTTAGATACAATTTACTTTCGTTGTTAAGTCCCATCTTGGGCAGATAATTTCAGGTTATCGTTATTAATCCAAGTATATTGTTCTTTATCTATTTTGTTTTCATTATTTACTTTATGTCTAGCTAAGCCTTTAAATCTAGGTTTAGGATAGATGATATGATGTATAACTTGTAAATCTCGTGAGGTCTAAGTGTTCTTGATAGTTGTATATAAGTGTGTTCCCGAGGCATTGGGCAATGATTCCAAAGAAGTTTGGTAGTCACAGGCAACTCGGAAGGCCAACGAGCCCTGGGCACATATGGATTCCTACATCGCAGGAGGGTTATCAAGAAGTTCTCGTGCTTTCCTTACGTTCCTTGTGAGCGGCAAGAATGAGTTATTAGCGTTGGCCTAGACCTGCAAAGATGTGTCAATGCTTGTGAATGTCGGAGTGAGATCCTCGTTATCTTGTTGTGCTGGAGTGGGCCCATCTAGAACTAAATGCTGCTTGACCAATATGTGCTAAATAAGGTGTTGTGCCCGAGACTTTTGGGCAAGCAAGAGAATTAGCTAGGGTGTCCTTGTCAAGACTTAAACATAAGCATGGAGCTGGGCGGACAATGTCGCGTACGTGGTGGCGTGACACTGGGGACCTTGCATAGTTTTAGCCTATAACCACTGACACACTTACGCAACAAATATCTTTGAACCGATGATCGAGTTAAAGTTAATCTCATTGATTCAAAACCTAAATTTGGATTGTTTTTATTACTGGTCTTTTTGCTTGTCAAGTTACAATTATTTACTTTCAGCAGTTTGCTAAAGGTAATAGTGACAATTGCCCAAGGCTAGAGTAGATAGGTACTCAACACAACCTTTTTATGCCCCAACCAGAGATTATCGCGAGCAACTCCCTGTAGGATCGACCATGTACTTGCCAACTAGCTGTTCTTAGGGGTAGGCATAGGAGTGAAATACAAATTATATTTTGTCGCAGCTTAAACGACGGCTGCATCAACAACCTGGTATGTTATTTAATTTTCATAATTTTCTTTTAATAAATTTAGTTTTAATAATAACCCTAGGATAGGTAGTTTTTTTTTTTGCATAGTTTTTTTATTTTTGGTGTGCAGAAGTAGAGGGGTAAGGAACACGAAGGAAATAAGCTCTCTCGTTGCCCAAGACAAGATTTAGAAGTTTGAGCAAAATAGCAAGTTGAAATGACATTCAAAAGCAAAGACACAACCACCAGCATGGCCTTCTTGCCCAGAACCATTCATAAATGGGCAAGAAGAAGTCTGCTACCTCTGTGCTGAAAGGCATCGAGGTTAGCAGCCTGGGCTAGCTAAAGGAGAATCTTGTCGCACATTATGGCTCAATTTACTTGCTCAACGTGCCATTTTTAGAATCATTAGCAGTGGGAAAGATGTACACCTGCCTAACCCGAGAAGCAAGGAGTTGCAAACTTTGAGAGCATTGACCAGTTTGGAAGAAGTTTTTGTTGTACGCATGGAGTTACCGCAAGCCACTCACTTTGCCCTCTATGCGTACTCTGCCCACAACACATTCAGGTATTTCACTATACCTTACTTATAATTGTTTCCTTCCAAGTGTTTTGTGGTTTTGTTAATTTGACTCAATTTTTTTCAGTCTTTTCTTTTGTTTTTGTTTTCGTCGAGTTTGTCGAGTCTTGACCTTTACTTTACCCACTTTGCTCAATACAAACTATGTGGGTGGAGGTCGTTGTTGAGTCAGTTTTATTTTAGTAGTGTCTTGACCACCATTTCACCCACTTTGCCAAAGGTAAAGTGTGTGGGTGGGGTTGTTGTTGTTTTTATGTGTTTATATTTGTAGGTTAGTTGGTCAACATGATAGGAGTATTGGTCAAGATAGTGTGATAAATTCTTTGTGTTTAATTGATGTTTGTTGAACAGTGTTGAGTTTATGCATGCTAGAAGATGACTTGTATGATGGAATAAATTGTGAGCATATGCTGTGAGGATTTGAGCTTAATTGATGTATTGACCAATACATGTTTTCTTTTCTTGTGTGAATAATGACATCTCAATTAGGAAGAACTAGAACTTGCATGTACTTTTGTTGATAATTTCTAAACTGAGCTTAGGAGCTTGACATGATTTAGGCAGTTTCTTTCACTTGCCAAAGGAACCTTAAAAGCTTACCTTAATCATTCATCCTTTAACTAGCCCCCCTTGAGCAAATTTAATTATTTCTATTCACTTAAATATTGCCTTGAAAATTTCCTACCCGGTCATGAGAACTCAGAGAATATAGAAGAAAAAAGAAAGAAGGAGATGATGGGGTACAATCTGAGCAAGACATTTTCTGTTGATAGTTGGGTACCTTATTGCCCAAATTCGTAAATGTTGTGAAAGAAGTAGAGAGGCAATAGAAAAAGAAAAAGGAATAAAAGAAAAGAATATATTAAAATATTAAAAAAAAAGAGTAAGTTCCTCCCTACTAAGTTGTTAAGCTTAGGCCTGGAAAATGAGGCAAGGAATCAAGAAGGAGTTGGGAAGCCCCGTTGCCCAGTACGAGTTCAAATGACCTTAGCCTATATCTAAATCCATCCGACCTATTGCCCTAAGCCAAGTTACAGCCTAATAAAAGACTTAATGATGAGTTCTATGGTTTAGTTCATGAGATTAAGACTTAAAGGGTAGGCAAGCCTATGGTGAATTCGAGTTGAGATGGTCAATGAGAGTTAAAAAGTCATATATACAAGAGTGATGAGTGTGCTGAAGATATCATTATTGCTCACAGTTCTATCTTGACTTGTTTGATAGTTATGCATGTTCTCTTCCCTTCACATGCATATTTTATGATAACAATTGTTATGTTGTTTTGAATAATATTCTAACCATATTGATTTTGTCTTGAGTCTTTTATTTTGTCTTTTATGTTTAAGTCTTGAGTTTTGTTTGTTTATTTTGAAAGTCGATGGCAACTCTAATTTACACACTTGAGGACAAGCGTGGTTTAAGTGTATAGGTATGATGAGTCCATATTTTGTGATTATTTTGTGTGTATTTAAGGTGTCTAGATCGAGTCTTTGTCTAGTCTTTTGTATCTTTTCGTGTCTGGAAGAGCACAATTTGGACAACAGGAGTGTTTTGGGCAGAGCAGGTGCATTTGGGCAATACAGTGATATATTTCGTGAAAAAGGCGAAGGTTGCAGATACAAGGCACTGAGCAGCTGAAGAAACTCTAGCTTGAACAACATAGTTAGCATCAAATATGTCGCTGCTCAATGGGGTTGCTTTGCCTAATACAAGGACTTTGCCCAGAGGAAGTCTGTTGACCATCCAGAGCTTGCATCTGGGCAATGGATGAATGCATCTTATCCAAGGAAGCATCAAATCTGGACAACACTTAATAAGGAAAGAAGAATCTGGACAGCTGCCCAAGAAGGAAAGTATATCTGGGCAGCAGCAAAGGAAGGAAAGTCTTTCAGAAGAAGGCAACCCTTGTCCAAGCCCACGACTCAGTTTAGATTTTACTTTTTACTTTTTACATTTTACTTTTTACTAATCCCGATAGATTAGATTTTACTCATTCTTAGTTACGAGCTTCAGCTCACTTTTAGTTTAGTATTTTTATAATTTTCATTTATGTTCTTTCTATCAAAGTCGGAGTCCGCCGTTGCCCAAGACATTCAGATTATGTTTTGTTTCAATTCAAGTATCTTTTCTTTTATCTCTTTTGCTTTTGTTTATTTAAGTATGTCTAGCTAAGTTTCTCTAACGTGGTCTGGACAATGATGAATTAAATATGAACCAATAAACTTGAGAGGTCTAAATTGTGCTTGATAATTGTATGCCCAATATGTTCCCGATATGTTAATGAGCTTATTCCAATATTGTGTAATACGATTAAGGGGTTAATAAGCCGTTAATCACTTAAGACATATTCGATCATTAATCAATTAAGAAGTAGGGAGTGTTTTCCATAACTTATCTCAATTAAGATCGATTAATATTAGAGGAAGGTGTCTACCCTATTGGGCTAGACATGATGATTCCTTGTTGGCCCTTTCTAGTGATTAATGCACCTTGGGCAAGAAACTAAACGGTGACTCTGAAAGAGGTATTGGCCAGGGTAGGGAGCCAGCGGAGCGTCGCCAACTAAGTAAAGATAGGTTAGGTAAGGGTTTGGTTAGAGTGTGACGAGTAAAAAGAGATCTCAGCATTCAAGTCCTATAACCAACGATGCATGGATGTAATGAAAATATTTGCACCAATTACCAAGCTAGAGTTTTTATTTAACGATATCTTAGTCCAGATCAAGTCGTTTTTATTATTAATCAAGTTATCTGTCTTCTTTTCAGTATTTATTTAAGTTCTCGTATTAGGCAAGAGAGTCCCAGTGACAAAGATAGCAACACCAAACTTTCTTTACAGGTGAAGGAGGTTTCAAGAGATAGTGACACTCAACTCCTTGTGGATCGACCATGTACTTGCTTGCTAACTATATAAGCTGTGAGGATAGGCTATAAATTTATTTTGAGAGTGCGAACGACAGCTTCGTTAATGCGCCATCAAGTTTTGAGTCTCTTGGCCACGAGCGTACCCCATTCATCTTCCACGACCTGTACACCTGCCTTCTTGGGCACCATGTGTATAGGACTCATCCATTCGCTGTCTAGAATAGGATATATAGTACCAGAGTCTAGCAACTTCAAAACCTCTTTCATCACCACTTCTTTCATTGCTGGATTGAGTTTCCTTTATGGATCTCTGCATGGCTTTGCATTCTCCTCGAGACGAATATGGTGCTGACATATGGTAGGGCTGATTCCCTTTATATCTGCTAGAGTCCATCTGATTGCCACTTTATATTTTTCCAAAACCTCTCAAACTTTCTCTTCTTCCTCAATATTTAAGCGAGCATTGATGATCACAGGAGGAGTTTCATCCTCTCCAAGGTAAATGTATTTTAAATATTCCGGATGGGGTTTGAGATCTAGCTTTAGTGCCCTCTGCAGAGATGGGATGAGCCGTTCTTCCTCTCTTAATCTTGGTAGTTCAGACAATCATGAAGGGTAAATGTGATCGACCTCTGCTACGAGCTCCTGGACTGATTTCTGAATCTCGGTTGACTCCCCCTCTCCTTCATATATGCTCTCTTGAATTACTGTGTCCATTTCATCACCAAGGGTAATGCGGACACCTTGAGTAGAGACTGTGTGCTCAATGTAAACAACATACTTCAGTATTTCTGTATCACTAGGACCTTTCATGCCCTTGAATACATCAAACTCCACTTTCTCACCATCAAATTCATAAGTCAACTTCCCCAAATGACAATCGATGTTGTTCTTTGTTGTCCTCATAAAGGGTCTTCCTAGCAGTAATCCCTCGGATTTCATCTCGTTGTTCCCCATATCTAAGACATAAAAATCAGCAGGGAAGCTAAGATCCCCTACTCTGATCAATACATCTTCCATAATGCCCTCCAGGTACACCACTAATCTATTAGCCAACTGAATCACTAACCTCATGGATATTCATCTAGTTGTATATCAATAAGGGCATGACATTGATAGAAACACCCTGATCCAACATCGCCCTATCTATGTGAGCCAATTACACAAAAGATCACGAACATCCCCAGATCTCCGCATTTTTGTAGCATTTTTCTTTGAACCATTGCGGAAACATTATCCCCCACCATGATCCTTGCATCGTCTTGAATCCTCACTTTCTTCGTGCATAAATCTTTCAGGAACTTGGCACAACGAGGCATGGTCTTGAGTGCAGTAAGGAGGGGTAGGTTAATTTCCACCTTCTTGAATATGTTGAACATTTTTATCAATTTGTCCTCCTTCTTTCCTTTAGCCAATCGATGTAGGAAAAGGGCTTGTATAAGAGGTGTCGGGGGTATGACATATGGCTTTTCGACCTCAACTTCCTACTCCACCAGATTTTCTTCGATTGCTTCCTTTTGTTGTTGTGCCCTCGTGGGCTTTGTTCCTGGCATGAAGACCTTCTCAGGAAGTGGCTTACCACTTCGTAAAGCAATGACGTTAAGTTGAGCCTTCTGAGGTATCTCTATTTGAGGGGGGAATTCAACCTGTCTGTTCTCCATCGTAGCTATGGCATTCAACATTTGACCCACTTGATTTTGTAGGTTCTGGAGGGTGTTTTTCATCTCTTGTTTGAATACGGCATTCTCCTCATGTTCCTTAGTGATATTAGCCCCTAATGTGTTTACATCATCGGTCAAGGAAGGCCTTCTGTTCTGGTTGGAGGCTGTTGATACTACTGTTGTGGGCCTTGCTGGTTCCCTTGATGCCCAGGGTTGGGTCCCCATCTCAGATTCTCATGGTTTTTCCATGCAGGACTGATTTTTTGGCTCAAACCTCTTTTTCTGGTTGTTGTTTCCTGCTTGCATCAGTGTATTGACATCCTCCACAAAGAGTGTGGGGCAAGCATTCGTCTATGGTGTGTGGCTTGGCAAAAACAGCAAGGCTTGACCACCTTCTTCTATTGTGAGCCCAAGTTGTTGACCAGCATCTTCATAGCAGAGCATAAGTCATCGATCTTGGCCTCTACTGCCGTGGGCTCCATAGTAGGCTATTCGAATGTTTCTCCCCCATCATCGCAAGAGTCTTCTGCCATATCTCCTAACCACTTGAAAGCTTCACTTGGGGCTTTATTTGCAATATTCCCCCCTTCCCCCCACAGCAGGCATTGATAAAGAACTTCTCAGTGGCCCTCAGACCTTCTACAAAATTCTGCACCAAATCATAAGTGGAAATATTGTGTTGTGGGCATTTTGCTATCAGATTCTTGTATCGTTCCCAATAGTTATAGAAGGACTCCCCAATGCCCATTTTAATGATTGTGATAGCCTTTCTCATGTCCATAATATGTGCAGCGGGGAAGTATCTTTCCAGAAATTTTCGTTGAAGTTGTGTCCACGTCGTCACACTCCCTTCCTCCAAAGAATAAAGCCAGGCTCTAGCATTGTCGTGGAGTGTAAGGAGAAAGTCACTAGCCGAATGAATTCTCCTATGTTTGCCCTCCGTACGGATCGTCGAGACCACCATCTCGAAGTCTTGAAGATGTCTCTGAGGGTCCTTACCAGGCATGGCGCTGAACTTCGGGAGTATTTGTATGAAAGTGTGCTTTAGCTCCTAATTCTTGGTGGGCTCGGGCAACCTTATGCCCATGGGTCGCAGATTGAGGTTAGTGGAGAATACCATCTCCCTCATCTTGCGCTCAGGGTCCTCTTGATGGTTATCTCCTATCTCGTCGTCAGTCAGATTCTTTGCTTCTAGATTTGGATCTCCTCCTTCGAAATCTCCACATTTCTCGTCTGGATCTGTAGCTCTAGCTTGCAGATCTCGTATCCCCTTTGCCTCTTTTTCCCTCCTTGTCTGTGCTTGTAGCCTCCTTGCTAGTTTCTCAATCCCAGGATAGTACCAAAGAAGCCCTCGAGGAATACATGCAAGACCACGACCAAGCATACACAGAGGAAACAAAAAAAGTTAGCTTAAAAGAAATGAGATTATCACTGGCAAACGTACCTCCCCAGCAACGGCACCAATTTTGACGATGCTGGATTTGTCGTTGGGAACCCAGATGCGTCAAAATACCATTTATAATTCCTGATGCCCACCATTAAGTACTGTTAGGGTAAGTATTCAGGGTCAAACCCAAGGAAGGTTGGCTGTGATGACCTCGGTGTCACTGGACAGGAGTTAGGTTTTCGTTTGGGACACTCTTAGCATAAACTAGAAGCACGACTGAAATAAAACATAAAATAAATCAAATATAGAGGGCATGCTTGAGTCGGTCTTGACTTGGTTCGATGTATGTGTGTGAGTGGTTGGATCCCAGACCCTCGAATAGTTACTGCGTGGGCACGTCTCTTAATTATAGGGTCTTGACCCTCACGCATCTTTACTATCACCATGTCACGCACGTGAGCATCTGGAGCCCAACACTTCTTTTCAGTATCGAGCCCTCCAAGTCACCTTGGGAGCCCACCTTACTGTCAACACAATTAGCTCGTATCTGGAAAAGTCACCAATTGAGCCCTCTGCGATAGCTGCCATTCGATCTAGAAGGCCCAAGATGGCTTGAAGCATGGCTTGCGCCATACACCACTCTCCAACGCCCGCAACCTGACCGAAGGTGAGGAGAACCCCTACACCTTTGCCCAATATTGTGAGGTATTTCCCCTCTGCCTCTCCTCCGTTGGCCACCGCAGGAGTTGTGGAGACTTCACCACTTTGGAATCAAGCCCAGCGCATCGGGAACAGGTCCAGTAGCTCTTCGGCAAGCTTTTAGCCTCACCTATCTCACAAACAACACTCATATCTCACCGTATCTCAACCAACCCATGCACAAAAAACTTAGCTAGACATGAAGATAAAGAAACAAGCAAAAAAAGAGATAAACGAAAGCATCATCAACATTAAAAACTGTAAATATGTGTTTGCCTCACAGAGGTCTTGACAGAAAATGTAAAGAGTGATATTGTTTGTACAAAAATCTAAAAGTGCTGAGAAAGTAGTGTGTATTGGTGCTCTAGCTATTCTTAGATGATAGGAGATGTCCGGATTGAAGGAGAGGAGATGTCTTTTATATGGCGGCTTTCCTAAGTGGTAGTTGCATCCAAGCCTTTCAAATCCGTCTCATAATCGAGTTTGGAGTCCGACATCCCTTTGGGTGGTCAGCCCTTCACTTTCAGTCCCTTGTCCATGCTTTCATCCCATTTATCACTGCTGCTGTTGTTGTTGGAGGCTACTGTTGAAGATGTTGTGGCCTTGTCACAACTTGTTCTTCCCATTTCCGGAAATGTTTTGACTTTCAGCGCACAAAGTCATGATCACCATTAAGCTTCTTGGGACCTCGCCCTGCTGCATTCCATTCTCTTTTATGCCCTTTATCCGCTCCAATGTGCCTATTTGTAGGAATCTTGTGCCCCTGCATACCAGTGTGTCCTCCCAGACACAAAAGACCAAAAACAAAAGAAGAAAAGACTCGATCTAGAGGAATAAACTGAAGATAGGGCTCGTTAATAAGCTCAACATCCTTCTCTTCCGATCACAATTTACTTTGATCCGGAGAAAGTAAGCAACTTCTCCTTTAAGACATTGCTAAAAAACCAAAAGATTTGACAACCTCGTCAAAATGTCTGACAATACCTTCTTATTGTTGCCAATGAGAAGAATGTCATCTACGTATAGTACTAAGAGTACCACCACGTTTCCGTCACCGCTAAGCTTATATAGACAACTCTCATCAAGATATTGCTCTAAACCAAAATATTTGACAACCTCGTCAAAACGTTGGTTCCAAGACCTAGAAGGTTGATTAAGTCCATAAATGGACTTCTTATACGAGATGTTCTTGGCCTTTCTTAACATAGCCTTCAGGTTGCTCCATATAGATGTCCTCATCCAGATATCCATGAAGGAAAGTTGTCTTAACATCCATTTGGCAAACCTCAAAGTCTATGTAGGCTGCTATGCATAGGAGAATCCAGATCAACCTAAGCATTGCTACAGGCGAGAAGGTTTCATCATAATCGATTCCCTCTTTCTGAGTGAATCTCTTCGCCACCAAGCATGCTTTGAAGGCCACAACCTTCTTGTCAGATCCTTTCCTACGGCTGTAGACCCACCTCCAACCGATGGCTTTCTTGACTTTAAGAAGCACCCATAGGTCTTTCACATCCATATTTTCTATTGATTCCATTTAAGAATTCATAGACTTATGCCAAGAATCTCCATTCGTGTCTTGAACTGCTTCCTTGTAGTCACAGGGAATGATTTCAACAACCTCATTTTCTGGGAGTGTTTTAGAAGACTCTCCCATGAGGGTGTAACGCTGAGACAACACAATTGCCCTCCCACTACGACGAGGCAATATAGGTGTATCAGTGATGACACGTTGTGTAGTGTCTGATGGTACTTGTACACTTAGTATAGGAATGTGAATGTCTCCTTTCATTTCCTGAAGAACAATATCACTCCTAGTTTTGTGATTATTCACATAGTCCTCTTCCAAGAATCGTGCGTTGGTGCTAACAATGACTTTTTGATCCTTAGGACTAAAGAAATAACCACCCTTCGTTCCTCTAAGATATCCTACAAACAACTTCACCTCAGTCCTAGACTCCAACTTATCAGCTTTCTTGTTGAGCACATGTGCTGGACTTCCCTAAACTCGAATGTGGTTCAAGCTGGGCTTGTGCCCTGACCACAACTCAGACGGAGTATTTTTAACTGATTTGGATGGTACTAGGTTGAGGATGTACGCCGCTGTTTCCAAGAAATATCCCCAGAACGATATAGGTAGAGTGACGAAGCTCATCATTGATCTAACCATTTCTAGTAGAGTTCGGTTTCTTCATTCTGCTACACCATTCTGTTGGGGAGAACTATGTGTAGTCAACTGGGACGTTATCATATTATCTGCTAAGTAGTGCCTAAACTCATCACTTAAGTATTCCCCACCACGATCAGATCGTAGAGTTTTAATACTTTTACCTTAACGCTTTTCCACTTCCGCCTTAAATTGTTTGAACTTGACAAAACATTCAGACTTGTGGCGCATCAGGTAAATGTAGCCGTATCTTGAGTAATCGTCAATAAAACCGAAGAAGTACTCATAGCCACCTCGAGCTTGAGTAGACATAGGCCCACACAAAACAGAGTGAATCAATTCCAACACATCATTGGCTCTATTCCCGTTGGCCTTAAAAGGCCTAGTGGTCATCATTCGTTCTAAGCAGGTTTCGCAAACTGGGATTGGCTCAACTTGGAGAGATTCCAAGGGACCACTACTAACCAGTCTTTGGATCCTTCTAAGATTGATATGACCTAACCTTAGATGCCACAAATATGTTTGACTTAACTCAGAAGAAAATTTCCTCTTTTTAAGATTAGAAGACAATGAAACAAGGGTTTCAGTAGGAGTATCATGTGCACAAATTATAGTGTAAAGACCATTATCTGACATGCTAGCATAGATTAGAGAGTTATTTCTCATGATAGTCATAGAGCTATCAAAAGTAATAGAATATCCATTTTTAGACAATTTCGTAACTGAAATCAAGTTTCTACGAAATTCAGGCACATACAAAACGTCTTTAAGCACTAAAACAGAATTAGAATTCAGGAACTTGAGATGCACATCTCCCACTACAACAGCTGCTACACTTGCAGCATTGCCCATGGAAATGGTAGTCTCACCCTTACTCAGCTCCCTTATCCACAAGAACCCCTGCAAGGTGTAACTAACATGATTAGTTTCTCCTTTATCTACCACCCATAAATGGGCGGAACAAGTTGCTAGACATATCTCATTTACAGGAGTGAGATGCATACCCTTGTTGTTTTCTTCAGATGGGGACAATCGATCTTCTAGTGTCCCGTTTGATTGCATCTGTAACATTTACCCTTAAGCTTTTTAATGCAACTAAAGGGACCTACTCCACCCACCCTCTTGCTCCCACTAGCTTTCTTACGTTTAGGCTTCCTCTTTCTTCCGTTTTTGGAGCTAGAAGAAGAGCCTTTCATAAAGATCGAGGTATGTGGTGTCTGTCCCATTACACCTTCCGCTGCCACTAAGTCATTAAGGAGTTCACTTTTGGTGTTCTTCCTTTTGCTCATGACATGGTTCAGGCGGAAGTTCTCAAATGACTTGGGAAGAGTGTGCAAGATCATGTCGATCTTTGTGTCAGCATCAAATAGTCCACCGAGAGCCTCTATCTCATTCTAAAATGGGAACATCATGAGAGAGTGCTCACGGATAGATATGCCCTCGGCTATTCGAATTGTCATAAGTTTCCTCATGGCCTCAAATCTGGCTGATCGGTCCTTTTTCCCAAAGAGCTTCTTGAGGTTCAACATGATCTCTGCTGCTGTTACCATATTCTGGTGCTGCAGCTGCAGAGACGTGGATATAGACGCCAAAATATAGCACTTGGCCATATCATTCGCCTTAGCCACTTTCTATGAACCTCCCTTTCCTCTTCAGTGGATTCAAGAGTCAGAGTGGCAGGAGCAGGGGTTGTGAGTACTAACATGTACTCTTCAGCAATCAAAAAAAGGTCCAAGATTCTTTTCCAGTCCAAATAATTTGCATCAGTGCGGTTATTTGAAGTAAGAATAGTCATAAGAGGATGAAAGTCATCTGAAAAGATAAACATGTAAACACATATAAGCATGTTGTCACAAAATATTTTGATACAATTAATATAGAAACCTTTATAAAACAATATTAATGTACTCTTTAACAGCCCAATAGATACACAATGTAAGCCACGATAGTGTGGATGTTTACATCTCTAACTATTGACCAGACACCCAATCTTTAATTCCATTATCTTATCAACTTAACCTTATGACGAATGAAATTAATAGTTGAACTTTAAATAGGCCACACAAGTTAAAATAGGGACCCCGTTGGGGGTTATATTAGAACTTGTGCCCAAGCAATGATCATGTCGCACGTAAAATGATGTCCTATAGTTATCTCGTTAATATTTATCCCATGAAATCCATGAAAAGTATTACACGCAAGCCACGATATTGTGGACGTTTGCGCATACCATCGTTCACTTCCACATAAAATTTAATATTTAATTAAGAAATCTCATCTAACAAACTTATGTGTAATGGACACATGTAAGCCACGTTTGTGTGTACGTTTACATGGACAAATCACACATTTTGTATAGAGATCAATTGTGGAGGCCTCAACGAATTTTAACAAATAAAATTCATTTCATCTTTTGCTTACACATTTTGATTAAAGGTTTTACTTTGAACATGCGAATCACAAAAATCACATAACATGCTTATCAAAAATTTAAAACATAAACAAATCATGCTTTTCAAAATTCTAAACATGCTAACATGTAATTCCTATCTTGCTCTAATTGTGATAAATCACATAAACAAGCAAGTCATGCTATCACATAATTTCATCGCCAAATTGTACATGTTTTAATTACATACTTAAATGAATAAATAAAATAATTAAAACAAATGGGCTAGCTATTACAATTTCCTGGTCTTTAAAATCTTGAATCTGGCTCAAACAGCAAAATGGGCTTCATTTTATCTACAACAGCAGCATGGGCCACAGTCGAATGGGCCATATTAGCATGCCCATGACCATCACGTGGCCCAAGAGTCAGCAGCCCAAACCCACAAGCCCAAAAGCCAAATCCAAGTGACCACGGGCTTGGGCCAAGCAGTACACGCGGCCCGCGGGCCACAAACCCTAAGGTTCGGCCCGTACCACACTCGCCGGACCACCTCACCGCCGACACTGTTTTAAATTCCAGTCAGCGCCACTGCCGAATTCCTGGCCTCCGAGATTCGCCGAAGAAGCTCCACAGCGCGCCCAAATGGCAACGCCGCTTCGTGCAACTTTCTCCCTCGCGAGTAGCCGTTATCGCGACCGTGAGCCACCGCCGCGCGCCAAACCAGCGCCCGCCCGGCACTAGTGCCTGAGCGCCACCGCACACCCATGCTCGGAATATGTAGAGATGAGGAAGAAGGAGGAGCTGCTACTGCTGCTTGAACAACCAGCAACCACATTGGATCTGGGTCGTCCTTCGCCCGCCACCGCAACCTGCAAGGAAGAAGAAGAAGCAACCACTGCATCCATCGAGGACAGCCATAGCCCGCCGCTCTCACCTCTTTCTAGCGCCGCCTCTGAAATTAGTTGAACCGTGCACCGCCGCTCTCTGCGCTCCGCTGCTACCGAGGAGTTTACCACCACCATAAATCTCGAGGTTTAAAACCTCGAGAAGTCGGATTCCGGTTGTGAATATTCAACGACAGCGAAACCAAGTAGCTGTAGGGCCGACGCCTAGCACCTCAACCGCCTTCCTCCATCTCCTCCACTGTCCATCGTCACTTTCCACTTCTCTCTTCAGATTTCCATTTCTTCATTCCCAGCAGATTACAATAAGAAATGACATATTACAAAGGAAATCATATACTAAATACACATAGCTTGTCGCAATGTTATTAGGCTATCTGCAACCCTTGAAGACCACTAGAGACAATGTTTCCAGTACCCCCTTTCCATAAGAGACAGCTTAGGGACATCTACCCCTACAACCCAACTGTCTCCCAGCTATCTCTATCTTTAATATTAAACAATTCCCCATTTCCATTAAATTAATTCATATTGGAAAAAAAATTAAAATACACTAATTAATAATAATTCTAATTTTTCATTAATATTTGAAAATTGGAAAATTACATGTCTTCACAATAAAAAAAGACTAATTAATTAAAAATTAAAAATTACAAAAAATTAAAAATTACGAAAAAAATTACACCTATCCCCGGCGTTCCTTCACCTCCTCCACCATCTTCATGTGAACGTGGAGCTGCTCCAGCATCATGAATCTCGTATCCCTGGAGATAACTTCCAAGTCGATGGCATATTGTCTCGCCCGGGCAGCATCGAGCTTTGCCCGAGCAGATTCGAGCTTCGCTTGATCTGATTCGCGCATTGCCGCTGCGATGTCATGCTTGGCCTCCGCAAACAGGCCTAGTCTAGAGGTGTATTGATCCAAAAGGGAGTCGAGCTGGGACGACTCACCTGCTAGCTTCTTTCCTTTGACCCTTGTTGCCGCCCTTGCCCAATCTTGACCCTCCGATCGGGAGGCGCGCTTTCTCCTTCTATGGACTGGGCTTTCTTCGCTGAAGGCTGGATACTTGAAGATGTGTAGTTGCCCTCCGCTGTAGTCTTTGTCCTCTTCATGGAGGGTACGTCTGGAAAAGCATGAGGGACAAACTTGGGATAGTCTTTTAGAATCTCCCAAGTTGTGAAATAGTGGAACAAAGGGTTGTCCGTTGATATCCTGTAGATTTGTTGGGCATCATCGATCACCATCCGGTCATCAGCTCTGCTTTGCCAGCGAGCGGTGGTGTTGCGGTAAGCAACAATCCAAGCCTTAACTGCTGTCTGGATGTGGCCGAAGTAGCTCTTGACCTACTTCTTGTTGAAGTGCAAGTCGAACCTCGCGTTGAAACGATCGGGGACCATTCTCCAATATTTATCGCCTGACATGTCGCATCCGACGATGGAGTTGCAGATCTCCTCCACCCAAATTTATGCAAAGTAGGTGGCTTGTTCGCCGGTGTAGCTGTAACGCTTGCAGCCCTTGATAGCGTCTTCATCATCTTCATCGGCAGCGGTGGCGGAGGTGGCGATGGCTTTGCCCTTGCCCTTGCCTTTGCCCTTTTTTCCTTTGGCAGGGGGCCGTGATGGCGGTGGCACCATAATTAGGTGATCATCGGTGTTTGTAGTCAGGCTGTCGGTATCGGGGGAGAAGGACGGGTAGGAGTCGGCGGAGGCCGGAGTGTTGAGGTTGATTGAATCAAGCCCCGTCCCCGTGTAAGCATATATGTCGTCGGACATGTCAGGAAACTACGCTGACGAGAAAGGGTTGTTGGGATTGTTGGGATCCATTTTTTTTAGATGAAAGAGTGTTAGATGAAAAAAAAGAGTTGAAGAATTTGTGGATGAAGTGATGAAAAAATGAAGTGTGAAAAGTAGGAGAAAATAAAATGTATTTTTAGCCAAAAAAATAGAATAAAGAAAAAAAATGAAGTTAGTCATTTTTGGCCGTTTCTACACGCGCTGCTCAAGCTGGTCTTGAGCCGGCTTGGAGACAGCGGCTCGAGACCGTGATGCAGATAGTCTTATGAAAGACCAAGAGAAATAATAAATTTGGGGCTATGATAGACAACCAAGAACAGTTGTAAAAAAACATAATAAAGCAAGCCAAAACAAATGATTCTACTCGAATTAATCCGACAGAGCCGAAAAATCCGGACCAGGCTCTGATACCAATTGATGGGAACGGCTAATGAAAGCCGTACCGACTTGCCCATGGATCTATTTCGGATATCTAACACGACATACAAGAATCAAGCTTCGCATGCTTCTAATAATTTAAAGCAACCATACAAGGATTAGAGATACCGTCTTAGATTTGGAGTTCGTTGAATGATTCCACTCGAAGATCTTCTAGAATATATCTCCTATCGATCTTGGATGCCACATGGTTAGCAATCCTCCAAGATCCTCAAGCCACTCCAAACCCTCACTACTTTCTCTCTCTATCCCTTTTGGTGTGTGCTACAATGAGGACACTTAGGGTTTACTTGATAGAGAGCTTGTAGTTATAAGACAACACATGGGCGAAGTCCATTATGACTTAGTGGGTGGATTGAGCTTGAATATAAGAGACCATTTGAGTGATTCTAGGGATCTACTAGAAAACTAGAGTTGGGCCTTCTATATACTTGCACACTATTATTCAAGCCAAAAATAATTACATGTATACAATCACTAATTTGTTCCACTAAAGAATTAGTGATGCACTGCCGCTCTAGTCCGCTGATGAATCAGAGCATCAAATTTTGACTCCGACAATCCCCTTGTTTATGATGTCAAATATTCATTAATTAATTAAAGCTAACAGGTCAAATTAATTAATATCTTTAATTACTCAAGTAGTACCAGTCAACATTATTATCGTACTGGATACAAAATCTACCTGCAGGGTTTAGTATGATAAACTTAATGAGCTCCTTAAGGGAATATTATGAACCTGGGGTCACCAGGACATGAATTCCTAATACAGTATACACGAACAACTATATGTATATGAACTTTACACTTGTACAAATACATTTGTTAATGTCCATACTATAATGATATTTAATCATTATACATCTTTTGTTTTAAACCTCTTGTCACATGCATATACATATACATATATATTGCAACCCCTTCGAATTTGAAATTTTATTAAAAAGGAACAAACAAAAAATTACAAGAAGGGGAAAATAACACGTCTTTAGCTTATATATATATATATATATATATATATATATATATAGAGTTATGTTCATATAAAAACCCTCCTTATCCTAAAAAATGAGAATTAATCTCAACCACATTTCTTTGCATGATGGATGGTTAAGATTTGATCCTGGTCAAAGCGGGTCAACCCTGGTCAACCCGGGTCAAACCGGGTCAATCCGGGTCAACCCGTTGACTTTTTTTTTCGAATTTTTTTTTCTGATTTTTTTTTATTTCTGATCGTTGACTTAGTGGTGCATCTCATCACACCGTGTGGTGCATATGGCCTGACAGTAAAAAAAAAAACTGAAAATTTGGTGCATCTCAATGCACTTAATGGTGCATCTCATCACACTGTGTGGTGCATATGAATGCACGGTGTGGTGCATATGGCCTGACAGTAAAAAAAAAACAAAAACAAAAACAAAAAAAACTGAAAATTTGGTGCATCTCAATGCACTTAGTGGTGCATATGAATGCACGGTGTGGTGCATATGGCCTGACAGTAAAAAAAAAATCGAAAAAAAAAGTCAATGGGTTGACCCGGTTTCACCCGGGTTGACTAGGGTTGACCCGCTTTGACCAGGATAAAATCTTGACCATGCATCATGCAAAGATGTGTTGTTGAGATTAATTCTCATTTTTTAGGATAAGGGGCTTTTCACTAGAATGCATCACTATATATATATATGATAAAATATTTCGCTTTCATTTTATAGTACATCTATAATCATGCATATAAACTCAATAATCAAATTTATGTATTATTTAGGATTGACGTGCAAGACTTAATTATTTGATTGTAGCTTTTGAGTCGTTTCAAGCCAAAGAAAGGTTAAAGTGAGGGTTTTTAAACGTTGCATTTAACATTTATACTTATTATACGTTTTACTCAAATTATATGTGTGAGATGCAGGCAGAGCCTACGGGCTATCAGACCGAAAAGTTAAAGCCTTCAGGCTATGAGACAGAAAAGTTATAGCCTACGAGCCATGAAATAGTATAGTTAAAGCCCTCGGGCTAAGCGATAGAAAATTAGCCTTCGGGCTTAAGCCTTTAGGCGATATGAAAGAAAAGACAGTTTATTGCACTTATATTTATTGTGATTTATATAATTTGGATAAATGTACCCCACTAAGTCAATAGTACTCCACCCCAAACTTTTTATCTTTTCAGTTTAAGACTCGGGTGATGTGTGGCGGAGGTAGTGATGATGGTCAAAGAGTCAAATATATTTATTGTTTGTCAATAAATGCTATTTAATTTAGTCTTCCGATGTAAAAGCAATTGTTTCAACTATTTTAATCCTAAGTTTATTGCACTTATATTTATATGCATGATTATAGATGTACTATAAAATGAAAGCGAAATATTTTATCATATATATATATAGGGATGCATTCTAGTGAAAAGCCCCTTATCCTAAAAAATGAGAATTAATCTCAACCACACATCTTTGCATGATGGATGGTCAAGATTTGATCATGGTCAAAGCGGGTCAACCCTGGTCAAACCGGGTCAATCCGGGTCAACCCGTTGACTTTTTTTTTCGAATTTTTTTTTCTAATTTTTTTTTTAATTTTTTTAATTTTTTATTTTTTTACGGTCAGGCCATATGCACCGCACCGTGCATTCATATGCACCACACCATACAACGAGATGCACCACTAAGTGCATTGAGATGCAACATAATTTCGACTTCTTTTTTTTGTTGTTTTTTACTGTCAATCCATATGCACCACACCATGTATTCATATGCACCACATCATGTATTCATATGCACCACACTATATAACGAGATACACCACATTTTTGTTTGTTTTTTTTCTATTATTTTCTGTTTCTTTTTCAATTTTCAGATTTATTTTCCCCCATTTTATTGTTTGCCTCTTCGTTTTTTGTTTGCCGCTTCTTCTTTGGTCAAGATTCGAGCGAGGGGAGCTGAAGGCCTCGGAGTGAGCCGAAAAAGTCCAAATTGTTGCCCGACGATTATCCTTATATTAGTAATCGGAGCGAAGGCGGAGCCGTAAAATCGGAGCCGCAGGCGGAGCCGTAAAATCGGAGCCGAAGACGGAGTCGGGAAAAAATATATGCAAAAAAAACCATATGCATCTCAATGCACTTAGTGGTGCATCTCATCACACTGTGTGGTGCATATGAATATATAGTGCGGTGCATATGGCTGAAGGTTAAAAAAAAAAAAAAAAAAAAAAAAAAAAAAAAACTGAAAATTTGGTGCATCTCAATGCACTTAGTGGTGCATCTCATCACACCGTGTGGTGCATATGGCCTGACAGTAAAAAAAAAAAAACTGAAAATTTGGTGCATCTCAATGCACTTAGTGGTGCATCTCATCACACTGTGTGGTGCATATGAATGCACGGTGTGGTGCATATGGCCTGACAGTAAAAAAAAACAAAAATAAAAACAAAAAAACTGAAAATTAGGTGCATCTCAATGCACTTAGTGGTGCATATGAATGCACGGTGTGGTGCATATGGCCTGACAGTAAAAAAAAAATCGGAAAAAAAAAGTCAATGGGTTGACCCGGTTTCACCCGGATTGACTAGGGTTGACCCGCTTTGACCAGGATAAAATCTTGACCATGCATCATGTAAAGATGTGTGGTTGAGAATAATTCTCATTTTTTAGGATAAGGGGCTTTCACTAGAGTGCATCCCTATATATATATATGATAAAATATTTCGCTTTCATTTTATAGTACATCTATAATCATGCTTATAAACTCAATAATCAAATTTTGTATTATTTAGGATTGACGTGCAAGACTTAATTATTTGATTGTAGCTTTTGAGTCGTTTCAAGCAAAAGAAAGGTTAAAGTGAGGGTTTTTAAACGTTGCATTTAACATTTATACTTATTATACGTTTTACTCAAATTATATGTGTGAGATGCAGGCAGAGCCTACGGGCTATCAGACCAAAAAGTTAAAGCCTTCAGGCTATGAGACAGAAAAGTTATAGCCTACGAGCCATGAAATAGTATAGTTAAAGCCCTCGGGCTAAGCGATAGAAAATTAGCCTTCGGGCTTAAGCCTTTAGGCGATATGAAAGAAAAGACAGTTTATTGCACTTATATTTATTGTGATTTATATAATTTGGATAAATGTACCCCACTAAGTCAATAGTACTCCACCCCAAACTTTTTATCTTTTCAGTTTAAGACTCGGGTGATGTGTGGCGGAGGTAGTGATGATGGTCAAAGAGTCAAATATATTTATTGTTTGTCAATAAATGCTATTTAATTTAGTCTTCCGATGTAAAAGCAATTGTTTCAACTATTTTAATCTTAAGTTGCATGCAATTAAACGTGATCTTTGTAGATTAAGCAAGTTAACCCAAGTATCGTCTCACAAGTAAAATTTAGCAGGGAAATTATTTATATTGCGACAGAAATGAAAACAAAGCAGTAAAATCAAGGGTTTGTTTTGTTTATAACTAGGCAAGAAAAGAAATTTAAGCATAAATTAAACCTAGGCAAGAAATTAAACCTAATATAATGAACACAAGAAAATAATCATATTAGAATTCAATAAGCAAAAAGAAAAACAAAGGAACTCACAAACTTTAATTGAAAGTAAACCTAAAATCGCAATTGAATCCGTGGTGTTGATGCTCTTCAATCTAGAAATAAAATTTCTAAACTATGAAAGCCATAAACTAAGAACAATGTAAAAACGTGTTTTAGATGCTCAAAAACTAGGTAAAAATTGCACAAGAGGAGAAGGGATGCGGAAGGAAATAAATCTGTTTTATTTATAGTAAGTTTCACGCCTTCACGCCGCCATGGGCCAAGCGATCGCTTGTGGGGTCAAGCGATCGCTTGGCCCTGTCCTCTGTTTGGCCAAACGATCGCTTGGGGGGTCAAACTATCGCTTGGCCCTATCCTTTATCTGGCCAAACGACCCCGTCAAGCGATCGCTTGGCCCTGCATCACGCGCTATTTTTATTTCGATCATATCTCTCTTGTTCGAACTCTGAATTTGCGCACGGTTTTCGCCTACGAACTCGTATTAAGACGTACTTCAATCCTATCAAGTCAAACTCCTCAAATATTTGTCACATCATTTCTAATTTTCGTCCATCTCTCGTCTATTCTCGCGCAATTCTTACAAAACTAACATGTTAGCGAGATTAACTAGAACCAATAAATTTAACAATAAAATCCGACAAAATAGTGATGAGAAAGACCACTTGACACATAAATACACATCAATATGAACTACAAAATGAGGTGAAACACCCCTCCACACATAAAACCTTGTTTGTCCTCAAGCAAATTTCATTTCAAATCAAGATGAAAAAGTAATAAAATGAACTAAACAATTCATACTTCAACAATCTTATAATCACAAGACAAATTCATCATTCATCGATCTAGTATAATCATCACAACAAAAATGAGTTGCCCTCCGCACAAGAACTCAATCAACTTAACATCTAAATGCAAGATCAAGACGAGAAAATATCAACAAATTTTTAAGTATCCCAAATTTTATGCCATTTCTGATATTATAAAGATTAAGTGAATTCTGGGCAATGTTCACTTGGTTTACTAATGGAAATTCCGGCCTTCTAGCGTGGTTTCCCATACCCATTTCTCGTCTAGTATATTCAACTTTGAATAGACAAGAAAGAGGGGTATAGCCTTTCAAATTACAACAATTTCGAACAAACGGCTTAACAAAAAGTTCTCAAGTCAAGTCGGGTTATATGGCCAAAATTCATGAGGTGTGAACATTTAGAGATCATCTAAAGTATCTTCATGTGGTTTTCCACGCTCATGGTTCCCAGAAGAGCAGAAGCCTCCCAACTTAACTTAACAAATTATACAATTAATGGCTCATTATTCGGGATATATTTCTTAAAATAAAGATTTTGTCACCCTTCACCCACACTCAAACATCAAGCTTCAATCATCCAAGAATGAAATACCCCACAATCGAAATGCACCAACCATATCAATCAAATCATAACAAAATACCCCGATCAATCAAGCAAATCGAAGCATAAACTATAAACTTCAATTCCTACTTCCACAATTCAATTGTGAAATAAAATAAATCAAGGACAAAAGGTTGAACTACCAAGAAAACATACACCCCCCATACGATAAAAATGAACAATGTCCCCATTTTCACAACACCAGCAAAAGAACAGGGAAATGATGATAGAAAGATGCAATGCAGAGAGAATAGACGAGACAACAGCAGCCACAAACTTCAAGCACCCTACACAAAGTAAGAAAAACAAACACAACCGAAGCACCAATAGCAAAGAATAAAACAAAACAATAAAATACCACCACAGTTCAAAAAGAAAGGAAGAAATAACGTACTCATCAACAGTGAAGCTCACTGTTGATTAGGTGGTGGCTGAGAAGGACCGCCAAGCGGAAAGTGCCAACTAGCAAACTGCTCTCGAAGGCACCCATACGTTGTGTTTGAGCTTCATTATACTGCCGCTGCTCCTCCCAACGTTGGGCGTTAAGAGTCCACTGCTGAGCCTGCTCAGTCCAATACTGACTACTAGCGGCATGAAACTGAGAAACCCCATGCAAATGCTGCTCAGTCAAACCCCAACGTTGATCATTGGCAACCCAACATTGCTCATTATGCTGCAAATACTCGGTTTGAGTGTGCAACTAGTCGCCGTAAGTAGCAATACTTTGTTCTAGCTGGCCCAACTGAGCCCCCAAATCAATCCAGAAAGCAGCGAAGTCATGCTGAAAACCACCGAAATCAAAAGAGGCTGACCCAGATGGTTGAGAAGAACTCGACGGTTGGAAAGGCCCGACAATCTGTGGATGGCCTTACTCCCGTTGCTCCCCAGTCCTATCTTCATTTTGAGGATCTGCATCAGGAGGAGCAACAGCGGCAGCAAGCTGATCATCACGATACCGTTTAACCACAGCACGTTCCTCAAAAGGAACAAAAGAAGTCTGATCTTGCACTAGAAAACCATGCTTTAGCTCCGAGTAGCCTAAGCACTTAACATCTACATCATAATATGGGCGAAGAGGACAATTGCAATAGAAAAGCTTAAATTGAAGAGCCAAAGTGGGGGCTAGCTGAGAGAAAGCAGCTGCAACAAAAGACTTCATCCTGATGCTTTGCAAAGCGCCATAAATAAAGTGAGCAGGGCAAACCGGCACTGTCCGAGCTGCACATCTAGGAGAAAAAGCTCTGTGGTATGCAGCTTACTAGAATCTTCCCGACTAATAACTTTATTCACAAGAAATTTGTGTGGTATACAAAAGGCCGGCTTACAAATGCATCAACAAGAAATTCCCCCAGTTTTCCAACTATCCAACCCAGTTGAATTCGTCCATGCAGTAGAAGCATCAAAATCCGGAATCACAGCTATCACTCCACCCTCCATTCTAAACTCAAACACCTGATACATAACAGTCAGCCCAGCTCGACATTCCTTCCCCAAGAGTCGAAAAGAAATTCCTTGAAGCTCATTGTCAAACATCATGGTAGCGATAAATTCAAAGCATAAAGGTATATAACAATCCCATTCCAAATGAGCATACTTATACAATCCTAATACCTTAAGGAAAGCATCTAATTCTTCCACAACACCAAATTTACCAATTTTTCCCAGTCTATGTAATGAGCAGTATGCTTACGTTTATAAAGAAAACGAGAGTAAATTTGACCTTCCTCCGGTGTATAAATTGGGAAAGTGGCACCATAGGTTTCATGGAGATCCTCTGGTAGCTCCGGTGGCTTCGAAGACTCGGCAGTGAATTTTACTTTCTTAGCTCTATCCATATGGCAAGGGTAACAAAAGAAACGAGGCTTTGGACGGCATTGGGCGGCAGACCGGCAGTCACGTGGCCGGCAGAGTGTCCTAAGCAAGCGCTTAGAGATAAAGGCGATCGTTCGGCGGGATTAGAGTGACCGGAGCGAGCGCGGAAACTGGAGGCGATCGCTTGAAGGCTGACTTGGGTGAAGCAAACAATAGCTTGGCCTCCTGCTCCGGGTTTTAGAGGGTACCACCAGGCGATCGCCCTCTTTTTAAGTGGTCGCTTGGCTCCCTGGAAACGGCACCAAATTTGTTTCAACTATTTTAATTCTAAGTTGCACGTAAATAAATGTGATCTTTTTAGATTAAGCAAGTTAACCCAAGTATCATCTCACAAGGAAAACTTAGCAGGAAAATTATTTATATTGTGATGGAAAAGAAAATAAAGCAGTAAAATCAAGGGTTTGTTTTGTTTATAACTAGGCAAGAAAAGAAATTTAAGCATAAATAAACCTAGGCAAGAAATTAAACCTAATGTAATGAACACAAGAAAATAAATCATAGTAGAATTCAATAAGAAAAAAGAAAAACAAAGGAACTCCCAACTTGAATTAAAAGTAAACCTGAAATCGCAATTGAATCCACGGTGTTGATGTTCTTCAATCTGGAAATAAATTTCTAAACTATGAAAGCCATAAACTAAGAACATTGTAAAAAGTATTTTGGATATGCTCAAAAACTAGGTAAAAATCGCACAAGAGGGGAAGGGATGCGGAAGGAAATAAATCTGTCATATTTATAGTAGGTTTCACGCCTTCACGCCGCCATGGGCCAAGCGATCGTTTGTGGGGTGAAGCTATATCTTAACCTTGTCCTCCGTTTGGCCAAACGATTGCTTGGGGGGTCAAGCAATCGTTTGGCCCTGCCCTCTGTCTGGCCAAACAACTTCATCAAGCGATCGCTTAGAGGGTTAAGTGATCGCTTGGCCCTGCCTCGCGTGCTATTTTTTTTTCGATAATATCTCTCTCGTTCGAACTCTAATTTGCACACGGTTTTCACCTACAAACTCGTATTGAGACATACTTCAATCCTATCAAGTTCAAATCCTCAAATATTTGTCACATAATTTCTCATTTTCGTCCATCTCTCGTATATTCTCGAGCAATTCTTACAAAACCAACATGTTAGCGAGATTAACTAGAACCAATTAATTTAATAATAAAATCTGACAAAATAGTGATGAGAATGACCGCTTGACACATAAATACAAATCAAAATGAAGCAAAACAACTGAGAAGGTCAGTTGGAGCTGATCACACAAGTTGGGTGCACAACTGACTTCTTTGACTGAGGGTCAGCTGTGTATTCCAACTGAGGTTTCAAAGAGTTAAGCATTGCGGAAGTTGGTGGAAATTAAAGCTCGTTACTTAAATTGAATCCCTTATGAAAATAGGAAAGGTCAAAATCGGGAAAACTTAATGCAGTTTGTGAATGTGCAATTTGTATACAGTTTGTATGCTGAGTTAGTTGGTTAGGTAACTGAAAGTAAAATATTGAATGTAAAAATAGAAATGTAAAGGGCATAGTATTTTAACGTGGTTCAGAGATTGACCTCCTACATCCACGACTTCCTTTTTGGGGAAGTAATCTACTAGATAAGCTTATGCGTGCTTATCAAATGTTCTACTTGGTTTACGGGTACCAAGCAACCTAACTT
Organism: Schizonepeta tenuifolia; assembly: GCA_029490685.1. NCBI lineage: Eukaryota > Viridiplantae > Streptophyta > Magnoliopsida > Lamiales > Lamiaceae > Schizonepeta > Schizonepeta tenuifolia. The sequence goes on from CM055959.1 coordinate 56,742,413, forward strand.
GTTCGATTACGGGTTCAAACAAAATCTTACAACACTTTTGCGGGAAAGTGTATAGCCTGGACTTTGATTACGGGTTCTAAGGGGACCTAGTCTTAGATTACTTGTTCTAAGGGATCTAGTCTTAGATTGCGGGTTCTAAGGGACCAAGTCTTTGATTGCGGGTTGAAAGGGACCTAGTCTTTGAATGCGGGTTCAAAGAGACCTAGTTTCTTTGATTGTGAGTTCAAAGACCGACTTGAGGTTTGGGGGTTGGGGGTTTTTCCAACTACGAAGCCTTCTACACAGAGAAAAGTGGAGACTTCATTTTAAAGCTTAAAGACTCGATCTTTTAGGAGAGAGTTTACTCAGAAACAAAATAAGCAAGAACCTATATTCTAGACTCGATCAAAGAAGGTGCTTTTTGAGAGGCTAGATGAAAGAACATAAGGAGGTATGGACACTCAACTTCTGTTGGTCTTTAACTGAGGTGTTCTTGCTAGAGAGAGTGGTAGTCTGCTGCTTCTTCGCCGCTCTTATTTTTCTCTTTTCTCTCTCTGCGCTCGCCCAGTACTCTTTAACAAGCTTTGATGTGGAGATCTCTATTTATAGAGGGAGATCTAATTATCTATTGGAAAGAGTTGTTTGATCTCTACCAAAAGTATGATACTCCACCTGTTTTACTGGAAACTTTCCTAAAATGACAACTACGACCTTCGCTTTTTGCGCATCTCTGTTGTCGGTGCATTTATAGTAAGTTTCCAGCTGACTTATGTTTGTGAGTAGATTTGTATTTAGACATCAACTCTTCTTCCTTCAACGTCTTCAAAGTCTTCTCTTCTCAGCTTTGCGATGTCTGACTTCGACACAACTTCTCTTCATGCTTGAGTTGCATGGGTCAGTTGAGGAGTCAACTGAGTCTCTGTCCAACTGAGTCTGTGGTCCAGCTGAGCTTGTGGTTCAACTGAGTTCTTCTTGAACTGCCTTCAATCTGGCTATCTTCTTCTGCTTGAATCCTGTAAAGATAAAAATCCCTACGCTCAAACAATAAGTTCTAGTGAAGTTCAGACTGATGGCTTTCATCTACTCGATTGGGGTCAGTTGGATTTTGGGATAAATCAAAACCTTTACCAATGTTCCCATCAATTTTTCCCTTATTGATGATGTCAAAACTCTAAACTGAAACCACCTAACTTTCCTAACTGATACCATACATCTTATACCAAAAAGATTGAAAAATAAACTCAATTATAGTCCATAAGAGAAAAGGGGTTAGCACAAGATAAAATATAAAAATTAACCTCAAACTTGGACAACAAGATAGTTGTCATCAAGTAAAGTTAATAATTGAAGACCTTTAAACAGTAACTTGTTATTATAGATAACAATTTGGGGAGTGATTATAGTTAGAACTGATTTCTTTCTAATTACAGTCCTAACATTCTAACCTACTCTAGGGTTTTCGTCTTCGGCTCCTTCTCTTTTAGAGAAGGTCTTCGTCTTCATCTTCCAAGGTTGAGCTGACGTCAGTTGAAGGTATTCATTTTAGCTTTCACTTGAATACCTGTCTCGAGCCACAGAGCGAGATTTTTGATTACTTCGTCAGCCTTGGTCTTCTTCTTCAAAGCTTCTTTGAAGGCTTTCTGATTGAATGCCTCGAGCAACAGAGCGAGGCAACTCACCATCTATCAGCACTCTTCTTCAGCCTTCACGATCTCCATACTTGCTAGCATTCCTACAGGAGTACTATCACTGCAAAACTCCAAACAAGAATTACCCAACTTCTTCCCCCTTTCTGGCATGAGCAAAAAATTAAGGAGAGAGAAGGTTTGCAGGAGGCATTTAAGTGTCAACTTTCCATATGCCAGAAGTCACCCATTCCATCGATAAACACTCAAGTTATGCGTGAGCTTGAGTGGAAGGAAGCTCGACTGAGACAAATTTGCAGACAAGGATGGCCTTGTACATAGCGTCCTTTGAAGCATCTGCATCTCATGTAGCCATGACCATAACGTTCTTGCTGAACCGATTATTTCATTGATACAGGGCTGGCGGGAGAAGAGGACCGTTTTGCAAAGTGTGAAGGCATATTCTTGATCTGGGAGGATTTTCTGAAGAGTAACAGAAACCCTAGCAAGAGAGAGCACAACAGAGCAAAAATTTCATGAGATAAGACAGTCGGAGTTGTTAAGATATCAACATCTGGATTGATGTGCAAAACAAATTGCAAGGCCCCCTGTTTATAGAAGGGATCTATGTGATCCTTATCAATGGATTAGATTGAATCGTGCAATTTTCTTCGGGATAAATGGCAGTCTTCAATGCACCGTTTCAGAAAAAGCTGCTTCCAGGAATGACGGTGATCGAACGTGTAAAAGGCGGTGAGTGACACTCGTGCGTGAGGAGAGTTGGTATTCCTATGTCAGCCAAATCGCGATCTAAAGGCATGATCTATAGATTTAGATAAGCTTTTCATTGACTATGACCGCTGGGCTAATTCATTTTGAATTATTTTAAAATAGATGTTTGAATTTATTTCAAAATACCCACGTTAAAAATAAGGAACAAGTTATCATAGAGTACCACTCAGTCGATGTGGATCTCAACTGTCTCCTTAACTCAGCATACACTCGACTGACTCAAGTCGTCAGTTCAGTCGAGGTTTGTTTCCGTCGTTCAGCTGAACTGAATGAGGCAGCGAACTTGTTCAGTTCCCCCTCAAGTTGAGATTTCCCCTCAACTTATGATCTCTATCTTTATAGCTTCTTCTTTGGTTAGGTTGAGCAATCCAAGGAGTTGACAAAACATCTTGAAAGCTTTCACCAAAGGCTTTGTGAAAATATCAGTTCTCTGAATGTTAGTGTGAATTTTCTCAACAATGATGTCCTTCTTTTCAACATGATCACGGATGAAGTGATGTCGGATGTCGATGTGCTTTGTCCTGGAAAGGTGAACTGGATTCACCGTGATGGCTATAGAACTTGAGTTATCACATAAGATGAGTACTTGATCTATCTCAACTTTATAATCTCTCAGCTGTTTCTTCAGCCAAAGAAATTGCATACAACAGCTTCCAACTGCCATGTACTCCGATTCAGTTGTGGAAGTGGCGACACACACCTGTTTCTTCGAATACCAGGAAACTAATTTTCTTCCCATGAACTGACAATATCCTGAGGTTGGTTTCCTATCAGTTTGATCTCTTGCTAGATCTGCATCAAAGTACCCTATCAGTTCGATATTATCATATGTTGGATATTACAGTCCCATATGAACTGTTCTTTTGAGGTACTTGATGATATTCTTCACTGCTTGCAAGTGAGCTTCCCTATGCTAAACTTGAAATTTGGCACATATTCCAACTGCATAGGAAATGTCTGGTCGACTAGCAGTTAGATATAGCAGCGAGCCGATGATCCCTCTGTACTTTTTGGCATCGACAAGCTTCTCTTCCTGGCCAAGGTCGATCTTCCAGTTTGTGTTCGTTGGCGACTAATTGACTTGCAGCCCAACGAAATAGTTCATCTCTCCCATCATAGACATCTCGAATTTCTCCTTCATGAGTTGGGAGAATTTTTCACACAGAGCTTCAGATTTTGATCCAAAGATGATATCGTCGACGTATATTTGCACCACCAGGATATCTCCTCCAACTTTGATGGTGAAGAGTTTTTTGTCAACTGATCGTCGGAGAAATCCTGATTCGAGTAGAAAGCCACACAAGCTGTTTTACTTTTTCACTTGTTTTTGGTTGTTTTTAGTTGGTTTTATGGAGTGCATTTTGTTCGAGTGCCGTTGTATTTCGTTTGATTTTTATATTCAGAGTGCACTAATGTCTGGTTCGAGTTTTGTTTAGAAAACACAGGTTTGTGTTGCTGTGAATGATTATAAGAGAAATGTGCTGAGAAGTTGCAAAATTGAGGGTCAACGATCGTTCATTGCAGAAGATTATGTCGACAATCGCTAAATTCATGGACAGGGAGTGCACTTGAACGATCGCCTGACCTCAACGTTCGTTCACAGTGGACGATCGCCGGGGTGTAGCTTCAGAAAACCATCCTCGGCGATCGTCTGATCGCAACGCTCGTTCACAGTGGATGATCGCCGGGGTGTAGCTTCAGAGAACCACCCTCGGCGATCGCCTGACCTCGACGCTCGTTCGGTGTTCCACGTTTCTGGCGAGCGAGCTTCAGAGAGGACATCTCGACGATCGTTTGGTCTCGGCGTTCGTCCAACATCTTTTGGTTATGGGCGAGAAGAATTTCAGAGAGTAGCCTTCAGCGTTCGTCCACGTTTGACACTCGTTCATATGTGCGTGATTTTGTTGTGATGGACGATCGTCCATGTTGGGCGATCGCCCACTTTGAGGCGGCAATATTTTTCTTATAAATAGAGCGCCGAATTATTTCCTCTGCTACGCTTTTTCTTTTTCTTCCGTTTTTGTTTTTATTTTCTTTTCGCACAGAGAATGACGTGCTTTTCTTTTCCAGTTTTTTTCTCTCTAGTTCTTGTTCTTCAAAACTCTAGTTAGATTAATCGTCTTCTATTCGTATGGATTTTGTGACAGACTTCTACTACGAATTAATCATCGTAAGTTTCTTTTATTTTGCATCTCAATTATGTTTATGATTTACTTTGTTCTTAGAACTAGGGTTTATATTTTTCTGTCTAGATTAATTGTCTTTTTAATTTCGTAGAGTAATCAAAACCTCAAATCAATCAATCTTTATGGCTTTCTTTTATTTTATGTTCTTTTCATAATACAATAATCACCCTGTTAAGCCTTCCTTGTGAGACGATATTTGGGACAACTTATCTAATCTATAACCACCACGTTTAATTGCGGGTGACTTAGATTAATTTAGGTTGAACGAATTTGGCGCCGTTTCCGGGGAAGGCTTTAGGCGATTTTTGTTTTACAGTTTTAATTTTAATTTTTGTTTGGATATTTTTCTCCCTCCGGTGCGTTTAATCTGTGTGCTAGTGTTATGTATGCGAGGTCGCAGAAGTCAAGAATAACCATTAGCACCGTATATTGACAATATATACAGGAGAAGCGCAGTTTTGGAGCAAGTAAGGGAGGTAACTGAACCACTTCCTGACAAAGTTGAAGACGAAGCTTTGTTTGGGAATTTGTTTTGTAATTCCGAGGGAAAGTGTCAGTTGAATCTTCAAAGAAATATGACTACCGAGGAAAACCAGCTCATGGGAGAATACTCCCGACCAGTTATTGAGGCCACGACGTCGGCCATTGTTCTTCCTGCCGGGGTCAGGAATTATGATTGGAAGCATAACTACTCTAGCATGCTTCCAGCTTTCCATGGGATGCCCAATGAAGATGCACTCCAATTCATTCGAGAGTTCTGTTCGATAGTGCAAACTTTCCCTCTGTCGGACCTTACAGAGGATCAATTAAGGCTCAAGTGCCAGCCTTACACCTTGAAGGATCGGGCTCAGGCGTGGCTTCTATCGCTTCCGTCAAATTCTATTAACTCTTGGAAGGATGCTTGTGAGAAGTTTATGTTGAAGTTCTACCCAAACCGCAAGACACAGGTGATTCGTACCCAGATTATGAATTTCACACAAGGAACCGATGAGCCTTTTCACGAGGCTTGGGAGAGATTTCAAGAGCTCCTCTGACAATGCCCGCATCATCAGTTGTCCGCGATTATGATTAGTCAGTTTCTTTTATGATGGACTTCTTACTACTACTCAGTTCATGGTGGACAGCACGGCAGGGGGTAACATCGCTAAGAAGACCCCTACGGAACTCAACCAGATCTTCCAGACTTTGGCAGACAGTTCACAACAGATGTCGATCCGAGGGAGAAGAGTTGATACCAATGCGGTGGCACCAAATTATGAGATGCAGAAACAACTCGCAGGGATGATGAGGGAGTTGCAAGAATTGAAGATGAACAAGTCTGTGGCATCTCCCCCTCGATCAACACCTGTTAGACATGAAATTATTCCTGAACCCTGTGGTATTTGTGGAGAATTGGGGCATCAACCTGAGGAGTGCCAGAGAATGGGGGAGTTGACTTATGAAGAAGGCGCAGAAGTGTATGCGGCACAATGATTCCCTCCTCGACAGCAGTTTGACCAGGGCCAAGGGTCTAATCCGAATCAGCGACAGCAGAACTCGGGATGGCAGAATCAGTCTACCACTGGATGGCGGAATCAGACCCAAGGCCAGGCATATGGAGGAAATTTTCAAAACCGTCGTCCTCCAAAGCAGTATAACAAGTATCCTCTTCAGCAATTTAACCAGTTTTCAAATCAGCAACAGTGGTACCCACAACAGCAGCAGCAGTGGTACCCGCAGCAGCAGCAAAACTTTAATTGTCAGTGGCAGAATCCGGCTCAGCAAGGTCAGTTCCAGCACGGACCACCACAATTTCAGCGCGCATCACCACCATCTGCTCAGAAGAATCAATTTGAAGATAATCTCAATGCATTCATGCAAGAAAGCAGAAAGGCAAGAGAAGCTCAAGATGCAACCATCAAGCGTCTTGAGACGGCAATGGGACAAGTTTCTGGTACTGTGAACCAGATGCAGCAGCAGTAGACCGGAAAGATTCCGAGCCAAGGTCAACAGCCACATCAAGCTTCCGCCGTCACCGTGTTGAGAAGTGGAAAGACGGTGGACAATAAGGTGGGCGACGCACCATCAGAGGTCGAGCAGCCTAGAGTCGAGGAAGCGCAAGCAGAAATCCGACTACACAAGGCTGAAAAGCCTTATCGCCCACCAGTGCCTTTTCCTAGCAGATTGCGGAATGAGAAGCTCGACCAGCAGTTTTCAGACTTCTATAAGATGCTATCCAAGGTGAATGTGAATTTGCCCCTGCTTGATGTGATCAGGAACGTGCCTGCGTATGTGAAGTTTTTCAAGGAATTAACATCCAAGAAGAGGAAGTTTGATGAGCCCGAACAAGTTCTAGTGTCAGAAAGTGCTAATTCAATTATGCAGCAATCTCTACCTCAAAAGCAACGAGATCCTAGGAGTTTCCTAATTAAAATTGCTATGGGGAATCGAAAGGAAGCTTCGGGAATGCTTGATTTAGGAGCAGGGATCAATCTTATGCCCTACTCAATTTTCAAGCAGTTGGAATTGGGAGAGTTGAAGCCGACAAGGATGTGCTTACAATTGGCAGACAGATCGGTTCGCCACCCTCGAGGGGTTATTGAAGATGTCTTGGTGTGAGTAGGAAAGCTTATTGTACCAGTGGATTTTGTCGTTCTAGAAATTGGAGACGTCAAGGAAGATGGACGAGAGCACACTCTACTACTGGGGAGGCCGTTCATGGCCACAACCAATACTCTCATTGACGTAAAGAACGGCATAATTAAGATCTCAGTCTTGGGTGAGTCAGTTTCTTACGATGTCAGAGCCAATAAGGGGATTCCGTTGGCCAATAGCATTGATAATTGCTCTTACATTGATGCTATCGACACACTTGCCGAGGCCTATTTTATGGAAGGGCAGCAAATTGAAGAGGTTTTTGAAGGCTCCGCCGACTTGGAGGAGAGGCTTAGAGAGGAAGCAGCTATGGAAGCCTTGCTGCCAACCAACCTGCCTGTTGATGAGCCAGTCATAGTAGAGGCTCCTAAAGAAGAGAAGGAAATCGAGCTTGGATCTTCCAGCTAATTTGAAGTATGTGTTTCTTGAAAAAGGAAGAAGGAAGCCTGTTATAATCTCTGTAGAGCTTAAGGCAGCCGAAGAAGAAGAATTGGTCGAGGTGCTCACAAGATTCAAGGCCGCTTTTGGATGGTGCTTGTCCGATATTAAGGGGATCAGCCCTGCAACATGTATGCATCAGATAAACTTGGTGGATGGAGCTACTCCTAAGAGGGATGGCCAAAGGCGATTGAATCCTGTACTAATGGAGGTTGTGAGGAAGGAGATTTACAAGCAGTTGGCCGAGGGCATCATCTTTCCCATTGCTGACAGTGAATGGCTCAGCCCAGTGCATGTGATTTCGAAGAAAGGGGGAATCACAGTGGTCTTGAATGATAATGAGGAGTTGGTGCCGATGAGACCCGTGACAGGGTGGCGGATGTGCATAGATTTCAGGAAATTTAATGCAGCCACCAAGAAGGATCACTTCCCGTTGCCATTTATTGATCAGAAGCTCGACAGATTGGCAGGTCATGAGTTCTATTGTTTTCTAGATGGACTTTCAGGCTATTATCAGATCGTGATCGCACTCAAGGATCAAGCTAAGACAGCCTTCACGTGTCCCTTTGGCACATATGCCTGCAAGAGGATGCCGTTCAGACTCTGCAACGCACCAGGTACCTTTCAAAGATGCATGATGTCCATATTTTCTGAGATTCTTAATGATTTTGTTGAAATTTTCATGGATGACTTTTCGGTGTTTGGATCATCTTTTAATGATTGTCTTAGAAAAATTGAACGGGTCCTAGCAAGGTGTGTTGAGAGTGGGTTGACTCTTAGTTGGGAAAAGAGTCATTTTATGGTAAGGAGGGGAAACGTGTTAGGCCACATCGTCTCGAAGAGGGTGTAGAGGTCGACAAAGTGAAGGTGGATGTTATCGAAAGATTACCTCCACCTCGTGATGTCAAAGGAATTAGGAGTTTTCTTGGTCATGCCGGTTTTTATCGGCGTTTCATTAAGGATTTTTCAAAAATCAGTCAACCTCTATGTTGGTTGCTTTCTCAAGATGTGCCTTTTATTTTTTATGATGCTTGTCTTGATGCATTTAATTTGCTTAAGGAGAAGTTTAGTACTGCCCCTGTAGTGATTGGTCCTATTTGGTCAGAACCCTTTGAGATCATGTGTGATGCTTCTAATTCTGCAGTTGGTGCTGTTTTGGGTCAACGTATAGATAAAATGCTTCGTGTCATTTATTATGCGAGTCTGACTCTTACTTCTGCTCAAGTGAATTACACCACTACAGAAAAAGAGATGTTTGCTGTTGTGTTTGCATTAGATGAATTTCGTGCATACATCATAGGGTCTAAGATCGTCATTCATAGTGATCATGCTGCATTGCGTTATTTGTTGACCAAGTCTCAGGCTAAGCCAAGACTTATTCGTTGGGTGCTCTTACTTCAAGAATTCGACTTAGAGATTCGGGATAGGAAAGGTAGTGAGAATGCTGTAGCTGACCACTTATCTCGTCTTGATAATCTCCCTTCTCCTTTGATTTGTGATAATTTGCTTGAGTCATTTCCTTTTGAGCAAGCTTTGAGTGCCGGCATGGTTCCTTGGTATGCCGACATTGTTAATTTTCTTGTCTGTGATGAATTCCAGCCTGACATTACTTCCCAAGAATGGAAGCGTTTTCTATCCGTGTGCAGGCAATACTTTTGGGAAGACCCTTACCTATTCAAGATTGGTAAGGATGATGTGATCAGAAGATGTGTGCCCGATGATGAGCAAGCTAAGGTGCTCTAGTTTTTCCATGAGACACATTGTGGAGGCCACTTTGGGGGACAGAAGACGGCACACAAAGTACTCCAATCAGGTCTATTCTGGCCTTCATTATTTAAGGATGCTCATGCCTTTTATCTTGCGTGTGATCATTGCCAAAGGGTAGGGTCCATCGGTCGTAGGAATGAGATACCCCTTAACAACATTCTCGTGGTTGAAATCTTTGATGTGTGGGGCATTGATTTCATGGGGCCGTTCCCTAAATCCTTTGGCTATGAGTACATTCTGTTAGCAGTTGATTATGTGTCCAAGTGGGTTGAAGCAATCCCCACTAGGACTTGTGACTCTCATGTTGTGTTGAGATTTGTGCAGGAGAATATCCTTTGCAGGTTCGGATTCCCAAGAGCAATAATCAGCGATGGGGGAAAGCATTTTTGCAACAAGCTTTTTGAGAAGCTTATGAAGAAGAATGGAATAACTCATAAAGTGGCTACCCCCTATCACCCCCAAACGTCGGGTCAAGCAGAGACTAGCAACCGGCAGATCAAGGGAATTTTAGCGAAGACTGTGCAGCCGTCTCGTAAAGATTGGTCTTCAAAGCTCAATGACGAACTTTGGGCGTACCGGACGGCGTACAAGAGTATTTTGGGGATCAGTCCGTACCGGCTTGTGTATGGAAAGAATTGTCACTTGCCTGTGGAAATTGAGCACAAAGCGTATTGGGCAATTCGAGCAGCCAATTTCGACCTGGATGTTGCAGGAAAGCAAAGGATGTTGCAAATGTCCGAGTTGGATGAGCTACGGAATGAGGCGTACTAAAACGCCAAAATCTACAAGGACAGAGTGAAGAGGTTGCATGACAATTGGATTTTGTGCAAGGAGTTGAAGCCCGAGATGAAAGTCCTTTTGTTCAACTCAAGGTTGAAATTGTTCCCAGGCAAGTTGAAGTCTCGTTGGACCGGCCCTTATCTCATCGAAGAAGTTTTACCCTTTGGAGCTGTACGTTTGCTCAACGAGCAAACTCAAGAGTCTTTTCAAGCCAATGGACATCGAGTAAAACCGTACCATGAAGGAGAATATATTGTGAAGGAGGTGGAGTCAATTTGGCTCGTAGATTCGGCATGAAGTTTCATTTTTGTATGTCGAGCTAACGACATTAAACAAGCGCTTCGTGGGAGGCAACCCACTGTGTAATTAAAAAAAAAAAAAATCGTAGCACAGGTGTGACGATCGTTCGTGTGGGGCGAGCTCCCAGCACCACTCTTGCAGACTTCGTTTCACTGCAGGAAGGGAGCTGCGACGATCGCCCGTTTTGGGTGAGCTCTCGGCACGCTTCGCTCGTTTCTCCCCTCCATTTCAGCAAGTGGAGTTCGACGCTCATCCAGGGTCGATGAACGCTCGGCCTAATTGTGTGGATTCTGCTCAACTCCAGCATGTGAGGTGCGACGCTCGCCCGGCATCGACGAACGTTCAGCACGGATTCTTCAGACTTCTCTTCATTCCCGCAAGTGCATCTCGACGCTCGACGGGGGTCGACGAGCGCTAGCCTCGGCTCTTCTCCCACGTGCGGCGATCGCTGAGGGTGAACGAGCGCCCAGCTTCACTTCTTATAAATACTCCTGCCCAAACTTCCTTGTCGGCCGCCGCACTCCAATAATTATCCTCCCTTCTCTCGTGTCTTTACCCCCATCCATTCCTCCTCGATCCGCCATGCTGCAGCTGCTTCACCGCGCCGTCCGCAGGTGTCCTTTTCTCCGGCGAGCATTCACCAGTTTCCGGCGAACGTCGAGCGCCCATGCTTCTTCTTTCTCAGCGAGCGCCGCGTTCTTTCCAGCGAGCGCCCAACACTCGCTCTTAACCGTCGCTCGTTCCTTCTTGCCCCTTGCAGTGAGCGCCCCTACTCCTTTCCGGTGAGCGCCGCGCTCTTTCGCTCGTCCATCACCGGCGAGCATCCACTTATCCACGGTGAGCGTCCGTCTTCGTTCCTTCGCTGTTTCAACTCGGACGAGCGTTGCCCATCGACGAGCGCCCACCGCCTGGAGTTTCTATTTTTCTATGGCTCGCACCAAGAATGCCGCCGGTACTTCCACTTCCCGAGCTATTGCTGCGGACGCCATGGACACTGATGAAGAGGTGCCACGGGACTTCTGTGCGCAATTTGAAGCTGTCTTTCCTATATACACGATCCCTGAAGGTAACCTTTATCTTCGCCCGGAGAAGCGGCCTGTTACTTTGCCACGTTTTATTGATTGGGACATTATGACATCTTTGGGAATTGCCGAGCAATTAGATCAGTATCTTAAAGTCTTAGGGATGCATAAGTATGCCCATACTGAATGGAATTTGTTTACCCCATTATGTTTGGAATTTATTGCCACTATGGAATTTGAGGATCATCTTTCTGGTATTTCCTTCCGTTTGTTGGGTAACAAGTGTCGTGCTGGGCTTTCTGCTATGCATAAAGTTTTTGGTTTTCGAAAGTCTTATGGTGAGATGGCTGTCCCTGATTCATTTGATCATTCTGCCGCTTGGAATGAGTTAACCGGTTGTGATAATTGGGACAAAGGGAATATGCCGAGCGGGTTAATTCGTGACCCGATCTTGTGTGTTTTACACAAATTCATTGTTTATAATATTAAGGGTCGTTCTGAGGCTAATAAGGTGAATTCCATTGAGCTTTATTTAATTGACTGTGCTGTGAAGAAGTGGAAAGTTTGTCCGGCTCCTTTCATCTTTGCCACCTTGCAGAATATTGTTCGCATCTCTACCTATCGAGCTGCTTTGCCTCACTTGGCCACTGCTCTGGCTGCTCACTTTCTGCTAATTTTCCTGCTAATTTTCCCCCGTCATCTCAGGCTCTTCTTAAGTTCAAGTATTTGGGTTTTACTGAATTGAAGCATGGGCATATTATTCGTGATTTGGTGACTTTTACTCCCTATGAGGCGCGTCCCGCAGTGAAATGCCAACGAGGCGCCGAGGGTGTCGGCGTCCGTGCACCTCGCCCTGAAGCTTTTGTTTCTTCTGATGCCAGTTCTGACAGAGATGATGCAACAACCGACGCAATGGGGAGTGAGGATGAATCTCCTCATCGGATTGAGCCTGCTTCTCAGCCCTCTACTGTTCTTCCTTCAGACTCTATGCCTTCCGGCTCTGCTCCTTATGGTTTCCAGGCTTTTCAGCAGGATTTTACTTCTTTCCGTGAAGAGGTGAGCTCGCAATTTGGGCACTTACAGCAGCAGATGATCTTACAGAATGCTCAATTGTACCGTCAAGATCAACGATGGGAGCAGAACGAGCAACAGTGGATGAGGAATGACCAACGTTGGGCTGCTAATGATCAGCAATGGGATGTGCAAGCTCTGTATTGGGCGACTCAGAACGCGCATTGGACGGAGCAGGCGCAGAGTTGGGCTACTAATGCTCAGTATTGGTCTCAACAGCAACAACAAATGGATACGCAGGCTCGTCAGTTGGATTCTCTGGAGCACCAATTGGCTCGTTGGACTGTTTCTCCGGGTGGGCCGTTTCCTCCACCGCCGGCTCAGCAGTAATTTTCATTATGGTTGTGTATGCCGTTCTTTTTTCCTTTTCTTTGTCATTTGCTTGTCCTTTTACTTTCATGTTATTGTTTGTGTGTCCGTTTCTTGCGTTGTTTTGGTTCTTTTGCTAGTTTGTTGGTGTTTTTTTTTTGTTGTGTTTCGTCCCTTTATTTGGTTTGCTCTGGATTTACCCTTCTTTATGTTATTTTTTATTGGTTGCCAATGGGGACATTGTCCTGTCTTTTTCGTGGGGGGGGGGGGGGAGGGGTTTGTTTATTGATATAATGATCTTGAAGTTTATGACTCATGTCTCGATAGATTTTATTGATCAAGGTGTTTTATTATGAATTGATTGGTGCAGTTGTTGCTTGACAATTGTGGGGCGATTCACACTTGCATTATTGATGATTAATTTTGAGTATAAGTGAAGGTTAGGAGGTGGTGCTTTAGAGGTGTATCCCAATTTAACAAAATAAAATAAAAGAGAAAAAAAAGAGAAATAAAATATATAGAAAGAGAAAAAAAAGATAAAGAAGTTGTTTAATGTTCTAATAAGTTGAGTCACTTTGGGAGGTCTCTGCTCTTCTGGAAATCATGAGCATGGGAAACCACATGAGGATACTTTAGATGACCTCTAAATGTCTAAACCTCATGAATTATGGCCTTATAACTCAATTTGACTTGGCATGGTTTAATTCGTTTGTTTAAATTTTTCTTGTGTTGAGAAGGGTTCTACCCCTCTTTCTTGTTTGAGGAATGGGTATGAGAAACCACGCTAGGAGGCCGGATTTTCCGTGAATTTACCTAGTGAAGATTGCCCGGAATTCGCATTGTCTTTATTATAGTTTAATAAATGGTTCAAGTTGGGATACTCTCTGTTGTCACTGTCTCTTATCTTTGATCTTGTACTTGGATGTTAGGCGGATTGAGGTCTTGTGTGGAGGGCAACTCATTTGTTATGTGATATCAGTTTTCGATTGAGGAGTGATAGATTGCCTTGTGACTGGGAGTTTATTGAGATATGAGTTATTTAGTTCAAGTTTTCACTTTCTTCGTTTTAATTTTTAATAAGATTTGCTTGAGGACAAGCAAGGTTTTGTGTGTGGAGGGGTTGTTTCACTTGTTTTTGGTTGTTTTTAGTTGGTTTTATGGAGTTCATTTTGTTCGAGTGCCGTTATATTTCGTTTGATTTTTATATTCAGAGTGCACTAATGTCTGGTTCGAGTTTTGTTTAGAAAACACAGGTTTGTGTTGCTGTGAATGATTACAAGAGAAATGTGCTGAGAAGTTGCAAAATTGAGGGTCAACGATCGTTCATTGCAGAAGATTATGTCGACAATCGCTAAATTCATGGATAGGGAGTGCACTTGAACGATCGCCTGACCTCAACGTTCGTTCACAGTGGACGATCGCCGGGGTGTAGCTTCAGAAAACCACCCTCGGCGATCGCCTGACCTCAACGCTCGTTCACAGTGGACGATCGCCGGGGTGTAGCTTCAGAGAACCACCCTCGGCGATCGCCTGACCTCGACGCTCGTTCGGTGTTCCACGTTTCTGGCGAGCGAGCTTCAGAGAGGACATCTCGACGATCGTTTGGTCTCGGCGTTCGTCCAACATCTTTTGGTTATGGGCGAGAAGAATTTTAGAGAGTAGCCTTCAGCGTTCGTCCACGTTTGACGCTCGTTCTTATGTGCGTGATTTTGTGGTGATGGACGATCGTCCATGTTGGGCGATCGCCCACTTTGAGGCGGCGATATTTTCCTTATAAATAGAGCACAGAATTATTTCCTTTGCTACGTTTTTTTCTTTTTCTTCCATTTTTGTTTTTATTTTCTTTTCGCACAGAGAATGACGTGCTTTTCTTTTCCAGTTTTTTTTTCTCTAGTTCTTGTTCTTCAAAACTTTAGTTAGATTAATCGTCTTCGATTCGTATGGATTTTGTGTCAGACTTCTACTACGAATTAATCATCGTAAGTTTCTTTTATTTTGCATCTCAATTATGTTTATGATTTACTTTGTTCTTAGAACTAGGGTTTATATTTTTGTCTAGATTAATTGTCTTTTTAATTTCATAGAGTAATCAAAACCTCAAATCAATCAATCTTTATGGCTTTCTTTTATTTTCTGTTCTTTTCGTAATATAATAATCACCCTGTTAAGCCTTCCTTGTGAGACGATATTCGAGACAACTTATCTAATCTATAACCACCACGTTTAATTGCATGTGACTTAGATTAATTTAGGTTGAACACTTACCATGCACGCGAAGCCTGTTTCAGTATGTATATGGCTTTTCTCAGTTTGTAGACTCTATCGTCACCAGTTTCAAAACCTAGAGGTTGTTCCACATAAACATCTTTTTTGATATCGCTATTGAGAAATGCACACTTCACAACCATTTGATAAACCTTAAACTTGGGGTAAGCGATGTAGGCTAAGAAAATCTGAATTGCTTCCAGACAAGCAACTAGGCCAAAGGAGTCTTCAAAATCTTTTTCTTCTTGCTTGCAATAATCTTGAGCTACCAGTGTAGCCTTGTTTCTTACTATGTATCCAATGGCGTCTCGCTTATTCTTGAATATCCACTTTATGCCTATCACCTTGACTCCTTCAAGTATTTCAACAAGTTCCCTAACACAGTTTTTTCCTGCATGGTCTGAGTCTAGTGGATGCAACCTAAAGCTTCCAGGATGTCTTTAGGTTCAGGTACGTCAGTTACGTAGCATGCTGTCATGGCTACATCTCCTGCTTGTTCAAACTTCCCTAGTATCCTGAGCTCATCAACATATTGTGCTACCAAAGCTAGTTCATCATCAGCTCAAGTTCCTGACTGAGTTAGCTGAGTTGGAACATAAGCTGTGGGATCTACAACTTGAGTTGATCATTTGGTTCGAACACCTACTTCCCGGTTTCCTATAACTGCATCTTTGACGTGGCTTTCATACCACCATTTGTTCTTTCTTGCTTGTTTAGCAGCTTCAAGCATGGTGATGGAGTAATCTGAACTTTGCGATGCTGGAGGTGTCATTCTTGGTGTTCTGACTTCTAGTGTAAATCAATCCTCGGCTGGTGATGGAGGATGAACTGGAGAGTTTGCTTGTCTTGGACTTGAGGGTCCTGGACTTAAATGTTGTTCAGTTGCTGATGCTGGCTGAGTGCCACCTGGAGTTGGCACTTAATCTGTTGAATCTAAAGTTCCCCCTTAATTTATGATGGGATCTTAAGTTTCATCTTAAGAAGAATACACTTCTTCTTTCTCAGCTAAGATCTGGTCTCAGTTGGATGTGTCGGTGTGCTTCTTTCAACTGCCTGCAGTTTAGCCTCTTTCTTGCACTAAAGACTAGATTCATCAAACATAACATGAGTTGTTTACACATTTTTTGCGCTGGTGTTGAAAACTCTATAAGATTTGATCTTTGCAAGATATTCTAAGAATATGCCTTTGATAGTTTTTGGCTTGAAGGTTTTCAACTGAGCTTTCCCATTATTATGGATATAGTACTTAGAACCGAAGACACGAAGATGAGATATATTGGGCTTCTTGTTTCTCTATATTCATAGGGAGTATTTTAATGTCTCTTCGTTAGTAGGGATCATACTGTGTGTAGCACGTTGGATTGATTTTTTCAGCCCAGAAACATTTTGGCAGGGCTGAGCTTGTCAGAATGGAGGTTGTTGCATCCTTCAGTGTTCGATTTCTCCTCTCAGCTACTCCGTTCTGTTGTGGAGTTCTTGTAGCTGAGGTCTGATGAGTTATGCCTTTCTTCTCTCAGTACTCAATGATGGTCTCATTAAGGAACTCAGTTACGTGATCGGATCTGATGGAGACAATGGATTTCCTTGTTGTTTCCCAAGTCTATCCATCAGCTTTGGCGATTCTTCCCTCGTCTCATTTCTCTGTGCCATGAAGATCATCCAGGTGTATCTCGAATAGTCATCAGTGACTATGAGAGTGTATTCATTTCCTCTCAGACTCTTCGGGGTGACTGGACTGAAAAGATCTATATGGATCAATTGCAGAACATGGTCCGTGGAATGCGTCAATTTATGACGGAATGATGCTCTAGCCAATTTTCCAAGTTGACATGCGTTGTAGTGATGCGTCGGACTATGCTTCAAGTTCGGTATTCCAAGTGCGTGTTGTTGGTGAGCTAACTTGTTCATAGTCTTGAAGTTGAGGTCTTGTTCCATGGCTAGCTTATCTCTGACCTCCTCTTGCATACGAGGCACGTTTCTGGTGGGCTACTCGACAAGTCTGCGTAGTAAACTCCACCTGATGAAAATCATCTACTAAATAAGAGAATTTGTTTGGTCGTGATATCTTTCACCTTGCAACCCTATACATCAAACTTCACACAAAAAACATTATCGTAGAGTTAGCCTATGGAGAGCAGGTTATGCTTCAATCCATCCACCAAAGAAACATTTTTTATCATCACTAGGTTAGTTTTGAATGTACCAGCCTCTTTAATTTTACCCTGGAAGTCGTCACCAAAGTAACAATTCCTCTCTTTTGAAACTTGATGTCAGTGAGAAGATTGCTCTGGTGTGTCATATGCATGGAGCATCCGCTGTCCAACACTGAGACTGAGTTTGCAGCTCTTCTTTTTCTCAGTTTATCCTGGTCTTGCAAAACATAAGAAGAACTTTAAGTACCCACACTCAGTTGGATCCTAACATATTAGTGACTTGAGTTTCCTTGATGACTCGAACTGAAGGTTCAGTTCAAATCACTCTTTTTTCTTCATCTACATAGACTGGTGACTGAATATGTTTGATAGCTTGTGCAGTCCAATTTCTTGATGGATGACTACGTCTTTGAGGAGCTCAGAAACGACTCAGCTGAGATGGTCGATTTCTCCGTGATGAGAATTGTCTGGGATAACCTAAAATGTCCAGTTCCTTGAGCATATCTGAACTGTAGATAACTAGGTCCATTAAATTGATCACCGTAGTTTCCACATCTTTGATATGCTTGCTGGTAGTGATGAGGCACTGGGAATATCTGATTGTAGAAGTGAGGATTATCCAAGTTCGGATGTCGTTGATCATGATGCTGAACTGAATTGTTTGGCTTGCGCCTGGGATGATTCTGCCTTGGCTGCGAAGGTCCACTTTGTGTGTTCCCCGTCACTCTGCTACCTCGGGGTCTGGACTTCCTTGACTGTCTCTCAGAATCCTTTGATGTACCAACTTCATGCTGCTTAGGTTCTTCAGTTTGAACCTTCTTTCCTTTATCCTTCACAGGAGTCTCAACAGTTTGTGGAATGACTGAAGTCTCTTCAACTGTGACTTCGACTGAGTTCAGTTAGACTGGAGGTGCCTCAATCGGTGATTGAGTTGCCCTGACGAACTATGTTGACCGAGCTCCAGTATCTATCGTTGGATTGTATCCAAGACCTTCTACACATTTAGAAGGGATAATATCTTCTCTTGTGCAAACTTCAGCTCCATTTGTAACTGAGAGATATATTCCACCTGAGTCCTAGTCATATTGATCAAGTTGATGACCTAATTATTTGTTACTGAGCAACTTATTCATGGAGTCTTCGGTTCTCCTCCACGAGCTTGTTAATATATTAATCTTTCATGATCAGCTCGTTGCTCATGTTGTCAAACTCAGCTTCGAGTTCTTTGCACTGTGCAACTTGAGCACTACATAATCTACTCAAATGTTCGACCTCATCCCAAGACGGTTTGACATCTTCGTCTAATTCTCTAGCACATTACTTTACAGAAGAAATAATATGAGAGGGATGGAAAGAAGTGTTTACCTCGTCAGTTGACTCTTTCGGCAATGCCATAAGTCATTAGTCTTTTCCTTCTGAGCTTGATGGCAAGTTAGTTTCATCTCCTTCTTACTGTGTAAACACGTCGGTGTCGTCGACGTCATCCTCAAGGATCATGGCCTTGGTCTTCCTTCATCTTTCCTCAGAGAGCATCGTTCTCCTTTTCGGAGAGATCAGGAGAGTCTGCTTTCAAGTGTCCTGGCTTCCCGCATTCAAAGCATCCTTCGCTTTAATTCCTTGAGGAGGTTTTAGTTGAGCTCCGTCTACTCCTGTTGATCCTAATGTACTTCTCGATCTTGGAGTTCATCTCCTCGAGTTGTTTGGTCATTTCGTCGACCTTCTTCTGAAGTTCGGACCTGCTCAGTCGATCCTTAGTTGAGGAGTCACTGGACCGTAAGGGTCTAGTGAACTTGGATCTTCCTGAGTCAGCTCGAAGCGCCTCTGGCTTGACAGCTCAATTGTGCTCGGTCTGTCCTAGTTTCTGAAGCTTGGTATGCATCAGTTGCAGAATGTCATACTCATTCGTCTTGAGCATGGAGAACAGCTTTTCAATTTTCATCAAACTGAGGTCACTCTGATTTTGATAGAACACTTTGTAGACCATCCATTCTTCACCTAATGCGGAGAGAATTTTCAATTTCATCTCACGCTGAGAGTATTTTCCCTTTCTAATACTCTCAATGTCCATTAGGACCTCTATTAATCTCAGCTCCACCTTGTCGATGGACTCATTGGTGAGCTGAGAGAAGTTCTCATACTTCTGACAAGCTAAGGTGAATTTATTCTTCTTCATCTCATCAGAGCCTTCACAGAGTGCAGCTAAGGCTTCCTACATATCTTTTGCTATTGAGAAATTGATAATCTTCGGCAGGTAGGCTTTGCCAATAGTGGAAGAGAGGACACTTTTTGCCAATATTGACTGAGTCACACGGAGGAGACCATTTTCGATAGTCTCCCACATCCTGTGATGTGTGGTAGTCAGTGTTATCTTCAGGAAAAACTTCCACGTGGAGTAGTCATCCACGAAGAACTCCAGTATACTTCTAAGCAACGTCGGGTTAATGTTTCTTGCACACCAACAGAGATAAATAAGAAAATATACAGCAGAATGCAATAAAGGTTTTCAGAAAAGATTTGTTCAGTTGACCACTAAAAAATTTACTCGACTCACACCTTGTGAACCAGAGTCAGCAGTCTTGTGACAGTTGATGGTCCCGGTAACAAGTATCTGGTGTATGGGAGGAATACACCAGTAGCGATGATTTTTGATTTCAAAATCTTTTCACTAAGTTAACTGCTCAGGTCAATTCACTCAACAGTTGGATGCACAGCTGACCTCTTTGACTGAGGGTCAGCTGTATATTCTAACTAAGGTTTCAAAGAGTTAAGCGTTGCAGAATTTGGTGGAAATTAAAGTATAATTAGGACGATTTATTAAGACTCAGAAAACCGGGGTATTACATCGTCTCCCCCTTAAAGAAATTTCGTCCCAAAATTTGCTTACCTTAATAGAATAACTCGAAAAAACTTTCTTTCATCTCTACTTCTAACTCTCATGTCACATCTTAAAGATCATGGCATTGCCACCTGATCTTAACTAAAGCAATTAACTTCGTTCTCAATTGCTGGATTTTACAATCCAGAATCTCCTCAATTGCTGGATTTTACACGCTTCAGATCTTACGCATCTAAGATGTGTGAAAAACTTTGATACTAATTCCCGCAGCTTGGCAGTAAAACTAACTTATAAGAAACGACATGAATTCTCTCTTAGGATTTTGAATGATCCAATATATCTCGACAACTTTCCCTTTACGCTAAAACGGTGGATTCCTCTCGAAGGAAACACCTTCAGAAAAACTTTTATCTCTTCTTGCAAGCTCCAACTCTTAATCTTCGATTATCAATTTACGACTTCTGTCGACTTTGGACTTCTCTTATCTTCTCTCTAACCTGACGAAAAGATTCTAACGTCTCTTCAACTTCTTTAGGCTTTATAATTTTCCTCTCGCCTACCTTAGTCAAGTAGTGCGGAGAACATTGCTTCTTTCCATACAAATCTTCGTATGAAGCTAATCTAATCACATTTTAAACACTTATTATTATAGGCAAATTAGACAAGAGGTTTAACTTTATTCCCAATTGTCTCCTTTGTCTAGAACAATTACTCTTAACATATCTTATAAAATCTGGATAGTCTTTTCAAACTAACCATTCGTCTATAGGTGATTGACGGGGTTGTCGTTCACACTCTCAAAATGAATTTGTAGCCTATCCTCACTGCTATATAGTTAGCAAGTAAATACAGGGTCGATCCACAAGGAGTTGAATGTCACTATCTCTAGAAACCTCCTTCACCTATTCAGAAAAGTTGGTTTTGCTATCTTGGTCACTAGGGCTCTCTTGCCAAATTCGAGAATTCAATAAAACACTGAAAAGTAAACAAAGAACTTAATCAATAATAAAAGAGACTTGGTCTGGACCTAAACATTGTTAAGTGAAAACCCTAGCTTGCTCATTGGTGCAAATATATTCATCACATGCATGCATCGTTAGTTATGGGACTTGAATGCCGAGATCCCTTTTTACTCGTCACACTCTCAACAAACCCTTCCCTTACCTATCCTTACTTAGTTGGCAATGCACCGCCGACTCCCTACCTTGGGCAGTACCTCTGTCGGAGTCATCGTTCAGTTTCTTACCCAAGGAGCATTTATCTCTAGAAAGGCCCAACAAGGAATCATCACGTCTAGCCCAATAGGGTAGACACCTTCCTCTAATGCTAATCAATCTTAACTAAGAAGATGTGGAAAACACTCCTACTTCTCAATTGATTGGTGATCTAATATGTCCTAAGTGATTAACGACCTATTAACCTCTTATTTGTATTATCTCATATTTGAACAAGCTCATTAACATTATGGGAATACATGCATGCAATTATCTAGCACAATTTACACCTCTCAAGCATAGGTTAACACTTAACTGTCTTGCCCAGACCGAGTATAAAAGCTTAGCTAGAAATAATCATAAAGTAACAAACATTCGAATTGAAGAAAATCATAAACACTATATTAAAACTTACGAAGTACATGCAGAAACTAAACACGGCCAAAAGTGCCGAATAACAAAGTACGAATAAAAGTATGCTCGTAGGACTTGTTTTTCTCCTCACAAACTCTCGATGAAATTATAGAAAAAATAAGCATAAAAGACGGCGTATGATTGCAGCAGCAGGGCTTCGATATATGTAGGCGAGTGCTTAGGGTTTGGGCCCCCTAGTCCTTAACATGGAAGGAATCCACGAGCTACCTTGGGATGCAAGTAACACTTGATAAACTTGACCCCAACAAGGCTAGTCACGTCTATCTCCAAGAGAACCCTTGTGGATGCTAAATCTAGTCGAATAAGGAAAGATATTTAAGTTAGATCATCTTTTCCTTATCCTTCTAAACCTAGGAGAGAAACTCGCCTGTTGACCAAAACCCTCCTCCTATTTGTCTTAACCAATATGGCTCTCCTTGACTTACTTCCAGAAATGCTGTTTCTTTTCCCTGTATTGCCCAATTTCCACCTGCAAGGCAGCAGACATCCTCCTGCCCAAAATATGTCCTCCCAGACATAGAAACTAGACAAAACACACAAAAAGACTTGATCTAAACTACCTAAGACCAACACTAAAAAGACACAAAATATGGGCTCGTCATGCACACACACTTAACCCACACTTGTCCTCAAGTGTGCACAAACAACTTGCCCAAGACACAAACAAAAGAATAAAAGACTCAAAACACGATCAACACAGAAAAGTTAGTCAAGACAATACAACAATCTTTCATAATAATATACAAGTGAAGGGAAAAGAGAATGCCATGCTATCAAACAAGTCAAGATAGAATTGTGAACTTTTAGGATCTCCTTTCCACACTCATCTCTCATGTGTTTAGGCTCTTTTTTTTTACACTCATAGACCATCTTGACTTCGGTATCACCATAGACTTGCCTGCCCTTTAAATCTAAAGCTTTTATTTCAAATCTCAGAACTCATCATTAGGACTTTTTAGGTTCTAAGCTTAAGGCAATAGGTAGAAAGTATTCTGATCTTGGCTAAGGACAGTTTAAACTCGTATTGGGCAACAGGAGTTCCCAACTTCTTTTCAATTCCTCGCCTTTATTTTCTAGGCCCAAGCTTTAACTCTTTTTTTCTGGGAAACTTATAATTTGTTTCTTTTTCTTTTTTTTTAAATTTTTTGCTCCCCTTATTTCTTTCATTCTTTCTTAGTTGAGACATAACCCAACTATCAACACAAAACTTCCTGCCCAAGATACACCCCCAATCATTTCATCCCTGCCCCTATCCTCTTTATACTGCCCAGGTTCTCCCAACCAAATAAACATCTTTTTAAGGCAGTATCTAGGTAATAGAAAGAATCAATTCGGCTCAAATCAAGATGTCTTTAATCTCACACAAGAATGAATTCAGTTAAGCTCAAAATCCTCACAGGGTATGTTCACAACTCAATCCATCATGCAAGCCATCTTCTAGCATGCAAAAACTTAGCACTGTTCAACAAGCATCAATTAAGCTCACAAATCATCATACTATCTTGCCCAACAACTCCATGCTGATCAACACAATTTCATAAATAAAAACACGCGGCACAGACACCCCACGCACACACTTTGCTTATAGCAAAGTCCATCCATGGAGGCCTCAACCTTGGTCTCAACAAACTTTTTAACCAACTGATGGCCTTCCTACGCACACACTTTGCTGAAAGCAAAGTAATGGACATAAGAAGGTCAAGACACTAACAAACATGAGTTATTCGCCGACCTCACCACGCATTTTGCAAAGCAAAATGTGGGTGAGGTATTCGAATAACTCCACAGACACCGACAAATAAAACACTAAGACACTAACACAAAACAAAAAAAAAAACAACAAAAAAAACTAAAACACAAAAAACACAAGAGGACATAATTAATCAGAGGGATCAGAGGCTGACTCTAATTTCAGGTGGCGGGAAAGACTGTTGAGAGTGGCCTGGATGGTCAGTTGCCCATTCCATAGCTCCTTGAGCAACTCCTCCATCTTGCCCAACCTCTCCAGTACTTCTTTCAGCTGGATGGAGAATGATTCAGCCCCCTCCTCATCACCTTCTTCTTCTTCCTCAATCTCAGACTTCTTGGGCGGCAGGTGAGCTGAGACTGGTTGATCCTTCTCATGTGCCTCCAGCAGGCGCCATCCTTTCCCATGCTTCACCATCTCCTTCATCCTGCTCAACCTCTCCATGTTGAGCATCTCAGCCGGTGTCACTTCAAAATCCTTTACCTGGTCATGGAGCTCCAGTTCCTCAATGTAGGCCATCACAAAGTGCCCACATGAGTACTTCTGACTTGCCTTGGCCACTACTGCCCTCAGCTGCTCCATCAAGAAGGCTGTAAAGTTCAGCCTCTTCCTGGTCAACATACAGAATAGTATGTACACCTCCTTGTTGGCTAGTGAATTCCCGCTATCTCCCTTGCCAAACATGTTGTAGACGAGGATCCTATGGGCAATGCGTAGGGCTGGCATCTTTAGATCAGAGGCCTTGTTGTTTCCCGACATGAACTCTGTCCCCACACTGACTTCCTTCCACATCCGGATCCACTCCTCCTTGGGCAAGTCCACTGGCACCTTCTTGACTGCCCTTTTGAACTCCGGCCTTTGCAGCTGCATCATTGTGAGGAACCCCAGAATCTAGTTCACGTCATTCAGCCCAGCCACATATGGCTGCCCATTCCGTGCAAATTCAATCGAGGCCGAGTTTCCTTCACCATCCAGTACGAACTCCAATGAGCCGTACATCTCTCTCACCAAATCCTCATAGATGTGGCAGGGTAGCGTCAGAAATCTTCCCCAGCCACATCCCTCGTACAGGTTCCTCACTTTACATGCTAAGCCCAAGATGTCCAGATCGCTAAAATTGACCTCCCTGTGCACGAAAATCTTTCTAGCGGATGAGTCTTCTGCCTTCCTGGGCCTCTTCTTTCCTCTTGACTTGGAATCCTCCTTCTTGATCTTCCGAGCGGCTGACCTTGTGATTCTCTCGCCCACGATTCTCTGCCTCTTTTCTAGATTCTTGGACGAAGGCGCGGCGGTCTTCTTCTTTTCTGTAGATGACTCTCCTCCCAACGACGAGGCAGCCTCAGATGCGGTAGCCTTCGTCGTCTTCTTCCTCTTGGTTTCATTCCCCTTCCCCTTCTCTTTCTTCTTCTTGGCATCTCGCTCTACCTCCGCGCAGAGCTTGTCAAAGGAATCATCGAATTCCGTCTTCTCCTGTCCCTCTTGCTCTTCTTCCAGCACCTCCATCTCTACGTCGTCGTCTGGCTACGCTTCTTTCTTCTTCGGTGCCTGCTGTGTGTTCTCCGGGGTCTTTTTTGCAGCTTCCTCAACAGTTCTTTCTGATGTGGCGAAGTTCTCCTCTTCCGATACCGCTGCTTCTTCTCGCACTTTCTTTGGTATCGCCATGGCTTCAGCAAGAGCCTTGCTGACGAATTCTTCTACTTCGGCTGTGAGGGGGTAGGGTACCACCCACAGTGATGGGTCTGCTTCGGCATAAAGGGTTTCTGATGGTGGCGTTTTTAGTTCGCTGAGATCAATATGGGTGCCGTGAGGGATTTTACTGAGTTTTTTTTTTGGGGCGAGTTGATACCATTGTGATTTTAGGGTTTGAATTTGAGAAGGAAATCTGTAGAATCCGAAATTGGGGGAATTGAGGATGGAAAGTGGTGTTATGGCAGCTGAGTTGATGTTTTACGTGGAAAAGTGGAAGAGTTGGAGAGAGGGTTGTAGTAGGGTGGCAGACGGTTATAGGGCTAGGGTAGGTATTGAGTGCGGCTGTCACGTCGCACGTGACATGGCAGTTACTGCCTCTTTAGCTGTGTTGCCCAAGTCACTCGCTTAGCCCAGAGCGCCGCTCTTGCCCTCTTGCGCACACACTTTGCTCAAAGCAAAGTGTCCAATCCTCATTCTTCCTCTTGCCTAGTACCTGTTTCCTGCAACTCACCAACACACTTCCATGCACAAGGCAAAAGCACTAAATCCTATGGTTAGACATTTCTACCCATAATGGAATTAAAATACGCCTAAGTTTGATAGAAAACATTAAAATTATGACTATTTTAATCCCTGTCTCTCTTTTTTTTGAAAGAAAGGAAACAGTGCAAAATTAAAGAAAACTGAAAAGTAAAAGAAAACATACTAGGTTGCCTCCTTGTCTAAGTTAGGGCACGACGTCCTTCTTGTCTAAGTTAGGGCTCCATGTCACAGAGGAATTTCAAGTATTCCTCTGGTTTCTCCAAATCTTGGCCATAGAAGGCCTACAGTCTTTCTCCATTGACTTTGAAAATCTTCCCCAAGCTTCCATTCCTCACTTCCACAGTCCCATTTAGATATGTGGCTTGAACCTCGAACGGACCAACCCAATTGGTCGATAGTTTCCTTGATATAAGATTGTACTTGGACTGGTATAGAAGCACTTGTTGCTCAGGTTCAAACTTCTTGACCTTGATCAACGCATCATGAGCCTTCTTCATCTTCTCTTTATACAACACGGCATTGTTGTATGAATTTAGTCTGATTTCCTCAAGCTCCTGCAGTTGAAGCTTCCTAGCTTGGCCAGCCTCATCCCAATCGTAATTCATCTTCTGAACTGCCCAATATGCTCGATGTTCTATTTCCACGGGCAAGTAGCACATCTTGCCAAAGACCATTCTGTAGGGTGATATGCCAAATAGGGTTTTGAGGGCCAAAGACCGTTCCTTGGTCACTGATAATTGCCCTTGGCACACCAAACCGGCTAAAGATATTGCTCTTGAGAAACTCCACCACCACCTTTGAATCATTGGTTGATGTTTCCTTGGCCTCCACCCATTTAGACACGTAGTCTACTGCCAATAATATGTAGAGATTCCCTCTAGAGTTGGTCAATGGCCCCATGAAGTCCATGCCCCATATGTCGAATACCTTCACGGGCATAACTGGTGTCATGGGCATCTCGTTCCTCTTGCCAATGTTTCCCTTCTTCTGGCATTGGGCGCATCGTTCGCACCACTCGAAGCTATCCTTGAATATATTGGGCCAATAAAACCCACAATCTATGATCTTCCTTGTTGTCCTCTTAGGTCCAAAATGTCCCCCACATACCTTGGAATGGCAATGGGCGAGGAGGCTTGCTTGTTCCTTCTCATCAACACATCTGCGGATGACTTGGTCAGTACACATTTTCCATAGGTATGGTTCATCCCATATGTAGTATCGACTTTCCACCTTCAACTTGTTCCTCTGATAAGGGTTTAGATCACCTGGAAGTCTTCCCAAAACGATATAGTTGCATAGGTTGGCATACCATGGTTATGAGTTGTCTTGGGCAAGAGCTAGGTGTTCGTCTGGGAACATCTTCTTGATTGGTTCGATCTCTTCTTGTTGAATAATGCGACTAAGATGATCAGCCACCAAGTTCTGGGTTCCAGCCTTGTCTTTGATCTCCAAATCGAAGTCCTGAAGCAACAGGATCCATCTTATCAGTCTGGGCTTGGTTTCCTTCTTTGCCATGAGAAACTTCAGAGCTGAATAATCGGTGCAGACTATGGTCTTGCCCCCGAGTAGGTATGATCGAAACGTCTCGATAGCGAACACCACAGCTAGTAACTCCTTCTCCATCGTGGAATAATTGCATTGGGCAGGATTAAGAGTTCTTGATGCGTAGTATATGACATGATTCACTCTTCCTCTCTTTTGCCTAAGAACCTCTCCTACTGTGTAGTCACTCGCATCACACATGACCTCCAATGCTATTTTCCAATCCGGAGGTTGGATGATAGGTGCTGACAATAAGATTTCCTTAAGTGTGTGGAACACCTTCTTGCAATCTTCATCAAAATTCCACTCCACTACTCCTTGTAATAGTCTGGTCATGGGCTGCGCGATCTTAGCAAAGTCCTTGACGAACCTCCTATAAAATCCTGCATGTCCAAGGAAACCTCTTAACTGTTTCACATTGCTCGGATAAGGCAACTTGGCGATGATGTCTATCTTGGCCTTGTCGACCTCTATCCCTCTTTCCGATATGATATGTCCAAGGACTATTCCCTCCTTGAGCATGAAGTGACACTTCTCATAGTTCAAAACTAAACTCTTTTCCACACACCTTTTCAGCACTATCTCCAAATTGTGTAGACAATTATCGAAATTCGATCCATAGACAGTAAAGTTGTCTATGAACACCTCTATACATGTCTCGAGCAAATCGGAGAATATGCTCATCATACATCTTTGAAATGTGCCTGGAGCGTTGCATAGACCAAACGACATTCTTCTATACGCAAATGTACCAAATGGGCATGTGAAGGTGGTCTTACCCTGGTCTTCTTCCGCGACCCAGATCTGCATGTAGCCCGAGTAACCGTCAAGAAAACAAAAGTACTTGTTGCCCGCCAACCTTTCGAGCATCTCGTCAATGAAAGGTAACGGAAAGTGATCCTTCTTGGTCTTCTGATTTAGCTTCCTGTAGTCAATACATACTCGCCATCCTGTTTGCAACCTGGTTGCGACCATTACTCTTTGCTCGTTCTCCACCGCTTGAATTTCAAACTTCTTGGGCACGACGTGCACTGGACTAACCCATCTACTGTCAGAGACTGGGTAGATGATTCCCAGGTCTAATAGCTTCAAGATTTCTTTCATTACTACTTCCTTCATTGCTGGATTCAATCTTCTTTGAGGATCTCTAATGGGCACAACGTCTTCCTCGAGCAAGATGTGATGTCTGCACACAGTGGGGTTTATGCTCCTTATGTCGGCCAATGTCAAGCCAATGGCCAACTTTTACTCCATCAGGACTCCTTTTACTCGCTCCTTTTTCTCAATAGACAACTCCGCACTTATGATAACCGGTAGTGTTTCTTCTTCTCCCAGGTAGATATACTTCAAGTGGCTGGGTATGGTCTTCAATTCCAACTTGGGTGCTTTCTCGATTGATGGCATCAATCTGTCGTCCTCTTGATTTAATGTAGGTATCACCAATGGTTCCACCCTCCTTACTAATTTTGCCTCTCTTTTCAAATAGTGAACTGCTTCAACTAGCTCAACAGACTCGTCTTGGGCAACAACCTCCGTTAGGCCAATTTGTAGGACTACATCCAGCCTATCTTCAATTGCTATTTCTGGCCAAAACTCATCCACCATCTGGTCAATATGATCAATACTGTGCACCATCTCTGCATTGCTAGGCTGTTTCATGGAGTTATAGATGTCGAATGACCCTACTTCTCCTCCGAACTCACATGTTAGCTTCCCTGTATAACAGTTGATTCTGGTGCGAGGTGTTTTCAAGAACGGTCTTCCTAGAAACATTACTGGTGCCTTGTGTGATGATCTCCCCATATCTAGGATGTACAAATCAGCTGGGAAGATTAAATCTCTGACCCTGAGCAATACGTCCTCTAGAATTCCCTCTGGCCAAGCAATTGACCTATCCACTAGTTGAATTGCCACCCTTGTAGGTTTGAGTGGTCCTATCCTTAGATCATCAAACATTGACTTGGGTATGACGTTGATTGATGCTCCAAGATCCAACATGTCCTTCTCTATCTTCATATCTCCAATGATGCATGGAATGTAGAACATCCCAGGGTCAGTGCTGTAGTACCCCAAACTTTCATTAATCCTTAAGTATGCTCTAAATGAATTTAAAGGCTTAATTAATGAGTTTTGAGTGAAGAGAATCTTCAAGAAAAGATATTTATTTGAAAATGACTAAAATGCCCTTGTGTGCTTTGATGTGAGTTTTTCTCGTTTTGATTATTCGATTGAGTATGTGATGCATTGATTGAGTATATTTGTGTGAGTTTGAGCATGAGTATGATTTTTAGAAAAATCCGAGAACTTTTACTTTTCAGTGAATAGTAACGCGAACCGAGAAAACACTATTCACCGACGAACTCAGAATTAGACGTAATTAGTGTCTTTTGAATCTGGAATTAATTCTAAGACCCCTGAGATATGTTAGAAGCTCATCCGAGATCATATGAGAAAAATCTAAGAGTTTAGTCTTTAATGGATTAATTAGCCGAATAATTTTTAGGTTTTCTTCGTTACTTGGAATTTTAACCTAAAAATTAGATATTCGGAATCCTTGATTTATTTCGTGGGACATAAGATAGAGTTGAGGTGTTTTCGATGTCGGAAATGAGACGAGAAGAGTATAGAGCCGTTTTCAGTATAAATGAAATAATACGGACATATTCTACCTGAAAACTTTTTCATCCGGAGAAAATTATACCCGATAAAAATGAGATAATTATCTCTCTCTCCCTCTCTCTCTCGCAGACATAGCCCCCCCCTCTCTCTCCCTAGTTTCATTCCCTTCATAATTATATTCTCAACCTAATACCCTATTGTCAAAACCTACTATGGAATCTAATCATTCCATGCATTCCCCTTAGCTAATTAATTTCATGTCTTGCTTGTGAGATGAATTCAATCAAATTCATGCCTCCTCTCTCACAATCAATTTCCAACGTGTGAAATCAAGAAAGAAAGAGAAGAAAATTCTCTCAAACTCTCCCCTCTTTGCCGTGAGCAACCAAAGAAGAAAAAGAAGAAAAAATATTCTCTCTTTCTCTCCCCTCTCTACCGAAACACACATACATATACACATAGTGAGAATTTCCTCCATTGAAGTACCAAGTTCCAAGCTCCCAAGCTCTCAAATTCCAAAGAAGATCATCATCATCTTTAGCTCTTCAAATCCTAAATTAGAGGTAAACAAATTCATCAATTTTTTAGTTTAATTTCAAGCCAAATCATCTCTCTTTTTCTCTTCATTTTCGGCATACATGTCCTAGAGTGGATGAATAATTTTTGTTTTATTTTTCTTGAGGAATCAAGATGAAATCCACCATGGAAATCAAAGCTAGAGATTGAGCCTTCCAAGCCTTCACCTTCGGTTCAACCATCATCAAGAGAGAAGCTTCAATTTAAATTTCTAAAGTAGGTTTCCATTTGGTTAATTGTATATTTGTAATCCCTAATCCCTAAAGAAAAAAAAATGCATGTTTTAATTTCATGCTTAGGCAAACTAGGAATTCGAGGTGAGAATCGAGTGAGGAAATCGATAGGAAAATTAAACCCTAGGGATGAATCTATGAATTAAAAGAGAAAAGAAAATTTAATATCCCTAAAATTGGGTAAAAACCGAAAAAAATAGAAGAAAATAGGGAAAAATCGATTTTCTTGAGTATTTGATAATTTGATGATTGATATGTGTTTATGAGTATATTTGGAATGATTTTTATGTATAAGTAAAATTGAGAAAATAATTTGCTTAATTATTATATTAATACCGAAAATTTTGAGTTCATGAAGAAGAAATTGTTCTTGATTTAATTCTTGATAATTTGATGTGTTGGGAAATTTATTAGTATGAGTTTTGATGAATTCCAAAACCGACTGACCCCAACCGAGTAGATGTTGCCAGAACCTAATGTTAGAATTTAGGCTCGCTGTTTGAGCAAAGTTGAGATTTTATCTTTACAGGTCTCCAGCTAAAGATGGCAACAAGGCATCACTCAGACAGAACATCAGTTATGATGAAGGACAACTGAGAGTTCACATGTTCAGATGGAATGAGGGGGAAGTCTTCAGAACATCAGTTGTGAAGGAAACCAACTGAGCGTTCATCAGATGAGAAACAGTAGAAAGGAAGAGAACATCAGATGAAAAGGAAAGTCATGTGAGGGTTCAAACCCAACTGAGTAAATACAAGGAAGACAACTGAGTGTTCAGTTTCAGAACCTCAGTTGTAGAACTCGAACAAGAAGATCAACTGCTTGAAGTTCAAAGTCAGGTGAGAGTCCAACGGTTCAGAACATCAGCTGAAGACCACTCAGATGAAGATCAAGACTTTCAACCGACGAACCGAGGTTGACTGTCAGAAAGGTTAAGATTTGAATTTCAAATGGAAGTCACATGAGGGTTTGACCGTTCAGTCATTACCCCATCTGGCCCAACACAAGGCTGTCTCAGATGGAATGCAGAAGAGCACAGATGCCATATCGGAAAAGTTTGCAGAGATGAGAGACAAGCCATCGCTATCAACCGATCAGAGATCAACTGCTCCTCCAACGGCTAGTTGATTCTCTCCGCCTATAAATAGAGGCATTCTCTCATCCGAGAGACATATATACACGAGACAGACTAAAGCAAGAGAGAAAAGTGCAATCATAAGAGAATCTGCTAAAATCCTATTCTAAGAACATCAGCAACTGAGAGTTCAAGAGTGATAGAACATTAGTAGCTGAGGGTTCATAGAGTGAAAATCTGTCTTAGATCTTAGTTTGAGTGTTTATTCGTTCAAGTCTTAGATCCAGCTCTCATTCGTGATCGAGCTGTAGTTGGAAATCCCATCCACTCTCACACCCTAAAAAGTGTGCTAGGACCTTTCTCTTCCTGTAATTGAGTAGTCAGGTCGTCAAGTACCCACAAACTTGACATAGGCTGTTTAGTGCCCGAAAACTAAACTGTAAGGTCGATAAGTACCCGCAAACTTATCCTTAACGGTTGCTCAGCCCGCGTAAGCTGAGTGGTTCTGTCCAGAAGAACTTGGACTGAGGTGTGAGGATTCACATCTCCCCGTGGACGTAGGAGGATTATCTCCGAACCACGTTAAATCCCATGTGTCTGTGTTTGTTTTTATTCAGTTGCTTTTGCATTTTTATCTGATCAATCTAACCGACATACAAACCGCATTTGCACATTTTCAACCGAGCTGTTTTGGTTCTTGACCAACCGAGCTGTTTTGCGTGAGTTGCTTTTAACGAGTTTATTTTTCCACCACATTCCGCACAGCCTCACTCTTCCAGCTGAGGTCGCTTACTCAGCTGTGAAATTCCAACTGAGTCCTCTTTTACTCAGTTGAAGTGTTTTTTTTCAGGTTTAAGTTTTTAAATCCTAACTGGTGTATCCCCCCCCCATACACCAGTAACTCGTTTCGGGACCATCAAGTGGTATCAGATCAGTGGTTCAAAAGACTGCTGACTCTGTTTCACGAGGTGTGAATTCGAGAATTTTCTTCAGTGGTCAACTGAACATATCTTTTCACGCTAGTGCATTCTTGCTCGTATTTTTGTCCTGTTTTTGTTTGTGCAGATGGACGTCAAGGACAAGATCGTAGTCATGTTCTCTGTAGTCAATTATACATCATGGAGAACTCGAGTGAAGAAGATCCTTCTGTCAAAGCATCATAGGATGCAACAAGTTCTCACTTCTGGACCAATCGTCATATAAGACAGAATACTTCGCACTCCCACAAATCCCAATGATGGAGATGCAGTGGTGGAGTATGTGAAGAAACAACCAGAAGACTACACTCCGGAGGAGGCAAAGGTGAGCCAGGTGGATATCTGGGCTTAGAGCACAATAATGTCCACGGTTGGACAAGATTATCTGCCCTGGATAGAGGAGTGTGAGACTGCAAAAGAGATGTGGGACATCCTAGCTTCGCTAAGTGAAGGAAGCGAAGAGACGAAGGAAAACAAGTTCTCGCATGCATGTCAAGATTTCGACAATTTCAATCTGTGACCTGATGAGACTATCGATCAGCTAGAGCTCCGGTTTATGGACATCATCAGAAGAATCCAGTCCATCCGGAAAGGAAAATACACTCTAAGAGAAATAAACCTCAAAGTGTTGCAAGCTCTACCGGCTGAGTGGGATACTTTCACAAATATCCACGAGAGCTGAGCTGACCTTGGTGAAATGGAAACTGAAAGATTGTTCTCAATCTTGAAAGGAAATGAGTATAAGGTCAACAGAAGGAGATCGCAGCCCTCAGGTCAGACAAATAGAATTGAGGATGTTGGCTCGGCATCAAAGCCAGTTGCCCTCCGAGCTGACTACTCAAAGTCGAGATCGTCAAGGCCAACCAGATCGGCTGACACGACTGCAAAGGAGCCGAGCAGAGAGGAACTGCAACAGAACATTGCAGCGCTGTCAAAGAAACTAGCCGTCATGGACACTCGGTTCGGCAAATATAAATGTTTCTATAAATCAAACCGAACTCGAGACAGTTCGAAGCCAATCACCAATGGTTGTTTCGAATGCGGCAAGGAAGGACACTTCAAAGCTGACTGCCCAGACCTTTCAAAGAAGGAAAGAGAAGCACTGAGGGCCAAGCAAACTGCAAAGAATAAGGCCATGGTAGCTGAAGAGGCAGGTGACGATATGGACATCTTCACAGACACTGAAGATGAGGATGAACCGACCTCTACAAAAAAAGTCATCAGTCCGGATCAATGCCTCATGGCACTTGGAACCGACCAAGATGATATTGAGGTACAATCTAATCATGCTCGCTTAAATTCTTTCAATACTTCTAACCTGCAGGAATCTCTGAGCGATGAGTTGGAACCCTCCTGGAATGATTTTCAAGAACTCAGTGAGGAACTGCATCAGCAGTCGGTTGAGTTTAAGAGTCTTCAAGCTCAGTTCGCCAAGCTTGAAGATTCCTTAACCAAAAAGGAGGATCTGATTACGAGCCAAACTCAGGAGATTGAGAATCTCAAGAGTCAACTGATCGAGGCTAAGGCTCCAGCTGATGAGGAGTTAACAAAG
Source organism: Schizonepeta tenuifolia (assembly GCA_029490685.1). Lineage (NCBI taxonomy): Eukaryota > Viridiplantae > Streptophyta > Magnoliopsida > Lamiales > Lamiaceae > Schizonepeta > Schizonepeta tenuifolia. Next base: position 56,776,772 of record CM055959.1, read on the forward strand.
CTAAACAAAGAACAGCAAGATCAGTTGAAAAATCAAGATGCTCAGATCGAACAGCTGATAAATAAGTCAGATGGACAAACCGAGCAGATAGCTGTACTCGTCAAGGAGTTGCAAACTGAGAAGGACAATCTAATCAAGCCGTATCAGTCATCCAAGATCATCGAAAACCTTTTAAGTTACAGCAGATAGATGGATGACGTGTCAGGACTCGGTTACGATGTTTTCAAGGATACAGGGATTCCACCAGCAACTTTCATCAAACCTGTAGAAGTTACAGCTGTAGAGCCAGACACAGCTGAGTCTCCAGAAGCTAATTCAACTTCCATCTCTCAACAAGTTCAAACGACCAATGAAATTACAACTGAGAAGGGAAAAGGAGTAGCTGATGTAGGACAGAATATTCCATCGGTTGAGGTATCAACCGAGGGGGAATGTTCCAAAAGTCAGAAGAGGAATCAGAGGCGTCGAAAGTACAACCACAACCGATCTAAGAACCAGAACCGACCTCTGCATCAACCTCAAAGTCAACGTCAGAAGGAATGGAACCGACCTCAGAACAAGCAAGGGTTCAATCATCTGAATCAGCAGCGGTTCCAACATCAGTTCGACCAAAGGTTCCAACATAGTCAACCAATGAGGAACTGGTCAAACAACTGGAGATATTCATGCCATAATATTAATCATCAACAGGGCATGAACAGCTACAGACAACCTTCAGGAAGTTGGAATCATAATCAGCCTCAAAGATTCCAATAGGGCATCCGACCTCACAGACAAACTCAACAGGATAAGAATCGCCATCAAAACAGGGGGAAAGCCTCACCTCCTAAAGCTCAACATAGGATAAATCCAACTCCTCCCAAGAAACAGAACATCACTACTAACAACAAGCCTAAGGATAACCGAGGTGTTGTTATAGTTGATGATGAAGGAAAAGTAATTTGGAATGATAAATCCATCCGAGTTTACAGGGAAAAGCGACGCACAGTTCCAGCGGGAACTGGTTCAAACCCTCCAGGACCCAACTGAAATTGGGGACCTAAACGAGTTTCTCTTTGCAGGTACAGGAGAAACAGCTGAGGAAGAAGAAGGCGTCTGCAACAATGTGGGTGATGGATAGTGGATGCTCGAAACACATGACAAATCTGAAGGATTTGCTTGGAAGTTTCGTGGAGAAAGAAGGTCCATCATTTACTTTTGGTGATAATTCAAAAGGTTATAGCAGAGGTTACGGTACCCTTGAAACCAATCATGTTTCAATTTCTAATGTCTCTTATGTTGATGGATTGAAGCATAACCTGCTCTCCATCAGCCAATTCTGTGATAATGGTTTCTCTGTCAAGTTTGATGCACAAGGTTGCAGAGTTAAAGATGTCGGATCAAAGCAGGTGATATTGTTGGGAAATCGATCTCAAACAGGGAATGTTTACTACGCTGACTGGAACAGCAGCCTCCCTGACACTTGCCTGTTATCAAAGAGTAGTTCGGATGTGAGCTGGTTGTGGCACTAAAGGCTCAACCATCTGAACTTCAAGACGATGAACCGACTCGCCAGACAAGAACATGCAAGAGGCATACCTAACCGAGTGTTTTCAACAACACACATCTGCAGTGCATGCCAGCTGGGAAAGCTCGCTAGAACCTCCTTCCGGTTGAAGTCAACTCCCTCAACCGACCGAGTGTTACAGCTGATCCATATGGATCTCTTCGAGCCAGTTACACCAAAAAACATTAATGGAAACGAATATACATTGGTTGTAACTGATGACTACTCAAGATATACGTGGACCATCTTCATGCGCCACAAGAGTGAAACCCGAGATGAGCTGCCTAAGCTGATGAATCGGATATCGAACCAACAAGAGATGAAGATCATATCTATCCGATCAGATCGTGGAACGGAGTTTCTAAATGAAACCATCATTGAGTATTGCGAAAAGAATGGCATAACCCATCAGACATCAGCCGCGCGTACTCCACAACAGAATGGCGTAGCTGAGCGAAGAAATAGAACTCTGAAGGATACAGCCACATCCATGTTGGCGAGCTCAGCACTGCCTAAGAGATTTTGGGCTGAAGCGATCAACACAGCATGCTACACACAGAATTGATCTCTTCTCACCAAGCGGTTGGGAAAGACGCCCTACGAGCTGTGGAGACGCAGAAAGCCAGATATTTCTTATTTTCGTGTTTTTAGATCTAAGTGTTATATTCACAACAATGGGAAGACTCAGTTGAAAACTTTTGATGCTAAAGCTTCGAAGGGCATATTTCTTGGATATGCAGCTCGGATCAAGGCATATAGAGTTTTCAACAACAGCTCTCGTGTTGTGGAAATAACACCTCATGTTAGTTTTGATGAATCTACCTTTGAGTGCAGGGAACGGGTAAAGGAACAACACGCGGATCCAGCTGTGCTACCAGTTCTCACCAGATCGCAAGCTCTTCGGGAAAAGAACCGAGCTGAACCTCTGATATGGGCAACTGAGGATGAGGATCCATACTCCTCTGAAGATGAATGTGAAGACCTCAGCTCGTCCCAAGGGGGAACTTCAGCTAATGCCCCTCCAACTGCATCAGCATCCGATGCCCAACCGAGCTCAGTTCAAACTGTTGTAAATGTTGAGGATCCAGACTCAACAGCTGATAAATCACCAGCTCTGAAGACTCCAACTCAGAATTTTGAACAGCCACAGTTGGAAGAAGAAGGAAGACGCAACCGAAGATGGTATGAAGTTCATTCAACCGACGACATCATCGGAGATCCTACCGAGGGTGTGCGCACACGGAGTAGGATTGCAAATCCAGAATCAACCGAGGAAGATTCCAACACTTATGCCCAATATGCTGAGGAATTGGCAGTTCTAGAGGAGTTCGAGCAAGCTGGAGATGTTGCCACGATTTCATGCTTTGTAGCTGATGTTCCAGAACCGAAGAATGTTGGGGAAGCTCTCAACAGTGTCTACTGGACAACAGCAATGCAAGAAGAACTGAATGAATTTCTACGCAACTGTGTATGGGAGTTGATAGAAAGACCAAATGGTGTCAAGGTGATTGGATTGAAGTGGATTTTCAAAAACAAGAGAGACGCCATTGGATTCATTGTGAGGAATAAAGCAAGGTTGGTAGCTCAAAGATACTGCCAACAAGAAGGAATTGACTTTGAAGATTCCTTCGCACCAGTTGCAAGGCTGGAAGCCATCCGGATCTTTCTAGCTTATGCCGCACATCACAAGTTCAAAGTATATCAGATGGATGTGAAGTGTGCATTCCTCAATGGAGATATCAAAGAAGATGTGTATGTTGAACAGCCTCCTGATTTTGAGACTGGAGATGGAAGAGTGTACAAGCTGAAGAAAGCTATCTATGGTCTAAAGCAAGCGCCACGGGCATGGTATGACACTCTTTGTGAATTTCTTCTGAACTCGGGGTTCAAACGAGGTTCAGTTGATAAAACTCTGTTCACCATCAAAGTTGGAGAAGAAATACTTGTTGTGCAAATTTATGTCGATGACATTATTTTCGGCTCCAAGTCGGAGGAGTTGTGCAAGAAATTCTCCGATCTCATGAAGGAGAAGTTCGAGATGTCAATGATGGGCGAGATGAATTATTTCCTTGGATTACAAGTGAAGCAATCACCTGAAGGGATTTTCATCAACTAGTCCAAGTATACAAAGGAGATCATCATCAAGTTTAGATTGCAGACAAGTAAGACAACTAAGATCCCTATGAATACGAACTGGAAGATCGAACCAAGAGCTGAGGGAAAGCTCGTTGATGCCAGCCAGTATAGAGGGATCATCGGTTCGCTGCTCTATCTAACTGCCAGCCGACCAGACATTTCATACGCAGTTGGAGTGTGTGCTCGCTTTCAAGTCCAACCAAGAGAAGCACACATGTTGGCAGCAAAGAACATCATTAAGTATCTAAAGGGAACTGTCAATGTTGGGTTGTGGTACCCAACTAATGACAATATCCAGCTGACTGGATACTCAGATGCCGACCTAGCAGGAGATCGGTTGGATAGGAAGTCTACTTCTGGACACTGTCAGTTCATGGGAAGCAAGCTGGTTTCATGATTCTCCAAGAAACAAGCGTGTGTTGCTACTTCGACAACTGAGTCAGAGTATATGGCTGCCGGAAGCTATTGCATGCAAGTATTGTGGCTGAAGCAGCAGCTGAGAGATTATGAAGTCTCAACTGGACAGGTTCCCATTCATTGTGATAGCTCGAGTGCTATAGCTATCTCTCTGAACCCTGTTCACCACTCTCGGACTAAGCATATCGATATTCGTCATCATTTCATCCGAGATCATATTGAGAAAAAGGATGTGTCCATGGAGAAGATCCCAACTGAGATTCAGAGAGCTGACATCTTCACCAAACCTCTTCCTGAAGCCCGATTCAAGATGTTGTGTGATCTTCTAGGACTCTTGGATCCGAGCTAAAAACTCATCCGAGCTAAAGAGTCATCCGAGATGAAGAGTCATCCGAGCTGATAAGGATCCATCCAAGCTGAAGAATCGGATATCTATTTAAGGGGTGGTAGATGAAAAGGGAAGCTCAGATAAAGGGGGAATCTCAGATGCGAACTGCCAACTGAAAACATCAAACGTCAGCTGAACAGACGAACTCGAGTCAGCTGATGGTATGCGGCAACTGAGGAGCACAACTGAGGTATACAGCTGATATCGACATCAGGTGCCAGGTATCATTTATGATTGAAGGTGTTATGATATTAAATGAGAATGTTTGAAATAAATTCAAACATTCCTGAACATGTCAGCTAGACTAAACAAGCCATCATATCGCATTTAATGTAAAGTCTGGCTGAACACCTATAGCCTTACCTTATAGTGCGACTGAGTTGACACCCTAAACTATTCACCTTCTCACTCGCGCGCGTGGTATATCAGTCAAAATTACCCAACAGTCGCGAAATCACAACCGTTGATAAATACGCGCAATTTAGCCTTAGCCGTTGATTTTATCCGAGTCAAAGATTATATAATACGGCAAATCAGGAAGTGATCCTTACCTTCTCTTTTCGTGCATATCTTTACTCACTATTCATCATCTTCTCAAATCTTGTTTCGCCATTTTCAGTAAAGTTTTTCCTTCTTCTTCGCATATATATCGAGTCGAGATGGCGCCCAAATCCAAAGCCTCTAAGAAGATGGTCTCCACAGAGCCTGCTACGTTCCAGGAATCGTTCGACATGGTGATGTCGAAGATTCATTTCGAACAGTTTCTATCCAGAGCGGCTCTCTCCTCGCCTGAGCTTGCTCCCGTCGCCGCCATCCTCTCCGACCATCATCTGCTTGACTGGGCAACCCTCTCTCCGGCCTTGTTGCTCAGGAAGCAGGTCCTACATTTCTACCGGAATCTGCAACGAGTTGCAGAAGATGGGCTTGTCACGATCATCCCGTGCAAGCAACGCCACAGAATCTCCCGGACAGTAGAAGACTCCGTCGTGGAGATAAAGGTGTTAAAGGAGCTGGAGAAGCTCATCCCCAGAAACCGCGAAGCCACAGATGTGGTGGGGAACTTCACTGACAAAGAAGCAGACACCTTCCTTCAAACAATCCTCATAGTTCCCGAGCCATTGAAGGGGAGCATGCAAAGGACGAAGCTGAAGCCGGCTCACCGACTTCTCTTCGACGTAATCTCCAAGTGCGCCTTCGCATATGGTGGAGCCTTCGGTGACATAAGCCGTCCTAAGCTCAAGCAGCAGAAGGCCCTGGAAGAGCTACACCAGGTCGACTGGTTGGGATATCTGGAAAGCCAGCTGATGATGGAGAAGCTGAAAATCTCCGAGATTACAGCTGAGTCCGGAGAACTGCTGTTGAGAGTCAAGGGGACACTCAACTTTGGAACAAAGATTTCTGCCCTCATCCTCCAAGCTACACAAGGACTGCCGCTGACATGGGAAGGAAGTGAGGACACTCCAGTCAGCAAGCTGTCGCTATTCCCCTCAGCTAAGAAAGCCAGGGATGTTGTGGAGGCTATCTACACCCCCAAGGGTGCCCCCAAGCCAGCTGTGGAGTCAGCAGCTCGCCGGCCTTCACGGACCAAGCCGGCGAAGCGCCAGCTGGAAGAGGTAGCTGAGGAGGAAGAAGACGAAGAGGAGAAAGAGGAGGAACCTCTGCAGAAGAGGCCAAGGATAAGGATCATCCAGCCAGCAGCTCAACCATCCACAACAAGTCCAGTGGTGGTCAAGCCGGCTGAGGCAAAGGAGTCAACCGAATCCAGTCAATCGGTTGACCCAGCTGGATTCATTCTTCAGCCGCGTCAGGAGAAAGCAGCTGAAGACGTGGAGATCCAAGTGGAGGATTCCCACGACAGTCAAACTAGAGCTGATGCCAGCCAGGTAAACCCACCTGTGTCTGAAGAAACCCTCGAGCCAGCCGACTCACTACCTAAAGAGGATCGAGTTCTCTCAACTGGTCCTCAGTCAGATAGTCCGAGCCTCTCGCTCGATGCCAACATTGTGACCATTCCTTCGGCCAACGTTGATGAAACCATCGAACCTGTAACCTTCGATATCGAACCCCCTCCAATCGATGAAGAAGCCAACCGCCAGGCAATCCTAGCTGAATATGAAGGAAGACTCAGCTACTGCTTCCGCAAGTTGATTGGTATGTTCCCCGAGGCAGCCTCAATGCCCGTCTTTGCCGTACTCGGGACGGAACTGCTCTACCAGTTCAGCGTCATATTCAGCTACTGGTACGTCAAGGAGGAAACCCTCAGGATCCATGATTGGGACAAGTTGAAGGTCGAAGAGTCCAACCTGAGGGAATACTTCGACTACCAAAACATGGAGGTAGCTTACAACCAGAAGGTGGCTGTGCTACGACGACGTCTGGACAAGAGCATCCAAGAAGGGACAGACACCAGGGAACTGTGCAACAATCCTGGAGCTGTTAAGTTTCTTGACGAGATGCTAGCCAAAAATGCCTCCTGCATAGACGACGTCGACGCAGCTGATGAGGCGGCCAAGAGAGAAGAAGACAAGCTCAAGGCCTACCTCGCCAGCCGATCTGCCATGGTTGTCTCGGAGCCTGCTGGCCAGCCACAACCACAGCTTCTGCCAGCTCTCTCAACCGACGCCATCTGTGAGCTGATTTCGGAGAGGTTCAACCAGCTGAGGCAGGAGATGCTGTCGAAGATCCAGCTGAGCAAGGTGGAGGAAGCTAACAGGATGTAGCAGCTGATGGCAGAAAATGCCAGCTTGAAGAATCAGCTAGAACACCTCTCCTCTTCTCTGCAGCACAAGTTCGAAGACCTCTCCACTTCTTCCAGCTCGGAGGTCTCGGCTCTAAGGAAGACCGTTCAAAGCCTCAGCTCGGATTTCAACGTGTTCAAGACCGTTGCTGAATCTGACCTCGCAAAGTCCCAGCAGACTCAAGACCAGGAGTGGATGTCTCGGTTCGCCTCTTTCCGAGCTAAGTTCGTCTCCCTCCACAAAGAGGTCTCTGCGACCTTTGCAGCTGTGCAGCGAGCTGAGCAGGAGCGCCAAGACTTGGAGTTGGCCAAGAAGGTAGCTGAGTAGGATGCTGTTGACGAGCTGTTTTCCCGAGTTCAACAAGCTGAAGCCAAGTTGACCTCCCTGGATGGCACTGTAGCCACCCATTTGGATGATGCCAAAAAGGGGGAAGATAAGGAGCCAGCAGCTGGGGAAGACAAGGAACCAGCAGCAGTTGCTGGACGAGGGAAAGCTGTTCTCCAGCAAGCTGAAGGGGAAGGAGTGCCAGCTGAAGGAGCTGAAGCTGAAGGATCGCAGCCCAAACTGGAAGTCTCCCACGACCTCGTAGCCGAGCTTACGGCCGAGCTCGAAGCAGAACTTGACGGAGGAATATCTGTTGAAGACTGTATCGAAGCTGCCAAAGCTATGGGGGAGTCAAAGGAGAAGTACTTGAATCCCTTCTGGATCAAGAAGTTCGCTGCCGATCAGGCCAAGAAGGTGGCCAAGTTCGAGAAGGAGCTCGCCAAGGTAGAGAAGAACGTCGATAGGAATAAAGCCAGCCGGAGTGTGCGAAGAATCAACAAGCACCAGATGAAGGCTGAAGCTAGGAAGTCGACGCGCCAACTGCAGAAGAACACTCTGCTCCCGTCTCGGTACCCACATGTTGACAAGTGGATGAATGCTGAGTGGAACGATGACTGGGAGCAGTTCAAGCATGAATTCATCAATGACTTTTACTACAGGAAAGTCTACTCGACTGAAGACCCAAGGCAAGCCTTCAAGGAAGCCCTATGGGAACTCAGATCTGGAGACCCTGGAATGTTTAGTCAGTTCAAGCGAGCTATGCTGAATGCTCAGCTCGATCCCAACACCGTTCCAGTTCCAAAGAAGTGCATATACCGTCCTCAGATGATCAAAGGCACGAGCACGCCAAACAGAAACGCGATCATGGCTGAGGCGAGACAAGTCTGCAAGGAACATGGTGTCAACACTGGGATCGAGTCAGCTGCGAAGAAAGAGATTTTCGATCGAATCTTCAGCAAGTACGGTCAACAATATTTTTGAGCTGTCAAAGTCTTTGAGCTGATGAAGTTTTTGGATGTTGTAGTTTTTGAAGCAACTGTCGTATCTTTATCTGTTTTGTGCTTAACCTTGTAACCTTCAGTTGTAACAAAAACTTCAAAGTATATAATACGATTCACCTTGATGAACAATTCCTCATTGTCCAAGCTCTAAATCACAAAGTCTTTCAATATCATGTTATAACTGTTCTAACCCTTTGATGTTTTATCTTATAGTCTGTCTAGAATTTCAGCTGAGATTTTAGGTCAGTTAGAGAGGATTAGATCAATAGTGGTTTAAAGTTGTAAGTGGTTTTGGCATCATCAAAAAGGGGGAAATTGTTGGGAAATTTATTAGTATGAGTTTTGATGAATTCCAAAACCGACTGACCCCAACCGAGTAGATGTTGCCAGAACCTAATGTTAGATTTAGGCTCGCTGTTTGAGCAAAGTTGAGATTTTATCTTTACAGGTCTCCAGCTAAAGATGGCAACAAGACATCACTCAGACAGAACATCAGTTATGATGAAGGACAACTGAGAGTTCACATGTTCAGATGGAATGAGGGGGAAGTCTTCAGAACATCACTTGTGAAGGAAACCAACTGAGCGTTCATCAGATGAGAAACAGTAGAAAGGAAGAGAACATCAGATGAAAAGGAAAGTCATCTGAGGGTTCAAACCCAACTGAGTAAATACAAGGAAGACAACTCAGTGTTCAGTTTCAGAACCTCAGTTGTAGAACTCGAACAAGAAGATCAACTGCTTGAAGTGCAAAGTCAGCTGAGAGTCCAACGGTTCAGAACATCAGCTGAAGACCACTCAGATGAAGATCAAGACTTTCAACCGACGAACCGAGGTTGACTGTCAGAAAGGTTAAGATTTGAATTTCAAATGGAAGTCACATGAGGGTTTGACCGTTCAGTCATTACCCCATCTGGCCCAACACAAGGCTGTCTCAGATGGAATGCAGAAGAGCACAGATGCCATATCGGGAAAGTCTGCAGAGATGAGAGACAAGCCATCGTTATCAACCGATCAGAGATCAACTGCTCCAACGGCTAGTTGATTCTCTCCGCCTATAAATAGAGGCATTCTCTCATTCGAGAGACATATATACACGAGACAGACTGAAGCAAGAGAGAAAAGTGCAATCACAAGAGAATCTGCTAAAATCCTATTCTAAGAACATCAGCAGCTGAGAGTTCAAGAGTGATAGAACATTAGTAGCTGAGGGTTCATAGAGTGAAAATTTGTCTTAGATCTTAGTTTGAGTGTTTATTCGTTCAAGCCTTAGATCCATCTCTCATTCGTGATCGAGCTGTAGTTAGAAATCCCACCCACTCTCACACCCTAAAAAGTGTGCTAGGACCTTACTCTTCCTGTAATTGAGTAGTCAGGTCGTCAACTACCCGCAAACTTGACATAGGCTGTTTAGTGCCCGAAAACTAAACTGTAAGGTCGATAAGTACCCGCAAACTTATCCTTAACGGTTGCTCAGCCCGCGTAAGCTGAGTGGTTCTGTCCAGAAGAACTTGGACTGAGGTGTGAGGATTCACATCTCCCCGTGGACGTAGGAGGATTATCTCCGAACCACGTTAAATCCTGTGTGTCTGTGTTTGTTTTTATTCAGTTTCTTTTGCATTTTTATCTGATCAATCTAACCGACATACAAACCGCATTTGCACATTTTCATCCGAGCTGTTTTGGTTCTTGACCAACCGAGCTGTTTTGCGTGAGTTGCTTTTAACGAGTTTATTTTTCCACCACATTCCGCACAGCCTCACTCTTCCAGCTGAGGTCGCTTACTCAGCTGTGAAATTCCAACTGAGTCATCTTTTACTCAATTGAAGTGTTTTTTTTCAGGTTTAAGTTTTTAAATCCTAACTGGTGTATTCCTCCCCCCCCCAATACACCAGCAACTCGTTTCGGGACCATCATGATGATATTATGAGTACGAAAAAAGTATGAGTTATATGATGATTTAATTCCTTATGTTGTTAATTGAGAAAAATCGATACATAAGCATGATTTTAGAGGAAAAATAAATTTTATGATGATTTTTTATTATATGTGATGTTATGAAGATTTGAGTATGTTTTGTGAAAATTTGAGTTTTAGATGTTAGAGGAGTATTTTGATGAAGAAGATGAATTTCTAAGCATAAGAACATGAAGAAATCGCAAATTTAGAGTTGGAATACCTAGTGTGTGTTCCAGGTGTTCTTGGTGAAAAAGATGAATTTTTGAAGATTTGAATGAATGCCTAGTGTGTGTTCTAGGTGTTCTTGGTGCTTATTTGAAGATTTAAAGAATATCAAAATTAATTGTAAAATAAATTAAATTAATTATTTAATTAATAAAATAATTCCAAAATTTTTGAGAATAAAATTAAATAGAAAATAAAAGAGAAAATCATTAAATTAATGAGGAGTCATTTAGGAAATAAAGGAAAATAATTTCTTTATTAAAATAAATAAAGTTTAAGAAGAAATAATGAAAAGAGGAGTTAGAGTCAAGAAAATAGAGTTGAAAGTCAATTAAAAAATTCAAGATGAGTAGTCAAGGTCGAGTCGTTCAATCGAACGTAAAATAACGAGAAATAATAATAATAGTTAAATTTTAAATTAAATAAATTCTCTTCTAAAAGAGAAAAGATTAGAGGAGTCGAGCATAAGAAACTTAGTGAGAAGTTTAATTGAGTCGAGTTTATTTACTCATTTGATAATAAATCATTTGAGAAATTTTGAAATAAAAATAATAAAATTAGAGTTAATTAATTAAAGAGAAAATTTCTTAATTGAATATGAAATAATAAAATATAAGAGTAATAAATCGAGTCGAGCTTAGATAAACGAATAATAATTTATGAGGAGATAAGTCGAGTAAGAGAAGCTTATGGGTATAGAGTCGAGTGAGTGTTGTTCATTAAAATAATGAAATTGAGATAAAATAGTTTAATAGTTAATTATTAAATTAAATGAGAAATATTAGAAAAACAAGAAGAAAATTTATAAGAGTTGTTTTTGAATTGAGAATCGAGTTTATTAAATGATGAGTGTTTAAGTATTCGTTTATGATTTGAATTGAGAATCGAGTCTATCAATTGAGTTGCTTCCTAAATCGTTTTAATTAGAAATAAGTCGACGAAGTTATCGAGTTATTAAAATTAAGAATCAAGTCTTGATTTGAAGTTAGAGATCGAGTTTTCGTAAAATAAAAAGAACAAGAATTTTGGTAAACGAAGTTCTAAAAAAATTGAGTTATAAATAGAAAATGAGTTTTTATAAGAGTTTAATCGAGAATAGAGAAAAGAGAAATTATAATAGAATAAATAATAGTACGTACTCGTATACGTATATGAAGTTGAGGAAATACGACGTATTTTGAAAATAATGTCGTATATTGAGTCGAGAAATATTAAATAATTATTTGAGTTTTAAATTCAAAGGAATTCTTAGTACTTGAACCTGTATTCGTTTATTTAGAAAGACGAGAATCTATTCTATGAGACTTAAGTTTTAAATTTAGAGTCGAGTAGTAATTAAGTGATTGTTAATTAAGTTTAGAATATGAATCATGTCGAGATTGCATGTTTGCTTGAATTTCTATGTGAGTTTATTATGCTTAAATGAGCTTATGTGCTTGAACAAATGTTTATGTTTAAACGAGCTTATGTTGAGTAAGACGTTTATATTCTATTTATGATGTTATGATTTGTTCAAATTGTTGAGAATGCTATTATGTGCAATGAGATTGATTTGATATGACGTTAGTTGAGTTAAGAATGCAAGTAAGAATTCGAGTAATGAAGTTGAGATAAATGATATTTCCTTAATTAGTGAGAAATGCCCTAGAATTAGCAATTAGCATTATCAATTAACGATTAATGATTTATAATGAGAGAACGAGATGAAGTATTTAGCAAGTAGATAGAATCGAGAACCAAGAACGAGAAAGTTGAGAAAGAGATCAACTTAGAAAAGATAAAATAAGAATAGAAAGACCCGAGTCAAGTAGAAGTCCTCGAGCCGAAACCAAAATCTACTTTACGTCTTATCGCGTCGAGTCTTATTTTCTTTTATCGATGTCAAATTATGAAGGACCGAGCGGGATGGACAAGTAGCGAGGACAATCACGAGTAAGCCGCCTAGCTAGTCTTCGGAAGACAGATGGGCTTTTCTAAAACCAAAACTATCGATGAATGCTATCATGATAATTGAGTATTATTATGTGAGTTTTTAAAAGTTCAATTGACTTGCCATTTTTACTTGAGTTTTTGGTATGTGTTATCATCTGCTTGTTAAGATATTATTGTCCTGTGAAAGGCAGGAAACCCACGTGTGGTATATGATTTGTTTGATGGTGACTGTGAACCTTGCTTTGGTTGGGCCGGTCACAGTGATCGAGAAGGAGGTCTACTTCTCGACACAGATGGATAGATGATGTGGTAGATGATGCATACTGTTTGATGTATATATATATTGTTTGACTGTGCAGTCTATTCGAAAAGAAAATGATTTTGCATTCACAAGTAAAACTGTTTTCACTGCATAAATACTTGTGATGCTTCGGCAAGGCAAGTTCAATTGATATAGCTCTAAGAGAAGATTTTCAAATGTTTTCGGCATGTGTTCACTGAGTACGAAGTACTCAGCCTTGCATGTATTTCTAAACGTGCAGGTTGGCAGGATGTGGATGGCGTGGATAGCTTGGTGGTGTGTTTCTTTTGAGTTAGAAATTGGATTGGCAATTGCATGTCTTCATACATGTAATTGTTGGGATTGAGTCTAGGTCTCCGCTGCTATGTTTTGAAAGACAATGTTGTTGATATCTGTTGAACCATACTTTATATTTTGTTGATTAAGAGTATTGTGCTCGATACAATTATTGGTTTTGTTGGTTCACGTTTTTTAGAATCGGAAATACTTATGCCGTTTCAGTTTGTTATGCAAATTATCCATGCTCGTTTGATATTTTCGTTGTTACTTGGAAGCACATTTTTATTTGTTAAATCGCTTTCAGTCAATATTCCCTTGTTTCTCGAGCATGATTCCCTTATTTGAGTTGAGTTGATGGATGGTTAGTAGTGTTAGTGTTAGCATCGTCGCACCTCGGCAGTCGGGGTGTGACAAGTGCACTTGGTCGGCATGGGTGTATCTTGCAACACTACAGATACATTCTCCCTCACTTGGAACCTTGCATCGTTTGTATACTTGATCTTCCTTGTGCATAATTCCTTAAGAAACTTAGCACACTTGGGCATCGATTGTAAGGCGGTCAAGAGGGGTATGTTGACCTTGACCTTTTGAAACATCTTGGTTAGCTCCTTCATCTCCCGTGCTTCTTTATCCTTTGCAAATCGTCCTAGGTAAGGGGCTTTTGGCTCATAGGGTTTGAACTTGGCCACATTATTAGCCTCCTTCATTGCTTTGGCTTTGATTTCGGCTGCATCGAGTTCAGCTCTTCTTCTTATGTCCGCTGCTTCTCTTTCAACCTGTGCCCTTTTCTCAACTGACAATTCTTGCCATAGCTCCTCAACATCACCTGATCCTATGGGTGCCTCTTCGTACTTCTCTGGTTCAACCTCTTCTTCTTGTTCCAGATCGGCATCTTTCCCGAGAGACTGTTGTTGCCCAGATGCAGCTTTATAAGGTTCATAGTGGTCAGGCACTCTTACTTCAAGCAACTTAGCTCCACTACGCAATGTGATAGCATTAACTTGAGCCTTCTTTATCTCCACTTGAGATGGAAGTTCTCCTATCCCTCCATTCATATTGACTTGATCTGGGAGATTGATTCTACCAAATGGCTCAACGTGCCATTGATGTCTCTCATGCCTCCTCTTGTCTCCGTGCGAAAACTGTCCAATTCCTGATACTCTTTCCTTTGTTCCGCTGCAAGTCTCTCCACTTCAATTCTTAAGGTATCCCTTGGCTGATCTCGATTGTGTGGAGGTACGTATGGTTGCTGTGGTGGTTGCCCTTGTTGAGGTGCATTCAAGTAGTTGTTGTTCCCATACCTCAAATTGTCATTGGGCCTCCAAGGTCCATTGTTGAAGTTCCTTCGCTGCCCAACATCTCCTTGCTGATATGGTTGCCCTACTGCATTGACTTCCTCATTTTCATACAATGACGGGAATCGGTCAGTGGGGTGAGTATTGGCAGCACAAAGTTCACACTTCATAACCCCCTTCCTGAGAATCTGTCTAGGGTTCTCAGTAGCACTGTTCTTGTTCTGGTTCATCATCTCCTTCATCATAGATACTAGGATATCGAATTTAGGATCACTACTGGTTGGTTCATGCGTCCTGGGCATGATGGTCTCATCTTGGTTTCTCTTTCTATCTGCCATCTCAGCAAACAATTTAAAGATTTCACTTGGTGGTTTGTTGATCACGTTTCCTCCACAGGCTGCATCGATCCAGTCCCGATCAGATTACCTCAGCCCATTCATGAAAGCATTAATCAAATCTTTGTCACCCAAACCATGCTGAGGGCACCTTGCAATTAGGTTCTTGTAACTTGAATGATAGTCATAAATAGATTCTCCATTGCCCATCTTTATGTTCTGAATTGCAGCTCTAGCATTTTGGATACGGGCAAAAGGGTAGTATTGCTCAAGAAACTTCTGCTGCATTTGTTGCCAAGACGTTACACTGTCTTGGGGTAATTGGTAAAGCCATTCTCTTGCCCCATCTTGAAGTGAGAATAGGAACGTCAGGAGTCGAATGTATTCCCTCAGTATGTTTTTTGCAGCAGCAGTGTGCACGGTACACATTGCCATCTCAAAGTCCTGTAAGTGGCGTTGTGGATCCTCTCCCGGCAAGTCACTGAACTTGGGCAAGATCTGTATCAAAGAGTGCTTCAGCTCCCATCTGTTAGGAATAGCGGGCAAAGTGATGCCTGCTGGTTTCCGATTGACATCCGTTGGAAACATTATTTCCTTCAGAGTCTTCTCAGGATCAGGTTGTTGTCGCGCCATCTTCTATTCTTCAGATTACTCGCGATCTGAATTTTGTGGTGACCTCTCCTCGTCAGTCGCCAGTTCCTCCGCTCGTGCTTGTTTC
Source organism: Schizonepeta tenuifolia (assembly GCA_029490685.1). NCBI lineage: Eukaryota > Viridiplantae > Streptophyta > Magnoliopsida > Lamiales > Lamiaceae > Schizonepeta > Schizonepeta tenuifolia. The sequence continues at coordinate 56,792,365 of CM055959.1, forward strand.
TCAGCTTCCCTCTTTAGCTTCTTCTGTACCTTGAGGTACTTCTTCAGTTCAAGATGGTACTTCAATTCACCATCAATCCAAATAGGGTCGGAGTCAAACATGCACAGGGTCTCTCCCTCAAGAGACAGTTACAAAATCAACTCTCCGGCAACGGTGCCAATTTTGACGAGGCTGTCGTTCGCACTCTCAAAATGAATTTGTAGCCTATCCTCACAGCTATATAGTTAGCAAGTAAGTACATGATCGATCCACAAGGAGTTGGATGTCACTATCTCTTGAAACCTCCTCCACCTGTTTAGAAAAGTTGGTTTTTCTTTCTTGGTCACTAGGGCTCTCTTGCCCAATTCGAGAACTCAATAAAACACTGAAAAGTAAACAGAGAACTTGATCAATAATAAAAGAGACTTGGTCTGGACCTAGACATTGTTAAGTGAAAACCCTAGCTTGGTCATTGGTGCAAATATATTCATCGCATGCATGCATCGTTAGTTATGGGACTTGAATGCCAAGATCCCTTTTTACTCGTCACGCTCTCAACAAACCCTTCCCTTACCTATCCTTACTTAGTTGGTGACGCACCACCGGTCCCTACCTTGGGCAATACCTCTGTCGGAGTCATCGTTCAGTTTCTTGCCCAAGGAACATTTATCTCTAGAAAGGCCCAACTAGGAATCATCACGTCTAGCCCAAAAGGGTAGACACCTTCCTCTAATGGTAATCGATCTTAACTAAGAAGATGTGGAAAACACTCCTACTTCTCAATTGATTGGTGATCCAATATGTCCAAAGTGATTAACGGCCTATTAACCTCTTATTCGTATTATCTCATATTTGAACAAGCTCATTAACATTATAGGAACACATGCATGCAATTATCTAGCACAATTTAGACCTCTCAAGTACAGGTTAACACTTAACTGTCTTGCCCAAACCAAGTATAAAAGCTTAGCTAGACATAATCATAAAGTAACAAGCATTCGAATTGAAGAAAATCATAAACACTATATTAAAACTTACGAAGTACGTGCAGAAACTAAACACGGCCAAAAGTGCCGAATAACAAAGTACGAATAAAAGTATGCCCGTAGGACTTGTTTTTCTCCTCACAAACTTTTGATGAAATTACAGGGAAAATAAGCATAAAAGACAACGTATGATTGCAGCAACAGGGTTTCGATATATATAGGCGAGTGCTCAGGGTTTGGGCCCCGTAGTCCTTAACATGGAAGGAATCCACGAGCTACCTTAGGATGCAAGTAAAACTTGATAAGCTCGACCCCAACAAGGCAAGTCACGTCTATCTCCAAGAGATCCCTTGCGGATCCTAAATCTAGTAAGATAAGGAAAGATATTTAAGTTAGATCATCTTTTCCTTATTCTTCTAAACCTAGGAGAGAAACTCGTTGACCAAAACACTCCTCCTATCTATCTTGACCAATATGGCTCACCCTGACCTACTTCCATAAATGCTACTTCATTTCCCTGTATTGCCCAATTTCCACCTGCAAGGTAGCAGACATCCTCCTGGCCCAAATATGTCCTTCCGGACATAGAAACTAGACAAAATACACAAAAAGACTGGATCTAAACTACCTAAGACCAACACTAAAAAGACACAAAATATGGACTCATCAACGATAAACGGTGCTAAACTGCAACTGAGATCCCAACTCTTTCTCGAAAACTTTTCCAAAAACATGCGGTGAATTTGGAATCTTGATCTGACGTCATTGAACTCAGAACTCCATGAAAACACACATGAAATTTATCACAAAATCATTCCATTTCTACTTCAGGATTGGAAACGGTTGCAACTGACTGTAAGGTCTATTAAACCTGTTTTTGGATGTATAAAAACGACTAACATCCATTGGGCAGTGAGGTGAAACCTCGAATATAAAACATAACTTGACAAGGGAACATGCTCGGGAACAAGGGAATATAGATTGAAAGCGATAACAAATAGAACATGCTTTGACTACAAGAAAAACGGAAATAGACTACACGTAATAGACAACGGGGATTTCATTCGTGTAGTCTATATTAATATAGAAGACGGTATTTGGTGTCCCCGTCGTCTATAAGCGTTCAAATAGACATCAGGGATTAAACCCCGTCGTCTATGAGCGCTTTCTAACAGATATAGACAACGGGTAAAATTCTCGTCGTCTAATACGGGATAGACTACGGTAATCCCCCCATCGTCTAATACTGCCTATTTTTGGCGGTTATAGACTACGGGGTATTAAATCCCCGTCGTCAACCCCAAAATAAAAAATGTTGTCGTTTTATGATTATTATTTTCCTTTTCCTATTTTTTAATTTAAAAAAAAAAAACTAAATCCCTAATTCCTAAAAGAAGAAATCCCTAACAGTCGAGCCCGCCTCCTCTTTTCTTCTATTTCTCTTCTCCACCTCTCTCCCCCTCTCACCGCCTCCTACCACCACTCCCCGGCAGAAAATCATCGCCGCCCGCCACCTATCCTATTCCGCCTCTCTTTCTCCTCATTTTCCGCGTCGCCCAACACCACCACTCTCTTTCCCACACCTCGATGACCACCACCATTCCCGGCAGAAAATCGTTGTCGTCCTCCACCACTCCCAGCAGAAAATCATCGTCGTCCGCCGCTGCTTCTTCACCGTCTCTTCCTCCTTCTTTTCTCCATGCAAAGGGCAAGGTTAGCCTCTCTCTCTCTCTGTGTGTAAATTTAATTTGGCTGATGTTTGTGAATGCATTTTCCATCCCAGCATCACGTTTATTTGGAATAGTTGCTCCATTTCTCCACATTTCTTCAAACTTCGTCTATTTTGATTTGTATGCTGGTTGAACCTATATTATAGCTACACAGGTGTGAGTGGGTTGGGGGTTGGCAGTTTACAATTAGGATGAACCCGCTAATTGAACATAATTGCACTAATCACGAGACACATTCTACAATTTGGGAGTAAGGTCTCCAGATTTATTCATCATCTGCTTGATTATATCCAAGCATCATGCATGAATTACTCGCTGATGATCAGTATATGCAGTCTAATTTACTTGTGCATTTCAATTTTTAGATCCCAGAAGAAGCTCCTCCAGATATGTATAGTGTGTGTAGAATCTAATTTCTTCTCCTAGTATTATTGGGGATCTGTGTAGTGAATGTTGCATTGCTTAATTTTTGGCTGTCAGGGCCATGATCAATGAGGGTTAGAGCAACTCCATTTCAGTTAGTGAAGAAAGTGGTGCTGGTAAAACTGAACAACAAAGATGCTGATGAACAACAAGTTTTAGAGGTAAAACTGGAGTAGAAGGACGGACCGTTGAACAACAAGTTCTAGAGGTAAGCTTGGAGCTTAGACTGATGAAACATGCAACTTATACTGCTGTTGATTGATGACCATTTTCTTTCAAAATAACTCTGGAGCAGCTGTTGGAACTTACTTGCTGGAGAGATCTCGTGTTTGCTAGATTTCAGATCCCGAAAGAAACTACCATTGCTTCTATCTTCTCTGTGTAGCACCACGTGAAGTATTTCATCCAAAAATCTTTTGTGGTTTTGTTACTTATTTCTCTTAATGCTTTTATGTGATATGTTGCTAGAGCTGCATTCATGTTTATAATCATATGCGAGTCCATTTTCTGCAGGTAAGAGAGAAGTACAAGCTTGGAAGCCCAGAATCATTGCATTATCTGAACTAATCGAAGTGTTATAAACTTGATGGAATAAGTGACGCTTAAGAGTATCTTGAAACTAGAAGGGCTATGGATATAGTTGGAATAAGTGAGGATGAGCAGGTTGTCTCTTCCTCAAAAGACACCATATGAATAAGTCCATCAATTTCATTCTCAATATACAGTTTCTTTATTAAATTTTAATGTCTTTTTACCTTTTCAGGAGGCAATATTCAGGGTTGTTGCTGCAATTCTTCATCTAGGTAATATCAAGTTTTCCAAGGGGAAAGAGATTGATTCTTCTGGGATTAAGGATGAGAAGTCAAGGTTTCAACTCAACACGACTGCTGAATTACTCAAGTATGTAGATTTTCTTTCTTTTTCTTCTATCCCCTTTTTCCTTGTACTTTGTAAGGATGATCATATATGATAAACTTAATTGAATGGGTGTGATCCAAGGAGCTTGGAAGATGCACTTATTTAGCGAGTTATGGTGACACCGGAGGAAGTTATCACCAGAACTCTTGATCCAGAAGCTGCCTTGGGTAGCCGGGATGCTTTGGAAAAGACTGTATATTCTCGACTTTTTGATTGGTAAAAAGTGAAAGCACTTCATCGCGATTTAAAAATACAAGTATGAGATATTTAACTTGCATTTTAGCCATTTGAATTGAGCTCTTGTTCTGTATTGTTTACGGGCTTGTCGAAAAACTTAATAACTCCATTGGGCAAGATCCTAACTCAAAAGCAATAATAGGAGTTCTTGACATATATAGGTTTGAAAGTTGTAAGCAAAACTGGCAAGCTTTATCTAGATATATCATTTGCAATGTACCATGAAGATGTTGGTGTTGTTCTGACTTTGTTTGTGTGATGCCAGTTTTGAGCAGTTCTGTATCAATTATATGAATGAAAAACTGCAGCAGCATTGTAACTAGGTTTTTTTTTTGGTTCATTTCTTCTGAAATAAACTTGTTTCTTATATCTTATCTGATCTGCTTATTGGTGGTCTTTTGCTATGTATTTCAGCATGACTTTAAGATGGAACAAGAAGATTATGAGAAAGAACAGATAAACTGGAACTACATAGAGTTTGTTGATAACCACGATGTTCTTGATCTGATTGAGAAGGTTGGATGCCCAGAAATTCAATTTTTGTTGATTGCGTGTCTTTATCGTCTTTAATGAATATTCATATGATAAACTTATTACTTGACATAGTACTATTTTCTTTTGTTTAGTATTGATCAAATTTTCTTTTATTCTGTATCATACTCTGTATAGGTATTAGTTCATCTCATTGCTCTCTCTCTCTCTCTGTTTTTTTTTTTTTTTTTTTTTTTTTGCAGAAACCAGGAGGAATAATTTCATTGCTAGATGAATCTTGGTATACCTTCTAAGTGTTTATCTCCTCAGTTACTTTCCTAATGTTCAAGTTTGTTCATGTATCTTTGGGGTGTTGAGTGTTGTCATTGAGGTGGTTGGGTTTTTGTTTCCATGTTTTCTGCTGTATCCTCTGGCGATGGATGAAATATATTGCATATCATTAATTTGTTTCTTTTATCTTGCAATATTTGCCCACATATCTTTTGTGCCCATGTATTACGCCGTTCATATTTACCTTTTTGTGTGCAGCATGTTTCCTAAATCTACTCATGAACCATTTGCTCAGAAAGTTGTATCAGACTTTTGTCAAAAATAAGCGCCTCATCAAACCCAAGCTCTCGCGTACCAATTTTGCCATATCTCACTATGCAGGAGAGGTACTGATGCATTACTATTTTATTATAAGCTTATCTGGTGAACAAGAAAGATGGTGAATTGTGTTAAGACACTTAATAATATTTTGTACCTCATCTGGGATTATAGGTGATGTATATTGTTGATCTTTTCCTGGACAAGAACAAAGATTATGTGGTTGCAGAACATCAAGATTTATTAACAGCTTCAAAATGCTCTTTTGCTGCTGGTTTATTTCCTCCTAATCCAGAAGAATCATTGAAGTTTATTTTACTTTCAAAGTTAAATTATTTTTTTGATCTAATTTTGTTTTTATTTTTATTTATTTCTAGTTTACCCAAGGATATTATTTAAAAGATGAAATTGATGAAGTGCGTATGGAGTGGGCTGATTTTGTTGGAGAATTTACCGAATGATAATGGTAAGTTTGTTACCATTTTTTTATTATTTTCATCTTGTATGAAATTTTGAGATATTTCATGTATTAGTGGTTTTTTTTTATTTTTTTATATTTTAGATCATATAGATGGAAGCCACTTGGATGCATAGATGGATAGGCTTGGTTGAGTTGTGATGATGGTAATGGAATGTTAAATATATGGTTTGTTTTGGACATTAAGACAATATAAACATTCATATTTATGTATTTTAAGACTAGTTGTAGAACATAAAATGAATGTGACATGCTAGATTGTATGACGTTGAGTTTATAATGTAATGAATATTTTTATATTTATGATTTGTGATGTTTATGATATTATAAATCGATTACATTAGAAAATAATATGAAAAAATAATATTTGTTAGACAACCATACAATAGAAAACGGAGGAAAAAAGTACTGTTACTAATTAGTACTAAAGACGACAGGAAAAATACATTGTCTATATCAGAAAAAACCATAGTCTATGTATCTGAAAGACAACACAAATTTCCTTATAGACAACGGGGAATCTCTATTGTCTATAGCTTAATAGACAACGGGGAATCCCCGTCGTCTATAGCCTAATAGACGGGAATCCCCGTCGTCTATAATCGCCCTCTATAAACTACTCAGCTATAGACTACGGGGAATTTTGTTAAATACAACACGTTTTCCCCATTGTCTATATCTGTTATTCTTGTAGTGTTTCAATTCTAATCTCAAATGAACGACCATTAATAATATTTCAAGTGTCAAAAAGAAATTGAAGCATCACAATCCAAGTCAAGTAGAATATAACGAAATACGGAAATAGTTTCGAGCATCAAGCTCATTGTATCGACACAACGTCAAAGTATTATAATTAAAACAAATAAACAAGTTTATCATGCAGCGGAATGCAGCGGAATAACGTCTCAAGTCCCACAATTACATATATGAAGATATGCAATTGCAAGCTTAAACCAAAAGTAGACTCGACTTGAAACACACTACACACCCCCGAGCATCTTCCACCACAATCATCCATGCTAACCTGCACGTTTAGAAATTCATGCAGGGCTGAGAACTTCGTACTCAGTGAAGACATGCCAAAATAATTTAAACCTTGCTCGATAGAGCTATATAATTGAACTTGCCTTGTTACTGTATCACAATTGTTAGTACAGTTTATACGTTTAACTTGTGCATGCCAAATCATTTTCTTTTCTTGAAACGACTGTGCAATCAACATATATAATTTGAATAGCAGTATGAATCAATCTACCACATAATTCTCATGTATCGAGAAGTAGGCCTCCTTCTCAAACACTGTGACCAGCCTAACCGAAGCAAGGCTCACAGTCACGTCAAACAAACAACAACACGTGTGTTCCTGTCTCACACAGGATAATAATAACTCAAGTAGATGATTAAACATACCAAACTCAGATAAAAATGGCAAGTCAATTAATTTCAAAAACTCACATAGTATGATAATAATAATCACATTCATCACTTTGTTTTTGGTTAAAAAGCCCACCTGACTGCTGAGGGGTTTGTCGGTTAACTGCTTTCTTCTCTCACTTTCACTTCTCGGTCCCGCTCGTTCCTTCAAGAACAACATATTATAAGGGCGAGACTACTTACTCGAAAACGTAACGAACTAAACTCTCGGCTGAAGGACTTCTACCTGGCTCGAGTTTCTTAACTTATCTCGACTTATCTACTCGATCTTTCTCGGTTTCTTGGTTCTATCCAATTACTAAACCAACGGACTCTCAAACTCGGATACTTGACTTAATAATATTCAAATATTTTAATAATTAAATAATCCATAAATATCAGAAAATACTATTCACATCACACGTCTCGTTTTTCTCGATTCTCGAGCTAAACAAACTCAGAAAATTACGAGATTAATTCTCGGGTTCTATCATCACAAATCATTCACAAACAAACTTTCAGATCAAGAATCGAACATTCACAAACAGGTAAACGATCGACTTCGATAAATAGATGTAAAAAGAAATTTTTTCCAAATAAATTAAAATATTCCAAAAAAATTCTAGAAAATCATATTAATTTACTTAATCACAAATGTTTACTCGGAAACTTATTCAAGACTCGATTATAACTCATGTTGACTCGACTCTGCTCGATTTATAACTTAAAAATGAAAGTTATTAGATTTAAATGAAAATAATTTCATTTTTCCTTAAAATAAATCAAGGACTTCTAATTTGGAATCAGATTTGAAATCTGGAACTCCTAATAAAAATTATTCGGAATAAAGTCTACGTCATGTTCTCATAAAATTTTTCATTACTCGGAAAATTACCAAACTTGATTAATTTTTCAAATCTTTAACTTTACAAAATTTCTCATTTCTTATTTTTAGTTCGATTTTTCATTAATAAATTTTATTACTCGATAACTTTCTCATATAATCTCGGATTCAAGAATTTGAAAAAGCTAGTTTAGTTATTTTGACTTTATCTTCATCATCAAATCATCATATTAAGCAAAACTAACATGTAACATCAAGAATCATCAACTTCATCCTCCTATTTGGTTCGAAATTTTCTAAGAAAAATCCGTAAAAAATTATGCTGCTCGTTTCTCTTATTCCATCTTCCTTCAATCATTAAACTACTCATTATCTATACTTATAACACTATTATCATTACAAAGTACAATTTCCTTCACATATATATAAATCGGTTTTTCTTAAAAAAATCAAACAATTTCTTTCTTCCATTTCTTCATTTCTTATGCATCATAAACATTCGAAATCATCATTATCATCAATAATTCCTTACTAAGAATATCATCATGCAAATATCTAATTTTTTTACCATATTTTCGGTACATACATACATATATACATCATCATCTTTCTCATTCAATCAAATACATAAAAACTCTTAGATAGTACTCTAGAACACAAATCTATCATCCAAATCATGTTTGAATCATCAACTTAAAAACACCTAAACATGCTCAAAATTTTCGGTTAATACACATACATGTATATCACAATTTTTCTTTTCCAATTTTCATACATATATACACACAAGGACCATGAATATCATACCCAAAATCAAGAATCAAAACTCTACTTCCAAGGCTCATTTTCAGCAGATTTTAGGGAGAGGGAAAAATTAATTTATAACTTCAATTTCCTTGCATAAAAATCACTCAAAAGATTAAAGATCAAAGCTAAGAGGAGAGACTTCGATTTCCGTGCTCAAGGGATCATTTTGATCGAACAAAAGAGGGAAGAAATAAGGAGATTTCTTGAGTTCTAACCACTAGAATCAAACATGAATCAAAATACTTACATAGACTCGAAGGCTTGATCGATCAAAGGGCTTCAATCCACACAACTCTAAGCTTTAAACACTTCTAGAATCGAACTCCATCCATGGCACAAAAGCTGCCAATTTTCAAGAAGAAAAGAAATAGATGAATCCTAGTCTTGAATCGATCACCATGACGAGAGGATTACAAATAACTTATTAGTTTAGTCGTTGGTGTGTGTGTGTGTGTGTTTTTGCCGAGAGGGAGAGAGAAGAGAGAGAGGTCGGTGGGAGAGAGAGATGAGAGAGAAATAATTAAGAGAGACAGAGTTTGCGTGAGAGAGAGAGAGATTTGTTAGAGTATAAGGAATTAATTGAGTTTTAGTTGCACCCAATGATCAAAAACGCGATATAAATTTCGACGGAAGAAAAAGTTATCTGGTGCAAATTAACCCTAATTTTTCAATAATCTCTCAAACGATTTAAAACTCACCATGACTCTTTCTCGATGTCGGAAAAGTTCGTTACATAGCGAAAACTCGAGAAAAGTTACTATTCATTCAAAAACGAAACTTCCCAGAATTTTCCGAAATTCACGCTCAAACTCAAACTCTTATAATCATGCTCAATCAATTCATCACACAATCAATCCGGATAACTGAAACGATAAAACTCACGTAAAGGCATTCAAGGGCATTTTAGTAATTTCACAAGAAATTTTCTTTTCTCGGAAATTTGTATCACACAAAGGATCATAATTAAGGAACATAAGTTCAATTAAGACGAACTTAAATACTTAAGAGATCGGGGTATTACACTATGCTAAACATCCTTCTACATACATCGCTAGTTCGCGTCTCATTCTTTCTCACTAGGACTATTACTTCAAATACTGGTACATCTTCGCATTTCCTGGATTCACGGTGTAAGGGTATCATGAGCTTGACTCATAATTTTCTTTCTCATCTCTTCATCATTGGCCGTGCAAATTCTACTATAGAAAGACAAAACATTGACGCTCGATTCTTGAAAGAACAATCTTGAACTCCTTCTTCTCAGATTTTAACTTCAATTTCTCCAACTTCTCATCTTTTCTATAGCAATCCACAATTTGAGATCTCATGTCTGGACAATTGCAAAGATGCAGTTTCTTGCTCCAACGAAATCAGAGGTTAAACAACTTCTATTCTCATTTTCTCTGAATCTTCTATAAATCTTTCCTCTTCCGAAAGGATAAATCTTAACTCAGAACTTTCTTTTCTACTTAGAGCATCGACCACTACATCGGCTTTTTCTGGGGTGATAATAAATCTTACAATCAATGTTCTTTACTAACTCAAGTCACCTTCTCGGCCTCGTACTTAATTCTTTTTACTCGAAAAGCTCGAAGCTCTTGTGATCAAAGAAGATTTCACACTTAACTTTATACAAATGATATCTTCATATCTTTAAAGCATGCGCTGAAGCTGCTAATTCCAAATCATGATTCAGGTTCTCCTGCTTATGATATTTGTTTTGCCTTCAAACATAGGTTATAACTTTTCCATCTTGCATTAGGACACGACCTAGTCCTTTTCAACTTCAGGAAAGGCTAACACTGGAGCTGAGGTTAGTCTCGATTAAAGACCTTAGAAACTTTTCTCACACTCTTTTGACCTACTAACTTCAAATCTTTCTTTAACAGACCAAGAGACTACGAATTTCTTGAGGTGATGTTGGTGTCTTCCACTCTTGAATTGCTTGTACTTTTGTTGAATCGACTCTGATTCCTTTGGTTCCTTCGGACGAGACAATATGTCCTAGGAAATTCATTTTTTTGGCCAGAATTCACTCTCGCTGAATTTGGCATACAACTTCTCAGCTCTCAACTTATCTAACACGATCCTAAGATGCTTCTCATGATCGGCTTTACTCCTTGAATAAACTAGAATATTGACTTTAAATACGGTCACAAACTTGTCCAAAATTTTGTGAAAGACTCGATTCATCAAGTCCATCAATGCTGTTGGAGCATTCGTCAATCCAAATGGCATCGCAACTAAGTCGTAATTTCCGCAACTGGTTTTGAAGCTATCTTTGCAACGTCTTCTTGCATCATCTTTAACTGGTGATACTCGGATCTTAAATCCATCTTAGAGAAAATATTGACTCCTTAAATTAATCGAAAAGGTCGTCTATCCTACAAAGGATACTTGTTCTTGAGCGGAATCTCGATAAGTTCTTGGCTGTCAGTACGCATCTTTAGACTATCGTCCTTCCTCTTCATAATAGAATTGGGGCTCCACACGGGGTTGCACTTGGTCGAAAGGAATCTAAATCTAAAAACTCCTATAACTGAATCTTTAACTCTTAAAACTCCTTTGGTGCCATCTTGAACGATGCATTTGAAATTTAGGCTGCTCTGGGCTCTAAATCAATCGTGAACTTCAATTGCTTATCGAGCGACGTTACTTCTTGAAAAACATCTTCATACTCTCTGACTACTGCTACGTCTTTGATACTCAACTCTTGCTTCTTATCTTTATTATGATACACAAGTGTATCCTTTCTCTTCATTAACTTCTCTGCTATCTTGGACGAAATAATCTGCATTCTTTATTTCCTTCTTATTTTTTATTACTATGAACTACGATTGGCTCGTCTCCTCAATTAATTAATCTATACTAAATTATCCATGTCCCAAATTTAATTTTGATTCAAGGACTTAGCGGATAACTTAAGACTGAAATTCTAAATTCGAGAAAACGCGCAAAACTATCGTAGTCTTACCTAAAGGGGTCGACACTCTAAACTCTAGATTCCATTCTTCTCTAACTAGGCCAAGGGTATCTACGCAAGCACTTGTTATAAACGAATGCGGTGCAACAATTTCAAATTGGCATTGATGAGTCCATATTTTGTGTCTTTTTAGTGTCTGCCTTAGGTAGATTACATCGAGTCTTTATGTGTGTTTTGTCTAGTTTTTGTGTCTTGGAGGAGGGTGTTTGCTTCCTTGCACGTGGAAACTGGGCAACACAAGAATAAAAAACATCATTTCTGAAAGCACGACAGGCAGAGCTATATTGGTCAAGACAGATAAGAGGAGTGCTTTGGTCAGAAGGCGAGTTTCTCTCCTAGGTCTAGAAGGATAAGGAAAAGATGATCTAACTTAAATATCTTTCCTTATCTGACTAGATTTAGGATCCGCAAGGGATCTCTTGGAGATAGATGTGACTTGCAATGTTGGGGTCGAGTTTATCAAGTATTACTTGCATCCCAAGGTAGCTCGTGGATTCTTTCCATGTCAAGGGCCGGGGGCCCAAATCCTAAGCACTCACCTATAAATATTGAAGCCGTGCTGCTGTGAAGGACGCCGTCTTTTATGCTTTTATTTCCTGTATTCCATTGAGAGTTTGGGAGGAGAAAAACAAGTCCTGCGGACATACTTTTATTCGTGTTTTGTTCGATCGACACTTTTGGCTGACTTTGCTATTTACATACTTCGTAAGTTTAATATAGTTCTTCTTATGAATTCTTTAATTTATTGTGTTCATTGTTTTATAGTTATGTTTTAGCTAAATTCTTATACTTGATCTGGGCAAGATAGTTAAGTGATTACTTATGCTTGAGATGTTTAATTTGTGCTAGATAATTGCATGCATGTGTTCCCGATATGTTAATGAGCTTGTTCAAATATGAGATAATACGACTAAGAGATTAATAGGCCGTTAATCACTTAGGACATATTAGATCACCAATCAATTAAGAAGTAGGAGTGTTTTCCATCATCTTCTTGATTAAGATCGATTAACATTAGAGGAAGGTATCTACCCTATTAGGCTGGACGTGATGATTCCTTGTTGGGCCTTTCTAAAGATAAATGCTCCTTGGGCAAGAAACTGAACAATGACTCTGACAGAGTTATTGCCCAAGGTAGGGAGCTGGACGAGCGTCGCCAACTAAGTAAGGATAGGTAAGGGAAGGGTTTGTTGAGAGCGTGATGAGTAAAAAGGGATCTCGGCATTCAAGTCCTATAACTAACGATGCATGCATGTAATGAATATATTTGAACTAATGACCAAGCTAGGGTTTTCACTTAACAATTTCTTAGTCAAGATCAAGTCCTTTTTATTATTGACCAAGTTACCTGTTTACTTTTCAGTGTTTAATTGAGTTCTCAAATTGGGCAAGAGAGCCCTAGTGACCAAGATAGCAAAGCCAAACTTTCTGAACAGGTGGAAGAGGTTTCAAGAGACAGTGACAATCAACTCCTTGTAGATCGACCCTGTACTTACTTGCTAACTATATAGCTGTGAGGATAGGCTACAAATTTATTTTGAGAGTGCGAACGATAGCCTCGTCAGGCATACCTCGTTGGCGGCTCAAACCTACGAGATTTTTGTTGGTCCTTATCTTCGACTTCCTGCTCCGTCGCAATAATTCTCTGATGGCTCGGCTAGTTCTACTGAGAAGGCTGCTGCCTCTTCTGCTGCGGTTGATGCTGTCTCTTTTCATATATCGTCCTCTTACTCTGGTGATTTCCACCACTCCACTTTTATTTTCTTTTCATTCTCTAGCCGTGAGGGAAGGGCTGAGGGGTTGAAGCTTTTGTCACATGTCCTTGAAATTGAGGAGGCACTGATGAATGCAATCCTTTTTCTGGCGGCATGGCCAATGCTACATCTAGGGCTCGGTTTAAACTTCGGCAGAAGTCATACCACTCTGACTTGCAGGGATTTATTCGAATATCGCGTCTCAAAATAGCACAAAACAATTCGCACATCTTCTCGTCCGTATTCACCTTGTTGGGGCGAAACGAGGTAACTCACAAAACTTATGATCGTACTCGGCTACTGTCTTTCTCAAACTCGCGAATTCATTCGCTTTTTGCTCTCGATAACTTCTTGTTACGTAGTTCTCAAACAAGGCTTCTTTAAACTACTCTTAACTTGTATTCTCGAGCTCTTCAGAAAGATTCGTCCTCTAATAGCTTCCCACCAGTAATCGGTCGATCTCTTTGACCGATACGCCATGCACTCAAGACATTCTCGATCTATCTAATGAAGAAATTTGAAGATTCGCTTAATAGAACAAATCTAGTCCTCAAGTTTGATAGGACTATCTTCATCGTCAAATGTCGGCGGATTTCGTTGAAGAAAAAATTCTTTGATTCTCTGGTCATTTTGAAAAGACATGGTTGGCTCCCGTTACTTTTCCTCAGCTCTACTTGTGTTTCATCTTCTTCTCGGAGGCATTCAAAAGGAATGTTGAACTAGGGAAACTCAAATCTTTTCGCAAAAACGAAACTAACTCAAACTAAACTCTTCTCGACTTCTAAACTCTTTCTTTATTCAAAGGTAAAAAATTCTCAAGTAATACTCGATATGTATATATAAACTTATCAGAAGCAATTACTTTCTCAATCAAAGCAGATACTCATGCAATTGCACTAAAATTTTTCTCAATTTAATCATTTAAGTATTTACTCATAATCAATCTTATCTCAAACTTAACTCAAGTATTTACTCATAATCATTATCTCAAACTTTGGCATAAAAAGCAAATTTTCAGACATATGCAATAACTGAAACTCAATCATTTAATCACAATCATTTTCTCAAATAGTGTGGCGAACGGCCATTTAAATAATTCAAAACTCAAGCATGGATTTAGCAATAAACTCAAACTAATAGCTCAAATTCTTCCTTAACTTATTCTCAGACCTCATACTCAAGAAGTTGATTAATAACCTAGATTAATAGACTCGACTATCAACTCAAACCTTATCTCAACATTACTTTCAAAATCATTCCCAAGGACTCAATTATTAACTCAAGCTCAAGGATAGAACACAAAGGCTGAGTTTTAATGAACTAACGATCTCTTTTCTCTTATTATCGGATGATAGCCTCTTTTGAGGACTTGTACCAAAATAGGGAGATAACAACAAAGGTTAACCCTAACATCAACTGGATGTTCTAAATTTCTTAAAACATACAAGATACGAGCTACCGTTTCATGTCCGACTCGACTACTATACTTGTCATCAACTCTCACAATATTCATCTCGAACATCGAATACGTAGAGATCAACTCTTATCCATAAAATAAAGATTACTCAATTTTCCACAGCTTCCTAAACCGAACCCTAAACATCATTCTCGATGAAGTTATCATATTCATCGTCTTTTGATGGTGGTTGGCGTCTCCTCGAAACATCCAAGATCAGTTACAGAGGCTGTCCACGGTGAACTCTTGCTGCCGTACTCCTCGTCTTTGTAAGTTACTCCGATATCTTTCACTTCTCGTCATCCCACAGAGGGGTCTCGTTATTGTTATCGTAGCATAGGAGGTATGCAGATACGTCGATGTCTTCCATGAGCTCTAGCTCTAATTCCTAACTCGGCCTCAAAATGGCGTCTGAAAGTCTGGAAATTGAATACAAAAATAGTTGATCGAAATGAGCTGGAGTGGCCTGTATCTATCGTTGCTTCTGCAGAGGAGTGCTCGAAAGGCTCGTCATCGTCGCTTCTTTATGACTCTCACGGGAGAGTAGGTGCTGATATGATGCATGAATGCCTTTAACTTATCGTACAAGAAAAGTAAGACTCAGAAAGGATCGTACGAATCGTCGGGCTTCGTAGCTATAGAGTTAGCCAAGGCAGGGAAGTCCGGAGGAAAGGGACTGATCAAAAAAACAACTCTTGATTATTTGTTGAATTGAAAGCTTAGCATTCGACATGGGTAAGGCGAAGGAGGAATAAAAAATCAAATGAGGTTGTCCTGAGACTAAGGCTCGAAACTGAGTTTACTTAGCTCAGTAGAAGGTTGAATGGTTCATATAATATTCCGATTTTCTAAGTCTTAATTAATCGTCCTAATAATTCTTAAGTGTACCTAAGTGCATATTAAATATGTTTATATGTGATTACGTGCAATTTTTTTTTGTGATAAAAATTTTCTAGAAATAAAATTTCTCGTGAAATTAACAAAATGCCCTTGAAGGGCAAAAACATAATTTTCTCATTTTGGTGATTCAAAATTAAGATTTGAAGAGTTATATGAGCTTATGAATGAGAAATAAAGCATGATTTCGAATTTCGGAGAATTCTGAGGTGGTTGACTTTTTGATGAGTAGTAACTTTAACCGAAAAATCAACTCTTCGTCAACGGACTCCGAATCCAGTCTATTAGTGTCATTGGAATCTAGAATTTATCTTAAGACCATTAATGCATGTTTAAGGATTTTCTGAGTTCGTTTGAGTCGAGTTTGAAATTTTTATTTCGATAGAAGTTAATATGAATAGTAACTTTTTACGTTTTCTTCGTTATTCGGAATTTGCCCGTGAAAGTTGATTTCTTCCGAATCTAAAAACTATTTCATGACTAAATACGCTAGTTAGAGTGAAATCTCAAGTCTAGAAAGTGTCGAAAAGAGAGATTTAAGTTGGTGATGATTAATGATTAAAGTGGGGATATTTTGCACTGGAAAACTTGTCTTTCCGGCAATTTTTATCGCACAATTTTTGTATGGGTGTAGCTCTTTCTCTCCTTAAATTACCTTCCCCACTCTCACTTGCCTCACTCTCTCTCACTCTCTCTTTTCTCTCTCGTAACCTCACTGTCACTCTACGCTCTCTCTCTCCCCTATATCTCTTTCACCTAACCCACATAAACACACACTAAAGACAGCCATTGTTGGCAGCCATGGGAGCTGGTTTTGAGCTTGAAATCAGATGGAAATCGAGCCCTCGATCACCTTTCCTTCCCGAAGACAAGTAAGATCATTGATCTCAATGTCTTGGTGCTCACATTAGGCTCGGAAAATTCTTCTTTCTCCCTCTATTTGGTTCAACTTTTATGGTGTTCTTGGGTAGAATTTTTTATCTTTTTATCTCTAGCATGAATCCGTAATCCTTGCATAAATTCCATGTATCAATTGAGAAAGAAAATCCTTGATCACCAATTTTTGGCTAATATCGAAAATTTTGTATTAATTTAGGGGTTTTTGAGTCTTGATTTCCATCATGAATTTGATGATGGAAATGAGTTCTAGAATTTAATCTAAGCATATATATGTGATCAATTTGATAAAATGATTTTGTATGCTTACGGGTCTTGAGAATTGAAGGTTTTAGAGTGTAAGAATTAGGAGTTTTCATGCTATGTTCTTGGTGATTAAATTGAGGCCAAATGGCCTGTAAATTCACCAACTTGTTCTGAATTCCGGTTTGGCCACCGTGAGGTCGATTTTGGCGAATTAATTCCCGAACTCTTGATTTGATTCAATGTGCTACCGAAATAGGTTTCCGGCGACGTCGATGATGACATGGAGGCCAGAAAAACCAGTGTGGACACGCCAACAGTTTAAATGAAACGACGTCGTTTTTGCCTTCTTTAAAAAATAAAAATAAAATAAATTTAATTAAAAAATATAAATAAAATAAATTTAATAATTTTTTTTTTCTCTTTCTTTGCCTTTTTTTTCATCCCCAACCCGTCTGCAACTCGTCCATCACCGCCCTACTCACCACGGCCATAGGCTCCACCACAACCCTATCCTCCACCGGCCCCTTGTACACATCCTTCCTCACCATCACTGCCGGAGGCGGCCGAGGGTCCTCATTCTCCGGAACCCACCACCGACCCGACCAGGACTCCTCTTACTCTGCCCAGCTCCACCGCACTCGTTGTTGCCCCGTCCTCGCTACCTGGCTCTATTAGGCTTGGCTTTAATGAGTTTTTATGATCCTATCTAAAATATACACTAGCTACATCACAAATATTGAATATTAGTGTTAGATTAATGTTCCTAATGTTGAAATTAAGATGAAATAATTTGGATTGAACAACAGCTGGAAGGACAGGAATCCGAAACTCTGCAAAATTGATGTATACAAAGATGATTCTACGTTATTGTACATGACTTAACAAAGAAGATTCTCTCGGTTTCTGCAAAACTGTATACTTCACTTCAATTCTATACATCGCGCTCCCTCAAAGATGATGAGTGCTTATGACTCCTCTAACTCCCTGATGAACTCATATTTGTGTCCATCTTTTCTTGTGTTTTTCTCGTGCTTTTTAGTCTTTATTGAGTCAAAGTGTGTCTGGAAGGACACAAAGTCGAGAGATGGTGTGCAGGGAAGAACAGGTGGGATCTTGGGCAAATTCGGTGGAAAATCTGTTGTTGAGATGCTAAGATGGCGATACGATGCAAATGGGCAAAGGGTTGGAAGCTTGTAGCTGGGCAACATCGTTATATTCAATCTACAAGTCAGGAAGTACCTCCCCATATCCTTGAAGCCAACAGACAGAGTACCCGGAGGAGCCAGGATCTTGGTCAACATAGAAAGCAATACACGATGCAGACAGAGAAGGCAAGATGTGAGTCGAAGCAGCAACAGATTTCTTTTCTTCCAAGGAAGAGGATAAGGATCGAAGATTTCTTTCCTTATCCTAGCTGAACCTAATCAAAGAAGATATCTACCATGCAAGGGAAGTAAATCACAGCTGCGTGGATAAGAGAGAAGGCTGATATGCATGGAAGGAGTCCTTTTGCAACAAGGAAACTTCTCTAACCCTAATTTCCATCGCCTATATATATGGCCGACTCACATTGAATAGGGGAGTTCGGATGCGATTTTATTAGCTTAAGTTCTACATTCTAAGTTTGAGAGAGCGAGAGGAAGAAACAAGTCCTACGGACAATTTATTTTTACGTTCGTTATTTTCTGCATTAGTTTAGTTGTTGGCTTGAAGCCAAGACCTTAGTTGCTGACGTACGCTTTTTAGCAGCAACCCTTTCCAGTTTTATGTTAAGTATGATTTCCCTTATTTGTTTTGTGTTCTTATTTAAAATTATGTCTAGCTAAATTTATTGTTTGGGTTGGATGTAGATGATGTGATCGTGAATTACTCGTTCTAAACTCGTGAGGTCTAATTGTGTGAGTTCGTTATTTGATTTTATTCCCGAAACACTTAGGATTAATTCTAGACTTAATTAATATTGATATATACTTGATCACCATCTAGATATTGAGATTAAGTCATTAACAAAAATTGGGATCAAACTCGAGAGTGTCTCTCGTGCCCAAGAAGGTAAAGAGTGTTGGAGAGCAGTCGGTATTGACCTACCTGTTGACTGTCTTGGGTCTGTTTATTCTTAATGCCTCTTGGGCAGCATCATTACTGAAGTGTCTTTGTGACTTTGTTGATCAAGAGAGGAGATTTTGCCTTCTGGTCAAGATCTGTAAAATTGGATAGACATAGGTTTGGTGTGTTTATATCGTGACTTCGTGACCTTTAGGGTATAAACTAATTTTTATCTTAAACCAAGTAATGAGATCGTGTAATTGAATATCTTTACACCAATGAACGAGTAATGAGTAATTAAGATCATTGATTCGAAATCCAAACCAAACTTCTTTGTTATTTGATATTTCACTTGTTGAGTTACAGGATATCGAAATACGTTTCTGTCAAAACCCCTTTTGTTGAGCACTACCTGAAGAGCAGATCTACACCAAGTCCCTTGGGATCGATCCCACTTGCCATTAACTACTACCTTGTTGGGGAAGAGGTGTTTTATAAATTTATTTGTGCGAAGAGTGTAACGACAGCGCTTCGTCAAATTAGCGCCATTGCCGGGGACTTGGTTTTAAGCTAGTTTTGCTCATCTGGCTTGAGTTGAGCACGGTTTATGCCCAAGCCACATCTACGGAGTGACGAAGATCCACAAGATCACGGTGTTTGCCCGGAGGTGATAGCTAGGAGAAATCGAGCAGAACAACGCGAGAAGAAAAGAGATCTGGAGGAAGGCGTCAACGAACCTTCAGAGTCTGAGAGCTTGACAGACGATCAGGATACTAAGCAAGAAGACGATTCTTGCTCAACAGTGAGTACAGACAGTGAGGAGTCAACATCAAGTTCAGAAGCAGAGACATCAACAACTATGGCAGGACAACAAGAGAGAACCATCCGTCAGATTATGTTCCCTGACGACAAGGGAATCAGACCTTCAAGTATCTAGTTTCCCACCATCATTGGCAACTGGGAGCTCAGACATTCGCTGATTCAGATATTGCCCAAATTCAGCGATCACCCCGGAGAAGATCCTCAGACCCATCTTAAAGACTTTGAGATGGCGATCAGCACTTTGAGGAACAATGCCCATGCTGACCGAAATGGCAACAATAGGAACAATGAGGCACGAAATGTTATTCGTAATGACAACAATGAAGGAGAGCAAGTTCCTGCCCAAGATACGTTTCCTGACTACGTAAGGCTACTTACGTTCCCGTTCTCACTACTTGACGGATCATGTGAGTGGCTTTACACCTTGATAGAGGGAAGCATCGACACCTGGAAAAAGTTGCAGCAGACTTTCCTTGACAAGTACATACCTGTTGGCCGGATACAAAGTGGGAGGAATGCCATTTCCTCGATCAAAATGGATGGAAGTGAGTCGTTGTATGAATATTAAGAAAGGTTCAAGAAGTTGATAGCAAGATGTCCTCAACATCGGATTGAGGACATTGACTTGATTGAACATTTCTTAAAAGGATTAAGAGTATCTGAGAGGAAGTGGATCATTGCAGCTTGTGGGGGAGCAATAGTCAATCAATCGCCAGCTGAAGTGTTCAAGAAAATAGCTTCTATGGCCGATCAATCGTGATATGAAGATAATATCCCAAGAGGGGGGGATATGAAGGCAGCAAGGGAAATTCCGATAACTTGATCAGCACCATGAAAGACTTCATGGCCAAGATGAGTGGTCAAATGGAGGACTTGAAAAAGAAGGTAGATGGCACGGAAGTTCACAAAGCTGTGAAGAAATGCGAGGTGTGTCAGGCAACATCCCATATCACCTCGGAATGTCCCAGTTGGTTCGTGGAAGAAGGAGAGGAGGTGAAGGCAATAGGTTAGAACCAACAAGGTGGTGGTCAACAAAGGTTCCAATATGGCAATAACAACAACTATGGCAACAACTTCGGCTATAGGCAGAATCAGCACGAGAACCTGAGGTATGGCAACAGCCACTATCAAATGCATCCGCCCACCAACAACCACAACAGCCTGTTCAACAGCAATATATGCCTCCACCTCAACAACAGCCTGAACAACAACATAACTATGTTCCTCCACATCGAGAACCAGCAAAAACGGAGTTCATGAAGGATACCATTGATAGGTTTACCAACGAGATCCAAAGGCTTAGAAGGAATTTTGAGAACTTTCAATTAGAAAGTCGAGGTCAATCGAATAACCTTCAAGCTCAATTAACTCACATAAACCAGACTCTGTCAAAGCTTGTATATGACAAGAGTGGAAGGCTTCCTGCCCAAGTGGAGGTTAATAAGGAGCAAGTCAATGCTGTGACTTTGCGAAGCGGTAAGGATTTGTCGGAGGTGCGGTCCAAGACCCAACTCAAGGGACCTGCTCGAGTAGAAGAAACTAAGATGAGCTCAGGAGATATCAATGACCTCTATGTAGAGTTGAAGGCAAAGCATGAAGAAGGGATAAAGTCCAATAAGAACCCTGTCTTCGATAATGAGAAGGATGAAGCCTTGTTTAATTATGTGAAGATGGAGAGATCAAAGCTGGGGTTTGATAAAGATGACGTGTTGTTGGACTCTTTGAAGGCTGAAACAGAAGTAGAGGCTTTGGCCAAGAGGACCGTTCCTCACACTGCTAAGGCAAAGATCCCGTATCCAAGATGTTTTGCCCGCGATCGTGATCAAAAGGGGTTGGAGGACATGATGGAGGTGTTCAAGAAAGTGGAGATAAACCTGCCACTATTGATGGCATTACAATCCATGCCAAAGTATGCAAAATTTTTGCGAGAGATGTGCTTGAAGAAGACCAAGTACCCAAATAATGCCCGTTTCTATGTAGAGAACGTGTCAGCACTAACGAATTCCCACATCCCGATCAAGAAGAAGGATCCTGGCATGTTTGCCATCCCATGCACAATTGGTACTACGTCAATACCCAAGGCGATGCTTGATCTAGGAGCTTCGATAAATGTAATGCCAAGGTCCATGTTCGACGAGATGAGGTTTAGACCTCTTTCTCCTACCCGTGTTGCCATTCAATTGGCGGACTTATCCACAGTCTACCCCGATGGAGTTTTGGAGGACGTGTTGGTCAAGGTGGGGGATCTTCTGTTTCCAGCCGACTTCTATGTTCTTGGCATGGGAAAGAAAGCAATCAAGAATCCAGTGATCTTGCTCGGGAGGCATTCTTGATAACAGCATGCACCAAAATCGATTATGATACAGGGAGATTAACGGTTCAAGTAGCCAGAGAAGTAGTTGAGTTTGATGCTTATCGGCAAAATCAAGATGATACCATGGAGCACCTCAACACCCTAAACGCATGTGATAAGCAATTGGAGACATTGAACAGCTTAAGATGCTGCTTTGAAGAAAACGAGGACGCAATCCAGGCAGAACTCAATCTAATTCAGGGTCTTGACCTGGATGTCGACCAGCATGAGGACAATGAGGAAAACGGTGCCTTGATGGAGTTCTACGAAGGCGATGAGTACAAAAGTGATAAAGATTTATGGGAGGAGTCAGTCCATGGACATAGTTTCGACTCCACCGATGAAGACTACAGCACGGATGAGGAGTTCGAGGATAATAACACTCCTAAAAACTTCCATGGAGATGAAGACGAGTTTGATGAGGAACTCGAGGAACTACCCCTTGATGAGACCAAGAAGTTAGTAGAGGAATTTTGGCAACAGACAGTTCTTAAGGAGGATGCCGGCTTGCAGACAGAAGAGGATCTTGTCCAGAACGATGAACTAGCAGATGTGGAAGAATGCAAGTATGCTAGATTCCGGGCAACATGCAACCTCAAGGGTTTGAACCACTCAACATCCCTAAATTGAAGTCGGAGGACAGGTTGATGCCATCACTGCAAAAGGCCCCTACATTGGAGCTGAAACATTTGCCCAAGCACCTGAAATACATATATCTCGGCAAGAACGAGACTTTGCCCGTGATCATATCATCCGAGCTGTCGAGCATGGAGAAGGTTCGAGCTGGTGAGGTGCTGAGCAAATATAAGGAGGTAATAGGGTGGACCTTGGCTGACATCAAAGGCATTAACCCTTTGGACTGTGTTCATCACATTTTTCTTGAGGAGGATGCTGCCCCCGTAAGGGATCCACAAAGGAGATTGAATCCCGCCATGAAACAAGTGGTAATGAAAGAGATACTTAAGCTTCTTGACTTGGGGATCATCTACCTCATGTCCGACAGCCGGTGGGTGAGCCCTGTGCACGTGGTGCCCAAGAAGTCAGGAATCCAAGTTGTTGAGAACGAGAAAAACGAGATGGTGGCCATGAGATTGCAAAACGGATGGCGAGTGTGCATAGATTACCGGAAGATAAACCAAAAGACAAAGAAGGATCACTTTCCTTTGCCCTTTATTGACGAGATGCTTGAGAGGTTAGCTGGTAATGACTATTATTGCTTTCTTGACGGTTATTCTGGTTACATGCAGATCTAGGTTGCTGACGAGGATCAAGGCAAGACCACCTTCACATGTCCGTTTGGCACCTTTGCATATAGGAGGATGCCGTTTGAGTTATACAATGCACCAGGGACGTTTCAAAGGTGCACGATGCACATTTTCTCAGACCTACTTGAAAAGTGCATCGAAGTCTTCATGGACGACTTTGCCGTCTACGGCAAGACCTTCGAATCATGCCTTAACAACTTAGATCGAGTTTTGAAGATATGTGTTGAGAAAAGCCTTGTATTGAACTATGAGAAATGCCTCTTCATGGTGAGAGAAGGAATTATTCTAGGGCATGTCATTTCAGGGAAAGGTATTGAGGTGGACAAAGCCAAGATCGACATTATTGCCAAGTTACCATACCCAAGATCTATGAAGGAATTGAGAGGATTCCTAGGGCATGCTGGATTCTATAGAAGATTTGTCAAGGATTTTGCCAAGATCGCCCAACCAATGACGAGACTACTTTAAAACGATGTACCATAGGAGTTCAATAAAGATTGCAAGAAGGCGTTCCATGCCTTGAAGGAGAACTTGATCACCACCCCCATTATCCAACCTCCGGATTGGGGGATGCCTTTTGAATTAATGTGCGATACCAGTGGTTATGCCGTGAGAGCAGTTCTTGGGCAAAAACAAGGAAAGGAGAGCTATGTCATCTATTATGCTTCCAAGATGTTGAACCCGACCCAATGCAATTATGCCACTACGGAGAAGGAGTTGTTGGCTATTGTCTTCGCCTTTGAAAAGTTTAGATCCTATTTACTTGGAGGCAAGACCATAGTGTACACGGACCACGCGGCGTTGAAGTACTTGTTGAGCAAGAAGGAATCCAAGCCAAGATTGATTAGATGGATTCTTTTATTGCAGGAATTTGACATAGAGATCAAGGATAAGAGTGGTGCCCAGAACCAAGTTGCTGACCATCTAAGTCGAATCCTCCAGCCTGATGATGGGGTGCCGATAAAGGAGACCTTTCCCAACGAGCACCTAAGTCTTGCCTAAGATAAGCCATGGTACGCTGATATCGTGAACTACTTGGTGACTGGAGAGATACCCTCCGACCTTGGGCGTTATCAAAGGAACAAGCTTAAACACGAGAGCCATTTCTATATTTGGGACGAGCCATATTTATGGAGGGAATGTGCGGACAAGATAATAAGAAGGTGTGTCGAGGATAAGGAGCAAAGAAGCATTTTTTAGCATTGCCACAACAAAGAATGCAGAGGACATTTTGGGCATCAACGAACTGCAAGGAACGTTTTATGAGTGGGTCAAGATGTGCGAGAAGTGCTAAAGGGAAGGCAACATCATAAGAAGAAACGAAATGCCCATGATACTGATCATGCCCGTGGAGGTGTTCGACATATAGGGCATGGATTTTATGGGACCTTTGCCGAGTTCCAAAGGCAACAAGTACATCATATTGGCAGTAGACTATGTATCGAGGTGGGTAGAGGCTCGTGTTTCCAAGAAAGATGATTATAAGGTGGTTTCCAACTTTTTGAGAACTCAAATTTTCAGTAGGTTTGGTGTACCTCGAGCTATAATTAGTGATCAAGGTTCTTATTTTTGCAATGCAACGGTGACCACCTTGTTCAAGAAGTATGGAGTTACTCATCGTGTGTCAACAGCCTACCACCCACAAGCCAATGGTCAAGCGGAATTGTCCAATTGAATAATCAAGACGATCTTAAGGAAGACCGTGGGCACCACAAGGAAGGATTGGAGTATGCGCCTCAATGATGCCTTGTGGGCGTATAGGACTGCTTTTAAGACATCTTTTGGCATGTCCCCTTATCGCATGGTCTATGGCAAAAGATATCATTTGCCCGTGGAGCTGGAACACCGAGCACATTGGGTTGTTACCATCTCAACCTCGATTGGAACGAGGCAGGGAAATCAAGGAAGCTCGAAGGCCTATCTTGGGTAAGAACAGTTTGTTGATGGGGAACCATCTGGGTTCCCTGTCGAGGAGGACCTCTGACTTCTAAGGAGGGGGGTGTCGTGCCCAAGACCTTAAACGGGGCGCTGTCCAGGAGGCAACTTGGTTAGTATTTTCTTTTTAGTACTTTCTATTTAATTTTTGTTTTTATTCGTTTTTATTTTCGTAAAACTTATTGAAAATCCAAAAACATTAGTTAGTTTTTATTCATAGTATTTTATTTTGAAGCATTTTATTTCGAATCTAACCATTGGAAAGAGTTGTTTTCGGAGTATATTTGTGTTTTGAAGTGTTCAAGAGATGTTGAGCAAGATGCAGGATGTTGGACATGAACCACGATGGAGAAGTAAGTGGGGTGTCGAGCAGAGGTTTTGGGCACGAACCAAGTTGTTGGTCAACGACTTCCTAAGGCGGTTACTGTAACCCTTAAAAACCGCGCCCTATATACCTATCTCAACACGTCTCTACCACCCCACTACCCAATTTGAATTTAACTTCCCTGCAACCTCTTATCTTCTCTCTATTCCCTCTCCAACAAAACTCCCAAACCCTTTTACCATGGTGTCCACTCGGCCAAGAAACAAGCTAAACAAAATCCCTACCGAACCAACATCGACCTAACCGCCAGCAACCCTACCACCACTGCCACTACAATGCCCAAAACCACCACCAAAAGAAAACTTCCCATGGATCCCGCCAAACCCTCTGCCGACTAAGACCCCTCCGTCACCATCGGGTCGAGCAAGCCCAAGAACCCATCAGTTGATGTTGCACTCATGATGAGCAATGAAAACCTAAGCTTGATGGACTAGGCGGCAAAGCAGCCAGAGGAGGAGACTCAATCAAAGCCCGTGTTTAAGGAGAAAGAACTGGAAGAAGAAGTAGAGGAGGAAGAAGATGACGGGGAGGAAGGACAGGATGAAGATGGTGAATGGGAAGGCAACAATGGTGAAGGCGATAATGGTGAGGATGACATTGATGAGGCAATTGAAGCAGAGGCAGCAAGGCTAGCGTCGGAGGCGAAGACCAAGGCTAAGGAAAGCCCGACGAAGACGAAAAGCCTCTGACTAGCCAGCAAACGGCCCCACACTGGGAAAGACGCACCGGAGAAGAAGCATAAATCTACCGCTTCAGACACCGGGTCTATCCAGCTGTCGATCTCGAAGGGGATAGTTGTTGGAACTCTGTCCAGGGTTAGTGAGGAAGAAAAAAGGGATGATTCTTAGGAAGAAGATGATGAATACCAATCGACACCGACAAGCGGCAATATCAGGAAGAAGAAGAAGGGCGTCACGGTGGTGACGTGTAGAAAGCCCAGGGACTGGAAGGTGATAGCACCTAGGGTTCTCGACTTCAAACTATACGAGGACCTGGGTGTTGTCCAAGAAGTGAGGAAGTTGTTTGAGGGGATAGGTTGGAGTCAGTTTTTGGAGCGGCCGGTGGAAGTTTATGAGGAACAAGTTAAGGAGGTGTACAGCACAGCAGCAGTGACAAGTGATCCCAAGTCTGGGGTGAGCACTATCTCCTTCTCGCTTTTGGGCGAGAAGTAAGACTTTCAAGTTAGTGCCTTAAACCAGATTTTAGGGTTAGTGAGTCTGAGGGACTTGGGCAAGAAGGAATTCATAGAAGCCAAGAAGGTGGTACCACCTTCTAGAGATGCAGCCTATCAGGAGAAGTGGAAGGAGATTGGAAATGGAGCACCATAAAATGGGGGCAACAACAAAGGAACGGAGTTGAAGACCCATGCTTTGAGGCTTTGCCATTGCATCCTTGCTTACAACTTGTATGGCAAGAATGATAGCGGCAACACCTTAAGCAACAAGGAGTGGTACCTTCTGTGGTGTATGCACACTAAGACCAAGGTCAACTTCGCAGCCTTCCTTGGGGAGCAGCTCAAGACGGTGCTGGCAAAGTAGGCTCTAGGATGCACATGTGGACACTTCGTGACAGCTTTTGCGAAGGGAGTTGGTGCCTATGACGAGATAAAGGGGAAGCCGGTGATAGTGGTCAACAAGTTGGTAGAAGCTGCCTTGAAGAAGATGAACGATATTGAGTTAGTGTAGGTTTTTGTTTTTTTGCTTTTGTGTAGAGTCTTTGATTTGTGTTTCATTTTCTGTTGTGTCTTGTTGATCGAGAAGATGTTCTTATTGTCTTTACCCACAATTTGCCCAGCAAATTGTGTGGTGAAGATCTCAGAATTCCCTTCTCGGCTGTGTGTGTAAATATTTGTTGAGTCGGTTTTTGTTTTATGTTCACTACGCCAAAAATGCTCATAGATAACGGATAAAATCCGTTATCTATCTGCAAAAACGTCCGTCAAGTATAATGGTGTTATCTATGTGGCGCTCATAGATAACGGATATTTATCCGTTATCTATGTTGAAATACATAACGTTTTTTTTAATAAATAACGTTAGAAAATCCGTTATCTATAAGTCTATACATAACGTTTCTTACCGTTATAAAAGATCATAAATATCCGTTGTCTTTATCTTTATTGATAACGGTAATTTTCATATACATTACACTCTTTTTTCTGTTATCTGTATCTTTATACATAACGTTTTGTTCCGTTATGAAAAATTATTTTTCTCCGTTATCAAAGGTTTGTTAGATAACGGTCATTTTTTTTAGTATCGTTGTGTATGCTATAGACAGATTCATATATATAATTTTTTTTGCAATTAAAATTGACCTAAAACAACAAAATAATAAAAACCATCCGTAAATCATGTCGTATATCATCCAAAATATTCATACAATCATCATCCAAATATATTTAATATTCTACACATGTTTTATCAAATGTATGTCCAAATAAAGATAACAACTGCAACTAGCTAGCTAGGCCTAGAAAATCCGAACAACGTTCCTACGAAGTTGAGAGGCGCTAATGCATTCAACTCAACTGCTCAACTGCAATTTTGTTCACATACCTGGTGACATAAAAAAGTATAAAAACTTCATGAATCGTAAGAAATCAAACTAATTTCATCATGTATGCTACATCAATGAACCGACAATGTCTATTATAAACTAACTCGTGAACAAAAAATTAATTAAATGAAGAACCAAATGCAATCAGTCATCTTCACCGAACTATCCAAGAAAAACTAAATGAAAAATAATTAGACTGTCTCAAGCAAAAAAAAAAAACTTTAAACAATATACCTATCAATGCATGATTTATCACACAGGTTGCCCATTCTTCTTGAAACTCGTTGAGTTTAGCTTGAGAATAAGTTTTGACATCCTTAAACCACAAATACAAACAATAACATAAGTATATTTAGTAATAGCTACTAATACTATATTATACAATATTGAAGTATATATATTTTTAATACCAATAACGGCAATTGAAAACTTAAGGATGCAGCATTTTCAAATCTTGTGATAATATCTCTCATAAACCGCATCACATAATAGCCACATTGCTTATCATCAGGTTGCATAGGACCCTTTAATTATTATAGAAATAAAATGTTAAGTGATTAATGTAATTAACAATTTGGTTTTAAATCTTTGATCAACTCTATGAAGGATCTATGAGAATGATTTTAGATGCATGGAGACATTATCTAATCAAATGAACTAATTTGGAATACAATAAATATATATGCTTCATGCATGCTTCTAAATCTGCCCTCAACCACCAAAGTCCACTGATTTCTTGTAGGAAAAATATGTTATTGTAAGTGAGATCAGTCAAGAAACAACAAACCGAAGAGAATCATGCTGTGACAGCGCCAACAAGTGCTAGTGCTCTACAGAAACTACTCTTCAGACTCTGGCAAGATAGAAAGCCTTCTACACGATCCAACGGATTTAAGTGAAACGGAATTCGTGATGTAAGTTATTCCAAAAACTAAATGCAATGAAATTTCATAGCAGACAAGGAAGAGAGAAGGTAGCTGACCTCCAACCTAATCTACCAAGTCGATGCGAACAAGGTTGGAAAAATCATGCTATGATTAGGAGTTGTCAAATCCATAAACCATAACGTTTCGCCAGTTGCAAATGAGGGAACTTTCACCATCATGTTAAAATCTGAAAGGAAAGTATTGAGGTAAAGGATTTGAAAAGATGGATGAAATAATAGGAAACAGAGGAAGATGGATACAAATTTGTCCAACTACGAGGAATGTCATCTTTTAGCAAGACACAGAATGCCTGAACTGGCAACTTGGATCGTTTCTAATAGAGAGACTAAACCAATTCTACAAGACCAATTCTGCTAAGACCACAGTTCTTCTAGAGGGAAAAAAGAAGACCAGGAAAAAACAGAAAAGTATAATAAAAGTTCAGGGATTAACCATTTAGGTGCAACTAAGATAAACCTCAAAGTAAGATGCTTCAGCATTTTGAATGGCAAACTATATCTTATGTACTTTAAAAATGGGTTCACGTTTATACTCTCTCCCCTTAGCGTTTCTCTAGTTACTACGATGGCCACAACTTTTAACATATAACAGAGTTGTCAAAATAGAGTCATTTTGATCTATGTAGAACTCAAATAGAGGTGGAACAGTATGAAGGAAAAAAGACACACATACGTTCAACTGTCAAACAATAACTGATTATGAGTTGAATGAAACAAGATTTATTACTTATTCAACAAGATAAATTAGAACTAGACAACAAAAGCCTAAAGCTCATACCATTATTAGCAAGTCTTTCAGAGCTGATAACACTTGCTCTTCCATAATCTGCAAAAAGGTGCAACAACACAATTGTGTAATTATATATTCATGAGAATATGTTGTAGTAACTAATATTTCATCCAAAACATCAAGTTATGCTTATGCAGGTGGTGGAGATTTGGATAAGTATTAAAACCGTTTTTATGAATTATTTTGTACTACTAAACAAATCTAGAATGTAATATGTATAGAACAGATACGTGGATAATATCAACATTCTTATTGCATACAAACATATCAATCAGAAATGTATATAAAACTTAATATCTTCTCCACAATATAACATCTTCATGAAAGTAATAATGCAAATCTCCTCAGAATGTGCAGACTTACATGTCCATTTTGTGAAAAGAATCTCATCTCATATAAGCGGAAAGGAAGGTGGATGAAACGCATCAGAAGAGCTGTCGCAACAATTGTTGCCCACCTAAACGCAAATCCAACAATCAATCCAATATAACCAATTCACTTTAACAGAACGTTCAATTTTTAACTTAAGAAGAAGAAGATTATACTACTTGCCCTCACCATCCAAATCCAGTATAACAGTGCACATAATCAACCAAGTGCTTGCAGGCGGCCACCGAAGGGAATACATCTGCATAGTAAATCAACAACTGGAAGTCGGAATCTGAGGCAGCAATGGCGACTTCATTCACCACCACCGGAGCTGCGGCCTCCACAGCCTTATCCCCCACCACGGTGGCTGCATCATGTAGAGCCTGGATGTTTGAAGGAAGCTTTGAGAAATTCCTATGGAAAATCAACCCATAGGCTGCCGGAATGTTGGATCGCATAACTGGACTACCTGATAGCAGGGGATTGCCGGCATTGTGTCTGGGTATAAGAAAACGGCTGCTCTAACTATAGCAGTGGTAGTTGTAGCAGATGGAACTATAGCAGCCAGTAAAGTGAAGTTCGCCGAAGCCAAAAACGCAGTGGAATCAACCGTTGAGTTGACCGGAAGAAAAGAGCTCCGATTCAAGGTCGCCATAGCTACGACAACAACAGCCCTTAACAAATCCGATCACCACTGCTGCCGAAAAAAGCAAAAACGGTGGCGCAACCCCTTTACCGCGATGGCTTTGAAACCACCGTTAGAAGCGATGAAACTTGACGATTCCAAAGCATATGTTGAATGAAATTCACCAAGGAGCAAGTATAAGTGAACGTCGAAGGTCAATTCGTCGTGTCGTTGCCGGAAATTGCAGTCAAAGATCGACGACGAAAAAACCCCCAATATTCAGATCTCCCTCAAAACTTGATGAAATCGATCGATTCAAAGTGCTAACCTTATGGGATTTTCCTCAGGAACTGATATATATGAGCGCCATTGATCAATTTTAGCCGTAGAAGCCGAAAAAAATAGATCGCGACCGGTGGAACCCTAGAGTGCGCGAGAATGGTAGGTATCTCAAATCGGAATGAAATCCAACGATTCAAAAGCCTAACTTCAAGAGAAAAGTCCCAGGAATCCAAGTATGTTGTCACCGTTGATCAATTGTTGATGGCGAAGCCGAAATTTGTGATCTTATAGTCGGCAGCGAAAACCCCAAAAAATTCAAAACTCGCTCAAAATTGGATGAAATTGTATGATTCAAAAGGGTAGTGTTGTAATACCCCGGAAAATTTCTACTGCGTTAAAAATTCAAAGTTAATAATAATTATGGCTTTGCACGCCTAAGTTCATAAAATTAAATTCTAAGAATAACGGTGAAATCCATTTCCGAAAATAAATTACGGAAGTCAGTCGAATGACTACTGTATTTAGGGTTATCGCGTACGATAAATTTTTAATTCTAGAACTCAGATCGGGAAACCGTCTTATTTTTACATTCACGAAATTACGATACGAGTTCGCTCGAGAAAGTTCGTTTTTATTATTTTTTCCACACAAAATTCGGATTGTAAGGTTCCGAGATTTTGTCGGATTTTAAGTTTTAAAATATATTTTCCGAATCAGTTAAATATATCGGAATTAATGGTCAAATTGGATTTTGACGAAAACGCGCCGAATATGTATTTTTATTTCTCGATTTCCATAACGTTGTAACGAGCCGAAAAACACTGTATTTGGAATAAAAATTCCTCTCCCAACCGACTTCAACTCACACACCATTAGGATATTTCATTTCTTTACTATTTTAACTTTATGACTCACACTTTCTACCAAGGTTCTAATAATTAAATACTAGACACCTAAGCTTAATGTCTAAATATCATAACTTGTCATCACTCTCATTCTCCCTCTCTCAACTCACGCACACACCACCATATTCTCTCCCAAATTTCTTCATCTCCTCCATTGAAGATCATCCAAGGTTCTTTAAGAATTTCTTCATCAATTGATCAATCATCCATCAATTTCAATTCTAATTCCAATAATCTTCAAGGTAATTGCTTAAGCCTTTCATCTATCCATGTAGAATTCTTGTTCCTTTATTTTTTTCTCTTGACCGAAAATATTAGATTAATTAGGATAATAATTTAAGTCTTAAATCATGTAATTAAATGGATAAAAACTAATCTCTATGGTTTAATTGATGGGAAAATTCAAGAACCCTAATTACTAGAGGTGACCGAAAATTAGGGTATATTGGTAGGATGTTTGGATCTTTAAATCGTTTGGATAATTAGACTTAGGAGAGGTTTAATTGATGATTAATGCAAAGAAGAAATTAAATCCCTAAGTCTTTGGTGTGGAACGATTTTTAGGTTAGGGTTTGAGTTGGAAATCTTAAATTAATGATGTAGGATTGTTAATTCTTGAATAAAACTTGATGTGGTAGGTTTAGAATTGGATTAATGGATGAAATTAATGAATAAAATCACTTGCCCTAATTATTTCCTAATACCGAAAATTTAATGATTTTAGGGGTTGATGTAGCTTAATTCTATTAAGGAATTGATGATGAAATAATGTCCTAATTAGTGTTAATTGATTATATGAATTATTTGGAATTATTCTAAAATATTAGGTAAAGTATAAGAGACGAAAATCCATAAATAAACCGAGTTTGGTTAACAAGTTAAGGATATGAATCACATACTAATGAGTCTTGATAGATGTTGATGAATGTTGTAGAATTTAATCGGATTCTAAGAACGTTGAAATTTTGGTAAGAAACGAAGCAACGAGCCTAAGTATCGATAGAAAAGTCGAACCAAGAAAATAATTGGATACTAATGAATCTTATCGTTAAGTGATCAAGTTTGTAGTTGACGACGTGTTAATCCGAGTATTGGAATGATAGGAACTTGAATTGGTTTAGTAATTGGTTAGATTCGACGACGAGGTTTTGATCGTCGTATTTTTTTTTTACAATCGAGAAACAAAAGGGGTTCGTCATGTATGGAAATACGTGTTGACTGCCCTGTCGTATAATTTTCGTGAGAATTTAGGTGCGAGAACATAAAACAAACCTAGGAAGTCACACGTCGATTTTTTATCAAACCTTAGGGTTAACTTCGGAAGTTTTGCGACCCTTTCCGGAAACTGCCATATCTCTTAGCTCGTTTATCGGATTTGAGATCCATAAATTGAAGAGTAAACTAGACTTTCTTGGCTTTCATTCGGTACAGAGCACCTCCCCTGTTTCAGGGTACTCTGTTCTGGGCAGTCCTCAGAAGCTCTGCCTTGTGCAGTGAAGTTTCAAAACTTAATTTCTTAAGTTGATTTCTTCTCAACTTAATTTCATTCGATCTTTTTAGTCGTTCGAAGTATCTACTATCATAATTTACTGACCTTAGCGTCAAGTAAGAGTTCTAAATGAGAAATGTTCGATTCTCGTTCCATTTAATTAAAAGAATCTAGAATAGCGTGCAAAGGCCTAAAAGCTTAAGAACATATGAGAACTAATTTGTTTTCAATTTCGTTTTCCGTTTTCTTTTATCGACACGATGACTTATCAAAGTTATGATTATTTACGATGAAGGAGGAAGTCAGCATTCGGGATAAGATGAAGGATCGACGACAGAAAACTCGTTTAATAATTCTGTAACTTATAAGGTGGGCTTTCCTTATACATATGAAATAAAACGAGCAATGCTCGAAAACCTTTCTTTATCGCTTTGATAATCATGTTTTCAAAGTGATAATCATGGCAGGAACTGTTTAAATATTTTATGTGAGTTCTCTTGTACCTATCTGAGTTAACATTCATGTTTTCCAGATTTTTAAGTTAACCGCTAGGATGTTAACTATCGATCGGCTCTGAGTTAGCTATTAAGTGCTTTCTAGAGTTAGTGCACTTTCTAACCTGTGGTGTATGTGGTATCCTGTTGAGGGGTAACCAGCCACGGTGAATGAGGAATTGGTCAAGATTTGAACGTAACATACATTAAAATGCTCGCGAGCTACTTTATGAATAAAAATGCAAATGTTTAATAGGCACGGGCTCTTTTTAAACAAAACCCCCGATGCGCTATAAAATGAGATGCCTGTTTATCTATATCTATGAATATGTTTTCGGCAATGTGTCAATTAAGTACTTTAGTACTTAGCCCTGCATATATTTTCTAAATGTGCAGGTTGAAGAGATGGCAGCGGTGGATGGTTGAGTTGAGGTCGGATAGAGTTAGAGAAGACTTATGTACTTAGTTCACTATTCCGCTGCATAACTCTAAACTTTGTTGTTTATGTTTAATCACTGTAGACTAAGTTCTGTAATTATAACTTAGTTTTCCTTTTGAGAACTTCGTCGAGTAATCCATTGTGATTAACTCTATCTTTTGGTAATAAAAGTCTTGTTCATAGAATTTATGATGTCTTTTATGTATGTTTATTCAGTCAGTCCCTTTTTTTCCCTCTTCTTTAATCCAATCCCAGTCGCACCCCGGCTTCTGTCGTTCCTCGGGATTTGGGGTTGTGACAAGTGTACTCGAAGAATATAAGTATCAACTTACAACTCATTTACTCAATAATTTCTATTTTTCTAGAAATATTCAATTAATTGAATATTTTAATATTATTAATATTTCTCCAATAATATTAATTATTTTCTCTTTTATTTCTCAAAATAATATTAATATTAATATTCTATTTTTCTTTTTACAACATCATCAAATTCATGCATCTCTTCACTATATCATCAAAATTTTCATATACTCAACAAAGAAATACCTTTCTTTGTTTTATTAAACTAAAAACTTCAATTTTTACTATTTTTTCTTTCTCATTTTCTTTTATTTAATATATATATATATATCAAATTCCTAATTATTAACTCATGTAAATTTTATCCTTGTCTCGATCCACTTATGACATGCTCAACATCTCATTTCCTTTTTAATTTCATTTTTACTTAATAAAATCATCAACACATATATTTTCAAATATATCGATTTATATATATATATATATATAATAAAATAATTAATTCCTGATTATTTTATACCATCTTTAAATCTTCAAAAAAATTTTCAAGAACATGAAGAACACATTTTCATATCTTCATAATTACTCAAGAACATCAAAAATATTCATATACATATTTATTTTCATTTTCTTCGAATTTTATTTCTATAAATTCAATAAAATCCTTAAAAATTATATTCTCAATTCTTATGTATATAACTCACTCAAAAATTCTTTCTCAAAATCATAACACCATTAACATCATCAATATCATATATTTCATCAAAATCATCAAGAATTCATTTTCTTCAAAAATAACATATATATCGAATTTTTCTCAAAATTCAATAAATTCATATATTGACTTAAAAACACATCTAGATCATATTCTCATGCTTCATCATGCTCATAAACACAAACATCATAAAATTCATAAATCATCATTATATCATATTTTCCCTATTATTAATCAATTAATTCGATTAAAAATAAATAAAATTCATAGAAATTCATAGAAATTCACAAAAATTCCCTCAAACTCATATAGATCACTCAAATCATCATAAAAATATATATATCATCATCATAGCATCAAATAATCATCAAGAACTCATTTTTCCTATTTTTTTTTTCTTATTGATCGATTTTTATAGCTTTTAGGTTATTTTCATTTCTTTCATCTTTTTAAACCTAAATCATCTCTTAAACTTCATGTTAATCATTATCTCATCATCATAATCCTAAGGATTGCCTAAGCATAAAGTAAATCATGCATTCTTTCCTTATTTTCTCACTTACACATACATATATACATCTTAAGAAATGAATGAAATGATACTTAAAATAAATAGAACTTAATCTCTTCTTGGCTTGGATGTTGGATTGCTTGGAGGATGAAAGATAATGGATTTGGAACTCTTTTTCTTGCATGAAAATATATGCAAGATATCAAGATCATAACATAGAAAATAAGGATCAAACCCTTATTTTTCTATCAAGAAAATCGATGGATAGGGTAGTGTTCTTAAGCTTATTTCAAGATTGAAAATGAATGAAAATGATGAACACTTACTTCCTTGGATGATCTTGGATGGGGAGGGGATGTTCTACATCAAATGATCCTCAACAATCTTGCATAAACTCATCAAGAAGAGGTATCGAAGGAGAGAAAAAACTGTCGAAGGGTTGTTGCTCTCGTTGTAAAGAACTCGGAGGCTGCAGCTGATCCTCTTCGACTTTCACGGCGATGATGATGAAAAGATGAAGGTGAAAATACTCCTCTTGATGTTGGCGATGAAGAGGAGGTGATGATGATGAAGAGAGACTTGCAAAACTGCTGAAAAATTTGCTCTCTCGGCAGTAAGGACAGTCTGGAGAGAGATGAATTTGCTGCTCTTGCTCAACTTGAAGATGGAAAGCTGCTCCTTATGCTTCTCACGGTGGAGATGGAAATCAAGGGAGAGAGGTATAAGGCTGCTGCACTTCTCGGCAGGAATGAAAGAAGAAAGGCTGCTGCCTTTGGCTTCCTTTTTCGGCAAAGATAAGAGAGAGTTGAGAGAGAGATAAGTTGATAAGAATGAAGGATGTTGACTGTGAGATTACGGAATGTCACAGCCCCAAATCCCGAGGGACGGCAAAGCCGGGGTGCGACTGGGGATTGGATTAAAGAAGCGGGGAAGAAAAGGGATGAAAGAATAAACATATATAAAAGATAGCATAATTTCTATGAACAAGACCTCATTAATTAAAGAAAGAGTTGATCTTGAAAGATCACTCGACAAAGTACTCAAAAGCGTCTAAGTTATTCTACAGAAACTTAAACCAAAAAGTGATTTACATCATAACATAAAAGCGTCTAGAGTTTAGCGGCGGAATTGTTAACTACATACTAAAGTCTTCCCTATCTCTATTCAACTCAACCATCACCGCTCCCGTCGCTTCAACCTGCACATTTAGAAAACATATGCAGGGCTAAGTACATAAAGCACTTAGTGGGCACTTCGCTGAAAACATAATCATAAGTATAGATAATCAGGCATTTCATTTCTGTAGCACATCGGGGTTTTTCAATAAATTTCCCGTGTCTACTAAACATTTTCTTTCTCATTTTCATAACTTAGCTTGATCAAGATTTTTTTATAAATGATACGTTCGATCTTGACCATTTATTATAACCGCGGCAGGTCGTCCCCTCAACAGGGTTCCATACTTCAACGGCTACTGTGTACACTTAACTTTGGAAAGTCCCTTTTGACTAACTCAAAGCCGATCGTTTAGTTAACCCCTTTTGGCTAACTCATAAGGTACAAGATAACTCACATAAAACAAATAGTTCATGCCATGATTATTACTTTGAAAACATGATTATCAAAGTGATAAAAAAAGGTTTTCGAGCATTGCTCATTTTGTTTCATATATAAAAGCCCACCTGACTGATTACAGAACTATTAAACGAGCTTTCATCTCTGGTCTTCCGTCCTATCCTCGGTGCTGACTTCCTCCTTTTATCGTAAATAAACATACTTAAGCAACTTGAACGCAATCGATAAAAGAAACAGGAAATCCAAACAGTTTTTAGTCTTTTAGGCATTTGCACTTTACTACTTCCTTTTGATTAACTAATAAACGAGACTTCGATCAATTCTCGTCTACAAACTGACTCGGCTCATTACTC
This sequence comes from Schizonepeta tenuifolia, assembly GCA_029490685.1. Lineage (NCBI taxonomy): Eukaryota > Viridiplantae > Streptophyta > Magnoliopsida > Lamiales > Lamiaceae > Schizonepeta > Schizonepeta tenuifolia. The sequence goes on from CM055959.1 coordinate 56,830,654, forward strand.
GACTCTCAGGTCAGTAGGTAAATGGGTGTCGATATCTTAGAACGACTTAAAAGTTCACAAGGAACGAAGTTGAAAGGGATTCAACTTAGGAAACTAGGCTTTGGAAACTTACTACACAAGTCAGTAAGTTCATAAAGTTAATTAACAACATGTAGATCACTAATCTATCGATCAAATATCAAAGAAATCGAACTACGATCAAACCCCTAAAATTATTAAAACTTTCAGTGATTTTCTTCATGATTTGATCCGTAGAACTCGATTCTAAACATACTAGAACATGTATTAATCAAAGGACAACATGCTCTTCATGCTCCTATGTTTCGAAAAAAAAAGAAAAGAATGGAATCAAGACTTTGTTTGGTTCATTTCGTAGGAGATGTTCTTACCTTGCGTAATATGAACTCGGAAATGGAATTGATCGGTAGACGAAGGACTTGTGTGCTTGAGAAGAGCTTGGATGTTGAAGCTTTAATGGAGGAGAAGAGAAGAAAATTGTGAGAGAGAGGGAGTGAAGGGTGGCGGTATTGAGTAGGGAGGGAGAGAGAGGTGATGACTCATGTATTAGATACATAAAGGTGAGAAATAAATCTAACTAACGGGGTAAGTCGTTAAGGGTGTGTTTTGCGAGGATTTATTAGACGAAAATATCTCGTTCCCGGCTTTAAACGACGATTAAAAAGTCGAGAAAATACTTTCTTAGATGGTTATGAATTTGACGAAATCTAATTCGCTCGTTAGATTGGAAATAATTCACATAATCGGAAAACCTAATTCGTTTTTCAAAATCCGAGAAAAAGTCGGGATTAGACAGTCTAAAATTCGCCCGGAAAATCATAAAAACTAACTTTCTCCGGTGAACTCGTATCGAAGAAAAAGTGAATGTAAATTCTGACGGATTTTAATTCTGAGTTTTCGGACGAAAAAAATCTACCGGACGCGAAAACCCTAATACAGTAGTCGTTCGTCCAACTTCTGGAAATTATTTTCTGAAATAGATTTCACCGTAAATCTTAGACTCGAAAATCCTTAACTTAGGCGTGCAAAGCCTTAATTATTAATTAACTTTTTATTTTAACGACGGATTAAACATCCGGGGTATTACATGGAACAAGTGAGATGCATCTACTTGGTAACAAGATATAGAAAGATATGAAAAGATATGAGAGAGAGAGAGATGAGATTGTAAAAGATTTGAGAGAGAGAGTAGGGAGAGAGTAGAGTAGGTTTGTTGTCTCAATGTGAGAGAGAGTGGCTCTCACTCCCTCTAATGAGACTTGTTTAGTTTAGGGATAAATAATGTGGATAAGTATGCAGGTTTTTATCTGCTAATTATTCCCCGTTATTAAATTTCTGGTAGAAAATATCCCCGTTATTTTATTTTATTCTCTCAAACAATTAATAACCCTTCTCGTCTCTTTCGCATCGTCCAAATTCTCTCTAATTTGTCTTATATCTTTCAAAATAAATTAAGGAATCCAATTTTCTAATTTTTACGTCGAGATTCCTTATAATGAATAATTTCATAAAAACTGCTCGACTAAACATGTCGTTAAACAATTTATTTTTAAACTTCACTCAAATAATCTCGGAAAAATTCTCCGACTTTTCTCAAAAGCCTTAGAATAAATTCTAGATTCCAATGAAACTAATTAGACTAAATTCTGAGTCAGTTGATGAATAGTGTTTTCTCGGTTTACGTTACTATTCACCTAAAATTCAAATTATTCAGAAAATTCCGAAATTCATACTCAAGCTCATACTCATATAAATAAGCTCAAACAATTTATCACATACTTGATTCGAATAATCGAAACGAGAAAAATCACATTAAAGCACATAAGGGCATTTTCGTCATTTCCTAGGAAATTTTATTTTCGCGAAAATTTTTAGCACTCAAAACTCATCATATATGCATATTAATTAAGTTAATACGCCCTTAGGAACTTAGAAAAGTTTAGGGTATTACACAGGATCTTGGTCAACATAGGAAACAATACAGGATGCAGACAGAGAAGGCAAGATGTGAGTCGAAGCAGCAGCAGATTTCTTTTATTCCAAGGAAGAGGATAAGGATCGAATATTTCTTTCCTTATTCTAGCCGAACCTAATCAAAGAAGATATCTACCATGGAAGGGAAGTAAATCACGGCTGTGGATAAGAGAGAAAGCGGATATGCATGGAAGGAGTCCTTTTCCAACAAGGAAACTTATCTAACCCTAATTTCCATCGCCTATATATATGGCCGACTTCACATTGTATAGGGGAGTTCGGATTCGGTTTTATTAGCTTAAGTTCTGCATTCTAAGTTTTAGAGAACGAGAGGAAGAATCAAGTCCTATGGGCAATTTATTTTTACGTTCGTTATTTTCTACATTAGTTTAGTTGTTAGTTTGAAGCCAAGACCTTAGTTGCTGACGTACATTTTTTAGCAGCAACCCTTTCCAGTTTTATGTTAAGTATGATTTCCCTTATTTGTTTTGTGTTCTTATTTTAAATTATGTCTAGCTAAATTTATTGTTTGAGTTGGATGTAGATGATGTGATCGTAAATTACTCGTTCTAAACTCGTGAGGTCTAATTATGTGAGTTTGTTATTTAATTTTATTCCCGAAATACTTAGGATTAATTCTAGACTTAATTATATATGCTTGATCACATCTAGATATTGAGATTAAGTTATTAACAGGAATTATGATCAAACTCGAGAGTGTCTCTCGTACCCAGGAAGGTAAAGAGTGTTGGAGAGCAGTCGGTATTGACCTACCTGTTGGCTGTCTTGGGTCTGTTTATTCTTAATGCCTCTTGGGCAGCATTGTTACTGAAGTGTCTTCTTGACTTTGTTGATCAAGAGAGGAGATCTTGCCTTCTGGTCAAGATCTATAAAATTGGATAGACATAGGCTTGGTGTGTTTATATCGTGACTTCGTGTCCTTTAGGGTATAAACTAATTTTTGTCTTAAACCAAGTAATGAGATCGAGTAATTGAATATCTTTGCACCAATGAACGAGTAATGAGTAATTAAGATGATTGATTCGAAATACAAACCAAACTTCTTTGTTATTTGATATTTCACTTGTTGACTTACAGGATATCGAGATACGTTTCAGTCAAAACCCCTTTTGTTGAGCACTACCTGAAGAACAGATCTACGCCAAGTCCCTTAGGATTGACCCCACTTGCCATTAACAACTACCTTGTTGGGCTAGAGGTATTTTATAAATTTATTTGTGCAAAGAGTGTAACGATAGCGCTTCGTCAATCCCGCTCTCCGATTTCTCCTCCTCAGTCGGCAGTTTTGAAATGCACAAAAGAGATTAGAAGGCGCTTGACGGCCAAATCCCCACCCCACTACCAAATCCCCATCCCAAACGACTTCGTATGACCTCCCCGTCCTTCTCGATGACTCAGAGACGTGCGTCGATTCCTTGGAGAGGTTTGGAAAGATGATGATGATGTGGATTTTTTAATTTATTTTTTGTTTTTACTTTATTTGGCCACATGGATGCCACGTAAGAGCCAACCTAGTCAATTATTTGGCCACATGGATGGCCACATGTTTTTACTTTATTTGGTAGCACATTGAATCAAATCGAGAGTTTAGGAATTAATTCGCCAAAATCAACCTCACGGTGGACAAACCGGAACTTGGAACAAGTTGGTGAATTTACAGGCCATTTGGCCTTAAATTGATGATGTTTATGATGAATTTGAGTATATATATGAGCATGATTTATTGATCAATTTGAGGGCATGAGTTTATTTCCTCATTTCATGGAAAATTTCGAAGATATATATATATATATATATATATATATATATATATATATATAAGAAAATGTGAGTTTGATGATCTTGAGTACTATTTGTTAAAATTAATGATTGAATAATAGCCTTTAAAAATGTAGAAAAAGATCAAGTATAAGAATTTTTAATTCATATAGAAAAATTAAGAGGAAAATCGACGGAAATTTTAATGATATATGATGTAAATGATGGTTCCACGATGAAATTGGGATTAAACCAAGTATGTTAGCCTTTGAATTTTTGAATTCGGAGATTGTATGAAAAAGTTATGCAAAAAAGAAGATTTTGTGCACTAAGAGTCGATTCTCTAAAACTAAAATAAAGCTAAGTGAGATTATAAGATAATTAAGCTTAGATAATTAAATTGAGTATGTTAGAACTTGAATCGACTAAATACGAACTCTTATGCATGAGATGGAGTAAAAGTCACAGCTTTTAAGAAAATTTAATTTAGGGGTTTTCAATTTACAAGTCGAAAGTGGAAATTGATTTATGTTGGGAAATTTATTAAAGTTTTGATTGATTCCAAAACCAACTGACCCCAACCGAGTAGATGTTACCAGATCCTAATGTTAGTAGTTAGGCTCGCTGTTTGAGCAATGTTGAGATTTTATCTTTACAGGTCTCCAGCTGAAGACGGCAACAAGGCATCACTCGGAGAGAACATCAGATGTAATTAAAGATAACTAAGTGTTTAAAAAGGGGGAAGTTACGTTCACAAGATAGAACATCAGTTTAGCAATTCAAAGGGGAAGATGAAAGACAACTGAGCGTTCAAGAGATAGAACATCAGTTGTAAGTAAGACAACTGAGCGTTCAGAGCAAACTGATCAAATACAAGAAAGACAACTGAGCGTTCAGTTTCAGAACATCAGTTGTAGGACTCGAACCAAGAAGATCAACAGCATGAAGTTCAAATCAGCTGAGAGTTCAACTGTTAGCATTCAAATAGAACATCAGCTGAAGAACAAGTCAAGATGAAGATCGAAACTCTCAACCGACCATCCATTGTTGAAAGACTAATGTTGAGATTTGAAATTCAAACAAGGAAGTCACGTGAAGGTTTGACTCTCTGTCATTACCTCATTTGGCCCAACACAAGGTTGTCTTAGATGGAAAGCAGAAGCACGCAGTTGCCAAATCCGGAAAGTCTGCAGAGATAAGAGACAAGCCATCGCTTTCAAAGAACAGAGATCAACAGCTCTTCCAACGGCTAGTTGATTCTCTCCGCCTATAAATAGAGGCCTTCATTCATTTACCATGACTTACGAGACATACAAGTGTGAGAAGAGATATACAAGCGAAAGAACAACTTCATTCTGCACTCAAGCAAAACCTCGAAGAACATCATTAGTGGAGAGTTCTAGAGAGTTAGATTCTGTCTTTGTAGTTTTCGATCCAACCTTGAGAACATCACTAGTTGAGAGTTCATAGAGTGTTAGATCATAGCTCACTTCTTGTTCGAGCTATTAGTTAGAACCCCACCCTTTCACACACTTGAAAAGGTTGTTAGGACCCTACTCTTCCCGTAACTGAGTAGATAGGTTGATTAGTACCCGTAAACTAATCTATAAGGTTGATAAGTACCCGTAAACTTATCTCAACGGTTGCAAAGCCCGCGTAAGCTTTGTGGTTTGTCCAGAAGAACTTGGACTGAGTTGTGTGGACTCACAACTCCCCGTGGACGTAGGAGTTATCTTCGAACAATGTAAATTCTTGTGTGTTGTGTTTATTTTTCAGTTTCTTATTGCATATTCAACTGACTAACTAACCTGCATACAAACTGCATTCTTCCATATCAGCTGTCTTGGTTATTGACCAACCTTGCACTTAAGCGTGAGTTGATTTTATACGAGTTAATTTCCACCACATTCCGCACAGCACTTCACTTCCAGCTGAGTGTTTCTTACTCGGTTGTGATTCCAACTGAGTTGTCTTACTCGGTTGTGTTATTTTAGGGGGTTGTTTTTAAAAGTTTTATCTGGTGTATTCCCCCCCCATAAACCAGAATCATATCGGGACCATCAAGTGGTATCAGAGCAGTGGTTCAAAAGACTGCTGACTCTGTTTCACAAGGTGTGAATTCGAGGTGTTTTCTTCAGTGGTGAACTGAATTGATCTCTTTATCACGCTAGTGCATATCTGCTTACATTTTTCTTCTATTGTTGTGTGCAGATGGATGTTAAAGACAAGATCGTGGTCATGTTCTCGGTTGTGAACTATACATCCTGGAGAACTCGGATGAAGAAGATCCTACTGTCAAAGCATCATCGAATGCAACAAGTACTCACATCCGGACCTATCATCATCAGAGAGAGAATCACTCGCACTCCTACAAATCCCAACGATGGGGATGCAACTGTGGAGTTAGTGGAGAAGAAGCCAGAAGACTTCACTCCAAAAGTAGCCAAAGTGAGTCAGTTGGACATCTGGGCTCAGAGCACGATCATGTCCACAGTTGGACAAGACTATCTACCTTGGATAGAAGAGTGCGAAACCGCTAAAGAGATGTGGGATATCTTGGCATCTCTGAGTCAAGGAAGCGATGAAACAAAGGAGAACAAGTTCTCACATGCCTGCCAAGATTTCGACAACTTCTGCCTGAGAACTGATGAAACCATTGATCAGTTAGAGCTCCAGTTCATGGACATCATCAGAAGGATCCAGTCAATCTGAAGAGGAAAATATACTTTGAGAGAAATCAACCTCAAAGTATTACAAGCTCTACTAGCTGAGTGGGATACCTTCACCAATATCCATGAGAGCCGAGCTGACCTTGGTGAGATGGGAACAAAAAGATTGTTCTCAATTCTGAAGGGAAATGAGTACAAGGTGAACCGACGAAGGTCAACTCAGTCCTCGGTTCAGACGAGTCGACATGAGGATGTTGGTTCATCCACCAAGTCAGTAGTACTCCGAGCTGACTATTCAAAGCCGCGAACATCAAGGCCAACACGATCTGCGGACACAGCTACAAAGGAGCCAAGCAGAGAAGAACTGCAACAGAACATAGCCGTCCTGTCAAAGAAGCTAGCTGACATGGACACTCGGTTCGGAGAATACAAGAGGTTCTACAAATCTAACCGAACTCGAGATAACTCAAAGCCTGTAAACAACGGTTTCTTTGAATGCGGCAAGGAGGGACATTTCAAAGCAGATTGTCCAGACCTCTCGAAGAAAGAGAGAGAAGCGTTGAGGGCCAAGCAAGCGGGAAAGAACAAGGCCATGGTTGCAGAAGAAGCAGCTGACGACATGGACATCTTCACTGAAACTGAAGATGAGGATGAGCTGACTTCCACCAACAACGCTATCGGTCAGGATCAATGCCTCATGGCACTTGGAACCGACCAGGATGATATTGAGGTACACTCTAGTCCTGCTAATTTAAATTCTTCCAATATTTCTAACATGCAGTAAACACTAGATGAAGAGTTAGAACCCTCCTGGAGTTACTTTCAAGAACTCAGTGAGGAACTACATCAGCAATCGGTTGAGTTTAAGAGTCTTCAACAACAGTTCACCAAACTTGAAAAATCCTTAACCGAAAAGGACGATCTGATCAGGAGTCAAACTGAAGAGATAGATAATCTCAAAAGTCAACTGAATGCGGTCTACCGAACTAATGCTCCAACCGATGAGGAGTTGACGAAGCAGATCAAGGAGCAGCAAGATCAGTTGATAAAGCATGAGGCTCAGATCGACCAGCTGATAAAGAAGTCAGACAGACAAACCGAGCATATAGCTGTCCTCCTCAAGGAGTTGCAAACTGAGAAGGACAACTTAATAAAGCTATATCAGTCATCCAAGATCATCGAGAATCTCATCAGTTATTGCCGACAGATGGATGACGTGTCAGGACTCGGTAATGATGTAATCAAGGATACTGGAATTCCTCCAGCAACCTTCATCAAAGCTGTGGAGGTCAAGGTTGTCGAACCTAACACAGTTGAGTCTGAATCTCCCCAAAGTAATCCAACCTCCACTTCTCAGCAAGCTCAACCGACCAAGGGAACCACAACTGAGAAAGGAAAAATAGCAGTGGATGGAGGATAGAACGTTCCATCGGTTGGGACATCAACAGAGGGGGAATGTTCCAAGAGTCAGAAGAGGAACCAGAGGCGTCGGAGATACAATCGAAACCAAACTCAGAACCGACCTCTGAACCGACCTCAGAACCAACATCAGAAAGAATAGAACCGACTGCAGAACTAACAAGGATCCAATCATCTGAATCAACAGCAGTTCCATCATCAGTTCAACCAGAGGTTCCAACCGAGTCAACCGATGAAGAACAGTTCGAACAGCTGGAGATATTCATGCCACAACATGAACCAACAACAGGGCATGAACAACTATCAACAACAGTCAGGAAGTTAGAATCAGAATCAGCCACAAAGATTCCAACATGGCGTCCGACCTCATAGACAAATCCAACAGGATAAGAATTGCCATCAAAATAGGGGGAAAGCCTCTCCTTCGAAAACTCACAATGGGAGAAATCCATCTCCTCCCAAGAAACAGAACATTACTACTAACAACAAGCCTAAGGATAACCGAGGTGTTGTTAAAGTTGATGATGAAGGGAAAGTGATCTGGAATGATAAATCTATCCGAGTATACAGGGAAAAACGACCCACAGTTTAAGGGGGAACTGGTTCTAACCCTCCAGGACCCAACTAAAATTGGGGACCTAAGCGAGTTTCTCTTTGCAGGTATAGGAGAAACAGCTGAGGAAGAATAAAGCTTCATGAACCATGTAGGTGATGGATAGTGGATGTTCGAAACACATGACAAATCTGAAGGATTTGCTTGGGAGTTTCGTGGAGAAAGAAGGACCCTCAGTTACCTTTGGTGACAACTCAAAAGGTCACACCAGAGGCTACGGTACCCTTGAAACCAATCACGTGTCAATTTCTAATGTTTCTTATTGAAGCATAACTTGCTCTCCATCAGCCAATTCTGTGATAATGGTTTCTCTGTCAAGTTTGATGCACAGGGTTGTAGGGTTAAAAATGTCGGAACAAAGCAGGTCATATTGTTGGGAAATCGATCGCCAACTGGGAATGTCTACTATGTTGACTGGAACAGTAGTCCTCCTGACACCTGCATGTTATCAAAGAGCAGTTCAGATGCATGGTTGCCAGAAGTTGTTGCATGCAAGTGTTGTGGCTCAAGCAACAGCTGAGAGATTACGAAGTCACAACTGGACAGGTTCCTATTCATTGTGATAGCTCAAGTGCCATTGCTATCTCTTTGAATCCTGTTCACCACTCTCGGACGAAGCACATCGACATCCGACATCATTTCATCCGAGACCATATTGAGAAGAAGGACGTATCCAAAGAGAAGATTCCAACTGAGATTCAGAGAGCTGATATCTTCACAAAACCTCTAGCCGAAGAGTGGTTCAAGATGTTATGTGATTTACTTGGATTGTTGGATCCATCAGATGAGGAACCAGCTGAGGTGAAGAGATAGATATCCATCTGAGGGGGAAGCTCAGATGAAGGGGGAATCTCAGATGCAGATCACCAACCGAAGACATCAGATGCGGATTTTCAACCGAAGACATAAGACGTCAGCTGAACAGACGAACTCGAGTTAGCTGATGGTATGCCGCAACATTGGAACACAGCTGATTCCAACATCAACTGACAGGTGAACACAGCTGATTCCGACATCAGCTGGCAGGTAACATTTATGGCTGAAGGTGTTATGATCTTAAATGAGAATGTTTGAAATAAATTCAAACATTCCTGAACATGCCAGTTACATTAAAATAGCCATCATGCCACATTTGATGTAAAGTACGGCTGAACATCAATAGCCTACTTTATAGTGCGACTAGGCTGACATGAGAAACAGTTCACCTTCTCACGCGCTGGTTGGAACTCGATTCGTGACGTCAAGTCAAAGCTAGTCAACAGTCACGTAATCTCAGCCGTTGATGGATTCGCGCCATTCAACCCTAGCCGTCGATTTCAACCGAGCCTAAAACCTATAAAAGGCTGAAAATCAGGAAGTGATCTCTTACCTTTCTCATTCGTGTCTATCTGCAGTAACTGTTCATTCTCGTCTTCATTTTGTCTAACCGTTTTCTGCAAAGTCTTTCCTTCCTTCTTATATATATCTTCTCAGATTCACTAAATGGCACCCAAATGAAAGAAAATGGCTTCTTCCAGACCCTTCCTAGTTCCCACATCTTATGAAGAATCATTCGACTTGCTGGTATCGAAGATACATTTTGAGCAGATCCTTTCAGAGGATGAATTGGAGTCGCCGGTGCTGTCTCCCCTCGCCGACACTCTCATAGAGAATGGGCTACTAGAATGGGCGAAGCTCTTCCTCTCCCACCTGCTCAGGCGCCAAGTCGGAGAGTTCTACGTGAACCTGTAGTCGTCCATGGATAGCAGAGATGGCGTCACTACAGAGGTTTCATGCCGACAACACGACATTCCGGCCAGAACCATCCATCGTGTGACCGTCCCCATAGTAGTTTCCGATTTCCTCCTCCAAATCATTCCCGTAAACCACACCGCCACGGACACGGTTGAAAATATAACCGATGCAGATGCTGATGCGTTTCTGGAAATGCTCTGATCACCCCGGAGAAGTTGAAGAGCAATATGCAGAGGACCAAGTTAAAGCCAGAACATCGACTTCTATTCGATGTTGTATCCAAGGTCGTGTTCGGTTACAGCGGGGCTTTCGGAGACATCAGCCGACCGAAGCTCAAGCAGTTGCTGGCCTTGGAACACAAACATGAGATCAATTGGTTCCAGTATTTTCTAAACCAACTGATCTTGGAGAAGCAGAAGATCTCCGAGACCACAACCGAATCAGGGGAGAGACTGTTGAGTGTCAAGGGAACTCTCAATTTCGGTTGCAAAATCTCCGCTCTGATCCTGCTCGCAACCAAGGGTCAGAACAAGGTATGGGAGGACTGCGAGGAAACTCCTGTGAAGAAGTTGATGTTGTTCCCAACAGCAAAGAAAACTCAAGAGGTGATAAGGAGTGTTTATACTCCTAAGGAAAAGACGGATGCTGGGAAGACAACTGAACCCAAGGACACAGCTGAGGAGGTACCAGCTGTCAGCCGCCCCTCCAAATCAAAAGCTGCTCGCCGATGCAGAGCTGAGTCAGAGAAAGAAAAGGAGGAGGAGCCAGCCAAAAAGAAGCTGAGGGTGAAGTTCAAGAAAACGGTGGCAGTACTAGTTGAGGAGGAGCCAGCTGATGATATTCCAGCTGAGGAGCCAGAGGATATTCCAGCTGAGGAGCCAGCTGCTGATGAGCCAGCTGAGGATGTGCTAGCTGAGGGTACGCCAGCTGAGGAGGAGGTACCAGCTGTTGAAGCACCAGCTGAGACGATACCAGCTGAGGAGCCATCCGAGTCAAGCCACTCAGCTGAGGCAGCTGCCTTCAAGATCGTCCCTCGCGCTGCTGGAATTGATGAGGCAGAAGGGATGGAGACAGATGTGACATCGGATGCTTCTTCCTCCTCTGAGGAAATTGAAGATGTTCCAACCTCCTCCACGGCAGGAGTGGATGTCGTACCGCCCCAAGAGCCTCTCGCTCTCTCAACCGAATCACAACCAGAGATTCCGAGCTCATTTCTCGATGCCAACATTGAGACCATCTCTTCGGCCAATGTTGATGAACCTGTCGATACCCCACTCCCCACATAATCCAATATTCCGAGCTCCCAGCTCGATGCCAATGTTGAGACCACTTCTTTGGCCAACATTGATGAAACTTTTGAACCATTGCCATATGAAAATATTTTTCCCTCCCCAATCGATGATGAAGCTGATCGTCAGGCTGTTGCGATGGAGCATGAAGGCAAGGTGGCCTACAACTTCCAGAAGCTGCTCGGGATGTTCCCAGAAGCTCGTGATATGCCGATTTTTGCTACGCTTGGGACCGAGCTGCTGTACTAGTTCAACCTAATCTTCTGTCACTGGTATGTGAAGGAAGATACTGTGAGGGTACACAGCTGGAACCAGATGAAGGTGGACGAGTCACGCATCCGAGATTACTTCAATTACACTAATCTGGAGGTGGCCTACAACAACAAGGTTGCTCTGCTCACGCGTCGTTTGGACTTGAGCAAGGCGGAAGGCACAGACACCAGGGAGACATCTGGACAAGACTGTATTGACTTCCTCGACAATATGCTAATTAAGTCAGTTGAGTTCCTCAATGATCTGGACGCAGCCGCCGCCGCAGCGAAGGAAGAAGAAAATGAGCTTCAACTGTACATGGCCAACCGTCAAGCCATGGTTACAGTTGAGCAGCCAGCTCTGATTGAACACCAAGCTCCAGCTGATCAGCCAGCGCCCTCAACTGAAGACATTTGTGAGCTGATAGCTGAGAGGGTGAACCAGTTGAGGATGGAGATGCTTGCCAACTTCCAGCAAAACAAAAAAGATCAGCTGAGGATGTTGGAAGCACAAGAGGAGAAGAACAAGCAGCTGGTGGAGGAGAATGTTTCACTGAAGATAAAGCTGGACGAACTCTCCTCCTCCACCAGCCAAGACATTTCTGATCTGAAATCAACAGTTCTAGGGATCAAGTCTGAGCTGAATGTCTTCCAATCCATCTCTGATTCCAACCTCGCCAAATCCCAACAGACTTAGGATGAAGAATGGGAGTCTCGGTTCGAGTCACGCTGGGCTGAGTTCGTTGCTTTCCAGAATGAGACAACTGAAACATTCACTGGATTGAGAAAAGCCGAACAAGATCGCCATGACTCCGAACTGGCGAAGAAGGTCGGAATAGAGTGCGCGGTCGATGAACTCTTCAACCGCATCCAACAAGCCGAACAACAACTCACCTCTCTGGATGGATCAGTAGCAAGCCTTGTTGCTGATGCCAAAAAGGGGGAAGATAAAAAGGGTGAAGAGGAATTGCAGGTGGATGTTGAGTTGCAGGGGGAAGATGAGACCCAGGCTACTGCAAAATCTCAGTCGAGGAGGAAGACTGCCCAAAAGAAGAAGTTCGCTCCCAAGTCAACCGATGTAGGTGGAGCTGAAATGGAAAAAGACTTGGAGCAGGCGGAGCAGTTTGGAGTTTCTTACAACTCCATAGCCGAAATCGCAGCCGAGCTTGATTCAGAACTCGAAGGTATCACAACCGAAGAGTGCATTGCTGCTGCCAAAGCTATGGATGTTGCTGAGAAAGATTACATGAATCCGAGCTGGATCAAGAATTTTGCTGCCAGCCAAGCTCGAAGAGTCAACCAGTTCGAGGAGGAGCTGAACAAGATAACCAAGAACTTGGACCGGAACATCGCCTCCCGCAGCCGTCGCCGAATAGACAAACATTAGGTTAAGGCTGAAGCTCGGCTGAGACAACAGAGGTTGCCAGGGTAGGTCAAGGTCCAAAGTCGGTTCAGGCATGTGGACAAGTGGATGCCAGTTGAGTGGAATGAAGAGTGGGAGTCATTCAAGCAAGAATTCGTGAATGACTTCTATTACAGAAAGGTCTTCTCAACTGACGATCCGAGGAAAGCGTTCAAGGAAGCCCTGACCGAGTTGCATACTGGGGACCCGGGCATGTTCAGCCAGTTCAGGCGTGCAATGATAGAAGCAAAACTGGACATGAACATAGTTCCGGTCCCTCAGAAGGTTACATATCGGCCTCCCTTCCTCCCAGACTCCCGAAACCCCGACCGAGAAAAGATATCAGCTGAGGCAAGGCAAGTCTGCAAAGAGCACGGGGTTGACATAGCAAAGGAGTCAGAAGCGAAGAGAGAAATTTTTGTTAGAATATTTAGCAAATATGGGCTTAAGTTTTAGCTCAGTTAGTTTTTTAGCAACTGATGTAATTTTTGGTTTTGTGCTTATCTTTGTAACCATCAGTTGTTATAAAAACTATTCAGTTATACGATTCAACTTGATGTACAATCTCTCATTGTCCAAGCTCTGAATCGCAAAGTTATCTCAATACCTTGTTATAACTGTGCTAACCTTTTGATGTTTTAATCTTATAGACTGTCTAGAATTTCAGCTGAGATTTTGGATAGGTCAGTAGGATTTAGATCAGGTTGATTTGTAAGAACTTTATAAGGGTTTTGGCATCATCAAAAAGGAGGAAATTGTTGGGAAATTTATTAAAGTTTTGATTGATTCCAAAACCAACTGACCCCAACCGAGTAGATGTTGCCAGATCCTAATGTTAGTAGTTAGGCTCGCTGTTTGAGCAATGTTGAGATTTTAACTTTATAAGTCTCCAGCTGAAGACGGCAACAAGGCATCGCTCGGAGAGAACTTCAGATGTAATTAAAGACAACTGAGTGTTTAAAAAGGGGGAAGTTACGTTCACAAGATAGAACATCAGTTGAGCTATTCAAAGGGGAAGATGAAAGACAACTGAGCGTTCAAGAGATAGAACATCAGTTGTAAGTAAGACAACTGAGCATTCGGAGCCAACTGATCAGATACAAGAAAGACAACTGAGCGTTCAGTTTCAGAACATCAGTTGTAGGACTCGAACCAAGAAGATCAACAGCATGAAGTTCAAATCAGCTGAGAGTTCAACTGTTAGCATTCAGATAGAACATCAGCTGAAGAACAAGTTAAGATGAAGATCGAAACTCTCAACCGACCATCCATTGTTGAAAGACTAATGTTGAGATTTGAAATTCAAACAAGGAAGTCACGTGAAGGTTTGACTCTCTGTCATTACCTCATTTGGCCCAACACAAGGTTGTCTCAGATGGAAAGCAGAAGCACGCAGTTGCCAAATCCGGAAAGTCTGCAGAGATGAGAGACAAGCCATCGCTTTCAAAGATCAGAGATCAACAGCTCTTCCAACGGCTAGTTGATTCTCTCCGCCTATAAATAGAGGCCTTCATTCATTCACCATGACTTACGAGACACATAAGTGTGAGAAGAGATTTACAAGCGAAAGATCAACTTCATTCTGCACTCAAGCAAAACCTCGAAGAACATCATTAGTTGAGAGTTCTAGAGAATTAGATTCTGTCTTTGTAGTTTTCGATCCAACCTTGAGAACATCACTAATTGAGAGTTCGTAGAGTGTTAGATCATAGCTCACTTCTTGTTCGAGCTATTAGTTGGAACCCCACCCTTTCACACACCTGAAAAGGTTGTTAGACCATACTCTTCCCGTAAGTGAGTAGATAGGTTGATTAGTACCCGTAAACTAATCTGTAAGGTTGATAAGTACCCGTAAACTTATCTCAACGGTTGCAAAGCCCGCGTAAGCTTTATGGTTTGTCAAGAAGAACTTGGACTGAGTTGTGTGGACTCACAACTCCCCGTGGACGTAGGAGTTATCTCCGAACTACGTAAATTCTTGTGTGTTGTGTTTATTTTTCAGTTTCTTATTGCATATTCGACTGACTAACTAACCTGCATACAAACTGCATTCTTCCATATCAACTGTCTTGGTTATTGACCAACCTTGCACTTAAGCGTGAGTTGATTTTATACGAGTTAATTTCCACCACATTCCGCACAGCACTTCACTTCCAGCTGAGTGTTTCTTACTCGATTGTGATTCCAACTGAGTTGTCTTACTCGGTTGTGTTATTTTTAGGGGGTTGTTTTTAAAAGTTTTATCTGGTGTATCCCCCCCTCCAATACACCAGAACTCGTATCGGGACCATAAATTGAGCAATTTATCAATTATATTTATTTTAAGCTAATTGTAAAAGTTTGAGAATTTTTGAACCATGTGCACATTTTTCGAGACAATAGTGTCTTACCCTATTTTGAGAATTACTATATGAGGTTTTGGATTTTGAATCCGATTCCATATTTGAATTCCTTGAATTTTTAGAAGAAGAATGAAACTAATTCCATTCAGAACCGAGAACTTTTATTTTTAAGTTAAAAAGCTCGAGCAGTATCGAGTCAGCATAAGATAGTGTTTTCAGTCTTGAATGAGTTTCTGAGTTTGAAATTGAGCATGTATAAATATGTGAATATCTGGATTTTTTCTAGAATATTTTGAGAAGTTTTGAAAATTTTTCTTTTTCCGACTAATTATTGAGATCAGTCGTTTACCTATCTGTGAATACCTGATTTGAGATGTGACGACTTGAATGTGAATGAATTGTGTTTAAAGTGATCGAGATTTAATCTCGTAATTTTCTAAAGTCATTTGATGTGTAAAATTGAGAAATTCCGAGTTTATGGAATTAATAGTGATTTCTCGATTTTGGTTATTCGATTAAGTTTCAATTTGTCTAAGTTTGTTGAGTATGAATGTTCGAGTCCGAGGAAAGTCTGTTGGTATAGTACTTAAGTAGAGTTAAGGGTCGAGAGAGTTCAATTAGTCGAGCCGAGAAAAGTTAGAAATCCCGAGTAAAATAGAAATCCGAGTAATCGAGTTTAGATTCCGTTTTCAATCGAGAAAATAGAACTCGTCCTTATAAGAATGTTATTCTTGAAGGAACGAGTGAAGTTCAATAGTAAGACACGAGTGGAGTTCAGAAGTAAGGACCA
This sequence comes from Schizonepeta tenuifolia, assembly GCA_029490685.1. NCBI lineage: Eukaryota > Viridiplantae > Streptophyta > Magnoliopsida > Lamiales > Lamiaceae > Schizonepeta > Schizonepeta tenuifolia. Next base: position 56,846,934 of record CM055959.1, read on the forward strand.
AGAAGGAAAGAGGCATTCCGAGCGAGCCACTGGATGACACGTGGGCTTTCTAACCAAAACAAATCGATGAATGTGATTACTATTATCATATTATGTGAGTTTTTAAATTAATTGACTTGCTAATGTATGTTACCACCTACTTGAGGAATATGAATTCGGTCCTGTGTAAGATGGGATTTCTGTGTACACATGTTTGTGATCGTGAGCTTTTCTTTGGGTAAGCCGGTCACGGTGTTTGAGATGGAGGCCTACTTCTCGACACTCATATTTGATTGTAGAACTGGTATATACTTGATATATATAATTGTCTGCAGACATTTACAAAAGTAAAATGATTTTCTTGCATGCACAAGTTAATTGTTTTATAACTCTAACACTTGTGATGCAGCAAGAAAGACATGTTCAATTTATAGCTCTATCGAGCAAGCTTTTCAATTTATTTTAGCATGTGTTCACTGAGTACGAAGTACTCAGCCCTGCATGTTATTTCTAAAACGTGCAGGTTAGCTCGAATGATGATGGTGCAGTGTGCTTGGTGGCGTTTATTGTATTCGAATAGAGTATGCTTAAGCTTGGGTTACATGTCTCTTCATACATATAACTTTGGGACCTAATGTAATTCTCCGCTGCAACATCGATACTAAATGATGTCTTAAATTCTCCCAACACTGATGTCTAATCAATGAGTTTCATGCTCGACACTTTATTTTGATTTCCTCTCGACTCTTAATTAATAAATTTATTTCATTGAGCTATTGAAATGGGTAATTGAAAGCGAGTTGATTAATTGTTATCACTTTCAATAGAGATTCCCTTGTACTCGAGTATGTTTCCTTGTTTATTTTCCATTATTTCACCCTCACCGCCCAATGGTTTCTAGTTGTTTCATACATTAGAAATCGGGTTGTGACAAAGTAGTATTAGAGCAGCTCTGTTCATTGGACCCCCCCCCCCCCCCCCCCCCGTGCAGTTCTTCTGAATTTAGAGAGTCAAAGTTTAGATTTTATTTCCTAGACTTATTTGAGTTAGCAATGAGCCAAGCACCTCACCTCATCTCACGAGTTTGAAAGATAGTGAATTACCTCGACGTCAGTGCTTTTGATAGGATAGTACATCTCATCTACATTTTCTCGAGGAATGGCACAAGTAAGCAACTTCTCCAGTGCCGACTCACATCAGACGTCAGTACCTTGGAGTCTACCTTGTCAACACTGCAATAGTATATCGTCATGATCTCGAGCCTGTTCACCAGACGGGATGCTTTGTCCTTTAGACAATTCAACCCTCTACCCCAGTTTGAGCAGAATGGACTCAGTTCTGAGCCTTAATCTCAGAACAACCCCATTTCATTTCTTATTTCTCCTTTGCCTCGCCTATGTCGAGTGCTAAGTTTTCAATTCAGCAAGTAATCAAGAGTTGTTTCCCTGATCAATCCCTATTCTCTAGGCTTCTCCGCCCTCGTTAGCTCTGTAGCTACGCAGCCCGACAATTCGTACGATTCTTTTCGAGTCTTTCTTTCTTCATACAATGAGTTAAAGGCATTCATGCATTATATCAGCACCTACTCCCATGTGAGAGTCATAATCAAGCCTCCTGGGCCAACTCTCACTAATAATAGCAACAACGACAAGTCCTTCGAGCACTCCTTTGTGGAAGAAACGATAGGTACAAGCCACCTCCAGCTCATTTCGAGCAGCTGTTTTTGTTTCCAGTTTCCAGTCTTCGAGACGCCGCTTTGAGGCCGAGTCAGAAGTAAGAGTTAAAACTCAATCAATACATCGACGTATCCACATGCCTTCTACACAATGATAATAGCAACAAGACCCCTCTTTGGGATGACGAGAAGTGGAAGATATTGGAGTAACTTACGCGGACGAGCAACACAGCAGCAAGAGTTCACCATGGATAGCCCTTGTAGCTAATCTTAGACCTCTCGAGAAGATGCTAGTTGCCATCAAGAGTAAAAAAGAGGAGAGCCCATAAGAGGATCCCAAAGAGGAGCCGAGATGAGACGATGAGGATGAGAACTCAATCAAGAATGCCGTTTAGGTCAGTTTAGATAGCTGCAGAAAATCGAGTGATCTTTTTTTTATGTGTAAGAGTTGATCTCTTCGTATTCGATGATCGAGGTGATTGATGTGAGATTTGATGCCGAGTATAGTAGTCGAGCCAGACATGAAGTAGTAGTTCGTGTCTTGTGCATTTGAGAAATTTAGAACATCCAGTTGATGTTAGGGTTAACCATTGTGGATTATATCCCTGTTTTGATAAATCCTCATAAGAGGCCATCATCCGATAATAGGAGAAAACAGATTGTTAGATCATTAAAAGTCAGCTTTTGTGTTCTATGCTTGAGTTTGTGTAACTAAGTTAATAATTGAGCCATTGAGAATGATTTCGAGAGTAATGTTGAGACAAAGTTTGAGTTGATAGTCGAGTCAATTAATCTGAGTTATTGATTGAATTCTTGAGTATGAGGTCCGAGAATAAGTTAAGGAAGAATTTGAGCTATTAGTTTGAGTCTATCATTAAATCCATGCTTGAGTTTTGAATTATTTAAATGGTCGTTTGCGACACTATTTGAGAAAATGATTGTGAGTAAATGTTTGAGTTTGAGTTATTGCATATATCTAAAAACTGCCATTTATGCCACAGTTTGAGTTAATGATTATGAGTAAATGCTTGAGTTAAGATTGAGTAAGCATGTGAGTGAGTAATTGTTTTGAATGATGAAGTTGAGAATTTTTAGTGCAATTGCTTGAGTATCTGCTTTGATTGAGAAAGTAATTGCTTCTGATAAGTTTATATATATATATATATTGAGTATTGCTTGAGAATTTTTTATCTTTCAATAACGAAAAGAATTTAGAAGTCGAGAAGAGTTTAGTTCGAGTTAGTTTCATTTTTGCGAAAAGTTTTGAGTTTCCCTAGTTTCAGCATTCCTTTTTGAATGCATCCGAGAAGAAGAAGAAATGCAAGAAACGTTGAGGAAGAGTAACGAGAGCCAACCCCACATTTTCAAATGACCAGAAAATCAAAGAACTTTTTTTTCAACGAAATCCACCGACATTTGACGATTAAGACAGTCTTGTCAATGTTGAGGACTTGATTCGTTCTCTTGAGCGAATCTTTAAATATCTTCGTTATAGAGACCGAGAACGTCTTGAGCACATCATGTATCAGTCAAAGAGAACCGCTGATGACTAGTGGAAAGCAGTTGAGATTGTATTTTTCCGAAGAGCCCGAGAATTTGACTTAAAGCAGCTTAAAGATTCCTTGTTCGAGAAGTACTGAGAAGTTATCGAGAGCCGAAAGCGAATGAATTCGCGAGTTTGAGTCAAGGAAAGAATTCAGTAGCCGAGTGCGATCGTGAGTTTTGTGAGTTAGCTCGTTTCGCCCCGTCAAGATGGACACAGACAAAAAGATGTGTGAATTGTTCCACACAGTTTTGGAGATGCGATATTCGAGTAGTTCCTGCAAGTCAGAGTGTTCTGACTTCTGCTGAATTATTTTTTTAAAACCAAGCCCTAGACGTGGATTTCACCATAACGTCGAGAAGAGGATTGCATTCTTCAGTGCCTCCTCAATTTTGAGGATAGATAACGAAAGTCGCAACCCCTCACAGCTGAAGAATGAAAAGAAAATAGAAGTGGAGTTGTGGAAATCACGAGAGTAAGAGGATGTGGCATGAAAAGAGATAGCATCAGCCACAGTAGAAGAAACAGCAACCACCTTAGCATGAGGAGCTGCGCCATCAAAGAATTATCGCGATGGAACAGGAAGTTGGAGACAAAGACTAGGGAAGATCTCGCAAGTATGAACAAGCGACGAGGTGTGCCAAGTTTATACTGGTGCATCGCACTTGTTTTTAGCAAGTGTTTGCGTAGATGCCCTCGGCCTAGTAAGAGAAGAGTTGAATTAGGAGTTTAGAGTGTTGATCCTTTTGGGTAGGACTGCGATAGTTTCGCGCGTTCGCTCAAATTTAGAATTTGAGTTTGGAAGACATAAGTTATCCGCTAAGTCCTTGAATCAAATTCAATATGGGACATTGATGAGACCATATTTTATATGCTCATCATGTATTTTTAGGTGTAGATCGAGTCTAGTTTTGTGTCTTTTTAGTCTGTTTTAGTGGCAGAAGAGCTATTGGAAAAGGAGACGAAGGCGAGTATGAAGCATCTGGTAAGTACAGCTGGTGTGCGCATCTAGAAGAGTCCTAAAAGGATGTAATGGTGTCTTGAAGGAGAAGAAAACGTGGATACATCTTCTACTCGGATAAGGAAAAAAGAAGATAAACATGGAGTGTTGCCGATAAGGAAACAAATCTTTCCTAGTCCTAATCGGTCAAGGAAGGGAACTGCCAGCTGTCAAATCGAAGGCCCTTATGTGGGTTTTTAGGGTTTTAAGCCCATGATCCTTGTACTCTATAAATATGTTCGTGCATGCAGTCTTAAGGACACAAATTTACACACCTTTACAACTCAATATTGTTTTTACTTTATTTTTCTACTGTTAAGTCCCAGTTTGGGCAGACTATCGTTTAAGTATTAATTCAAGTATGTTATCTTTTATCTCTTTCGTTATTGTTATTTACTTTATGTCTAGCTAAACCTATAAATCTAGGTTTACGTAGAGGATATGTGATTTAAGTGTTTTATAACTAGTGAGGTCTAATTGGGCAAGATAGCTATATATGTGTGTGTTCCCGAGGCGTTAGGCAATAATTTCAAAGCAGTCTGTTTGTGCCAAGAGTTCATGTGGCCAGTGGATAATTGGAGGGCGGCAAATTCCATAAAAGGGAGGTAGCTAAGACCAACAGGGACCGGGAGAGGTTTACCTCATGCTCCTTGAGGGTGACAAATCTCAGGTTGAACTTGGGCGGAGCCGAACGAAGTACGCTGACGCTGTTGAAAAGTCGGAGCGGGATCCTCGTATCTCATAAGGCCGGAACGGGTTTGTCTAGTGCCCAAAGCTGTTTCTTACAGTCTATGCCTCTTGAGGAATGCTCGGGGGTGAGTTAGGCAAGTTAGGAAGTGAGGGGTGGGAATGCCACACAGGATTCACAAGTAAGGACGAGCTGGGTAGATCGTGGTTGTAGGCGTGACAACGTGACAGGCTACGACGCGGTTTGCCTATAACCGTTGACACACATACGTAGCAAATATCTTTGTACCTATGATCGAGTTACACTTCCTCACATTGAATTGAATCTAAATCCAGATTGTCTTTTATTACTGATCGTTTACTTGTTTTATTTCAGTTTTCACTTTTCTTTGTTTTGCCCAAGGCGATAGTAGAAATAGACCAAACCAACACTGTGACAGGATACTTTCAAGAGAATATTGCATCAATTCCTTGTGGGATCGACCCTTACTTACCGACTACCTGATCCTAGGAAGTGGGCAAGGAAAAATACAAATTGTATTTTGCCACGGCTAAACAATGGTCACGTCAAAATTGGCGCCGTTGCCGGGGAATTGATTTTGTGGTATTCTCTTTCGTTCTTGTTCTTTTGATTTTCTTTTATGCCTAACCCTAACCCTTCAGAGAGTTCGCAAGCTTAGTACGACGATTATATCAACCGAACACTAAGGCTGATTAAGGCGGAGGCTAGAAAAAAACGGAAGATGAGGCACAACACTTGGCAATTTCGGAAAAAGAGTGGAACTCTCCGGAAGAGGGAAGTCTACATGAGGAAGCAATGGCTGTGAACGAAGAAAAGACTATGAGGGAGATGGTTTTCCCCAGTACACTGAACCTGAGGCCATCGGGCATCACTTTGCCCGAGCCGACGAAGCCGTAAGAGCTGAAATCTTATTTCATCCAGATTCTGCCCAAGTTCAGCGATCATCCAGGGGAGGACCGACAAAGGCACTTGCAAGATTTTGAGATGACCTGCGGAACCGTTCCTACTGAGGGGAAGCAAGATGAGTATGTGAGGCTAATCGCTTTCCCGTTCTCTCTACAAGACGGGGCAAGGGAATGGCTGTACACTTTGCCCGCAAGGAGTGTGAAAACCTGGCAAGAGATGCAGCAAAAGTTCTTGGAGAAATATTTCCCAGCTGCACGTATTCAGGAAATGAAGAAGAGGATTACTAGCATCAAGATGGGCATCAATGAGTCATTCTATGACTATTGGAACAGATTCAAACTTATGCTTGCAAAATGCCCGCAACATCAGATTCCTGAGTAGGATTTGGTCCAGTGCTTTGTAGGAGGACTTCGAATTGGAGAGAAAGCCTTGGTGAATGCAGCTTGCCAAGGAACAGTCATGAATAAGCCTCCAAGCAAGGTTTTTCAAATCATTGGAAAAATGGCGGATGAGTCTAGGATGGATGAGAGCAGCGAATTGCCCAAGGCAACAACAGGAAACCCATCGCGAACTAATGAGAAGATAGATAAGCTAGCTGCATATATGGAGTTTCTTATTACTCTAATGGCTGGTAACAACAAGAAAGCGGCAAGGGCATGCGGGACATGCACAGCGGCCACACACCTAACGGATCAATGCCCAACACTTTACGAAGAAGAGGACGTGAATGCGATAGGTTTCAACACCAATCAAGAGAGGCAATATGATCCGAATTCCCAAGTTTATGACCCCGGATGGAGGAACAATGAGAATCTAAGGTACGGGAACAACAACTATCATCAGTTTGGGCAACAGGCACAGAAACCTCAACAGCCACATGAGCAGTACCCATCACGTGATCCAAACAAGCCATCATTGACGGAGGTGGTGAATAGCCTGATTCGAGATCATACCAAAGCACAACAAGAGAATGAGCAATTTAGAACAGAGACACGGGGTGCAATTCAACACATCATTGCCTAATTGGCACACCTTACCAATGCTTTGGGCATGATAAAGAAGAAGCAAGGTGAACTTCCAACCCAAGTGGAGGTAACCAGGGCTGAAGTTAATGTTGTTATGCTTAGATGGGGAAAGGTGTTGCCCGAGAAAGTTCAGATGCCGAATTCTGAAACTCTTTTGCCCAAGGAGAAAGAGATAGAAGTCGAGGAAGAGGAAAAGAAGAATGAAGAGACGGGTGATGGGGATGAAGAGGTATCTCCCGAGCCTAAATATGTCAAACCTACACCCATTATTTGAGCACCTTTTCTAGGTAGGTTGAAGCGGACTAAGATGGACTAAGAGATGACCGATATGATCAATATTTTCAAGAAGGTTGAGATAAATCTACTTCTTTTTGTGGCACTTCGCAGCATGCCCAAATGCGCGAAGTTATTAAAGGATCTTTGCACAAAGAAAGAGCAGAATTATGATGGAGCAAGAATGGTCGTGGGGGAGAATGTGTCGACAATTATCAAGTGAAATTTTCCCAAGAAGTTTCGAGATCCCAACATGTTTACTATCCCATGCCAAATTTTGAGACATGAAGATTGAGAAAGCCATGCTGGATTTGGGCGCGTCGATTAATGTCATGCCTTTGTCTATGTATGATGAGGATATTATGGGACCACTCCGACCTACTAGGGTGGTTATCCAATTGGCGGACAAGTCACAAGTGCATCCTGAGGGCATTCTGGAAGATGCCCTAGTTAAAGTAGAAGAGTTGATCTTTCCAGCAGATTTTTATGTGCTCAACATGGGCAAGAAGGGAGGTAACGCATCGGTTATGTTGCTGGGAAGACCATTTATGAAGATAGCCAAGACCAGGATCGATTGCAATACTGGGCAATTGACATGTTAGTTCGATGGAGAAAAAGTCATGTTCAATATTTTCAAGGCAATGGAGCATCCACCAGACACTGAAATGGTCGAGTCGATTGATCACATTGAGCAAGTGGTGGAAGAGGCAGTGCCTCTCATTTGAATTCGAGATACTTTGGATTTGGTTATTCAAGATGGAATGGAGGAGAGTCCAGATAACTCATTTCAAGTTGCTCAAGCTCTTAATTATTTAAGGTCTGAAGTAGAAGGAGAACCAAGACTACCGCAGCTTAGTATACCCAGTATAAGGCAAGACGATAGGTTGGTGCCATCACTGATCAAGGCACCCAAGCTCGAGTTAAAACCTCTCCCAGACCATTTGAAGTACATATTTTTGGGCAAGGACCATACATTACCAGTTATTATCAATGCAAGGCTAAGTGAAGAAGAGGAAGAGCAAGTCTGGGCAGTCTTAGCGCGTTACAAGGAGGCAATTGGGTAGACTTTAGCCGACATCAAAGGTATTAGTCTGACTGTTTGCCAACACCATATTAGGCTTGAGGATGATTCAAGGCCAGTTCGAGATCCTCAAAGGAAGTTGAACCCAGCGATAAAAGAAGTAGTGATGAAGGAGATACTTACTTCTAGACTTGGGCATTATCTACCCAGTTCCAGATAGTCAATGGGTCTGTCCAGTGCACATGGTGCCCAAGAAGTCAGGAATTCAGGTGGTCGCCAATGAAAGAAATGAGATGGTGGCTACTCGATTGCAAACTAGATGGAGGATGTGCATTGATTATCGCAAACTCAACAAGACAATGAGGAAGGATCATTTTCCTTTGCCTTTTATCAATGAGATGTTGGAGAGACTGGCTAGGAACAAGTTCTTTTGCTTCTTGGACGGATATTCAGGCTATATGCAAATATGGGTTGCCTAAGAGGATATGGATATAAGACTACTTTCACTTGTCCATTCGGGACGTTTGCGTATCACCGCATGCCTTTCGATCTATACAACGTCCTGAACACATTCCAGAGGTGTATGTTGAGTATATTTTTGGATCTTTTGGAGCATTGTATTAAGGTGTTTATGGATGACTTCACTGTCTATGGGAGTTCTTTCACAGCTTGTCTAGGGCATTTGGAGTTGGTGCTGAAGAAATGTGTGGACAAGAGCTTGGTACTGAATTACGAGAAATGTCACTTCATGGTTCAAGAAGGGATCGTGCTCGGGCACGTTGTTTTAGAAAGAGGAATTGAAGTGGACAAGGCTAAGATTGACGTGATAGCCAAGTTGCCTTATCCCAACAATGTAAAGCAGCTGCGAGGTTTTCTTGGGCATGTAGGTTTCTACAGAAGGTTTGTGAAGGATTTTGCAAAAATTGCACAGCCTATGACGAGGTTATTGCAGAATGAGGTCGAGTGGAACTTTCATTAAGATTGTCAAAGGGCATTTGATACTTTGAAGAACAATTTGGTTACAACTCCTATCATACAACCCCCTGATTAGGGAATGCCTTTCTAAGTGATATGTGATGCAAGTGGATACGCAGTAGGAGCCGTGCTTGGGGCAGAAGAGAGGGAAAGAAAGTCATGTGATCTACTATGCCTCGAAAACCCTTAACCCTTCCCAGATAAACTATACAACCACGGAGAAGGAGCTGTTGACGGTGGTGTTTACCTTTGAAAAATTCTAATCTTATCTGTTAGGAGGCAAGACAACTGTTTACACTGATCATGTTGCACTGCAATACCTTATGAACAAGAAGGAGTCCAAGCCGCAGTTGATATGTTGGATTTTGCTTTTGCAAGAATTTGATGTGGAGATCAAGGACAAGGCAGGAGCGCAAAACTTAGTGGCAGACCATTTGAGTAGGATAGTGCGGGAGGAGGACGTTGTGCCCATAAAGAGTCTTTTCTCTATGAACATCTCTACTTGACTGAGGCTCAGTACTTTGGCAAGCTATGGTATGCCGATATTGTGAATTACATGACTATGGGGAAGTTTCTTGAAGATTTCAATGCTTATCAAAGGATGAAGATCAAGAAAGAGTGTCAACACTTTATTTGGGACGAACCATACTTGTGGAGGAAGTGCAATGACCAAGTTCTGCAGCGTTGTGTGCCCGATTGAGAGACTAAGAGCATATTGAGACATTGTCATAATAAGGAGTGTGGTGGACACTTTGGGCATCAAAGGACAGTTAGAAAGATACTCGAGTGTGGGTTTTATTGGCCAACTCTCAACATGAATTCTTATTAATGGTGCCGGAGTTGTGAACAATGTCAAAAGGAAGACAATGCGACCATGAGGGGTGAGATGCCTTTGACTCCAATCATGCCGGTGGAGATTTTTGATATTTTGGGAATGGATTTCATGGGACCTTTGGCCAATTCTCAAGGGAACCAGTATATCATCTTGGCGGTGGACTATGTTTCGAAATGGGCAGAAGCCAAGGCATCACACACATATGACTCAAGGGTGGTGGCTTCATTTCTCAAGTCTACAATTTTTTGCTGCTATGGAGTACCCGAGGCCATTATAAGTGATCAAGGAACTCACTTTTGCAATGCTACAATCGATAGGTTGTTTAAGAAGTATGGGATTCATCATAGGGTCACGACTGCTTATCATCCGCAAGAAAATGGGCAAGCGGAGTTGACAAACAGGATCATAAAGACCATTCTGAGGAAAGCAGTGATTGCTAATGGAAAGGATTGGAGTGACCATCTGAGTGATACATTATGTGCATATTGCACAGCTTTCAAGACCCCTTTGGGCATGTTGCCATACAGATTGATCTTTGGAAATCTGTGCCACTGGCCTGTTGAGCTGGAGCACAAGTCGTTATGGACAGTCAAGAATTTTAACTATGATTGGGGAGATATTGATAAGCATCGGAAGTTACAATTGCAAGAGTTGGAGGAAATTAGGATTGAAGCCTATGATAATGTTGCGCTTTACAAGATTCACATGAAGAAGGCTCATGATCAACTTATTAAGGCAAAGCGGTTTGAGCCAGGCAAGAGGTGTTGTTGTACCAGACTCGTTTCAAGTTCATGAAGGGGAAGCTAAGCACTAAGTGGGAAGGACCTTTTGAAGTGGTAGCCCAATTTCCGAATGGGTCTGTGGAGATTTATTGCCCAGTAACTACTAAGAAGTTCAAAGTCAATGGTCAATGGCTAAAGCCTTACTATGGACGGAAGAAGGAATGGAACGTGGATGATCCCAATGTCCGCGTGCATTGCCCAAAGGCATGATATAAAAGCACTATGTCATGCTCATGACGTAAACTGGGCACTGGCCAGGAGGCAACCTGGTAAGTTTTTCTTTTTCTTTATTTTTATTTTTAATTTTTGTTTTTGTATTTTTATTTTTTTTTACCCTAGGATAATAGTTTTTGTTTGGGAGAAGGTATTTCGTTTTAAGTGTGCAGGCTAGATGAACGAGCATTAAGTGAGGCAGAACAAAGAATTGCCTTGGCCAGGAGGAAGCTGGACAAGATAAGTTTAAGAATTCTAATAACCATAACCAACAGCTGAAGAAGAGAGAGTGATTATATCCGGAGGCAGAGCAAGTTGGAATCCTTTATCGCTTAGTCACGTTAGAGGAAGCCATTGCCCTCATGGAGTCAGTCATTTTGGCCAATCAGCAACTCAATTTGAAGTCCTCACTGGCTTCAAAGAATTATCGAGCAAAGTCAAATCCAGGTTACGATCTAAAACTAACCTGCTACTTAATTTGTCCTCCAATGTTTAGTTTTAAAGTTTTTAAAGGTTTAGTTTTGAGTCTATGATTGTTTTCCCATCATTACTACTCACTTTACCTAAGGCAAAGTGTGTGCGTATGGTGGGCCGACATTTGTTATTTGTTTTTAAAGGTTTTTAAAAGTTGTTTTTTTTTTGTGTGCTTCTCACCCACTGTCGGCCGAAGGCCAAGTGCGTGGGTGGGAGGAGCGTCTGTTTGTGTCTAGGTTGGCATGCTAGGTTGATGTGATTAGTTTGAGCATGATTATTTGAGCTTAATATTTATGCAAGCTTGTTAGGGCAGTTGAGCATGATAGTATATGGTTAGGGATGACGAACGAACAATTTGAGCATTATCCTTGGTGAAATTTTGAGCCTTAACTATTATATGCCTTGCTATACAATTTTTATTTCTTTGTGAGTATTTGATATGATCATTCGAATACTATCTAGAACTTGCCTATTTTCTATTTTTAGACCCCATTGACACATAGTAAGAAGTACTTAGAGGATTTAGGCGATTTTTTTTTTTCTATTAGCCCAAATGAGACTTATAAGCCTACCCTGTTTTAATCCCTTTGTTAGCCCTTTTGAGCCGGATAATTTCTTTGATTTACAAATATTAGCCTGGGAATAATATATCCTACCCGGTCATAAGGACTAGGCTAAAAGATGAAAAGAGGGGGAAGAGAGCAGTAGGGCATGGAGAAAGCCTAGAATGGGCAAAAGAGAGTAAAGGGCTAGATAGAAATATAAAAAGAAAAAAAAAAGAAAAAAAGGAAAAAAAAAGAAAAAAAAAAGAGAAAAAAGAAATATGAATAATATATATTTAGAAAAGAATAAAGCCCTAAGGTGTTTTGTGCTACGACCCTGTCACGCCCCGACTCTCGAGGTGCGACTTACGAACAACAACAAACCTAGACAACTAACAACTAACTCAATTAAAGGGAACATGCTCGGGGGAAACAAAGATGGAATATATGGCAATCGAATTTGGTTTTCAAAAGCATAATGAAATAATAACCGAGCATCTTAACTTCACTTTTAACAGGAAATCAAACAAGTGATTCATGCTGATGGGAAAGGAATTCCAACAAAAAGAGAAATCATACGAATATATACATCAAGATAAGGGATCATGTTCAACAACAATTCAAGTTACGAGCCCATCGCTTGGAATTACAAGTTATAGAGTTACGAATTCAGCAAGCATTCAAAGTCTTCGAGCACAACGCTCGGAATAAAAAACATGAGTATTAAAGTACTAGCATCAACAGACATTAATTCAAAAGGGTTGCAGCGGAAACTTGCATCAATACCCAACACTTGCACGTATGAAGACGTACAAATGCCAGTCTGAAATTCAACTAAACTCAACCAACAAAACCAAACCACACCACCAAGTATCCACGCCATTGCCATCCAGTCAACCTGCATGTTTAGAAACACACGCAGGGCTGAGTACTTCGTACTCAGTGAACACAAGCCAAAACATTTGAATAAAGATGCTTCTTAAAGCTATAATAATTGAACTTGCCTTGCCAAACATCACAAGTATATAAGCAGTTTTAAAGACAGTTTACTTGTGCATGTCAAAACATTTTCTTTAAAATAGACTGCGCAGTCAAATATCATATAATATAACAGTATGTATCATCTATCACAAATAATCTCACTGTGCCGAGAAGTAGGCCTCCTTCTCAAACACTGTGACCGGCCTAACCGAAGCAAGGCTCACAGTCACCTCAATATATACCACACGTGGGTTCCTGCTTTTCACAAGATAGTACATCTCATACAAATAGATGATAAAACATACTAATTTCAATAAAATGGCAAGTCAATCACATTTGAAAATCATATCATAATATTCAATAGTATAACTAATTTTCATCGATAGTTTTGGTTCAGAAAAGCCCACCTGACTTTCGAAGAACTAGCTAGGTGGTCTAGGGCTATTTGTCCTTGCTTAAAGATCCGTCCGGCTCGATCCTTCACAGTTCGACATCGATAGGAAAATAAGATATATGAAAGACGGACACAAAGGCGTTGGACTTTAACTGACGGACTTCTATTTGAGTCGTCTCTCTCTTCGCTCTAACTTTTCTAAAAGATCTCGCGTTCTCGTCCTTAAATTATTAACTCTATTCGAATTGGTTTACTTTACTACTCAATATCGTACACTCTTCTCGTTTTAATTAATAACTTCATTGTTAATATTCTATTACTCGAGCTTTCTTTCAAAGGCTTTAATCAAATCTTGGTTTACAAATCATAACTCAATCATTCAATTATTTTTCACAACATAACTAACATCATGCATTTAAACACTTATTTAATCATATGATGAATTCAAATAAATCAAACGTACTTCAAGACACATTAACATTCATTCAATTTAGATTTTAAAATCTAACTCGATTATGCATTTCCTTTTTATGGAGGTTTAAACTATTAATTCTATCTTTCTTATTTACATAGACAATGCTTTATTTTACATCCGCTATCTTATAAGGTATTTCATAACCTTTATTCTATTAACAAAAATTTCTCTTTAATTATCATTATTAACTCTTATAAAATTTAGATTTCTTATTCATCTTTAATTCGATTCTCATTTCTTATCTCGACTATTGTTCCTCTAATTATTATCTCGGTTTATCTTTTTATTTGCTTGGTTAGAAACAACGTATTCAATTAATTATTTAATTAATCTTCTTTCCATTTAATTCTCGACATCCTATTTTATTCTCATTTTCTCGATCAACTTATATGAGTATCTATCTTAACTCGTCTAGTATCTTTTCTTTACTCAATTTAACTTCCTTTTTATTTCTTATCGATTAATTCTTCTTAAACTTGGTTTTCTCTATTTTTGCTTATTTCTTTAATAATTTCTTCTTTATTTGTCTTTAACTTAGGCCATTTCTTACTAAATAATTTCTTTATCTCTTGGTACACATTTTTATGAATTAGCTTACTTTATTAGTTACATTATAAAAGATCTTTTTGTTGTAGTTTTAGTAAAATTTCAAGTCTTTAAATTTTAATACAAGATATTTAATTAATATATCTTTTCATACATCTTTCATTTTTTATTCAATTAAAAGCTTTTCAATTTTTAAATCTCTTTTTGTCAAAACTTCTATCTTCATTCCATATTCAAATTAACATTAATACATACTTAACATCCAATCTTTTTTTATTATTTCTACAATTAATTTCTTTCAAAACTTCAACATGCAAACTTATTTTCTTAACTTAAACACATGTATAATTATACCAACATCACATACAATCATTTCATTGATCAAAACATCACTCAATTCATCAACAAAATCAACAAAATAAAACCTCTATTTTTCTTCAAAACTCATGGCACACATATGCATATTTTGTGCATTTTATTCCTCAATTTTTCATGCATATAATCTCATTCTCAACATGATAGAAATAACAAATCAAGCATCATAATAATAATAACTCAAAGAATTCATATTTTTCCTATTTTTACTAAAATTTTCGGTATTTATCCAATTTTTAGGGTTTTAAATTCTTTCTCTTCTCTTAATTCACCGATTAATATCTAATGCTCGATTCTCCTAACGAAATTTTCTCACTCGATTAGCACATGCATATCCTAAGTTTGCCTAAACATAATTTAAATAACATGCATGCATAGATCTTTCTTTTAGGACTTATAGACATACATATTTACAACTAATCAAATGAATTTCATACTTAATTAAATGGGAATCCTTCTCTTGGCTCTTGGAATTGAAATGGATGGAAATGGTAGCTTCAAAGCTTGAACTTGAAAAAAAGAAGGAAATCTTCTTCAATCCTCAAAGAAAAAGAAATAACATGGGATTAATCATCCATAGGGTTTAAGAATTAAAATAAAGAAAAGTGTTGGATGATTCTTGAATTTAACTTCAAGAACTTGGAAGATTCTTACCTTTCTTTGAAAATATGGATGAAATGGATGGAGATTGATAACTTCTACTTCATTTTCATGGATGGAGAGTTTGAATCCATGGATGCATGTGAAGAAAAATCAAGGTATGAGGGAGAGAGGGAGATTGCCGAGAGAGAGAGAGAGCTTGGGAGAGTTTGAGAGATTGTTTTCTTTCTTGCTTGGGAGAGAGAGAGAGATCGAAATGAGAGAGAGAGGTGGAGTGAATGTATTTAGTCTCCCTTCTTGTCTTAGGTGAGTGAAATTGAAATCCAACATAGGGAATAAAGTGCACTTGTTGGAAGTTGTAGTAAGACATGACTTGATAGGTGATGTGATATTAACTTGCATGCAAACTTTAGGTAATACCATGCATAAGACATAATCATGATGTTTTAGTCTTGGAAATTGAAGGATGATGGGAGAGGAGGTGTGAGGTGGCGTGAGAGGGAGAGAGGTGGATGACACGTGTCGTCGTCGTGTCGTCACTGGTATTAATTATCCGGTCGTAAAGGTTTTCCGGATAAAACGATTCGTATTAATTCCGTTTTTTTTTCTTAACGGGTCTAACCTCTTCTCGTCTCACTTTTGACACTAACTCATCTCAATCCTATTTCACGTCTCAAATTAAAAGATTAAAGATTTCTATCTTTTTAGTCCTTTAAATCTTAAAAGAATTTAATCGGCTTATTAATCCGTTTATTAATCCTTTTAAAGACTAAGGCCTCATTTCTCTTGTCAATTCTCGGATAAGTTCTTACCCTATCTCAGTGATCTTAAAAGAAATTCTAGGTTCGAAGGTTCTAATCCAATTCTATTCTAGTCTCGTCGGCGTAAACATCTTTCTCGGCGATTAACGTTATGTTATCTCAATCAAACAAACTTCTCGGGATTTTTCCGGAATTTAGTCTCATACTCATTTTCATATAAACAACTCAACAAGCATATCATATTATCATCATCTCAGGTAAATAGAACAGATAAATTCACACAAGATTCACAAGGCAAATTAAACGTTTTATTCAATTCTCTTCGATTAGAAAAGAAAAATTTTACTCCTAAATTCTCATCTTTGAACTTACTCGGTTAATTAGACGCTCTCTAAAGGTATAAGAACTCGGGGTATCATAGGCCCGAAAGAGAAGGTGGAGGAGAGAAGATAAGGTTGGCCACTTGACACGCACCCGTCGTGTGGTACGATCAAAATACCTGTGTTTGCCCTGGACGAACAATACACGCTCCTGAGCCCACTACCGGACTGGCTAGTCTTCGTGGCAAGCTAGGGTCGATCCCACGGAGAGTGATGAACCACCTTACTCTTCAGTGCACAAATCGAGTTGTCACGGTCTCAATCTGTATAACTGCACAAAATAAACTAAACGGAATTCAAATATAAAAGGGGGGGTAAGATTTGGGGTAGGTTATGATCATTGTTGATATGTTAATTAGGTCATGGGAACACTAAAGATCCGTCCATGCTTCATATAAACTCAAGGCGTTGCCCAAAGACATTGGGGCGTTTCAAGAGTTCATACTCCACACTTGGGATGGTTGAATCCCTTGTTGTCGTCTCGGTCCAAAGGTCACGCTTCACCCCGGTCACAAGGCCATGCTTCACTCCTTCTTAGATAGTAGTCATACCCGATCTCTCCAAGTATGACCCTCACCAACCTTCTCTTCCAAACTTCCCATGTCTGCACCTACAGAGTAGACATAACTCGCGGGATATCCATTTCCGGTACTACGTCCAACCGGTCATCGATATGTCTACGATACGCGAGATGAGTCCTTTGGTCGATAACCATGGCTTGATGCCTCGTCACAGTTGATGGGTGATTGTTAGAGAAGCCCAAGACTGAAGAAGGACGCAGTATCCCCTTGTCCATTCCTCACCATCCAGATCTACAGCAGCATGTCAGGTGCTGCTTAGCTACTCGGTCATGGGCACATCGAACGTTGCCGTCTGTCATGCCCTGCCTTTGCTTGACATGGTACAGCTCCAACCGAGCGGTGATCACCCGTTAAGTCAGGACTGCCCATGAGTTCTGCTCCAGTCTTTCCAGAACTACTGGACTCAACCGATGGCACAAGTGCCTCACGAATGTTTCACATATCAACAGTCAATCATTTCCCATACCCAAATCTCACCAAGTAGATTACTTACACATAATTAAATATATAATGATAAGCGAAATAGAACACATGAATGAAAAAAAATACAAAATACTTGAATTAAAAGTACCTAAGGCAAACAACCTTGGATTCGTTCTTCACTACAGAATGTAAATTAAGCGGATAAACTGTTTCTATCGTAAAGAAAATATCAAACTGAGATTAAAATTGTTTCTTGGACTAAGAACTATAGAATGGTGAAGTAACCAACATTGTGCCAGCCGCTCTGGCTGGACTTTTATAGTAGCAATGGCAGCGAGCAAAACCCTAAGCGAGTAGACTGAATCGGCATGATTGGTACTTTCCATGTTGAGCGAGATGCTGATTATTCCTAATTGACTTGATTGGTGATTGGCAATCTCCGATTAATTGATTGATTTAGGTGATGCGCTGACTTCAAGATCCTTCTTTCCATAAACGCTTGGCAGATATGTTGTGAATCTTTTCCACGCGGCTTTCCTTCTTTAACTCTGGCGACTGACTGGCAATTGCTGTAGTGGTCAAACTGGTTGCATGCTTCATGATTTGATTCTTCGTAAGCAAGGCAGTTGCAAGATCTTCTTTGTTGTTGGGTGCATTACGTTAATACCACAAATGCGAATGATGAACAACAACTTAGCTTCAGGGTTCACATGGAATCCTCCTTTCAACCTCGTCTCTTGCTTCAATTCATCTCCTGCGCTGCATACTCCTTTGCGTAGTCCTTGCAACCGACTGAATTCACTCCAGTTCTGCTCATTCTGACCACCTTTCTTCTGTTTGACTCGGACTGAGCTTCCTTCCTTCAAACAATAACTTCCTTTCCTTGGACAGACACTAACTACACAAAAAATCATGAAAAAATAGGGCCAAATGGCCCAAAAGTCGAAGACGCATCACACCTACACACTTAAACCATACTTGCCCTCAAGTATGTTGGTGGATTCACAAAGACACCAAGAAGGGAGATGAATGAAAAAGAAATAAAACTTCAAGACACGAAAGTGCGCAATCAAATGAATTAGTTCGTGCATGCATGTATCAACCAAGTTAACATTCCACAACCCATTGAGCAAATACACAACATGATCATATTAGCAGTCTTCCTCACACACTCAAGTCTATGGCTAGTGTTTACTCTCATTTCATGCTGCATTAGCTTTCCGATTAGCTTGTTCGAGGATTTATGGCTATCAGTTAGTCTGGTGCAGTTTATCAAAGGGTCTTAATTTTGTTGTAATGGGGCATACGAAGCTGGGTAAGGACTTTTGGACAGTGGGTTAAAACCTGATTCCAGTCACATGGACTGCTCTTTCAATATAAGTGCTCCCACTAATCCTCATACTCCTTTCTTTCTTTGGGGTTTATTTCTTCCTTAGGCATGTATTGATCTTTGATCAAACTTAGAATTTCCATTCTTTCATTTATGCCTTCTTCTTAAACACTGACTACCCCTTTTGTTACCCTTCTTTTACTTGTGTCTTTCCACTTAGAGCATTTATGTACCCTTCTTATCTTGTATAGTGTGGGAGACACACTCTTAATCAAATATCATTACAATGGCTTATGAAAGAAAAAGTGCTTCGGCTCAAAGTGGTTAGCAATGGTTTATCATGCTCATCTAGATAATTCTAGGGCTTCTAATCATGAATAAACTGCCCTTATCCTTTAATCTACACCACCAGCTAAAATCCACTAACAAGTTCTAAGATTACTAAGCAGCATGAACACACAGAAGATAGAAATAAATAGGCTCAATTCTCACAGGTATGGACTTCTGTATTCCCTCTACTGCTATACATGTAATGTTACTCAGCATACCATTCAAACCAGTCAAACCAAACAACATGCACACATTCCCCTAATCCATATATCATGCGCACACACAGACTTACAGACTTACTTTACACTAGACTGCAGCTGACACAAAACGTAAAAGTCAGAAATGAAAAGAACAAAAAGAAAAATAAAACCTAAACTACAGATAGGGGAAATGAAACTTATTCATTCCGGTCGGAGGCATCCTCCTCCTCTCCGTTCGCTTTTGCCATCAACGCCTCAAAGCCTTTCTTCATGTTGGTATAGATTGCCGTCATCTCTGTCCTTAGTATTGCTACTTCTGCACGTAGCTCTTTCAGTTCTGCCAGTACGGCCACCATCTCGCTGTTTGAGCGGCGCGGAACCGTCTGCTCATTCACCTTGCTCGGTTCTACTCTGCCTGCTGTGCCTTCTGGGTAGACCAGTGAGTAATTCCCATGATCGTCCACCTCAACAATCCTCCACCTCACGAAGCGACCTTGGTCCAGAAATCTTGTATCAGCAACTGCGAGATCATCTGGCTTCTCCAAGTCGAAATTGGTGAGATTCTTTGCATGAATCATCGCCAAAGGGCAGAGTGAGAGGTATTTGTTGTGGTAGGTCACACCGAACTGAAACTGCTGCGTTGCTATGAACCCAAAGTTCACCCATTTCTTCTCCATCATGCACCATAAAATGAACAGCTCCTGTTGAGTCACCACGTTGGACCCCTCCAAACGCCCGTAGAGATTGTAAGCCAGCCACCTGTTGCAAATCTGTAGCGCTGGATCTCTGATCTCATTGGACTTGCTGATGTTCTTCACATAGCGATTCCTAGTGGAGATGATTGACCAGTAGTGGTCAATCTGAGACTTCCATTCATCCGAGGCCACCATCTCTGCCTCCTTATACTCATCCTCATATATCTCCTGCAGCTCGAGTACTCCGAGTTGAATGTTCAACTTATTGATGGAGAGAGGGAACATCCTGCCCCACAGTTAAAAGTGCAGGGTGCCCGGAGTCTCGATACCGTAGTTGCCGCGGGGTTTGAACTCCACTGTCTCCATGAATTCCTCCGACAGCTTCTTGAACGCAGGGTAGTTCCATTCCAAAACCTTTCCCCAGCCGATACCCTTGAAGTATCCCTCCACTTTCTCTTTGATTCCAAATGCTTCCAAGCTTTCTGTCAACAGGTAGTACCAAGGGAGGATCTCCCTGTTTTGCAGGATGGCATACCGCTGGCTGTCTCGCGGTATGGTTGCTCCAGATGATGCAGGTCGTAGTATGCCTTTCCTCTTGGTTCCTGATTTCTTGGTGGTGACACTGGGTGTAGACTTCACAGGCGCTTGAATCTCCCCCGAGTTAGAGCTGTCGATGATCTCCTCTCTCTCTATTTCTTCCTCTTCGATTTCCTTTGCTTCTCCTTCTTTTTCTCCTTCCTTTGCCTTCCCTTTTTTCTCAGCTGTAACCCTCCTCACCGTGCTTGTAGTACCAACCTTGCCCCCTAATTTGCTCTGTTTGGACTTCTGCGATAAGGGGGGTTTTGAGGTTTCGAGCTTCCTCTTTGCACCCACCCCTTTCTTCTTGCTTTGCAGGGTGATATCTTCCTGGGCCCGCATGGGAATACTTTTTTCTGTCTCCTCCTCTCCAACTGGCTCTCCCCCTTGCCTTGTTCCTTCTCTTCGTGGTCAGAAGTGGTCAGACCACCCTACTTTGATTGAGATTGGGAGCGGGAAGAACTGGGGTCTGGAGTAGGCTCCTTTGGTAGAGGACTAGCTGCTTTCTTTCCGGCGGTCTTCTTCTTCGCTGCTGCTGCGGTAGTGGTGTCCTTGACCGCAGGCTTCTTCTTCTCTTTCTTCCTAGGCGGTTGAACATCTGGTTCTTCCTCGACTTGTACATGCTCTTGGTCACCCGCAGCGTCTCTTTTTCCGGTGGGTTGCTTCTCCGGCGAGGGAATCTTCTCCTGTTCCTCTTCTTCCACACCCCGAGTAGGTGTGGTCTTTTCTGAACAGTGCACAGGAGTTTCCTCGGAGGTAGTGCTGCGCGTTTTTCTCTTCTCCCCCACCGGTACAGATTTTGTAGCGGCTGGGCCTTTGGTTTGAGTACTGCCAGAGGCGGCGATACTTTTGCTCGTTCTTTTGTGCGCGGCTTTCTTGATTCTGGCCATGGTGATGGTTGGAAACTTGGGTTTACAGAAAGACGGCGAAGGCTGGTGAAGGTATGTGGAGTGAAAGCTGGAACTGAGTGTTTAAATGGCAGGTTTGTGGACGGCAGTTATGGCGAAGTGGAGAGAGTGGCTGAGTGTGTGGCGGTTATGGAGGCTGCGAGGGTTAATGGAGGAGGGTTTTCGCCTTTTAACTGATGGAGTGGTGAGGTGACACTTATGGGAAGTTGAAACGTTCAAGGGAATAAAATCATTACCAAATTTGAAATTCAAATTTCGTGCGAAATCCCAAGCAGCCGTCCTTGTCAGATGCGCCTCCACGTCATTTCCTGGTTAGACCATCCCCATTCCACACACCGGTCTGCCACCTACACACTTTGCATCGCAAAGTGGGTTCACAATTCACTCTGGACCTCCACCTACACACACACTTTGCATCGCAAAGTGGGTTCGAATCTCAAAATAGACTCTAAAAACACCTTGGCCCACATTCTCCAGTTCTGACTTAGTCCAATGCTCACTTAACTCAAAAAAAACTCTTTAATAACTAATTAAAGGAAAGCGGTTGTGGTCTTACCGACGACCACTCCTGGGTTGCCTCTAGTAAAGAACATTTCTCCTTGTTTAATGTCTTGAGCTCGACTTCCAGCTTTGGCTCTTACTGATAAATAGGATCCAGTAAAGAACATTTCTCCTTGGTCTTCTTCAACTCTGAATAATCGAAGTACGGCTTCAAGCGATGACCGTTCACCACAAAAGTATCTTTTCCATTCAAATCGTAAACTTCGACACTTCCATTTGGGAATAACTCCTTCACGATGTAAGGTCCTCCCCATTTTGATCTAAGCTTCCCACTTATCAACTTAAATCGAGAGTTGAATAACAACACCTTTTGGCCAGACCAAAATTCCTTCTTCCTAAGCTTTGCATCGTAGATTCTCCTCGTTCTTTCCTTGTACAAAACTGCAATGTCGTATGACTCCAACCGAAGTTCCTCCAATTCATTCATTTGCAACTTCCTTTCTTCTCCGGCCCTAGTCAAACTGAAGTTGATTCTCTTGATCGCCCAGTAAGCTTTGTGTTCCACTTCTACTGGTAAATGGCATCTTTTTCCGAACACAAGCCTGAATGGTGACATGCCAATTGGAGTCTTATAGGCAGTGCGGTATGCCCATAACGCATCTCCCAGGTAATTGCTCCAATTCTTACGATTGGGATGAACCACCTTCTCCAATATGCCCTTGATCTCCCTGTTAGAAATTTCAGCCTGCCCATTGGCCTGGGGGTGATATGCAGTCGTGACTTTATGTTTCACCCCCATTCTTTTGGTGAGTGCTCTAATGGCGGCATTGCAGAAATGAGATCTTTGGTCGCTGATGAGGATTTTTGGAACTCCAAATCTATTAAACACCTGCTCTCTCAAAAATTTTGCCACCGTATGAGCATCATTACTGGTTGTAGCCTTTGCTTCGACCCATTTGGATACGTAATCGACTGCCACCAAAATGTATTCATAATTTCCTGACTTAAGGAATGGTCCCATAAAGTCGATTCCCCATACATCGAAGATTTCCACAGGCATAATAGGCATTTGAGGCATTTCATCTTTTGCGGTGATACCCCCTACCATCTGGCATTTCGAGCAGCCATGTACCCATTTCTTGGCATCAGCAAAGATTGTAGGCCAATAGAATCCACTATCCAATATTTTTTGCGTTGTTCTTCTTCCACCGAAATGTCCACTGCATGCTGTGCTATGGCACATCTCTAATATCTGAGCATGTTCAATCTCCGGAACGCACCTCCGTATGATTTGATCTATGCCAATCTTCCACAAATGCGGTGCTTCCCAAAAATAAGAGCGAGCCTGTGTCACCAATTTCTGTTTCTCGAACTTGGTCTTTCCTGGTGGCACTTCCTTAGTAAAAAGATAATTTGCTATGTCTGCAAACCAGGGCTCCTTCTCGGTCAGGGCATACAGAGTCTCCATCTCCATATGTCTCGTACGGCGTACAGCCTCTTATCCGGAAAAGCGTCTTCTATTGGTTCGCCATCATCCTTTTCCATTTGTAGCCTGCTTAGATGATCAGCTACTAGGTTGGCGGCTCCCTTCTTATCTCTTATTTCTAAGTCGAACTCTTGGAGCAGCAATATCCACCAGATAAGTTGTGGTTTTGATTCTTTCTTCGCCATGAGGTATTTCAAAGCAGCGTGATCGGTGTAAATGATCGCTTTTGTGCCCAGAAGGTATGATCTGAATTTCTCGATTGCGAAAACCACTTTCTTCTGCCCCAGTACTGCTCCAACCGCGTAAATGCTGGCATCACACATGATTTCGAATGGTATCTCCCAATCTGGCGGTTGAATAATAGGGGCTGATACCAATCTGTCCCGTAGAATCAGAAATGCCTCCTTACAGTCGTCATCAAAGTCGAACTGTACATCTTGTTGTAACAAACGGGTGATAGGTTGAGCAACCTTTGCGAAATCCTTTATGAATCTGCGGTAGAATCCTGCGTGGCCAAGGAATGCCCGTATGTGCTTGACCGTAGTTGGATACGGCAACTTGGCGATGGAATCGATTTTTGCCTTGTCCACTTCGATCCCCTTCTCCGATATAACATAGCCCAGTACGATGCCTTCCTTCACCATAAAATGGCATTTTTCATAATTGAGTACCAGGCTTTTCTCCACGCATCTTTTCAATACTAGCTCCAAATGATTAAGGCATGTGTCGAACGAATCACCATACATCGTGAAATCATCCATAAACACCTCTATGCAATTTTCCAATAAATCTGAAAAATTGCTCATCATGCACCGTTGGAAGGTTCCAGGTGCATTACAAAGACCAAATTGCATTCTTCGGTAGGCGAAAGTCCCGTACACGCAAGTGAACGTGGTCTTTTCTTGATCTTCTTGACCTACGAATATTTGCATATATCCTGAATATCCATCCAGGAAACAGTAATAGGCATTACCAGCTAGCCGTTCCAGCATTTGGTCGATAAAGGGTAATGGAAAATGGTCCTTCCATGTGACCATATTCAGCTTCCGGTAGTCTATACAGACTCTCCACCCAGTTTGTAGCCTTGTTGGAACAAGCTCGCCTTTGTCATTCTCCACAACCTGTATCCCAGATTTCTTCAGCACGACGTGAAGCGGGCTGACCCATTGGCTGTCGGATATAGGGTAAATTATGTCCAACCAATGGCTTCCTTGTTCTGTCTCGATACTTTGACTAGTCTTTCTTCCTGCACCATGGTTAGATCAGAACTGATAATCACTGGAAGAGTTTCCTCCGGTCCCAAGTAAGCATATTGCAAGTGTTTTGGCAGCTTCTTTAACTCTAAGACTGAAGCTTTCACAATCGATGGCATCAGTTTCTCGTGTTGCCCATACTGAGAGAACAACTCCGGTTTGCCCTATCCCGATCCTCCGATGGAGTACACTTCCAAGATAATATCTTTAATCTTCCTATCAACCTCCACTGCTGCTTCCAAAGTGCTTTCCTTTAAAGAGTACAATTCCATGATGGCCTCCTTCATCTCGAGGTCCTCTGTTTGCACGGCATCTCGATCGGTTAGTCTGGCTTGTATCACCCTTTCTGTAGTGTCGCTTGAGCTGAATTCCAGGTTTTGTTCTTGCACCAATAGTTCGAATATGTCAATCATTTCTACAGACTCTAGTTCAGGCTTCCTTCTCATGGCTTCATAAATATTGAATTTTTCCACCACGCCATCGAATTCACACGATAGGATTCCAGTCTTCATGTCCCGTTTAGTCCCTGCAGTCATCATGAATGGTCTGCCCAGCAGAATGGAGTTCTCTTTTGCTTCTGAACCTGTATCCAGCACGTAGAAGTCAGCAGGAAAAATCAGCTCTCCTACTTTGATCAGCACATCTTCGATAACACCTTCTGGATACGCGTTTGACCTGTCTGCTAATTGTATGACGACTCGGGTGTTCCGTAGTTCCCCCAAGTTGAGCCTGTTGAAAACTGCTAGGGGCATAATGTTTATAGATGCCTCCGAGTCCATCATAGCTTTGTCCATGTTCCTGCCTGCGATGTTGCAAGGGATAGTGAACATCCCCGGATCTTTCTTCTTCGGTGGCAGTTTCTGCTGTATAATGGCTGACACACTCTCTCCCATAATATATCGAACATCTTCATCAATCTTCACCTTCCTCGAACACAGATCTTTAAGGAACTTGGCATACTTTGGAATTTGCTTAATCGCGTCCAGTAGGGGTATGCTAAGTTCCAATTTTCGAAAGATCTTCATCATATCATTGGCTTCTTTCTCTCTGGCTTTCTGTCGAAGTCTACCCGGATAAGGGGGTTGAGTCTGCTCATCACCATCTATTTCTGCTGTAATTTTATTGTTGGTTCCCTCCTCTCTTTGCCGGTTAACTTCTGCCTCCGCCAAATTTTTTTCAGCTTGCTCATCATCAACCTCTGTGATTATCACTTGTGCCTGTTCTTTGTGGTTGATCCCTTGAGGTGGGAGCTTCCCTGTATTCTCTTCTACTTTCGCCAGCGCCTTTGCCAAATGACCAATCTGCACGTTGGTTTGATTCATACCAGCTCGGATTTCATTGCGGAACTTCTCACTTTCCTTAGCCATACTCTCCATGGCCTCTTCCCATGGTGCTCTCCTCTGATGAGGCAGTTGATACACCTGCTGCTGCTGTGGTTGGTAGTGTTGTTGTTGTGGTGGGCCTCCTTGATATTGTCCTTGTTGTTGGTGCTGGACAAATGATTGAGATGATCCCGGTAGACCTGTACCGTTTTGTTGTGGTTGACCATCCTGTTTCCATCTAAAGTTAGGATGATCCCTCCACCCTCTGTTGTACGTATTTGAAAACGGGTCATGCTTCCTCTGAAATCCTTCATTTTCCCCCATGGCATTCACGTCCATTATATCTTCACCAAAGTCGGGGCAATTTTCAGATTGATGCCCCACTGCATCGCATAGGCCACACTGTCTAACCTTCTTCTGCACGGTCAGACCACTCAGCAGTGTCTTTATTTCCTTCATCTCCTTTTTCCAGATTTGTCAGTTTATCTTTTTCCTCTCCTTTCTCTGGTATCTCTCTGCTTCTTTCATGTCCATCATCTCTGGATTCTTCTGCCATTGTTCCCAAGAGTTTGAAAATCTCTTGAGGTGTTTTGCTCAGCAACGATCCATTGCATGTAGCCAATACCAGTCCTCGATCACTCCTCTGCATGCCATTTACGAAGCTTTCCACTTGATCTTTTGGAGTGATCTGGTGATGAGGACAGTTGCTTAACAACTGTTTGAAGCTAGTCCAGTACTCATAAAAAGTCTCCAGCCCATCCTGTTTAATGTTTCGGATGTCCCATCGCATCCTTTCAACTCTTGTGGCTGGGAAAAACTCTTCCAAGAAACTCTGCTGCATTTCTGCCCAAGTGGCAACGCTTCCTTGAGGTAGATTGTACAGCCATCTCCTTGCTCTGTCCACCAATAAGAATGGAAAAAGAACCAGTTTCACATATTCTTGCTGATTCTCATTGGACTGATGCATCACTGTCATTTTGAAGTCCTGGAGATGGGTATGCAGTTCGTCTCCTGGATATCCATTAAATTTCGGTAAGACCTGTATTAATCCAGGTTTCAAGTCGAACCGCTCAGGTGCGAAAGGATTCGTTGGTAAGGTGATCCCGTTCGGCCTGAGATTCAGATTAGTTGGGTAAGCCAACTGCTTGAGGGTCTGCGGCGGCTGTGGTTGTTCACCCATAG
This sequence comes from Schizonepeta tenuifolia, assembly GCA_029490685.1. Taxonomy (NCBI): domain Eukaryota; kingdom Viridiplantae; phylum Streptophyta; class Magnoliopsida; order Lamiales; family Lamiaceae; genus Schizonepeta; species Schizonepeta tenuifolia. The sequence continues at coordinate 56,874,185 of CM055959.1, forward strand.
CGTCGTGTCTCGCTATTCGTGCAAGTGCACGTAGTCGTCGTTCAGTTCGTTCAATATTTGGATCAAAGGTTAATGCTCTCTGTACTCGACGAGTTCCATGCATACACTAGTAGCGGAAGATGGAATGAGAAGAGTAAAATTGTTGCGCGTCACTCCCCAGCAACGGCGCCAATTTTGACACGTACCCATCGTGCGGTACTATCAAAATACCTGTGTTTGCCCTGGACGGACAATACACGATCCTGAGCCCACTACCGGACTGGCTAGTCTTCGTGGCAAGCTAGGGTCGATCCCACGGAGAGTGATGAACCACCTTACTCTTCAGTGCACAAATCGAGTTGTCACGGTCTCAATCTGTATATCTGCACAAAATAAACTAAATGGAATTCAAATATAAAAGGGGAGTAAGATTTAGGGTAGGTTATGATCATTGTTGATATGTTAATTCGGTCATGGGCACACTAAAGATCCGTCCATGCTTCATATAAACTCAAGGCGTTGCCCAAAGACATTGGGGCGTTTCAAGAGTTCATACTCTACACTTGGGATGGTTGAATCCCTTGTTGTCTTCTCGGTCCGAAGGTCACGCTTCACTCCGGTCACAAGGCCGTGCTTCACTCCTCCTTAGATAGTAGTCATACCTGATCTCTCCAAGTATGACCCTCACCAACCTTCTCTTCCAAACTTCCCATGTCTGCACCTACAGAGTAGACATAACTCGTGGGATATCCATTTCCGGTACTACGTCCAACCGGTCATCGATATGTCTACGATACGCGAGATGAGTCCTTTGGTCGATAACCATGGCTTGATGCCTCGTCACAGTTGATGGGTGATTGTTAGAGAAGCTTAAGACTGAAAAAGGACGCAGTATCCCCTTGTCCATTCCTCACCATCCAGATCTACAGCAGCATGTCAGGTGCTGCTTAGCTACTCGGTTATGGGCACATCGAACGTTGCCGTCTGTCATGCCCTGCCTTTGCTTGACATGGTACAGCTCCAACCGAGCGGTGATCACCCGTTAAGACAGGACTGCCCATGAGTTCTGCTCCAGTCTTTCCAGAACTATAGAATGGTGAAGTAACCAACATTGTGCTAGCCGCTCTGGCTGGGCTTTTATAGTAGCAATGGCAGCGAGCAAAACCCTAAGCGAGTAGACTGAATCGGCATGATTGGCACTTTCCATGTTGAGCGAGATGCTGATTATTCCTGATTGACTTGATTGGTGATTGGCAATCTTCGATTAATTGATTGATTTAGGGTGATGCGCTGACTTCAAGATCCTTCTTTCCATAAACGCTCGGCAGATATGCTGTGAATCTTTTCCACGCGGCTTTCCTTCTTTAACTCTGGCGAGTGACTGGCAATTGCTGTAGTGGTCAAACTGGTTGCATGCTTCATGATTTGATTCTTCGTAAGCAAGGCAGTTGCAAGATCTTCTTTGTTGTTGGGTGCATTGTGTTAATACCACGAATGCGAATGATGAACAGCAACTTAGCTTTAGGGTTCACATGGAATCCTCCTTTCAACCTCGTCTCTTGCTTCAATTCATCTCCCGCGCTGCATACTCCTTTGCGTAGTCCTTGCAACCGACTGAATTCACTCCAGTTCTGCTCATTCTGACCACCTTTCTTCTGTTTGACTCGGACTGAGCTTCCTTCCTTCGAACAATAACTTCCTTCCCCTGGACGGACACTAACTACACAAAAAATCATGAAAAAATAGGGCCAAATGGCCCAAAAGTCGAAGACGCATCACCACTCCACTTGACCAACCTAAGTCCGAATGACCAAAGCCTAGATCCAAATACTTCCAACCTATGCCTTAAGCCCAATTACAACTTAATAAAGACCTAATGATAGGTGCTGATTAATCTAGTCCAAGGGGTGGAGAAGCTAGAATGCAGACAAGCCTATGGTGTGGCCAAGATGACATGTTCTGAGCGTAAACACGAGCCTATAAACAATAGAGACATTGTGGTGAGGAACAACTTCTGCTCAATTGTTCATTTTTTACCTAACTAATTATTGTGTTAACTGTTTCTACTTGCTTGTGCTCATATGAATTGATTATGCTCATTCTGATCTATTGATTTGGTCAAGCTACCCTTTGTCTTTGTTTTTCTTGAGTCTTTATCTTTTGTGTCTTTTCTGTTTTGAGTCTTTATGGCGATTCATACACCATACTTGAGGACAAGTATGACTTTAAGTGTGTGGGTATGATGAGACCATATTTTATATGCTCATCATGTGTTTTTAGGTGTAGATCGAGTCTAGTTTTGTGTTTTTTTAGTCTGTTTTAGTGTCTGGAAGGACAGGAACTTGGGCATTTAGAGTGGATTTGCACGTGAAAGTGAGCACATCGATACGACTAGTGTGCGCATCTGGGCAAGGAAGAAGAAGGCGAGCATGAAGCATCCGGGCAGTACAACTAGTGTGCGCATCTAGAAGAGTCCTACAAGGATGCAATTGGTGTCTTGAAGAGAAGAAAACGTGGATACATCATCTACTCGGATAAGGAAACAAGAAGATAAACATGGAGTGTTGCCGATAAGGAAACATATCTTTCCTAATCCTAATCAGTCAATGAAGGGAACTGACATATGTCAAATCGAAGGCCCTTATGTGGGTTTTTAGGATTTTAAGTCCATAATCCTTGTACTCTATAAATATGTCCATGCATGCAGTGTTAAGGACACATCTTTACACACCTTTACAACTCAATATTGTTTTTACTTTATTTTTCTGTTGTTAAGTCCCAGCTTGGGCTGACTATCGTTTAAGTATTAATTCAAGTATGTTTTCTGTTATCTCTTTCATTATTGTTATTTACTTTATGTCTAGCTAAACCTATAAATCTGGGTTTAGGTAGAGGATATACGATTTAAGTGTTTTATAACTCGTGAGGTCTAATTGGGCAAGCTAGCTATATATGTGTGTGTTTCCGAGGCGTTAGGCAATGATTTCAAAGCAATCTATTTGTGTCAAGAGTTCATGTGGCAAGTGGGCTATTGGAGGGCGGCAGATTCCATAAAAGGGAGGTAGCTTAGACCAATAGGGACCGGAAGAGATTTGCCTCACGCTCCTTGAGGGTGGAAAATCTCAGGTTGAACTTGGGCGGAGCCGAATGAAGTACGCTGACACTATTAAAAAGTCGGAGCAGGATCTTCGTATCTCATAGGACCGGAATGGGTTCGTGTGCCCTAAGCTGCCAATCGTAGTTCATAATATTAAGAAGAGGAAGAAGAGAAGATTTCCGATTATTTCGGCTATGAAAGAAGAGAAGTTGATGAAGAGAAAGGATACACTTGTGTCAGAATAAAGATGAAGAGCAAGAGTTGAGTATCGATGATGTAGCAGTACTTAGAGAGTTTGAAGATGTTTTCCTAGAAGTTCTGCCGAATTGCCATTCGATAGGCAATTGAAGTTCACAATTGATTTCGAGACCGGTAAAACCTCAATTTCAAATGCGTTGTTCAAGATGGTACCAAAGGAGCTTCAAGAGTTAAAGATTCAATTATAAGAAATGTTGGACTTAAGTTTCTTATGACCGAGTGTATCCTCGTGTGGAGCACCAAATCTGTGAAGATGAAGGACTATAGTTCGAGGATGGGTATTGACTGCCAAGAGCTTATCGAGATTCCGCTCAAGAACAAGTATCCTTCGCCAAGGATAGACGACCTTAAGGAGTCAGTATTTTCTCCATGATGGATTTAAGACCCCATGTAACACCCCGCATTTGTCAATAAGCTTAATTTATTTTATATGTCTTATTATTGCTTCTATTATATGGAATGTTTCAATTTTTTTTTCCTTATTTGACTCAAATAATCTAGTTCGGACTTGAAGAAGTCCGCAGTTGCGCCTCTAATTAAAAGGATTATATTTGACTTTCTTTTTTAAGAATTAAGGCTGTGAGTTTTTTTTTTTTTAAAAATAATTAGTTTGGTCTATCAAATGTCATAAGAGTAAGTAAATAATAAGAGTTACTTTCTTTGTTTTCTGCCATGCGTGGAGTTCCTCTTGAATAAGCAAGGGAAATAGGATAATTAGATTTTAAATTCAAAAGATTTGTGTTTATCACTTCTAACTCCTACTTCAATTTAAACTCCTCTCAACCCACTATATACCCTAACCATCACGTTCATAAACTTCTACCCAAGTTCCACATTTTCGAAAGTTTTTCGTCCCTACAACAGCTTAGAATCAGCAGCAACCAACAACAAACCTTTGGAAACCATTCCACGCCTTTACCACATCATTAATAGCAAAGAAATCATTTTCTTTTCCTACGGTGAGTTTTCTTTTGTAAGTCTGTATCGTCTATTTTATCTCAATTTTAGGTGTTCAAGATAGAATTCATACTGCTATATTTTTTTTGATTCGGCAGTGTAAACTTTGATAAGTATCATGATTTAATATATTCATAGGTATTAAATATTATAGATTTCACTTCTAATGTTATTGGTGTAGCCGTCCTTTTTTACCATGAAATCCATCTTTCAAAATGTTAGTTCCACAACATTCTTTTGTTGCTTCTGTTTGTAGAAACATGCGTAGCTATTGTATATTATAAATTTTGTTTTGTTCCTTCAAACAGTAGTAATTTGCAGTAGATGTTTCGCTATGATGGTTAAAATGGAATTCGATATTTTGCGGGAAGAAATTTGGAGAGAATGATTATTTTTCCTATAAATAGTATGTGTGTGCATGCGTGTGCAGCTTTGTACAGAAAAGGGATTTTAAATTTAACTGCTAAAGATTTTACTATATATTATATATATACATATGTATACGTCATTGTTTAGATGCTGAGTAACAGAACTTATTTAATAGTTAAGATATTACGTTTGTTTTGTTGTTTCCTGGTGTGATGATTTGATCAAATAAAAGGTATATAGGAATTAATTAGAAGTTATTTTGTTTCTTAGCAGTAGAGAAGAAAAAAAAAAGAATTCGATAATTTCCAAAGATATATATATGTGTGTGCAGATGAGAGGGGGTGTTGGGAAGGGGAAACAAGTTTGATGAATTAATATTATAATATATAACTATAGTAGTTATCATTAATCTTTGATTTAATAGAGTTATATATATATATATAGTGTATATATATATTGGTATGCTGATAAGTTTATGCATAAATTTCATTACGTAAATTATATATACAAAAAAAAGTTACTTAGTTTTCCTTTTTCTTATATAAATATGTTATTTGATTAGGCGCGGTGCAACTATGTAATACCTCAAACTTTTCTAAGTTCCTAAGTGCGTATTAATTAAATTATTATGCTTATATGATGAGTTTTGAGTGCTAAAATTTTTTGCGAAAATAAATTTTTCTGTGAAATGATGAAAATGCCCTTATATGCTATAATGTGATTTTTCTCGTTTCGATTATTCGAATCGAGTATGTGATGAATTATTTGAGCTTATTTATATGAGATTGAGCTTGAGTATGAATTTCGGAATTTTCTGAGAACTTTGATTTTTAGATGAATAGTAACATAAATCGAGAAATCACTATTCATCGACCGACTCCGAATTTAGTCTAATTAGTTTCATTTGAAACTAGAATTTATTTTAAGATCTTTGAGATAAGTCGGAGAATTTTTTGAGATTATTTGAGTGAGGTTTAAAATAACTTGCTTAACGACTCATTTAGTCGAGCCGTTTTTAATAAATTATTTATTAGATGGAATCTAGATATAAAAATTATATCATTAGATTCCTAAAATTATTTTAAGAAATAAAAGACGAATTAGAGAGAATTTATACATCGAGAAAGAGACGAGAAGAGTTATTAAACGTTTAAGGGAATAAAATAAAATAACAGGGATATTTTTTACCGGAAAATTTATTCACCGGGCGAAAGTAGCAGTGATAAGCTTTGATCTTATCCTTAATAGTAAACCTAATTGCTAAGCCACTCTCAAGAGAGCAAGTGAACCTTACACTCTCCCTCATTTGGCCAACACATTTGATTCTCTCTCTCTCTAAATCTCTCACTCTCGATCTCCTCTCTCGCTCATATCTTTCCATATCTCTTGTAAGAGAAGATACATTCCCCTTATTCATTTACAACTTAACCTTATCTTCATCTCGAACTTAGCATCCAAGAAACTCTCTCTCTCCATCTTCTTCGGCTGCAACTAAGCCGAGCGAAAGCATAAACTGTCGAAACATAGCAGCAGTTTTTCAGCCCTTTTCATCTTGTTTAACACCTTCAATACTCTGCTATCTTGACCATAACATTATATAGATCATCTACTACATATTCATCATCATCTAAAGCCTTAAAACGTGAAGAAAACAGCTGCAAAGTTCGAACTTCACAGCTGATTTGCAGCAGCAAATAGTTTTCGATTTCTTCATGCATAAACCTATTATATCGATGAAATCATGCTTGTACTTGTGGATTCTTTGATGTAGTCACCTCCTTCATCTTAAAGATCATCTTGAGAAGTAAGTTTCATCTTATTTCTTTCATTTTTAAGCTTCAAACAAGCTAAGAAACCCAACCAACACCATCGACTTTTAAGAAAAACAAACAAGGGTTTTTGAGTTTATTTCTTCAAATCTTGATCTTGATCCCTTGTATCTTGTTTCATGCAAGGAAAGGAGTACTAAATCAGTTATCTTCCATCCTCCAAGCAAGCCAAAGAGAAGCTTAAGTATTTTATTTAAGTATGATTTCATTCTATTTATCATATGTATATATGTAAGTGTAAACCAAGAAAGAAAGGAAACCATGCATGTTTACTTTATGCATAGGCAAACCTTAGGGTTGTGATGATGATATAATGATCTAAATGAAGATATAAACATGATTTAAGAGATTAAAAGATAAAATAACCTAAGATAGGTTAAAAGCTTTTTATCGATTAAAATGAGAAAAATTTGAAAAATGAGTTCTTGATGCGATCTTGAGATTATTTGATGATATGATGATGATATATGCTTGATATGATTTTTCATGTGATTTATATGCATATATGTATTTATGTGAATTTTTGGTGAATTTATTTGATTTTTAATGAATTTAATTCATTAAAAATAGGGAAAAACCGAGAAAATTATGAATAATGAAATTTCTGTATTTAATGATGTTTATAAGCATGATGATACATGAAAACATGATTTATATGTATTTTTAGATGAGATATGATTTTTTATGATTTATAGTATAAATTTCGATTTATGCTTATTTTGAAGAAAAATGAGTTTTGATGAATTTTGATCATGTTGATGTTGATTATGATACTAAGATGTGTTAGGAAATTTTTGAGTAAATTTTGAACATGAATTTGAGAAATATGATTTTTGGTAATTTTTATAGAATTTATTTGGAATAAAATCAAAGAAAATAAGAAAGAAGGTTTAAAAGAAAATATGGTGTTCTTGATGATCATATGAATTTTTTAATATGCATTCTTCAAGTTCATAAGGAAAATTGAAGATTTGAAGATGATAGAAAATAGTTATTTTTCTATTATTTTCGAAAAATATGTATATAATATAGTTAATAAGAAATTTCATTAGATAAAATAAAATTGAGGAATGAATGGCATGTTGAGTCTATTTTTTAATGAATTAAGAAGAAATAAAGCCATAGGATTTTTTCTTGAATATTCTATATATATATATATATATATATATATATATATATATATATATATATATTTTATAAAGGAAATAATAAGGAGAAAATAAATAAATGTGAAATTTAGTTTAAGGAAAAATGATTCTATGATTGATGATGATACTAGAATGATATTTGAATGATGTAAAATATAAGAATTTATGATTAGTGAAAAAGGAAATGAAATATTAATATTAATATTAATATTTGGAATTAAAAAGAGAAATGATAGAAAATGAAATTTTCTATTAAAAATATGAATTAGAGGTTATGAGTATGAGTCAAAGGTTATAATGTTCGTAATAGATGTTGTGTGATAACGAGAAGTAGAATTATTATTATTGAAATAATAATAATGATAGAATATTTGTTTTAAATAGAGTATTTTCATTGAAAATGAAAATATTTGAATACTGTGAACTTAAGTAATGTTTACATGATGTTCATATGCTATGAATGTTAATTTGTTTTAACGAGATGTTTATCGAGTATGAAAGTAGTGGAGATTAAAAAGAAAAACGAGAAAGAATTTATATTATGAAATGAAATGATGAAGTAAAGTTTAAAATAATTTTTAAGATGAATGATTGATGTCATGTAATGTGTTAAGTGATTTGATGTTAATTGAGTAGAAATAAGCTATTTTGCTTTTTAAATCGCTTAAAAACGAGCTAAGATATAGAAGATATCGAGCAGTAAAGCTTCGATATGAAAAATCGAGTTTTATTAAATAAAAACAAAAATTGAGTTTTAAATAAAGAAAAAAAATAATGAATATTTTATCATAATTAATTGAGTATTAAATACGTATAAGTATGAGTTAAGTAATAAGTACGTACGAGAATACGAATTTTGAGAAAAGTTATATATGTATATAAATACATATTTTGTATGTATATGATTACGTATTTTGAACGTATATTAATACATATTTTATGCGTATATGAGTACGTATTTCGTATGAATGTGAGCACGTATTTCATACGAGTATAAGTAACATATTTTGTATGTATACAAGTACGTATTTTGCATGTATATGAGTATGTATTTTAAGGAAAAGTATATACGTATTTGACTATGTATTTTAAAGAAAATAATATCGTATAAGGATACGTATTTTGAAAGATAATGACGTATTTTAGAAATAAGAAATATGAAATATAAGTTTGAATATTTAATTCAAAAATGATTATTATATTATAAGTTTTCAAAAGTTAAAAGTCGAGCAATGATGAATTAATATGTAATTAAGTATGATGCTATTAACCTATTGGTTTGGAAGATTAATCATTTTTCAAACATAGGTGTTTGAATATTGATGTTGATGCTTGAGTAATGTGACGATGTTTGAGTTATGATGTGAGTACATGTTTGTGATGTGAACGTTGAAGTGAACGTTTGATTGTCGACGTGAATGTCTGATTATTGAGATAAGTGCTCAAGTGTGAATGAATGATGTGTGATGTTATTAGTTGAGATGTGATGTTATGATTCGCTGAAATCATATAACTTAAATTCATGAGAAGATAAGACGATTTGATTAGTAACGTATCGATTTACGTGAAGTTTGAGAAGTAATATTAAAGTAGAAGCGAGAATCTGAGTTTGAGATTTAATTAGAAACCGAGTAAAGACGATAAGTTGAGAATGAGAAAGCGTGAAAGATGTCGAAGTAGATAAAGTTAAAATAAGAAAAGAAAGACCCGAGTCAAGTAGAAGTCCTTCAGCCGAGCCCTAAGTCTATTTTACATTTTACGAGATAGTAATCTCGTTCTTATTCGATGATATTCATGAAGGGCCGAGCGGGACTGACGAGTAGTTGGGAAGCGTAAAGAGTAAGCAACCTCGACCCAATATACCAGAAGTCAGGTGGGCTTTCTGAACTAAAACCAAATGATGAATGCGCTAACTATTTATGTATTACGTGCGCTTTTCAAATTGATTAACTTGCGTAAATGTTCTAAATGTTTTGGTATGCAATCATCTACGTGTTATAGTTGTTCATGGTCCTGTGGAAGCATGGGATACGGGTCCTGTGGACGCACAGGATAGTGGTCTTGTAAGATACGGGACAATGAATGCATTAGGTGACTGTAAGCTTTCCTTCGGTATAGCTGGTCACGGTGTTCGAGAAGGAGGCCTACTTCTCGACACCATAGTAAAATCAGTTGTAGATTGATTCATACCTGAGTATAAATGTCTGTAGATGATTTCAGAAAAGTATGAAAATATTTTTATGGCTGTCACAAGTGGTAAACTGTTTTAAACGATTATATATTTAACCCTTGTGATGCAACAAAAGAGGCAAGTCTAATCATATAGCTCTAATGAGCAGAGTTTTAAATGTTTTTGGCATGTGTTCACTGAGTACGAAGTACTCACGCCCTGCATGTTATTTCTAAAACGTACAGGTTAGCTTGGATGAGGAGGGTGTGGTGTGCTTGGGCGGCTCATTGTTAATATAATCTATTTTGGAAGTTTGGCTTGAGGTTATGTGTCTTCATACATATAGCCTTTGAACTTGAGAAGTTGTTTATGTTCCGCTGCAACACTGTTATTCTGTTGTCTTTGACTGCATGCTTGAACTTCGTAACTATGAGCTGTGTGCTCGAAACTATTCCCTTTTGTCTTTTAATTCTCTATGACTTGGATTTCCAAAACACTTATTATATTTTGAAGCCAATGTAAATTATTTGTGCTCCTTTATTTTGAAAATCCCTTGAAAGTACGTTGATATTTGATAACGTGTATTGTCGATAACCTTATTCTTGAGCATGAACCCTTGTTGAGTTAAGTTTATTTGATGGTTTCACCTTCACACTCCAATGGAGTCTGGTCGTTCCTACACACCGGATTTCGGGCTGTGACAAACTAGGACCCTCGTCCCTTTCGTGATTATTTAGATCATTTGTGCTCAAGTTTTGAGGTGGGTAAAGTTTTCTAACTCAACAAAGTGTTTTATAACTTGTGGCTTTAAATGTGAAATGTTTATAAATTGGCATGAAATGTTCTACGAAATGTTTTTATATGTCCAACATGTTATTATCATATAGAATGTGATGTGAAATGGGAAATGTGAATGATGCATATAATCGCCTTGAATGCTTCGAGCTCTTGTGGGTTACATGTTAAAGGATATCTTGTGCACAGTGATTTGAGGTCTCCATAATCGCCTTGAATGCTTCGAGCTCTTGTAGGTTATAGATGGAAATGTTATATGTTCTATATTCGCCTTGAAGCTTCGAGCTCTTGTGGTTTATAGAAAAAGAATGTTATATGTTATTTTCCTTTAATAATCATGTTGTTGGACAAAAGAATGAAGGTATTCCATGTATGACCCACCATTGAGTATGTTTTATGAGTACTTACCCCCATTTTTTTAAAAAATGTTTTCAAGTCACTGAGCATGGAGCCGCGTGGAAGGAAATGGGGTGTTGAATAAAATTTTAAGTTTTATTAAGCTGAACTAATTATGTTAGACTTTTTCTGCATTTTGTTTGTTTGGTTTCATTTTGAACTATTGTGAAGTATTGCTTTTGTTTGGAGTTATTTCATTTGGAAACATTTGAGAGTCTTTATTGTTATTTTATTTAATTAAAATTTTAGTTATTCTGCATTATTGATGAGGAAAGAGTAGCATTCTAGTTTAGTAAATTAGGGTGTTACATTTAATGGTATCAGAGCAGGTCTACCTTCCTGTAGACTTGCTTTATAGGATGATAAGTTAAAAAGGATTAAGTACTCTACCCGTTTCCTACCCACGCTCCCGTTCAAGGTATTTATTCTATGCTTATAATTTCAATATTTGATTATGAATGAGCACTTGAGAATGAAAGTATACGTTTTATGATGAGTATGAGAATAAGAAGGCACGATTATACGATTTTGTGAAATGATGATAAAGAAATTTATGATAATTGATTTTGACCAGTCCTCGAAATTAAGGTCGATATAGAAATATGTTTATAAATAACCGTTGTTGATGGATAGATGGAGAACGGAAATTTACCACCCGAGTACTTGCATGAGCGAGCGCTAGCCAACTTTTGGGATGCAGTGTGGGATACAATGATGGGTACCACCGATAAATTTTTGGTCTTTAGGGACCTTTGGCGTGCAACGGGAACGTATGGACCCCAAATCGATCAGGAAATAGCGGCCCGACAGATTATTACGTGTACACATCCTAACCTCTAGCCAATGGCAAACAGACTCTTTGAAAAGGTAAAGGACGTATTCCGATTCAACCGTTATGAGACTTTCATGACCATGCTTAGGCAAAGATGTGTCAACATTTTCTTGGGAAACGATGATGAGGAGGAAGAGACGGTGCAAGTGCCTCAAGTGAAAGAGGAAGATGTCCCCATGGATGAGGAGGATTCTGAGGAGGATCTAGAGGAAGATCCCGAGGAGGATCTAGAAATGGGGCCGAAGAATGAAGAAGAAGACGGACCCGCCTCAAAAGAAATTGTGGAGACTAGTAGTGATGATGAGTGATTTATATTTTGTCTAGTTCAGATTTTATGGAGTTTAAATATGAGACTTTTAGTAGATAATTATTTTATTTCTTTTGGAATTTGTTATTCTAGTTTAAGATCGTACATTAGAACTTTTCTTTTCGATTAATAAGATTTCTATTATTTAAGGCATAGTGTACGTTTACGAGCTTTTAAGTTGTGGTTATAGTATGTGAATCTTATAATTTTTATTGGTTATAGGAAATGTCGGGAAGACTACGAAACAATGCTATGATGCAAGAATTGATCAAAGCACTCCAAGGTCTTGCTCAAAACAACAACAACAACTAGGGAAACCAAGATCCGGCTAGGGCAGCAACGAGCCGAGCTATTGAGCAATTCCGCTTCTATGCTCCACCAAATTTTAATGGAAGGGATGGAGCTTTAGCCTTGGAGGAGTAGTTCGAAGAACTTGAGAGGATCTTCGATCACATTGAGTGCAATGATGCACATAGAGTTTCATGTGTCATTTTTCAGCTAGTCGAGGAAGCTGGACAGTGGTGGAAATCACACCGCAACAGTCTAACTGAAGAAGAGTGCCAAAGCCTTACCTGCGCAAGGTTCAAGGAAATGGTGGTGGACAAGTATATGCCGCGAGCTTATAGCAACCAGAAGCAGCGAGAATTCCTCGAATTCAAGCAAGGAAACCTGAGTGTAACTGATTATGAGAAAAAGTACATCCAACTCGCTCGATTCGCCACACGATTAGTGGCTATAAAGGAAGACAAGGCTGACTTCTTCTTGAACGACCTCCATCCCGAGATTTGAGGAATCCTCTTCATGCAAGAGAATGTCAACTATGGGCTTACTGTCAAGCATGCACTTGGAGTTGAGGCTGCACTAGAGGTGGACAAAGTGCTCGCTGGCAATGGCAACTTTCAAGGGAAAAGAAAGTGGGACAACCGTGGCAATGGAAAGGGGAACTTTGTTAGTAAAAGAGGAAGAACAGATGCTCATCCCGAAAACACTGCCTCAACCGAGAAGCCACTTTGTCGGGACTGTGGTAAGAATCACTTTGGAAAGTGCCTCCAATATACAAGTGTGTACTACAGCTGTCATAAACCGGGGTACTATGCTAGCAATTGCCCCAAGAGAAAGGGAAATGGCGCAAGACCAAGCAGAAATGGATCAAAATCTTGAGGCAATGCACCGAGACCTAGAGGGAATGCGCGACTCTTTGCTTTCTCACAGCAAGAGGCTGGTGAGGGAAATGGTAACATGTCAGGTATGATAACAGTTTTTGGACTACCTGTTTTGGCATTATTTGATTTTGGCGCGTCACATTCATTCATATCTCAAAGTCTTTGTATGCGAGTTGTTTTGAATTTATAAGTAGAGAACTTAGCCTTGGACGTTAAGATCCCTTCCGGCAAAACGTTAAGAACCAATAAGATTGCTAAGGGCGTTAAGTTAGATTTGGGAGGAAAGGAACTTAATGCCGATTTGTATACCTTAGAGATGCGAGATTTTGATTTGATATTAGGCATGGATTGGTTGAGCTACAACTTTGCTACTATACGATGCCACGAAAGAGAGGTGGTGTTTCAAAAGCCAGATGAAGAAGAATTCATTTTCTTTGGTGTGAAGATTGGGAAGTTACAAAAAATCATATTTGCAATGAAGGCCATAAAGATGTTGAACAAAGGTGGATGTCAAGGATTTTTGGTAAATTTAGTGGGATCAGCACCCGAGGAACCAAGAATGGAAAATGTGGCAGTAGTGCGAGATTTTGTGGACGTGTTTCCAGAGGAAATACCTGGACTACCACCGAGGAGGCATGTAGAGTTTACCATCGACCTTGTTCCTGGAGCAGCACCAGTATCCAAGGCACCGTATAGAATGGAACCGAAGGAACTGCAAGAGTTAAAGGTGCAACTTCAAAAGTTGTTGGATAAGGGCCATATCCAACCAAGTTTTTCTCCGTGGGGAGCACCGGTGCTATTCGTGAAGAAGAAGGATGGCAGCATGAGGATGTGCATTGATTATCGAGATTTGAACAACCTCACAATGAAGAATAAGTACCCAATTTCTAGAATAGAAGATCTTTTTGATCAACTCAAGGGTGCTGCGATATTCTCGAAGATAGATCTAAGGTCGGGGTATCACCAATTGATGGTGAAGGACGATGATATTCCGAAGACGGCCTTTAGAACAAGATATGGCCACTATAAGTTGGTAGTGATGCCATTCGGATTGACAAATGCACCCGCAATCTTTATGGATTTGATGAATCGAGTATTCCATCAGTTTTTGGACAAGTTTGTCATTATTTTCATCAATGACATTCTAGTATACTCAAAGAATCGAGAGAATCATGAATCTCACTTGCGCACTTTTTTGGAAATTTTGAGAAAGCAAAAGCTCTATGCTAAATTCCAAAAGTGTGAGTTTTGGTTGAATAGAATTGGTTTTCTTGGGCATGTAGTGATGGCGGAAGGTATTGAGGTAGATCCTGCAAAAGTTGAGGCTGTCAGCAATTGGAAAATGCCGACAAGTGCAGCAGAAATCCGAAGTTTCCTCGGATTAGCGGGATATTATAAAAGGTTCATTGAGGGATTCGCTAAGATAGCCAGACCACACATACAGCTTACTCGAAAAAATATAGCTTTTGAGTGGACCGAAAAGTGCGAGAAAAGTTTTCAGACATTGAAGGAAAGGTTGATAACGGTGCCAGTTTTGACTATCCCGGACAGTACAAAGGGAAATGTGATTAATAGCGATTAATCATTGCAAGGTTTGGGTTGTGTGTTGATGCAAGAAGATAGGGTGGTTGCCTACGCCTCTAGGCAATTAAAAGCTCACGATGTCACAGCCCGAAATTCGGTGTGTAGGAACGACCAGACTCCATTGGATTGTGAAGGTGAACCCATCAAATGAACAAACTACTTATAGATCAACTCAACTTTAAACACTAACCCGAATGAAATAAAATGTGAAACCAACAAATAAAACTCGACTCAATAATGAATCGATCAAGGGAAATAAGGTTTCAACATGACATGAATATAAACATACTTTCATAACATGGCTAAAAAATGAACGAGCTTAATAATTTACAGAGGTTCTCAAAAATAGGGTTAAGTGTAACGACATCATGTCGTTCAAAAGTAGGGTTTGCAAACAAAATTCAAAACATTGTTTTGAGCACACGGCTCATTGTTTTAGAGATATCAAAATATTAACATATCAAAAGATTGTTAAGCAGCGGAGACATCACTTGCTCACAACAATTACATGTATGAAGACATGTAACTGTCGACTCAACATCCAAAAGATTAACACACCACCAAGACCATCCACACCATCCTCATCCGTAGCTAACCTGCACGTTTAGAAATACATGTAGGGCTGAGTACTTCGTACTCAGTGAACATAATGCCAAAAACAGGTTTAAAAGCTTGCTCTTAGAGCTATATAATTGAACTTGCCTTGCCACTGCATCACAAGTGTTAGAACATTTGATAATATTTTACTTATGAATGCATAAATCATTTTATCATTTTCAAATTCACGACTGCGCAGTCAAAACATATATATAAACAGGCGTGAATCATCCACCACATCAACTTAGTGCTGAGAAGTATGCCTCCTTCTCAAACACTGTGACCGGCTGAACCGAAGTAAAACACACAATCACCATCATCAATCAATTAACCACACGTGGGTTCCTGCTTCACACAGGATAATATAACTTATGTAGATGATAAAGCATACCAAACTCTGATAAATGGCAAGTCAATAATATTTAAAAGCTCACATAATAATAATCAATAAGTAATAGCATTCATCGGAGTTTTGGTTTCAGAAAAGCCCACCTCACTTCTGGTCTTTTGAAGTCAGGGTTGCTTGCTTTACGCTTTTCTTGATTATTTTGCAGACCCGCTCGGCCCTTCAATAACAACATCGATTAAACTCGAGCTTATCGACTCGAAAAACGTATAATAAACTTCTCTACATCGATAACTTTCTCGATTTCTCGTTCTTGAATCATCGTCTTAACTCGGTTTCTAATTACTTCTCAAACTTTGATTCTTCTTTCTAATATATATTATTTCACTCTTTACGTAATTCGATAAGTTACTATTTAACTCGTCTTAAATTTTTCATAAATTTATGTCACACCCTGACTCCCGAGGTGCGACGGTGAGATGCTAACACAATTAATATCCATCAACTCAACTCAAATAAGGGAATTATGCTAGGGGAAATAAGGGAGTAAATGACTGAAAGCGATAACAAAATAGAAACATGCTTCCAAGTCACAAACGAAACATCAAACGAGCATGTAATAATTTACATATCAAACCGAATGGCATAAGTATTTAGGATTCCAAAAATACGAACCAACAAAAACTTTTGGAAAATATCAAGCACATCGCTCGTCATCAACAGAATATCAACATTTGGTTTCAAAGTATATTAACAAACATCTTTATCAAAAGATATGTAATGCCCCGTAATTTCCTTACGACCCTAAAATTTTAAAGTTAATTAAATAAATGGCTTTGCACGCCTAAGTTTACGATTTTGAATTCTAAGACTAACGATCGAATCCGTTTCCGAAAATAAATTACGGAAGTCAGCTAGACGACTACTGTATTTAGGGTTAGCGTGTACGAAAAGTTTTTAGTTCGTGAACTCAGAACGGAAAACCGTCTGATTTTTACATTCACGAAATCGCGATACGAACTCGCCCGAGAAAGTTCGTTTTTATGATTTTCCGGACGAAACTCGGACTGTGTCGTCCCGAATTTTTGTCAAAATAAATTTTCTAAATTTATTTTCCGATTAAGTTTCGTACGTTAAAATTTGAGGTCGAATCGGATCGCGACGATTTTGTGCCGAGCGACGTTTTTCGTCGTTCGATTTCCGTAACGTCGGATCGCGCTGGAAAAGCGCGTAGTTTTCTTTTTTCCTTACCTTGATCGACATTACCCTACTCTATTAGAGGATATTTTCATTTTTTATAGTTTAATTAGAGGACACCTTAGCTAATACTATTCATGCTTTACACCTTGTAACCTTATAACATATTATTAAAGCAAAAATTAAACCAATCTCTCCCTCCCACACCCTCAAACTCGGCAGCCCCCATTCCTCCATCTCCCACCTTCATTTTTCCATCCTCCATTGAAGAGAGCTTCAAGAACACCAAGAAGAAACACACAAGTCTTGATTCATCCATCCAATCCTAACACTTTCTTCATTAATTAGCAAGGTAATTCTCTCCTCCATATTTCTATCCATCCATCATTCTCTTCTTTTCATTTCTTCTTTTTGATCGAAAATTAGAATTATGAAATAGATGATTCGATCTCGGATTAATGAAATTAGATATATTAGATAGGTTAATTAGGGTTTAAAATTGAACAAAACTAAAAACCCTAACTCTTGCATAAATACCGAAATTTTAGGTTAATTAGTAGGATTTTGGGATTTCTTCAATTAATGAGAAATTCATGCTTAAGAGATGTTTAATTAGTGATTAGAACAAAGAGGAATCGAAAGCCCCATGTTTTTGTGAAATTCGATTAGGGTTTGAGTATGATTTGGGGATTTATGCATGATAGTATGAAATTGGATTGCAATTGTTCAATTGATGTTATAGTAGGTTGATTAGTGAATAAATGATGTTAATTGGAGAAGAAAATCACCCTCTTAATATATATGTCAATACCGAAATTATTTAAGAAATTAGGGGTTTTCATATGTTTGTTTAAATTGATGAATTGATGATGGAATTATGTTGTAATTGATGTGAATTGATTATGGGAATTTATTTAGATTTTTCTAAAAATATTGTTCGTAATGTAAGAGACTAAGAACACGTTATAAGTTGAAATATAATGATGGTATGAAATGATTGCATGCATGGAAGTGATTCTCGTTAGATGTAGATTGATGTCGTAAAATTTGAACGGAATCCGACAACTTTGAAAATCGCGTAAGAGACGAACTTTTAGTCGTAACTAATAACCGAGAAGTCGAATGGGAATTCTAATTTGATTTTATTGTCTATGATGGACTTGAGAACAACTTTTTAGTTGACGTCATGAGCTTTCGAGCTAATATAATATGAGCTATAGTTATAGTCGAGAACTAGAACGCGGATTTCATAACGTGTTGGTTTAGTAATTGTTAGTTAAAAGCCGACGTTTAGAACGTCGTGCTATTGGACGAGTTTTGAGAAGGAGTTCGTCACGTACGGGAGTACGTGATGACTGCCTTGAGGGTCCAGTTTCTAAAGGAATCGAATTCGAGAGCTTAGAACGAACCTAAGACGTTATACGTCGAATCTATCGAGCAACTAGGGTTTTCGCGGCAGTTTTGCGACCCTCGCCGGAAACTGTAATAACTTTTAGCTCGTTTATTGGATTTGCGATCCGTAAATTGGAGCGTAAACTAGACATCCCAAACTTTCCAGTGGTATAGGGATCATCCCCTGTTTCCAAATCCCCTGTTCTGAGCAGCTTCCAGAATTACTGGATTGCGCAGTGAAATTTCAGTTTCAATTCTCTTAAGTTGTTTCGTTCACAACTTAGTTTCTTTCGATCGTTTAAGCCGTATTATCTAACGAATATCTTCCTACTGACCCCAGAGTCAAGTATGGTGCCTTGAGTGATAAAACCAGTCGAGACCTCATCTCTTATCCGTTCAAATAAAGAAGTAGTAAGCAAGAAATTTCATAAGTCTTTTAATGAACTAAACGTAATTCTCCTAAGTTGATTCTTTCCAACTTAGTTCCTTATGATCTTTTAAGTCGTATTAAGTTACCGACTACCCTCTCTACTGACCTAAGAGTCAAGTATGAGACCTTCCGAGTTCTAAACGGGATTAGTACGAGTCTCATTCCCATTTAAGTAAAATGAATCTAGTAAGCGTGCAAATGCCTAAAGAATGAAACGACTAAAACTTATTTCGATTCTTTGATCGATTATCTTTTACGACCCGTTTTTAAGTATTTTTATTTTACGATGAAGGAGGAAGCCAACTATAGAGAAAGGACGGAAGATCCGAAGTTTGGAAGCTATTGCTTTTAGTTCTGTATATCGAGGTGGGCTTTTATATACTAAATAAAATGAGCAAATGCTCCGAAAATCTTTCTTTATCGCTTTGATATCTGTGTTTTCAAAGTGATATTATGGCATGAACTGTTTTATGTTTTATGTGAGTTCTCTTGTACCTATCTGAGTCAACATTCGTATTTTCCAGATTTAGAGTTAATCTAACTAGGTTAACTAACGATCGGCTCTGAGTTAGCTGCTAAGTGCTTTCCAGAGTTAGTGCATTTTGTAACCTGTGGTGTATGTGATATCCTGTTGAGGGATACCAGCCACGGTGAATGAGAATTGGTCAAGATTGAACATAGCATACCAGAAAATACTCGGCCGAGTAAATTGTGAAAATCAGTCAGAAAATGTTTAGTAGACACGGGCCTCTTTTAAATAAAACCCCGATGTGCTACAATTATGAAATGCCATAATTATCTATACTTATGAATATGTTTTCGGCATTGTGCCCACTAAGTACTTTTTGTACTTAGCCCTGCATTGTTTTTTAAATGTGCAGGTTGAAGCGACGGTGAGCGGCGACGGTTGATGTTGAGTTGAAAGATAGGATGCTTAAGTTAGAACTCTTCCGCTGTAGAACTCTTAGTCCTTTTGAATATGTACCTTTTGAACAATACACTGTAGTTTAAGTCTGTAATTTTGAACTTAGTTCCTACTGTGTACTTTTGTTGAGTAATCCGTAGCGATTAACTCTTTCTTATTTATATTCAAGTCTTGTTCATGGTTTATTGATGCCTTTCATGTATGTTTAGTCAGTTAGCCCCCTTCTTCCCCGCTTCTTTAATCCAACCCCAGTCGCACCCCGGCTTCTGCCGTCCCTCGGGATTGGGGCTGTGACAAGATAGCAGCGGAGACTCGACGCAATCCCAAACAATCGCATGTATGAAGACATGTAATTGTCTATAATACCCCGGAAAAATTCTTCTGTCTTAAAAATTTAAAGTTAGTATTAATTAAGGCTTTGCAAGCCTAAGCTCCCGATTTTCAATTCTAAGACTAACGGTGAAATTCATTTCCAAAAATAGTTTCCAGAAATCGGACGAACGACTACTGTATTAGGGTTTCTCGCGTCCAATAAGTTTTTCGCCCGGAAACTCGGAATCGAATTCCGTCAGAATTTACATTCACTTTTTCTTCAAGACGAGTTTACCGGAGAAAGTTAATTTTTAAGATTTTCCGGACGAATTTTGGACTGTGACGTCCCGACTTTTTCTCGGATTTTGAAAAATGAATTAGTTTTTCCGAGTACGTAAATTATTTCCAATCTAACGGACAAATTAGATTTCATCAATTCCGTAACTATCTAGAAAAGTATTTCTCGACTTATAAAACGACGTTTAAGAGCCGGAAACAAGTTATTTTGTTAAAATTTTCCCTCGCCAAACAAGTCCGAACGAGTTACTATACTTTGTGGGATATTTCTTAAGCTTTATGACTCACCATGGTGAGTCATCCATCTCCCTCATTCCTTCCATATTGCAGCCCCTATCTCTATCTTTCTCTCTCTCATTTTTCTCTCCCAAATCCTCCATAGTTCTTCATCTTTCAAGCTTTCCAAAGCTCTACAAGTCTCTCGTCTACCGATCAAATTCCAATCCGAGTTCATATATCGAAAGGTAAGAGCTTCGTCTCTAGTTTAATCCGAACAAATCTCTTTTCCCCCATTTTTATTTTTTGTTCGAAAATTTGGAGAGTGAGATAGCATGTTGTCTTTGATCGATTCATGTTCTAGGATGTTTAGAGTCGAGTTCTACGGATCAAATCATGAAGAAAAATCAAGAACCCTAAGCTCTAGACATTACCGAAAATTTTCAGATTTGGGGCTTTGTTTCGTGTTCGATTTCTTTGTCGAATTAATGATAGATTAGTGTTCCGTATGATGTTAATTGATCGTATGAATTGTTTTAGATTTTTCTAAAAATAAAACCCAAAACCTAAGAGACGAACAAGGCTCGATTTAGGTTAGTAAATGTTAGGATATGCTCGTTTGTTTAATGGAAATGGGATATACGATGCATGAGGATGAATATATATTAAATTGAGATTTTTCTAAAAATAAAACGAGAAATGTAAGAGACGAAGATGTGGTGATAAGTCGAGGCGCGATAATGTGTTGATAATATGATTTACATATTAGTAATGCTCGTTAGATGATAATCGTTGTCGTAAAATTTGAATGAAAATGGAGAACGTAAAATTTTACGTAAGAGACGAAAGTTCGATAATAAGTCGTAATTAGCTATTGATTTGAGGTTATGATTTGCGTAATAATGATTCTCGATAGATAATGAACGATAGTCTAAAATTTGATCAAGTTCTAATGACGTTGGAATTTTCATAAGAGACGAAGACACGAGCATAAGTATTGATAGAAAAATCGGACCAAGGAAATAATTGGATATTAATGACTCTTAACCTTATGAGAACAATTTTATAGTTGACGACACTTTCACTCGAGTTTTGGAATGATAATTATAAGTTGAAATCGAGAAGTTGGAATTCGAATTAGGAACTTGTTTGGTTTAGCAATTGTGTAGATTAAACGACGAGGTTTTAATCGTCGTTTTAGTAATCGAGAAATGAAATGGAGTTCATCGCGTATGAGGTTAAGTGTTGACTGCCTTGAGGACAGTAATTTCGTGTGAAAAATCGAGGATTAACATAAGTCGAATCTAGGAAGCCGTGCGCCGAGTTATCGAGCCCTAGGGTTACACTCGGACTGTTTTGCGACGTTTCACGGAAACTGGCATAACTCGTAGCTCGCTTAACGAAATCGAGATCCGTAAATTGGAGAGTAAACTAGACATCCGTGGCTTTCTTTTGGTACAGGGAACGTTCCTGTTTCGAAATCCCCTGTTCTGTATGATGGTTACTGACCTGTACAGTAATTTTCAAAACTCGTTTTCTTAAGTTGAATTCTTTTCAAACTAATCTCTTATGATCTTTTAAGTCGTTATCAGTTATCGACTACCATTATTAACCGACCTCAGTGTCGAGTAAGAAACCGAGCAAGTTCTAAACGAGATGTGTTCGAGTCTCGTTCCCGTTTAATTAAAGAAGTTAGTTTAAGCGTGCAAATGCCTAAAGCTTAAGAACTTAAAAGATTAATTCGATTTCAGTGTGGAATTCCATTTTCTTCTATCGACTCGACAACTTATCGTTGTTTTATTATTTGTGTTCCAAGGAGGAGAACGAGAATAGAAGACAGAACGGAAGACGAAAGCACGAGTAATAGTTCTGTAAACGAACGAGGTGGGCTTTTCGAAAGTGTATCAATTACTGCCTTATTTATATGCGAGCGTTGCTCGAAGGTGTTTACGTTTTGCTTTAATAAATGAGTATTAAAGTATTTATATGCGAGTGTTGCTCGAAAGTGATTACGTATTGTTTTAATAAGTGAGAATTAAAATTCTATCAGTGCTTTAATGAATTGTTTATGTGAATTCTATTATGTCTCTCTGCGTTAGCCCTCAGGTGCTAACCAGAGTATTGGATTCTGAGATAGCCCTCAGGCTGCTATCCAGATAATTCCAACTAAACGATCAGATTCTGAGATAGCCCACAGGTGCTATCCAGAGGGATAGTTTCTGAGTTAGCCCTCAGGTGCTTTCCAGACGATCGGATGTGAGTTTAAAACCCACAGTGTGTCATTCAGAAATTAAATGTATATATGTCAGTAAAAGTTTTATACAAGTGTTTATGAAAAGATGCATGATTAATTTATAATAAAAACTCTTGTGAGTTGTTTTCGGCATTGTGCCCACTAAGTACTTTTGTACTTAGCCCTGCATGTTTGTTTTCTTTGAATGTGCAGGTTGAGTGACGAAGGCGGAGGAGGTTGAGTAAAGGTCTTTTCTCAGGAAAGAAGTTTAGTTGAGCCTCGATTTCACATTCGATATGTGATATCATTTCTACGTTTTCCGCTGCCAATTCTGCAACCTAGTTTCAGTTATTGTATAACTTTAGATCTAAGTTTCATTCCTTGAACTTAGTCTCTTCTAAGAACAGCTATGTCGAGTGATCCTTCGTGATTTACTCTTTCTTTCACTAATTAAAGTCGGTTCTCTTATTAATGTAAATCCTTTCGCTTTAAGTTGTTTACACTTTAAACCTAGTTTTTCCTGTATACAGTTTGACGAGCGATCCTTCAACATCAACTCTCTTTTATTCAAGTTCATCGTAATTAGTGTTAAGTTAATGTGTTTTTATTCATTTATCCCCTTTCTTTTCTGTTTCTTTATTCCAATCCCTAGTCGCACCCCGGCTTTGCCGTCCTTCAGGAGTTGGGGCTGTGACATTATCAGTCCAACTCTCTATTCAAAAACAACACACCACCAAGCTGCCCGCTCCATCCTCATCCTGCTAACCTGCACGTTTAGGAATACATGCAGGGCTGAGTACTTCGTACTCAGTGAACACATGCCGAAAATATTTGAAACTTGCTCTTAGAGCTATATCAATTGAACTTACCTTGCCGAAGCATCACAAGTATTTATGTATTGAAAACAGTTTTACTTGTGAATGCAAAATCATTTTCTTTTCGAATAGACTGGCCAGTCAAAACAATTATATATATATCAAATAGTATGCATCATCTACCACAACACCCATCCAACTATGTATCCATCGGTGTATCCATCCGTGTCGAGAAGTAGGCCTCCTTCTCGATACTGTGACCGTCGCAACTAAAGCAAGGTTCACAGTCACCATCAAACCATCATAAACCACACGTGGGTTTCCTGCCTTTCGCAGGACCATAACTTTTCATTCAAGTAATTGATAACGCATACCAAACATCACATAAAATCGGCAAGTCAATTGAATTTAAAACTTACATCATAATAATAACCAATACTTAATACTTATAGCATTCATCAGAATTTTGGTTTTAGAAAAGCCCACCTGACATCCGAAGACTAGCTAGGCGGCTTACTCTTGACTGTCCTCGCTACTTGTCCGTCTCGCTCGGTCCTTCATATTTTGACATTGATAAAAGAATTAGGACTCGACGCGTAAAGACGTAAAGTAAATGCGTATCTCGACTGGAGGACTTGTACATGACTCGTCTCTCTCTATTCTTAGTTTATCTTTTCTAAGTCGATCACTTTTTCGACTTCCTCGTTCTCGATTCTCGACTCTACTCGGTTACTAATTACCTCGTCTCGTACTTCTCTTTCTAAATCATCAATCTATAATCGATAAGGTATTTCTCAACAATTAATAACATATTATATCATCACAATCGAGAAGTAAACATTTCACTTAAGTATATGAATTTAATTAACATATTATAGCTCAACATGGAATTAAATCAAAACATGCTATCACAAATTCGATTCACACTTCAAGTCACATTAACCAATTACTCGACATTACTCGATTCTCGTTTTTGAAAAACGTTAACTTCAATCTCGTAAAATAAATTCTCGTCTTTCTTCATCAATTCAAATAATAAGAATTATTTTCAATTAAAAACTCAATACTCATTTAATATTTCTCGATTCAATATACGATATTATTTCAAAATACGTCATCATTACTCAACTATGTATGCATACACGTATATGCACTATTATTTTACTATTCTCAATTAAATTCTTAATTAATTAAATCTCGACTTCTATCTTCAGTTAAAACTAAATTTTTAACTCGGTGATCAAGACTCGATAACTTCCTCGACTCATTCTAATTAAAACGGTTTGATAAACAAACTCAATTATTTACTCACGCATCAACAATCAATCAATACTTGACTTAAGAATAAACGAGCATTCAAACACATCATCGATCATTAGCTCGACTCTCAATCAACATCACTTTTATTTAATTTCTTCTCGTCTCAATATTTCTCGTTTATTTTAATGATTAAGCATTAAACTATTTTTCTCAATTTAATATTTTATTAAACAATCCTCACTCGACTTCTAAACTCATTAATTTTCTTTACTCCAATCAATTCCTCGAAATCTTATTTATTACTCGATTATCAAAAATCGACTCGACTCGACTCGACTCGACTCTTCATCTTCTCATTCTATCATTTCTTAATTTATTAAGAAATTACTTCTTTTTTACTTCTAACTCCATTATTTTTTTTTAAAACTTCTCGTCTAATTTTACGACATTAACACTCATTACTCGATTAAATTTCTCATTCAATTTATTATACTCGACTCCTCAATTATTTTCTCTATAAAAATTTTATTAGCATTTTTCTTTCTTTCACGTTCAAATGAACGTCATAACTTCGACTAATTCGACTCATATTTTATACTCGTCTCACATCTTTATTTCTATGACTCGAATTATTTTTCGATTAATAACTTTTCTTAATCTCAAGAATTAATTTTTTTTTATCTTAAACTCTAATTATTAAATAAAGAAATTATTTTTCTTCACATAATAACTCATCATCTAACTTTAATGACTTTTTCCTTTTTATTTTCTATTAAATTTTATTCCTCAAAATAATGAATATTTTATTCATTAATTAATTAATTAATTTCTTTTTGAATTAATTTTAGTGATATTTAAATCTTCAAATAAACACCTAGAACACCTAGAACACACACTAGATATTCTTCAAATCTTCAAAAACTCAATTTTTTCACCAAGAACACCTAGAACACACACTAGGTATTCTAACTCTAATTTTCGATTTTTATCACTAAAAATTTCTTTTCTTTTACCTTAAACATACTCACTTAACATCTAACACATCAATATAATCATATCACCAAAATTCATCTAATCATCATAAATATTATTTTTCATCAAAAACATGTATATCATTGATTTCTTCACAATATCATCATAAGAGATTAAAATCATCATATACTCAAAATCTTAACATGATTATAACATCATCATATCATCAACTAAATCATCAAAATAAATACTCCTCCATCTTACTCAAACTCACGGCATTCATCATCATTTTAGGGCATGTATTTTCTTAATTTTTCATGCATATATAATCACTCAAATCATGCATATAAACACAAATAAAGCATCAAATCATCCATAAAACAAGAAATCGAATTTCTTTTCTTCTTGCCCTAATTTTCGGCTTCCATAGATTTTTAGGGGTTTTAATTTTCCTTTCTCATTTAATCCTTAGATTAATTCCTAGGCTCGATTTCCTCACTCGAATCTCACATCGATCCTAGTTTGCCTATGCATAAATTTAAACATGCATGCATCTTCCTTTAGGGATTAGAGATTACATAATATACAATTAATCAAATGGATTTAAACCTACTTTGAAAAATTAAATCCAACTCTCCTCTTGATGATGATGAAACCGAAAATGGAAGGCTTGGGTGGCTCAATCTCTAGCTTTGATTTCCATGATGAAATCCATCTTGAATCCTCAAGAAAGAATGAAACAAAATTAATCACCTTAATTAGGGCATAAGTGCTGAAAATCAAAGAAAATAAAGGTGATTTTGTTGCATGGATTCAAACTCAAACTTGAAGAATTTACCTCTTAATTTGATGTTGGAAAAACTAGAAAAAATGATGATCTCTTGATGAAGCTTCAATGGAGAAATTATTCACTATGTGTGTTGTGTGTAGCTTACGGTTTTAGGGAGAAAGAAAGATGGAAATATTTTTTTTTTCTTTTCTTGGTGTGGCTCACGGCAATGGAGAAATGGGAGGAAGATTTTTCTTTCTTCTCTTGTGATAATCACGTTGGAAATGAGTTGATAAGGTGACAAGATTAATGCATGAATCATTACCTTATCTCTTAGACATTAAGAGAGAAATGGATAGAAATGACTAGATTAATTGCATGTAATAATTAATATTCCCTAGGTGTTGAAAATAGGTACCTAGGCTACGGAGAGATTTAGGGAGAGAGAGACACGTGGTTGAGAGAGGGAGAGAGATAAGATTTTATTTTACAAATAAAAATTTACCCGGATGAAAAAGTTTTCCGGTAGTATATGTCCGTATTATTTCATTTCTACTAAAAATGTGATACCTCGAGCTTTTATACCTTTAGAAAGCGTTTAATTAACCGAGTGAGTTAAAAGATGAGAATTTAGGAGTAAAATTTTTCTTTTCTAAACGAAGAGAATTGAGTAAAACGTTTAAATTGCTTTGTAAGTTTTGTGTGAATTTATCTGTTCTATTTTCTGAAATGATGATGATGTGATATGCTTGTTGAGTTGTTTATGTGAAAATGAGTATGAGAATAATTTTTAGAATAATCCCGAGAAGTTTGCTTGAGTGAGATAGCATAATATTAATCGCCGAGAAATATATTTATACCGATGAACTTAGAATAGAATTGAATTAGAATCTTCGAACCTAGAATTGCTTTTAAGGTCACTGAGATAGGGTAAGAGCTTACCCGGGAATTGAGAAGAGTAATGAGGAGTTAATCTTTAAAGGATTAATAAACGGATTAAGAAGCCGACTAATTTCCTTTTGAGATTTAAAAGACTAAATGATCGAATTCAATAATCTTTTATTTGAGACGTAAAATAGGATTGAGATGAGTTAGTGACAAAAGTGAGACGAGAAGAGGTTAGACCCGTTTATAGTATAAAAAGAAATTAATACGAATCGTTTTATCCGGAAAACCTTTACGACCGGATATTTAACACCCGTAACGACACGACGAAAACAGGTGTCGACTCACCTCTCACTCCCTCACGCCACCTCACTCTTTCTCTCCCATCTCTCTCCAATTCCCAATGTTAATTATCATGATTATGTCTTCTACATGATCTTACCAAAATATTGCATGCAACTAACATCACATCAACTTTCAATCACTTTAACAATTTCAATTTCCAATGCTAATTACCATCATACCTTATTCTTTATGTTGAAAATTCAAATTGCATGCAAGCTATTCAAAAGAGAGAAGACTTCATTCATCACTCCATCTCTCTCTCTCCCCCAAGCAAGAAAGAAAAACAAGAAAATCCTCTCTACTCTCTCTACTCTCTCGGCAATCTCTCTCTCACACACATACATTCAATTTTTCTTACATGCAACCATGTATTCAAGCTTCTCATCCATGGAAATGAAGTAGAAAGTATCATCCTCCATTCATTCCATCCATATTCTCAAAAAGAGGTAATAATCTTTCAAGTTCTTGAAGTTAAATTCAACAATCATCCAACACTTTCTTCATTTTGATTTTAAACCCTAAAAGGAATGGATGATTAATTCTATGTTATTCTTTTTTGAGGATTCAAGGAGACTTCCTTCTTCCCTTCAAGTCCAAGCTTTGAAGCTACAAATTCCATTCATTCCAATTCCAAGAGCCAAGGAGAAGAATTCCATTTAATTTAAAGTATGAAAATTCATTTGATTAGTTGTAAATGTGTATATCTCTAAATCCTAAAAGAAAGAACTATGCATGCATGCTATTTAAACTATTTTTAGGCAAACTTAGGATGTGCATGTGATAATCGAGTGAGAAGAAATCGTTAGGAGAATCGAACATTAGGTTTTAATCGGTGAATTAAGAGAAGAAAAATAATTTAAAACCCTAAAAGATTGATAAATGCCGAAATTTTTAGAAAAAAATAGAAAAGTGTGAATTCTTTGAGTTATTGTTATTTTGATGCTTGATTTGTTATTTTTATCATGTTGAGAATGAGATTATATGCATGAAAAATTGAGAAATAAAATGCACAAGAATGTGCATGTGTGCCGTGTGTTTTAGAGAAAGATGGAGAAATTATTTTGTTCATTTTATCGATGAATTGAATGATGTTTTGATCAATGAAATGATTGTATGATATGTTAGTATAATCATACATGTGTTAAGTTAAGAAAATGAAATTGCATGTTGAGATTTTTAAAGAAAATAAGTGTCAAAGCCCCAAATCCCGAGGGACGGCAGAAGCCGGGGTGCGACTGGGGTTGGATTAAAGAAGTGGCGAAGAAGGGGGGCTAACTGACTAAACATACATGAAAAGACATCATTAAACCATGAACAAGACTTTAATATAGATAAGAAAGAGTTAATCCCTAAGGATTACTCGACAAAAGTACAAAAGAAGCTAAGTTCATAATTACAGACTTAGACTACTGAGAATTTTTCAAAGGTGTGTTTGAAAAGATTTAGAGTTCTGCAGCGGAAGAGTTCTAACTAAAGCATCCTATCTTTTAACTCAACATCAACCGTAGCCGCTCACCGTCGCTTCAACCTGCACATTTAGAAAACAATGCAGGGCTAAGTACAAACGTACTTAGTGGGCACGATGCCGAAATCATAATCATAAGTATAAATAATCTGGCATTTTATAACCATAGCGCATCGGGGTTTTGTTGAAAAGGCCCGTGCCTACTAAACATTTTCTGACTGATTTGTATAAAGCAGCTTGCGCAAGCATTTTTAGAGTATGCTATGTTCAATCTTGACCCAACTAATTCACCGTGGCTGGCTACCCCTCAACAGGATACCACATACACCACAGGTTACAAAGTGCACTAACTCTGGAAAGCACTTAGCAGCTAACTCAGAGCCGATCGTTAGTTAACCTAGTTAGATTAACTCTAAAAGTCTGGAAAACCCGAAGGTTAACTCAGAAATCTGGAAAACACGAATGTTAACTCAGATAGGTACAAGAGAACTCGCATAAAAAATAGTTGAAACAGTTAATGCCAAGATTATCACGTTGAAAACACAATTATCAAAGCGATAAATAATACTTTCGAGTTGTGGAAAAATCCACATTTTATTTGATATAGATAAAAGCCCACCTTGTAAATATAGAACTTATAAGCAAAAGCTTCCAACTTTGGATCTTCCGTCCTTTCTCTACAGTTGGCTTCCTCCTTCATTGTAAAATAAATATACTTAAAAACGGGTCGTAACGATAATCGATTAAAAAGAATCGAAGAAGGTTTTAGTTGTTTTATTCTTTAGGCATTTGCACGCTTAATTAATTCGTTTTACTTAAACGGGAAACGAGATTCGTACTAATCTCGTTTAGAACTAGGAAGCTCTCATATTCGACTCTCGGGTCAGTAGAGAAGGTAGTCGATATCTTAATACGACTTTAAAGATTAAAAGAAACTAAGTTGGAAAGGATCAACTTAGGCGATTTACTTTATAGCTCATTTCACGACTTATGAAAGTTCTCGTTTATTACTTCTTTAATGAAAGGATAAAATATATGATCTCGACTGGTTTTCATCACTCAAGATCCTATACTTGACTCTAGGGTCAGTAGGTAGATGTTCGATAGATAAAAACGGCTTAAATGATTGAAAGAAGCTAAGTTTTGAACTAAACAACTTAGAAAACAAGAAACTGAAAATTTACTGCACAGTCCAGTAATTCTGGAGGTTGTCCAGAACAGAGGGCTTGGAAACAGGGGGTGAGCCGTGTACCATTAGAAATCTTAGGAAGTCTAGTTCGCGCTCCAATTTACGGATCACAAATCCGATAAACGAGCTGGAAGATATAACAGTTTCCGGCGAGGGTCGCAAAACTGCTGTGGAAACCCTAATTGATTGATAAGTTCGCCGTATAACGTTTAGGTTCGTTTTAAATTCTCGTATTCAACTTTTTTAGAAACTGGATTCTTAAAGCAGTCATCACGTACCTCCGTACGTGACAAATTCTTTTTCAACTTGTTCAAAAGCACGACGTTCTAACGTCGGATTTCAACTATCAATTACTAAACCAACAAAGAAAATCCAAACGCATTCTAGTTCTCGATTACAACTATAACCCATATTATATCGACTCGGATGCTTATGATGTCAGCTAGAAAGATGTTCTAAATTTCATTACAAACAATAATATCATATTAGAATTCTCATCCGACTTCTTGATTTTCAGTTACAACTAGATATTCGTCTCTTACGCGATTTTTCAAAAGTCGTCGGTTTTCGTTCAAATTTTACGACGCTAAACTATATCTAACTTGAATCATTTTCATGCATGCAAGCACATCTTAACATCTTTATAACTCAGTTTATAAGGTGATTTTAGTCTCTTACATTTCATTAAACATTTTTAGAAAAATTCCAATTAACTTTTATAATCAACTAGTATGATTTGTATTATAATTCCATTAACCACTCATCATTTATATCAAGCATGTATAAACTCCTAATTATTCTATAAATTTCTGGTTTTATATAAATGTTAAGGAGTTGATTTTCTTCTCCAATTAGCAACATTTATTTACTAAACATACTCTTATATCACCAATTAATCAATTGCAATTCTATTATCAATTAACATGCAAAAACCCCTAATTTATACTTCAAACCCTAATTAAATTTCATAATAACATAGGGCTTTCAATCCCTTTTCATCCCAAACACCAATTAAACCTCTACTAAGTATGAATTCATCATCAAAACAAGAAAATTAAAAATCCTACTATTTTCCCAAAAAAATTCTGCATTCTCAAAGGTTTTAGGATTCTTGGTTTTGACCATTTTTAATCCATAATTATCATATCTAATACATCCAATTTTATTATACTAAGATCAATTCATCTATTCCAAACTCTAGAAATTTCGATCAAGAGGAAAAAGAAAAGAAAAGAAAACTAATTGGATAGAATTGAAGAGAAGATCATTACCTTAAGAATTAACAAAGGATGTAGAAGGTTTTGTTGGATGATTAAGGACTTGTGTTCTTTCTCCAAGCTTTGAAGGCTCTTCAATGGAGTATGGGTGATGGAGAAGATGAAGTTGAGGGAGAGAGAGAGAAAGCTGCCGAGAGAGATAGGGAGAGAGAGAGAGAGATGAAAATTATTTTGTCTTAAAGTTGAAATGATGAAAAGTGGTTGAATGGTGTAAAGGTAAGGTTGAGGTGTCAAACAATTAACTAAGTCACACTTGCATGTCTTACACTAAACATGTGAGGTGGCGGCTGCATGCATGGGTCTTAAGAGGGTTACGGTTTTTCCGGCGCGATCCGACGTTACGGGAAAACGAACGACGAAAAACGTTGTTCGGTACAAAAAATTGTCGCGATTCGATTTGACTTACAAATTCTAACGTATGAACTTAATTAGAAAATAAATTTGTCAAAATTTATTTTGACAAAAACTCGAGACGACAAGTCCGAGTTTCGTCCGGAAAACGTAAAAAAAAAAAAACAAACTTTCTCGGCGTGTTCATATTGCGATTTTTTGTAAACGTAAAATTAAACGGTTTTCCGTTCTTAGTTTAAAAATTAAAAACTTTTCGTACGCGCTAACCCCTAATACAGTAGTCATCTAGCTGACTCCCGTAATTTATTTTTAATAACGGATTCGACCGTTAGCCTTAGAATTCAAAAATTATAAACTTAGGCGTGGAAAGCCATTTATTTAATTAACTTTAGACTTTTTAGAATGTAAGGAATTTACGGGGCATTACAATAAGTTTTATAATATATAGAAGATTGAATGTTTAAGTGTTACAATGTATGTATGATTATTAGTTAAATTATAAGTAAAGATAGAAGTTTTGTAATAAAAAGATTAGAATTTAAAACTTTTAATTGATCAAAAGATGAAACATGCATAAAAGATATGTTAATAAATTTTCTTGTATTAAAATTTAAAGACTTGAATTTCTACTAAACTACAACAAAAAGATATTTTATAACTTAACTAATAAAATGGACTAATTAATAAAAATGTTTATTAAAAGATAAAGAAAACCTATTAAGTTAGAAATGGCTTAAAGGTTAAAGACAAAAGAAGAAGAAATTATTAAAGAAATGAGGAAAAATTGAGAAAAACGAGTTTAAAAGAATTAATCGAGAAGAAATAGAAAAGAAGTTTTAATCAAGTAAAGAAAAGATGCTAGACGAGTAAGGTTAGATACTCGTATAAGTTAATCAAGAAAATAATGATAGAATAAGATATCAAGTAATGAATTGAAAAGAATTAATTAAGAATAAACCGAGAAAAATTACCGAGTTGAATAATTAGAAAAATAATAGTCGAGTTAAGAAAGGAGAATCGAATTAGAAATGAATAAGAAATTCTAATTTCATAAGGGTTTAATAAGAAAATTGTTAATGGAGTAAAGGTTATAAAATACCTTCTAAGATAAGAAATGTAGAACAAAAATGTTGTCTATAAATAAGAAAGATAGGATAAATGGTTTGAGCCTTCATAAAAAGAAATGCATAATCGAGTTAGGTTTTAAGATCTAAATTAAATGATTGTTAATGTATCTTGAAGTATGATTGATTTATTTGAATTCCTTATATGATTAAATAAGTGTCTAAATGCATGATATTGGTTATGATGTGAAAGTTAATTGAATTATTTTGTATACAAAATGGTTGAATGATTGATTGTGAAGTCGAGAATCAATTGAAATCTTTGAAAGAGAGCTCGAGAAATAGGATGTAGACGATGACGTTATTAATTAGAACGAGAAAAGCGTTAAGACGTTGAGTAGTAATGTTAACCAATTCAAGTAGAGTTAATGATTTAAAGAGGAGAACGCGAGATCCTTTAGAAAAGTTAAAGCGAAGAGAGAGACGACTCAAATAGAAGTCCTTCAGTTAAGTCCAACGCCTTTGTATCCGTTGTTTTGTGTATCTTATTTTTCTATCGATGTCAAACTGTGAAGGATCGAGCCGGACGGATCTTTAAGCAAGGACAAATAGCCCTAAACCACCTAGCTAGTTCTTCGGAAGTCAGGTAGGCTTTTCTGAACCAAAACTATCGATGAAAATTAGTTATGCTATTAAGTATTATGATATGTTTTCAAATGTGATTGACTTGCCGTTTTTGTTGAAGTTTGGTATGTGTTATCATCTGTTTATATGAAGATGTTATTATCCTGTGAAAGGCAGGAAACCCACGTGTGGTATATGTTGAGGTGAGTGTGAGCCTTGGTTCGGTTAGGCCGGTCACAGTGCTCGAGAAGGAGGCCTACTTCTCGGCACAGTGAAATTGTTTGTGACAGATGATACATACTGTTATATTATATGATATTTGACTGCGCAGTCTGTTTAAAAGAAAATGTTTTTAACATGCACAAGTAAAAATATTTTTAAAACTGCTTATATACTTGTGATGTTCGGCAAGGCAAGTTCAATTGTTATAGCTTTAAGAAGCATCTTTATTCAAATGTTTTGGCTTGTGTTCAGTGAGTACGAAGTACTCAGCCCTGCGTGTGTTTCTAAACATGCAGGTTGACTGGATGGCGATGGCATGGATATTTGGTGGTGTGGTTTGGTTCTTTTGGTTGAGTCTAGTTGGATATCAGATTGGCATTCGTACATCTTCATATGTGCAAATATTGGGTATTGATGCAAGTTTCCACTGCAACCCTTTTGAATTGATGTCTGTTGATGCTAATACTTTGATTCTCATGTTTTTGATTCCGAGCGTTGTGCTCGAAGACCTTGAATATTTGTTAACCTCTTAAACTACTCGACTTGTAATTCTGAGCGATGGGCTCGTTAACTTGAATTTTTGTTGAACTTGATCCTCTTAACATGGTCTATATATTTGTATGCATTCTCTTTTTGTTGGAATTCTATCCCCATCAGCATGAATTACTTATTTGGATTACTGTTGTAGGTGAAGTTAAGATGCTCGAAGGTTATTTCATTATGCTTTTGAAAACCCAATTCCATTGCCTTATCTTCCATCTTTGTTTTTCCCCGAGCATGCTCCCTTTATTTGAGTTAGTTGTTAGTTGTTTAGGTTTGTTATTGTTCGTAAGTCGCACCCCGAGAGTCGGGGCGTGACAAAAAACGACTTCAAACTCTCCTCGTCTCGTTTCCGACATCGGAATCACCTCAACCCTATCTCATATCTCATGAAATTAATCAAGGAACCCGAATATCTAATTTTTAGGTTAAAATTCCAAGTAACAAAGAAAAACTAAAAATTATTCGACTAATTAATCCGTTAAGGACTAAACTCTTAGAGTTTTCTCATGTGATCTCGGATGAGCTTCTAAATTATCTCAATGATCTTAGAATAAATTCTATATTCAAAAGACACTAATTAGGTCTAATTCTGATTTCATCGGTGAATAGTGTTTTCTCGGTTAACGTCACTATTCACTGAAAATTAAAAGTTCTCAGATTTCACTAAAAATCATACTCATGCTCAAACTCATATAAATAAACTCAATCAATGCATCACATACTCGATCGAGTAATCAAAACGAGAAAAACTCATGTCAAAGCACACAAGGTCATTGATGGTCCCGATACGAGTTCTGGTGTATGAGGGGGAATACACCAGATAGGAATTTTAAAAACAACCCCCGAAAAATACCACAACTGAGTAAGAAGACTCAGCTGGAATCACAACTGAGTAAGAAAACTCAGCTGGAAGAGTGGTGCTGTGCGGAATGTGGTGGATACAAAAACAACTCGTATAAAACAACTCACGCTCAGATGCAAGGTCGGTCAACAACCAAATCAGTTGAAATGTAAAGATGCAGTTTTGAGTGCTGGTTAGTTGGACAGTTAGATATGCAGAAAGTAACTAAACAGAAAACACAAAAGCACAAAGGAATTACGTGGTTTGGAGAGAAGTCCTACGTCCACGGGGAGTTGTGAGTCCACACAACTCAGTCCAAATTCTTTAGGACAGCTAC
Organism: Schizonepeta tenuifolia; assembly: GCA_029490685.1. NCBI lineage: Eukaryota > Viridiplantae > Streptophyta > Magnoliopsida > Lamiales > Lamiaceae > Schizonepeta > Schizonepeta tenuifolia. The sequence goes on from CM055959.1 coordinate 56,909,973, forward strand.
CACAAAGCTTACGCGGGCTTTGCAACCGTACAAATAAGTTTGCGGGTACTTATCAACCTTTCTACTCAATTTCGGGAAGAGCAGGATCCTAACAACCTTTTTAGGGGATGTGTATAAGGATGGGTTTTCCAACTACTAGCTTAAACAAAGAAGTGAGCTAGGATCTAAGCTTGAACAAAGGAAGACTCAAACTAAGATCGAAAACACCAAGACAGATTCTAACTCTCGATGAACTCTCAGCTGGTAATGTTCTTAGAAAGAGAATAATTGCAGTTTAGCTTGTGCGCAGTATATCGTCGTTCTTTCGCTCTTCTGTCTCATCTCTTGATGAATGTATGAATGCCTCTATTTATAGGCGGTGAAGATCAACTAGTCGTTAGAAGAGTCGTTGATCTCTGTTCTGTGGAAGCGATGGCTTGTCTCTCATCTCTGCAGATTTTCCCGATTTGGCAACTGTGAACTTCTGCTTTCCTTTTGAGACAACCTTGTGTTGGGCCAAATGAGGTAATGACAGAAAGTCAAACCTTCACGTGACTTCCTATTTGAAATTCAAATTTCAACCTTTGTCTTTCAACATTGGTTAGTCGGTTGAGACGTTTGATCTTCATCATAGTGGTCTTCAGCTGATGTTCCATCTGATCGCTACCTTCATCTGACATTCTGTCTGAAGAGAAACAGTTAAACCCTCAGCTGCCTTAAACTTCATGTTGTCGGTTTATCAGATTGAGTCCTGCAACTGATGTTCCATCTGTTCCAAAACCATCTGATGTTCCATATCCGAGTTTCCATCTATAGTTCTATCCGAGTATAGCCATGTTGCGGTCTTCAACTGGAGTCCTGTAAAGATAAAATCTGAACATTTCTCAAATAGCGAGCCTAAATACTAACATTAGGATATGGCAACATCTACTCGGTTGGGGTCAGTTGGTTTTGGAATCAATCAAAACTTTACTAAATTTCCCAACAATTTCCCCCTTTTTGATGATGCCAAAACCCTACTGATCTAAACCCCACTGACCTATCTATACTCTCAGCTGAAATTCTAGATAGTCTATAAGGTTAAACATCAAAGGGTTAGCACAGATACTATGGTATTGATATAACTTTGCGATTCAGAGCTTGGATGCCTTGAACTTCATGTTGTCGGTTTATCAGATTGAGTCCTGCAACTGATGTTCCATCTGATCAGGTGGATTATCACATCTGACGAACAATTGATTACTTAGATGTTTTCTTTCATCCGATGTTCTATATCCGAACAGTTGGCTTGAACGCTCAATTGAATTTCTTACATCTGATGTTCCACATCCGAGTTTCCATCTGTAGTTCTATCCGAGTATAGCCATGTTGCCGTCTTCAGCTGGAGTCCTGTAAAGATAAAATCTAAACATTTCCCAAACAGCGAGCCTAAATACTAACATTAGGATATGGCAGCATCTACTCGGTTGGGGTCAGTTGGTTTTGAAATCAATCAAAACTTTACTAAATTTTCCAACAATTTCCCCCTTTTTGATGATGCCAAAACCCTACTGATCTAAACCCCACTGACCTATCTATACTCTCAGCTGAAATTCTAGACAGTCTATAAGGTTAAACATCAAAGGGTTAGTACAGTTATAACATGGTATTGATATAACTTTGTGATTAAGAGCTTGGACAACTGGAAAATTGTACGTCAAGATGAATCGGATATATGATGAAAGTTTTCATTAAAACTGATGTGTTTACACAGATATGCATAGAAATCAATTACATCAGTGGCTCAAAAACTCTATCTCGGCTAATACTTCAGCCCATACTTGCCGAAAATCCTGACAAAAATTTCTCTCTTGGCATTCTATTCCTTCGAGATATCCACTCCATGTTCCTGACAGACTTTTCTGGCTTCAGCTGTGATCTTCTGCCTGTTATGATTTCTTGTATCTGGAATGAATGGAGGAAGATATGTAACCTTCTGAGGGACAGGGACGGTATTCATGTCCAGCTTTGCATCAATTATAGCTCATCTGAACTGGTTGAACATGCCCGGATCCCAGAGTGAAGCTCGGTTAGGGCTTCTTTGAATGCTCTTCTTGAATCCTCAGTTGCGAACACCTTCCTGCAGTAGAAATCATTTACAAATTCTTATTTGAATGATTCCCAATCATCATTTCATTCTTCCGGCATCCATTTATCAACATGCTTGAAGCGTCGCTGGAGCTTGATCTTTCTCGACAGTCTTTGCTGCTTCATTTTTGCTTCAGCCTTCACTTGATGTTTCTCAATGCGTCGTCTGCTTCGAGAGGCAACATTTCTATCCAAGTTATTGGTAACCTTGGCAAGCTCTTCCTCGAACTTGTTAACTCTTGTTGCTTGGTTGGCCGCGAATCTCTTCACCCATTTCAGATTCATGTAATCCTTCTCCGGGACATCCATAGCTTTAGCAGCAGTAATACACTCTTCGGTTGTAATACCGTCGAGTTCAGCATCGATCTCGGCTGCAATCTCGGCTATGGAGTTGTAGGTAACTCCATACTTCTTCGCCTGCTCCATGTCCTTAGCCATTTCTTCTCCTCCGACAACAATAGATTTCAGCTGTTCTTGTTTCTTGTCGGTTGCCTTCTTCGGAGCGGACTTCTTCGGAGCTGTCTTCTTCAGGTCGGTCTTCTTCAGCTGAGATTCCTTTCTGGCTGGCATACCTTCTTCAGCTTGCGTCTCATCTTTCCCCTTTTTGGCATCAGCAATAAGGCTTGCGACTGAGCCATCCAGAGAAGTGAGGTTTTGTTCAGCCTGCTGGATCCGGTTGAAGAGTTCATCTACAGCACATTCCACATCAACCTTCTTCGCCAGTTCCTTATCACGACGCTCTTGATCAGCTTTCTTCATCGCAGCGAAGGTTTCAGTGACTTCTGTTTGAAAAGCGATGAACTCAGCCCATTTTTGTTAGAACCGAGAATCCCATTCTTTGTCTTGCGTCTGTTGAGGTTTTGCAAGATTGGATTCTGAGATGGACTTTTAGGTCTGATCTGATTCCAAGAATTGTTGACCTCAGGTCATTGATGTCTTTGCTGGTGGATGTTGAGAAGTCATCCAGCTTCATCTTTATCGCATCATTTTCTTCCAGCAGCTTCCTATGTTTCTTATCCTGAGCTTCTATCATCCTCTGCTGTTCTTCGCGGTTGAGCTGGATGTTGGTTATCATCTCCTTCCTCAGCTGATTGACTCTCTCAGCGATCAGCTCGCATATTTCATCCGAGGAGGGTGCTGGCTGATCAGATGGTGCTGGCTGTTCAACAGCAACCATGACTTGGCCATTGGCCAGGTACTATTGAAGTTCTTCTTCCTCCTGCTTTGCTGCTGCTGCAGCTGCGTCAATATCATCCACGAATTTTGCAGACTTGGCAAGCATGTTGTCAAGGAAGGTGACAAATTCTCGATCTGCTGTCAACTCCCTGATATCCAGACGGCGAGTCAGTAGTGCGATCTTGTTGTTGTACGTAACCTCGAGGCTGGTATAATTGAAGTATTCCCTCAGACGGGACTCATCTGCCTTGAGCTAGTTCCAGCTGTGTATCCGGATGGTATCTTCCTTGACATACCAATGGTTGAAAATGATGTTGAATTGATACAACAACTCAGTTCCGAGTGTGGCAAAGGTGGGCATGTCGCGCGCCTCGGGGAACATACCAATCAGTTTCTGAAAGCAATATACCAACTTGTCTTCATGTTCCAGCGTGACAGCTCGATCGAGGTTCTTCGTCAATGGGGGAAGGAGAGAGATTTTCATAGGGAATAGGTTCAAGAGTTTCCTCAATATTGGCCAAAGAAAAGGTCGTAATGTTGGCATCGAGTGGGGAGCTCGGAATTTCTGACTGATGATCAGTTGTGAGAACCTGTCTGTGCTGTAAGGCATCAGCTCCTGCCGTGGGTGAGGATAGAACATCTTCGGATTCCTCGGATGAACAAGCTACATCCGAGGACATTCTCGGCTCATCTTTCGGATCGGTTTCCAGCCCTTCTATCCCATCTTGATGGGGAAACCTCACCTTCCTTGTTCCACTTACGTGAGGAACAATTACGAAAGTAGCCGCGCCAACTGAGTGACTCGACTCAGATGGTACCTCCTCAGCTGGTTTTGCAACTGACTGTTTGATACGAACCTTCAACTTCTTCTTAAAAGGCTCTTCCTCTTTATCCTTATCTGACTCATCTTTGAGTCGGCGTGCAGCTGTCGATTTTGAAGAGTGGCCGACAGCTAGAGGCAGCTGAGATTCCATCTGCTCCTCAGCTGTATCTTTCTCCACAGCTGATTTCACAGCTTCCCTTTTGTCTTTTGGAGTGTAGACACTTCGAATCACATCAAGAGCTTTCTTGGCTGTTGGGAACAACATCTGTCTTTTAACTGGTGTCTCCTCACAGTCTTTCCACACCATGTTCTGATCCTTCGTGGCGAGAAGTATTAGGGCAGAGATTTTGACTCCAAAATTGAGAGTTCCCTTAACACTCAACAATTTTGCCCCGGAATCATTTGTAGTTTCTGAAATCTTCTGCCTCCATCGTCAACTGGTGTTCGAAGTACTTGAACCAGTTGATGGTGCTTGTGCTCCAAAGCTATTTGCTGCTTGAGCTTAGGTCGGCTGATATTTCCCAAAGCTCCACTGTATCCAAAGATAACCTTGGATATAACATCGAACAGAAGTCGATGCTCGGGTTTCAACTTTGTTCGTTGCAGGTTGCTTCTCAATCTTTTTGAGGTGATAAGAGCATTCTCAAGAAATAGATCTGCATCTGCATCTGAGATGTTCTCGATGGTTTCTGTGGCAGTCAGATTCGGTGAAATGATGGAGGTTAGCATCTCAGAAACCGGTAGGGAGATGGTGACACGGCAGATAGTTCTGGCAGGGACGTCGCGCTGTCGACAGGAGATTTCTGAAACGAGGCCTACTCCCTCTTCGTGTTTCAGGTTTATGTAAAATTCTCCGACCTGTCGCCTGAGTAAGTGGGTGGGAAAGAGCGTTGCCCACTGAAGAAGATGATTATCCCTGACAAGATCGGCAAGAGAGGATAACACCGGTGAGTCCAGTGCTTCTTTTGACAGAATCTGCTGAAAGTGAATTCTCGATATCATCATATCATAAGATTCCTCGTACGTCGAAGGGACAAGTGCTGGTCCTGATGATGCCATCTTTTTTCCTTGCGATGAAGCTTTCAGTGCCATTTTGTATCCCAGTGAAGTTTATATATAGAGAGAAGAAAAGAAGAACTTAGCCGAAAATGGTGATACAAAATCAGAGACGAAGATGAACAGTTACTCAGATAAACACAAGTATAGAAGGTAAGAAATCACTTCCTGATTTTCCGCCTTTTGTAGGTTAGTGGGTCGTTTGAAATAGATGCCCAAGATTGAATGGCACGAATCCATCAACGGCTGAGATCTCACGACTGTTGACTAACTCTGACTGACGTCACATTCCGAGTTCCAACACCCGCGCGTGAGAAGGTGAACTATTTTTGTGTCAGCCCACTCGCACTATAAAGTAAGGCTATTGATGTTCAGCCGTACTTTATATTAAATGCGATATGATGGCTATTTTAATCTATTCGACATGCTCAGGAATGTTTGAATTTATTTCAAACATTCATATTTAAAACACCTGCAGCCATAAATGATACCTGCCAGCTGATGTCGGAATCAGCTGTGTTCCAATGTTGCGGCATGCCATCAGCTGACTCGAGTTCGTTTGTTCAGCTGACGTCTGATGTCTTCAGATGGCGATCCGCATCTGAGATTCCCCCTTCATCTGAGCTTCCCCTTCAGATGGATATCTATCTCTTCGCCTCGACTGATTCCTCATCTGATGGATCCAACAATTCAAGGAGATCACATAACATCTTGAATCGTGCTTCGGCTAGAGGTTTGGTGAAGATATCGGCTCTCTGAATCTCAGTTGGAATCTTCTCCATAGATACATCCTTCTTCTCAATATGATCTCGAATAAAATGATGTTAGATGTCAATGTGCTTCGTCCGAGAATGGTGAACCAAATTCAAAGAGATAGCAATGGCACTTGAGCTATCACAATGGATGGGAACCTGTCCAGTTGCTACTTCATAATCTCTCAGCTGTTGCTTGAGCCACAACACTTGCATGCAACAAATACCGGTAGCCATATACTCTGACTCGGTTGTAGAAGTGGCAACACATGCTTGTTTCTTGGAAAACCATGAAACTAGCTTGCTTCCCATGAACTGACAGTGTCCAGATGTTGACTTCCTGTCCAACCGATCTCCGGCTAGATCCGCATTTGAGTATCCGGACAGTTGGATATTATCGTCAGTTGGGTATCACAACCCAACATTAACAGTACCCTTCAGATACTTAATGATGTTCTTTGCTGCCAACATGTGTGCTTCCCTCGGCTGAACTTGGAACCGAGCACACACTCCAACCACGTAAGATATATCTGGCCGTCTGGCGGTTAGATATAGCAAAGAACCAATAATCCCTCTATACTTACTGGCATCCACGGGTTTTCCCTCAGATCCGGGCTCAATCTTCCAGTTAGTATTCATCGGGATCCTTGTGGTTTTACTTGTCTGCAAACTGAACTTTGCGATGAGCTCCTTTGTATATTTGGACTGATTAATAAAAATCTCTTTTAGTGACTGCTTCACTTGTAGCCCAAGAAAATAATTCATCTCACCCATCATCGACATCTCGAATTTCTCCTTCATGAGAGTTGAGAATTTCTCGCACAGCTCCTCCGACTTGGAACCGAATATGATGTCGTCGACATAGATTTGCACAACAAGTATGTCTTCTCCAACTTTTATGGTGAACAGTGTTTTGTCAACTGACCCTCGTTTGAACCCCGAGTTCAGAAGAAAACTACAGAGAGTGTCATACCAAGCCCTAGGTGCTTGCTTCAATCCATAGATTGCTTTCTTCAACTTATACACTCTTCCATCACCAGTCTCAAAACCAAGAGGCTGTTCAACATAAACATCTTCCTTAATATCACTGTTGAGGAAAGCACACTTCACATCCATCTGATAAACCTTGAATTTGTGAAATGCGGCATAGGCTAGAAATATTCGGATGACTTCCAACCTTGCAACAGGCGCAAAGGAATCCTCGAAATCAATTCTTTCTTGTTGGCAATATCCTTGAGCTACCAACCTTGCCTTGTTTCTCACGATGAATCTAATGGCGTCTTTCTTGTTCTTGAAAATCCACTTTAATCCAATGACTTTAACACCATTTGGTCTTTCTACCAACTCCCATACACAGTTGCGTAGAAATTCATTCAGCTCTTCTTGCATGGTTGTTGTCCAATGAACACAGTTGAGAGCTTCCATAACATGCTTCGGCTCTGGCACATCAGCTACGAAACATGAAATCATGGCAACATCTCCGACTTGCTCGAATTCCTCAAGAACTGCCAACTCCTCAGCATATTAGGCGTAAGTGCTGGAATCTTTCTCGGCTGAATCTGGATTTGCAACTCTGCTCCTAGTACACACACCTTTGGCTGGATCTCCGATGATGTTGTCCTTGGAATGATCTTCATACCATCTCTTGTTGCGTCTTCCTTCTTCTTCCAACAGTGGCAGTTCCGTGATTTCAAAGGATGGGATAACCTGAGCCGTAGGAGATGCTGGGATCTTCAGAACTGGTGATTTATCTGCTGTTGAGTCTGGATCCTCAACATGGATAATATCTCGAACCGGGCTAGGTTGGGCTTCGGATGCTGATGCAGTTGGAGTAACATCAGCTGAAGTTCCCCCCTGAGATGAGCTGGGGTCCTCACATTTCATCTTCAGAGGAACAAGGATCATCATCCTCAGTTGCCCATACCAATGGTTCAACCAGATTCTTCTGCCTTAGAACCTGCGATCTGGTGAGAGCTGGTGGAACATGTGGATCTACTTGTTGTCCTTTAGCCTGTTCCCTGCACTCAAAAGTAGATTCATCAAAACTAGCATGAGGTGTTATCTCCACAACACGAGAACTGTTGTTAAAAACTCTATAAGCCTTGATCCGAGTGGCATATCCAAGAAATATGCCCTTCGAAGCCTTGGCATCAAAAGTTTTTAACCGAGTCTTCCCATTATTGTGAAAATAACACTTAGAACCAAAAACGTGAAAATATGAAATATCAGGCTTCCTGCGTTTCCATAGTTCGTATGGAGTCTTTCCCAATCGCTTGGTTAGAAGAGACCGGTTCTGGGTGTAGCATGTTGTGTTGATTGCCTCGGCCCAAAATCTCTTTGGCAGAGCTGAGCTTGTCAACATGGATGTAGCAGCATCCTTCAGCGTTCGGTTTCTTCGCTCGGCTACTCTATTCTGTTGTGGAGTACGAGCAGCCGATGTTTGATGAGTGATTCCGTGCTTCTCGCAGTATTCGATGATGGTTTCATTGAGGAACTCGGTTCCACAGTCTGATCGGATAGAAATGATTTTCATCTCTTGTTGGTTTGATATCCGATACATCAGCTTGGGTAGCTCATCTCGGGTTTCACTCTTGTGACGCATGAAAATGGTCCACGTGTACCTAGAGAAATCATCAGTAACAACAAGTGTATATTCGTTACCATTTGGATCAGCTGCAATACTCGGTCGGTTGATGGAATCGTTTTTAACCGAAAGAAGGATCTAGCGAGCTTTCCCAGCTTACACGCACTGCAGATATATGATGGTGAAAACACACGGTTCAGAATACCCTTTGCATGTTCCTGTCTCGCAAGGCGGTTCATTGTCTTGAAATTCAAATAGTTGAGCCTTTTGTGCCACAGCCAGCTCACATCTGAACTGCTCTTCGATAAAAGACAGGTCTCAGGAGGACTACTATTCCAATCTGCATAGTAGACATTCCCAGTTGGGGATCGATTTCCCAACAATATGACTTGCTTTGTTCTGACATTTTTGACCCTACAGCCCTGCGCATCAAACTTGACAGAGAAACCATTATCACAGAATTGGCTGATGGAGAACAAGTTATGCTTCAATCCATCAACATATGAAACATTGGAAATAGACACGTGATTGGTTTCAAGGGTACCGTAGCCTTTGGTGTGACCTTTTGAGTTGTCACCAAAGGTAACAGATGGTCCTTTCTTCTCCACAAAATTCCCAAGCAAATCCCTCAGATTTGTCATGTGTTTTGAGCATCCACTGTCCATCACCCACATGGTATGTGATGCTTTATTCTTCCTCAGTTGTTCCTCCTGCTTCTGCACAGAGAAACACGCTTAGGTCCCCAATTTTAGTTGGGTCCTGGAGGGTTAGAACCAGTTCCCTCTTGAACTATGGGTCATTTTTCCCTGTAGATTCGGATAGATTTGTCATTCCAAATTATCTTTCCTCTCCATCAACTGTAACAACACCTAGGTCATCCTTAGGCTTGTTGTTATTATTGACGTTCTGTTTCTTGGGAGGAGATTGATTTCTCCCATTGTGGGCTTTAGGAGGAGAGGCGTTCTTTCTGTTTTGTTGACGTTTCTGACCCTTGTGGTTTTGCCGATGAGGTCGGACGCCATTTTGAAATCTTTGTGGCTGAGTCTGATTCCATTTTCCTGGCTGTCGACGACAGCTGTTCATGCTCGATTGTTGATTCATGTTCTGGCATGAATATCCGCAGCTGTTGGAACTGTTCCACATTGGTTGACTCTGATGGAACCTCTGGTTGTTCTGCTGATGGAACCGATGTTGATTCTGATGGTTGAATCCTTGTCGGTTCTGTTAATTCCATCCCTTCTGAGGTCGGTTCTGAGGTCGGTTCTGATTATATCTCCGATGTCTCTGGTTCCTCTTCTGAGTCCTGGAACATTCCCCCTCGGTTGTTATCCCAACCGATGGATTCTTCAGTTCTCCAACCACAGCTCCTTTTTCTTTCTCAGCTGCCGTTCCCTTAGCAGGTTGTGCTGTAGGTACTTGCTGTGACGTGAAGTTTGGATTAAGTTGGGGAGTTGCAGACTCAACAGTATTTGGTTTGGCAACCGTGACATCCACAGCCTTGATAAAGGTTGCATGTGGAATTCCAGTGTCCTTGACCATGTCGTAGCCAAGTCCAAACACGTCATCCATTTGTCGTCGGTAACTAATGAGATTCTCGATGATTTTGGATGATTGATATAGCTTTATTAGGTTGTCCTTCTCAGTTTGTAGATCCTTGAGAAGAACAGCTATATGCTCGGTCTGTGCGTCTGACATCTTCATCAGCTGGTCGATCTGTGCCTCTTGCTTGTTCAATTGCTCATGCTGCTCCTTGATCTGCTCCTTCAAATCCTCATCGGTTGGAGCCTTAGTTTGGTTGGCCACATTCAGTTGACTTTTGAGATCATCAATCTCTTCGATTTGATTTTTGATCAGATCATCAATCTTCTTTAAGGATTCTTCAAGTTTGGCAAACTGTTCTTGAAGATTCTTAAACTCAATCGATTGCTGATGCAATTCGTCACTGAGTTCTAGGAAGTCACCCCAAGAGGGTTCCAACTCTTCATCTAATGTTTCCTGCATGTTAGTAGCATTGAAAGAATTTAAATTAACTGGACTAGAATGTACCTCAGCATCATCCTGGTCAGTTTCAAATGCCATGAGACATTGATCCTGTCCGATAGCGTTGTTGGTGGAAGTCAGCTCGTCCTCATCTTCGGTGTCGGTGAAGATGTCCATGTCATCAGCTGCTTCTTCTGCAACCATGGCCTTGTTCTTTGCATTTTGCTTGGCCCTCAACGCATCTCTATCTTTCTTCGAAAGATCTGGACAATCAACTTTGAAGTTTCCCTATTTGCCGAATTCAAAGCAACCGTTGTTCACAGGCTTTGAGTTATCTCGAGTTCGGTTGGATTTATAGAACTGCTTGTATTTTCTGAATCGAGTATCCATGTCAGCCAGCTTCTTTGACATGGTGGTAATACTCTGTTGCAGCTCTTCTCTGCTCGGCTCTTTCGAAGCTGTGTCAGCAGATCTTATTGCCCTTGATGTTCGCGGCTTGGAATAGTCGGCTCGAAGTGCTACTGTCTTTATTCCGGAACCAACATCCTCATGTCAACTTGTCTGCACCGAGGACTGAGTTGATCTTTGTCGGTTCACCTTGTACTCGTTTCCTTTCAGAATTGAGAACAGTCTGTCCGTTCCCATCTCTCCAAGATCAGCTCGGCTTTCATGAATGTTGGTGAAGGTGTCCCACTCAGCTGGTAGGGCTTGTAATACTTTGAGATTGATCTCTCTCAAAGTATATTTTCCTCGTCGGATAGACTGAATCCTTCGGATGATATCCATGAACCGAAGCTCCAACTGATCAATGGTTTCATCGACTTTTAGACAGAAATTGTCAAAATCTTAACAAGCATGGGAGAACTTGTTCTCCTTGGTTTCGTCACTCCCTTCACTAAGAGATGCCAAAATGTCCCACATTTCCTTAGTTGTGTTGCACTCTTCTATCCATGGAAGATAGTCTTGTCCAACTGTGGACATGATAGTGCTCTGAGCCCAGATATCTAGCTGGCTCACTTTTGCTTCCTCAGGAGTAAAATCTTCTGGCTTCTTCTCGACTATCACCTCAGTTGCATCCCCATCATTGGGATTTGTAGGAGTGCGAATGACTTTTTCCATGATGGTGATCGATCCGAATGTAATCACTTGTTGCATTCAATGATGCTTGGACAGTAGAATCTTCTTCATCCGAGTTTTCCAGGATGTATAGTTCACAACCGAGAACATGACAACAATCTTCTCTTTAACATCCATTTGCACACAACAAACAGACGACAAATGCAAGCAGAAATGCACTAGAGTGAAAAAGATCTATTCAGTTGATCACTGAAGAAAAACAACTTGAATCACACCTCGTGAAACAGAGACATTGGTCTTGTGAACCACTGCTCTGATACCACTTGATGATCCCGATACGAGTTCTAGTGTATGGAGGGGGGAATACACCAGATAGGAATTTTAAAAACAACCCCCGAAAAATACCACAACTGAGTAAGAAGACTCAGCTGGAATCACAACTGAGTAAGAAAACTCAGCTGGAAGAGTGGTGCTGTGCGGAATGTGGTGGATACAAAAACAACTCGTATAAAACAACTCACGCTCAGATGCAAGGTAGGTCAACAACCAAATCAGTTGAAATGTAAAGATGCAGTTTTGAGTGCTGGTTAGTTGAACAGTTAGATATGCAGAAAGTAACTGAACAGAAAACACAAAAGCACAAAGGAATTACGTGGTTCAGAGAGAACTCCTACGTCCACGGGGAGTTGTGAGTCCACACAACTCAATCCAAATTCTTTAGGATAGCTACCACAAAGCTTACGCGGGCTTTTCAACCGTACAGATAAGTTTGCGCGTACTTATCATCCTTTCTACTCAATTTCGGGAAGAGCAGGATCCTAACAACCTTTTTAGGGGATGTGTATAAGGATGGATTTTCCAACTACTAGCTTTAACAAAGAAGTGAGCTAGGATCTAAGCTTGAACAAAGGAAGACTCAAACTAACATCGAAAACACCAAGACAGATTCTAACTCTCTATGAACTCTCAGCTGGTAATGTTCTTAGAAAGAGAATAATTGCAGTTTAGCTTGTAGGCAGTATATCGTCGTTCTTTTGCTCTTTTGTCTCATCTCTTGATGAATGAATGAATGCCTCTATTTAGAAGCGGTGAGGATCAACTAGTCGTTAGAAGAGCCGTTGATCTCTGTTCTGTGAAAGCGATGGCTTGTCTCTCATCTCTGCAGATTTTCCCGATTTGGCAACTGTGAACTTCTGCTTTCCTTTTGAGACAACCTTGTGTTGGGCCAAATGAGGTAATGACAGAATGTCAATGTCACAGCCCCAAATCCCGAGGGACGGCAGAAGCCGGGGTGCGACTGGGGTTGGATTAAGGAAGTGGGGAAGAAGGGGGGCTAACTGAACATACATACATAAAAGACAACATATATTATGTGAACAAGACTCTAATTGCAGAAGGAAGAATAATTCTCGAAAGATTACTCGACTGAAAGTACACGATGGATAAACTAAGTTATAAGACAGATCTTAGTCTACAGTGATTACATATATGTTCATAAAAAAAAACTAGAGTTCTGCAGCGGAGAAATGGTCCATACTAACTAAAGTCTTCCTATGACAACTTTATTCAACCTTCGCCGCTTCCATCACTTAAACTTGCACATTTAGAAAACATATGCAGGGCTAAGTACAAAAGTACTTAGTGGGCATGTAGCCGAAAACATATTCATAAGTATAAATAATCAGGCATCTCATAATCGTAGCACATCGGGATTTTATTGAGAAAGACCCATGTCTACTAAACATTTTCTGACTCATTTGTATAAAGTAGCTTGTACAAGCATTTTTCTGGTATGTTACGTTCAATCTTGACCCAAAACTCATTCACCGTGGCTGGTACCCCTCAACAGGATATCACATACACCACAGGTTACAAAGTGCACTAACTCTGGAAAGCACTTAGCAGCTAACTCAGAGCCGATTGTTAACTAATAAATCTGGAAAACCCGAAGGTTAACTCAGATAGGTACAAGAGAACTCACATAAAATATTTAAACAGTTTATGCCATGATTATCACTTGAAAACTCAGATATCAAAGCGATAAAGAAAGGTTTTAGAGCATTTCTCGTTTTATTTCATATATATAAAAGCCCACCTTGTAATACAGAACTAAAAAGCACTAGCTTATCAATTTCCCGTTCTAGTTCTCGACTATCACTATAGCTCATATTATATTAGCTCGAAAGTTCATGACATCAACTACAAAGTTATTCCCAAGTCCATCATAAACAATATTATCAAGTTAGAATTCTCATTTGACTTCTCGGTTATTAATTACGACTAATTGATCGTCTCTTATACAATTTCCAAAGTTGCCGGATTTTGTTCAAATTTTACGTCATTAAACAACATCTAACTAGAATCACTTTCATGCATATAATCACTTCACATCAACAATATATCTCAACTTACGACGAGTTCTTCGTCTCTTACACCCCACAAAATAATTTTAGAAAATTCTCAAATAAATTCCTATCAACAATTAATACCAATTACAACCTTATTCCATTAACCAAACATCATCTAAATCAAACACATGAAAACCCCTAATTTCTACTTATTTTCGGTTTTTACTCATGGATTAAGAGAGTGATTTTCTTCATTAATCAACACCATTTAACTCTTAATCATCCTATTATAACATCAATTAATCAATTCAAGTCCAATTACACATTAACAAGCAAAAACCCCCAATTTCAAACCCTAAACCCTAAATCGGTTTCATCAAACAAAGGGCTTTCGATTTCTCTTGGTTCTAATCACTAATTAAACACTTCCTAAGCATGATTTTATCATCAATTGAAGAATCCCAAAAATCCTACAAAAAGCCCTAAAATTTCGGTATTCTCATAGCAATTAGGGTTCTTGATTTCATCAATTTTAATCCCTAATTAACACATCTAACACATCTAATTTAACTAATCCAAGATCAACCATCTAGTTCCAACATTCCTCAATTTCGATCCAAAGAAGAAATTAAAAAGAAAAGGATTTTGGATGGATAAAAACATAGAGGAGAGGATTACCTTGACAAATAATGAAGGAAGGCTTAGGTTTTGATGGATGGATGAAGACTTGTGTGATTTCTTGCTCAAGAGCTTGAAGATTCAACAATGGAGGAAGAAGAAGAATAAGAGAGAAGAGGGGAGGGGCTGCCATGAGATATGAGGGAGGGAGGAGATGAGAAATTTTATGATATAACATGGCTATATATACTTAGGTTAAAGGGAATAGTGAATAGTGTTTGAATAGTAGTAGGCATAAAGTAATACTATATAAAAGAAATAAACTATCATGCTAAAATGGGAGAGAAATCGGTTATGAGAGGGAAGGGAGGGAAAATACGTGCTTTTCCGACGCGATACGATGTTACGGAAATCGGACGACGAAAAACGTAGCTTGGCGCAAAATCGTCACGATTCGATTTAGTCCAAAAATTCTAACGTATAAAACTTAATTGGAAAAAAATGAAATTTATAAAATTAATTCCGACAAAAACTCGGGACGACACAGTCCGAGTTTCGTACGGAAAATCATAAAAACGAACTTTCTCGGGCGAGTTCGTGAATGTAAAAATCAGACGGTTTTCCGTTCTGAGTTCACGAACTAAAAACTTTTCGTACGCGCTAACCCTAAATACAGTAGTCGTCTAGCTGACTCCCGTAATTTATTTTCGGAGACGGATTCGACCGTTAGTCTTAGAATTTAAAATCGTAAACTTAGGCGTGCAAAGCCATTTATTTTAATAACTTTAATTTTTTTTAAGAACGTAAAGAATTTCCGGGGTATTACATCCTACCCCCCTTGCGAAAAATTTCATCCCGAAATTTGCTTATCCTCTTTAACTGCTTGAAGTACTTCTTACTCAACTCTTTTCCGAATTCTCACATGGCTTCATCTTGCATGTGATGATCTTATAACGCTATTACTAATCGTCTCGACTTGCTCCTTAACTTTTGTGCTTTTTGATCTAAGATCGTTTTCGTCTTTTCCAAATAACTTAAGTCGATTTCAAGAACGATGTCTTGCTGATAGAACTTCGTTTTATAAAATCGAACGTACATACTTTCTCAAAATGAGATACACTTAAAAATAAGCATTCCATAAACTTGGCGATAAAGCCATAACTATTCGTATTGGAAACTATCTTTTCCAAGTTATTTGCTAATTATATAAATCTTTATCGAAGTCTGAACTTGACACGAAACTAAGGTTTCTCATTTACTAGTTCGAGCCATCTTAGTTGTCATATGTTTAAATCCTTTTTGCTCAAATAAGTACCTCCAATTCCTATGATCTTTAGAAATCTCACCCTTACACCATAGAGATGGTGCCTCCAAATCTTTAATGAATGCGCAACGGCTGCAAGCTTTAAACCGTGGGTTGGATACTCAACTTCGTGAGGTCGAAGTTGTCGTGAAGCATAAGCTATCACCCTTCTATCTTGCATTAGTACACATCCTAATTCATTCTTCGAGGCATCGGTACAACCCACATATCCTTTATTCGTTTTTGGGAGCTAATACTGGTGCGGCGTTTAACTTCTCCTTAAGTATCTGAAAGCTCTTCTCATACTCGCCGTCCATATAAAATCGTTTTCTTTTTGTAGTAATATCATCATAGGTCTAGTTATTGTGGAAAGTTCCTTGATGAATATTCTAGAATGACCTACTGAACCTAAGAAACTATCTGATCACATTGGGAGTCGTTAGTGACTTCCAATTACATACTGCCTCCACCTTGGCAGGATCTACTTTGATGCCTTCTGCCGACACTATGTGTCCAAGGTACATCACTTCTTTCGGCCAAAAATTTGCATTTACTGAATTTAGCGTAAGGCTTCTCAGCTCATAGTGTTTCCAATACTATCCTTAAGTTCTCCTCGTATCCTTCCTCATTCTTAGGGTAAATGAGAATTTCGTCGATGGATATCAAGACAAATCTGTCTAAGTATGGGGGAAATGCTTTATTCATAGGGTCCTGCTGAAGCATTGGTCAAATCTAAAGGCATAACCAAGAATTTGTAGTGACCATATTTGGTTCGTCCTCGGGTTTAATTTTCAGCTGATGATACCTTGATCTCAAGTCTATCTCTGAAAAGACTCCTGCACCCGTGAGCTGATTAAAAGATCCTCTATCCTTGGCAAAGGATATCTATTCTTGAGGGTGATCTTGTCCAGCTCTCGATAATCTATACACATCCTCATTGTACCATCTTTCTTTCGAACAAATAGCACTAGTGCTCTCCAAAGAGAGATAATTGGTCGGATGTAACCAAGGTTTAGAAACTCTCGCAAATGGATTTTGAGTTCTACCAACTCCTCTGGTGCAAGTTTATATAGAATGGCATTATGGGCAGATAATCAATCCATCCCATGGATTTGAGCTACGTCGAACATTTTACGATCCGTTTGTTTGCTATGATCTTAAAAAGATCCTAAATTAAATTCCACGTTAAAGCATAACTGAGGGGGTAACGATAATCTCTCCTAAGGCGTAGCTGTTTCCATTCCATGATTAGCGCGCTCTAGTCCTACTCCTTAAATGTTAACATGTGCTAACATTAAACGAATATGAAAACTCTGGTATGAAGCATTGTTATGATGGGTATCCAAAAAGTTCATCCAATTCCTGCCAAATTTCCTTTACCCCTATATGCCTCTCCTGTCTAGTCAAGTAAGCCCTTCCATTTTACTGTTGTTGTGTCCGTTGTTGCTGTGGCTGGGCTTGGATTGCCTGTCCTGGTTGGGGTTGACCATATTGGATTGGTTTTATAATTTGAGAGGCTGTGGGAAATTCCTTTTCATGTGCCCCATTTGCCCGCATTTTAAACAAACACCCGTGCCCGCCAAACAGTCATCGGGATGCGCCTTACTACAATTAAAACAAGTAGGAACATCCTGTGTTTATTCTACCTCTTTCAACGGTTCTGGGCAATGTCTTCTCGCACGTCCTTTCTAACCATAGTTATAACATCCGTCTAAATTTTTCTAGGCACTTCCCAAAGTGTATTTTGTTACACTCAGGATAGGTAGTAACATTGATTTCTCCTAGATTTTTGTTTCTTTGCTATCCTTGTGACTGACTCTGCGGTTTGTTCCCTTTCCATTGTCCTGTTTGATTATTTCCTTGCCAGGGTTTCCTGCCATGGTTGCTATCCTGGTTAGGGTGTTGAAAGCCTTGCTGTTTTACCACTCTTGTTTTATCCTTCCCATTTACGTTTTCCCATAAAGGTGTTCTCGTCACTGAAAAGGTCTCGTGTTGCAGCCTGGGTTGATGTTGATATGCATGCTGGAATCTTTCCTCGATCCGGCACCACTGCCTCTATTTCCAGGACTCGTCCTAGTAATTCTGTATAGCTTAGTCCCTCTTAACTAGCTAATGCTACTCCCAATTTACGTTTAAGTTCTCCTTGGAATTTCCTTGCTCTTTTCCTCTTTTGTTTCTATTTGATCAGACGCATATGTCTCATAGAATGCCTCCTTAAAATTATTGCAAATAAGGTGAGCCATTTGCTCTGTCGGCATATCCTCCTGTCTAGCCTTCCACCAGTAGTCAGCTGGTCCAGCTAATTGAAACGCAACACATGCGAGGCGCTCCTTATCGGTACATCTAAGAAGCTCAAAGATTCGTTTTATTGATCATACTCAAAACTCAGCATCGCTGAGATTACTGGATCCATTAAAACCGGGGAATTTTTCCTGAGAAATAAATCCTCAATGTTACGATGCTGTGGGGGTAGTGGGAGTAAAAAGGGTTACCGGATGTTTTTGCTCTTTTTCGCCTCTATATTGTCCTTGACCTTTATCAGATCTTCTAGGACTATCAGATCCTCTCTGGTTGCCAACAACTCTTAGCGTCATTTCGATACTATAAGAAGCAAAATTTTTGTCAGCTCGTTACTTCTAACATTCTCTTACTTACTCACCCCGTTTTCGAACTTAAACAAGTTCGCGCAAAAGGATTCTTAGGGAATTAATTTCATTTCTAGCTCTTTAATCTTTTAACTTTTCAAGTTAAACCAGCTCTTCGTTACTCAAGCTCATTTCACATTCTCGAGGAAGATACAAATTTTAAGCAAATCGAATACTCGAACGGCTCCTAATAAGTAAAACAAAGTCATCTCCAATAGACTTTGTTCATGTCACTTACACAAAAGTAACATTCGGCTTTTCGTTTATTTTGATTCCCTTTATTCTGACCTCTTTAGCTCGATTATTTCTTTTCCATTTCGAAGCCAACGCTCTCGAACATTTACTCGTTTCTTTCATTCACTGCTACAACATTAATTTAGCTCGTCATCATTCGTTTCATTTCCTCGAAGGAAATTCATATCGGCTCCTAATTATAAAAACAAGAATTGGCCCCGCCGAGTCTTGTTCATGTCACTTTACGCATGTGACATTCATCTGTAGAAGTCATTCTCGTTTCAGGATCTCCTCTCGAAATCATTTGGAATAATCATTTCTTAGAAAGTCTATGTTCTCAAGGAATCGGGAAGTCCTTAGAATTATAGTCTACATTCTCCGGAAACCGGGAAAAATCTCTAGATTCAATCTAGGTTCTCGTGCCAGCATACTTTTCATAACAAAGGAAATTATTGCACAAATAATTTCACATAAGATAGTACTCGTACTATCACATGATCACATAACAAAGCAAAGTATAATTATTATACTTGCAAAATTTCATTCTCATTATTAGCTCAAATACTCATTCAAAAATTTTCATAAAATGGAACCACGTTCCTTTAAGCTCATTCATTCTTTCATACCGTTGAGTCGACATAGCGGGAGGTTGAGTTGTCGTCTATACTCTAAATCTCAGTGTCACGACTTAATTTCACTTTAGAAGGAGACTCGGTTATAGAGTATATACAAATACTCTATTTTACTTCTCGAAAGAAGAATTGGGTATAAAGTACGAATGAATACTCTATCTGACTACTCGAAAGGAAACTCGTACCACCTTGTGGTATCACTAGA
Organism: Schizonepeta tenuifolia; assembly: GCA_029490685.1. Lineage (NCBI taxonomy): Eukaryota > Viridiplantae > Streptophyta > Magnoliopsida > Lamiales > Lamiaceae > Schizonepeta > Schizonepeta tenuifolia. The sequence continues at coordinate 56,929,512 of CM055959.1, forward strand.
AAGAATGACTCATACTAGGGAAATGACTCATGACCAAAGCAGGAACCACTGCTCTGATACCACTCTGTCACAGCCCCAAATCCCGAAGGACGGCAGAAGCCGGGGTGCGACTGGGGTTGGATTAAAGAAGCGGGGAAGAAAGGGGAATGAAACAATAACATACATACAAGACAGCATTATTTCTATGATCAAGACCTCACTATAAATATATATGTAAGAAAGAAGAGTTTGATCGGGAAGATCACACGACAAGGTTTTACAATAGAAACCTAAGTTATAACAGAATAGAAACTGAACCGAAAGTGGTATTCAATATATACACCATCAAAACATCTAGAGTTCTGCAGCGGAAGAAATAAGCTATCCTATTAAGCTCTCTCTGACTCAAAACAATTTCAGCTCCTAACTCGACTCATAGCTCAACTCATAACTCAGCTCCTAACTCAACCTTCCACCATTGCCATCGCTTCAACCTGCATATTTAGAAATATATGCAGGGCTAAGTACGAGAGTACTTAGTGGGCACATTGCCGAAAACATAATCATAGGTATTGATAAACAGGCAGCTCATTTTATAGCGCATCGGGATTTTCATTCAAAAGAGCCCGTGCCTATTAAACATTTTCGTACATATTACTTTGGCCAAAGATTTTTCATAGATGTTACGTTCAATCTTGGCCAGTCATTATCACCGTGGCTGGTTACCCCTCAACAGGATACCACATACACCACAGGCTACAGTGCACTAACTCTGGAAAGCACCTATTGACTAACTCAGAGCCAATCGTTAAGTTAACACCTGGTTAACATATAATTCTGGAAAGCACGACGGCAAACTCAGAAGTGGTACAAGAGAACTCACATAAAATATAAAACATTTCATTTATGCCTGATATCACTTTGAAAACACAGTTATCAAAGCTCATAGAGAATCACTTTCGAGTTGTGGAAAAACCCACATTTTATTTGTTATATAAGAAAGCCCACCTTGAAGATTACAGAACTAATTAAACGAGCAATCCGTTCCTTAGTCTTTTGTCCTTTCCTTAAGCTGACTTCCTCCTTCATCGTTCATAAAACATATAATCTTGATGAGTCGTCGAAGCGATAAAAGAAAACGGAAATCGAAATTGAATTCGATTTAGTCTTTTATGTTTTTCAAGTTTTTAGGCATTTGCACGCTTAACTAGCTCTTTCACTTAATCAGAGACGAGATTCAAACTCATCTCGTTTAGCATTCATAAGCTCTTTACCCGACACTGAGGTCAGGTGGAAAGCATCCGATAACTCATAACGACTCTAAAGATCGAAAGAAACTAAGTTGAGAAGGATTCAACTTAAGAAACTAAGTTTCAAAGAATCACTGTTCAGATCAGTAACCTTGCACAGAACAAAGGATTTCGAAACAGGGGATGTGCCCTATACCGATAGAAATCTACAGATGTCTAGTTTACTCTCCAATTTACGGATCTCAATTTCGATAAACGAGCTAAGAGATATGGCAGTTTCCGTAGAACGTCCCAAAACAGTCCGAGTTTAACCCTAAGCTCGATAAATTCAACGTACGGCTTTCTAAGTTCGTTTTATGCTATCGAACCTAAATTCTCATCAAAAGTACACATCAAGGCAGTCAACATGTATTCCCATACGTGTTAAACTCCTTTTCATTTCTCATTTATAAGCTCGACGTTTAAAACCTCATCGTTTCAAACTAATCAATTACTATACCAAATCAAGTTATCAATTCAAGTTCTAACTCCTCGATTTCAACTAAAGCTCAACATTTCATAGTTCGGATTAACACGTCGTCAACTATAAGCTCGTTCTCCTATCATTAGCATTCATTAATAACCAATTAGAAACCTCAATCGTCATTTCTATCATTAATTATCCACATTCATTCGTCTCTTATGAATTATCAAACGTTATTAGAAATCGATTAAAACCCACCATATTATTCATCATCTATCGCGAATCATTACTACGTATATCATTTCCTCAATTCATTAACCAATCTCGATTAAAATCCATATCCTCGTCTCTTACGGTTTACAAAATATTTTTAGAATAATTTCAATTAATTCCTATCATCATCTAATATCATTAGGATCATCAATCCATCATTATATCATCAATTAAAACAAACTACAACCAATCCCCTAATCCCTACAAAAATCGGTAGTGACAACATATTTAAGGGAGTGATTTTCTTCATTATTCAATCCATTATAACCATTTCTAACACTATTACAACATCAATTAATCATCGATCAATACCACTACATCATTAATTTAGATTTCCCCTTCAAACCCTAGCCTTCAAATTCGGCCCTCATCAACTAGTAAGGGGGTTTCGATTTTCTTTGCATAAATCCTCAATTAGATTACTCCTAAGCTCAATTATACCATCAATTAATGAATCTAAACATCTTACATAAAATCCCTAATTTCGGTCATACATAGAGAGTTATTGTTCTTGGTTTTTTTTCAATTTTAACCATAGGATATCAATCCCTTAACATCTAATTGCTCTAATTAAATCTCAAATCATCTATTACACTATCATCATCAATTCGGTCATGAATAAAAATTAAAGAAAGTAATTTCTAATTGGATAGAACAATAGCTCTTGAGTTTACCTTGAATTAATGTGAAGGAAGAAATAGAATTTGATGGATGATTGATGTCTTGTGGAAAATTCCTTGCAAAAACCTTCAAGATCCAACAATGGTAGATGAAAAAGAAATGAGGGAGAGTAGGAGGGAGGGTTGGCGGTGAAGAGGGGAGGGAGAGAAAGGAAAATGGTGATTTAGTTAATTAAGTATTAAACTAACAACTAGGTGTCCAAACAATAATAATATTATACTAATGAAATGGTGACTCATAAAGGTAATAACATATAAAAATAAGAAATATCCTACAAGTGAAAAGTTGAAGTCGGTCATGGGATGAATTTTATCCCATTTATCCTGTTTTCCGGCTCGTCACGACATTATAGAAATCGAGATTAAAAAAGAACGTATTCGGCACGTTTTCGTCGAATTTCGATTCGACCACTAATTCCGACATATTTTACTTATGCGGAAAATATTATTTAAAATCTAAAATCCGACAAAATCTTGGGACATCACAGTCCAGATTTCGTCCAGAAAAATCATAAAAACGAACTTTCTCGGGCGAACTCGTATCGCAATTTCGTGAATGTAAAAATCAGACGGTTTCCCGATCTGAGTTCTAGAATTAATAAGTTATCGTACGCGATAACCCTAAATACAGTAGTCGATAAGCTGACTTCTGTAATTTATTTTCTGAAACGGATTTCACCGTTATTCTTAGAATTCAAATTCATGAACTTAGGCGTGCAAAGCCATAATTATTATTGACTTTCATTTTTAAAGTCAGTAACATTTTTTTGGGGTATTACATTACTCATCATACTTGAAGCATATGGAATATATGAAACTATTAAAAAGTTTAGATTCCACAAGGAGCGAGAGAATAATAAAAAGATTATAAGATACTATTAACTTTGCCAATGACAAGGCACATTTTCCAATTCAATTCTGTCCCTCTCATTATTTAAAAAAAAATCTTTATTTTGTATTCCAGTTTTTTTTTAATTAAATTTCATGCCTCCCTTCTAATTCTCTTTTTGTCAATTCAACGAAATTCCGTCGAGCATGTAGTACTCTTTCATACCGAATGATAATCCGATGAGCATGCAGTACTCTTTAATACCGAATTCCGTCGAGCTGTCCCTGAACGCAAATTTAATTTTTCCTGACAATCTTGCATCAACGATGCAGAACAACAATGCGCATAGTAATTGGGGTTGGTACTGGAGGTAGGGCATATTCCAAAACATGCCGAAGGGTGAACTCTTAAATGTTTTCATGTTTCGTGTGCTGAGGGTTCTCCTTATCTCTCTCATTGCCTTGTATGATTTGCAACAGTTTCGTAGTTGCGCCTGACCTAAATCAACCGAATTTAAATATTACAATTATTTAAATTCGTGTTATTGTTCTTCGCCGTGCTATTACAATTATTGTTTCATCTCATAGGTCACTACAACAAAAGTCAATTGTACACGCAAATAACACGAACCAAAAGCTAATTATTATTTACTTATAGGTTCTAATTTGGATGCATTACATAAGGATACTCTTTATGAAACAAATGAAGAATAAATTGTAATTATGAAACGATTTGTATATATATTTCGACAGGGCCGACCTTGAGGGCGTGTGGGCTTGGGCGACTAGCCCGGCCCCAAAGTTTTCTTTTTATTTTTTTTATATACTGTTTCTTATCTTCTAAATCATTGTAATACCCCGGATGTTTAATCCGTCTTTAAAATAAATAGTTAATTAATAATTAAGGCTTTGCACGCCTAAGTTAAGGATTTTCAATTCTAAGACTGACGGTGAAATCCGTTTCAGAAAATAAATTCCAGAAGTCGGTCGAACGACTACTGTATTAGGGTTTTCGCGTCCGGTAGATTTTTCGTCCGAAAACTCAGAATTAAAAACCGTCAGAATTTACATTCACTTTTTCTTCGATACGAGTTCACCGGAGAAAGTTAGTTTTTATGATTTTTCCGGGTGAACTTTAGACTGTCTAATCCCGACTTTTTCTCGGATTTTGAAAAACAAATTAGGTTTTCCGAGTACGTGATTTATTTATAATCTAACGGACGAATTAGATTTCGTCGAATTCGTAACTACCTAAGAAAGTATTTCTCGACTTTTTAAATCATCGTTTAAAGCCAGAAACGAGATATTTTCGTCTAAATAATCCACGCCAAACGCGCCCTTAACGACTCACTACACTTTGTTAGATTTTTATTCACTTTATGTATCTAATAGGTGAGTCATCTTTCTTTCCCTCACACCTCTCCAAAACCGCCACCCCACCTCAAGCTCTCTCTCTCATTTTTCTCTTCCAAACCTCCATTAAAGCTTCAACCTTCAAGCTTTCTCAAGCTCTCAAGTCTCTCATCCACCGATCAATTCCATTTCCGAGTTCGTATTCCGCAAGGTAAGAACATCTCCTATGAAATAAACCGAATAAAGTCTTGATTCCATCCATTTCATTTTTTTCGAAACTTAAGAGTTAAAGAAGCATGTTGATTCTTGTTCGATACATGTTCTAGTATGTTTAGAATCGAGTTCTACGGATCGAATCTTGAAGAAAATCACTCCCCTTTCATTTATGTCATTACCGAAAATTTCTAGGATTTTAGGGGTTTTCCGTAGTTCGATTTCTTTGATGTTTGATCGATAGATTAGTGTTTTACATGTTGTTAATAGACTCCATGAATTAATTTAGATTTTTCTAAAAATAAAAATTGGAACATAAGAGATGATGAATGCATGATTTAGTATAGTAAATGTTATGGCATGCTCGTTTGATTAATAGAAATGAGATATACGATGTATGAGGATGATTATATATTTAATTGGGATTTTTCAAAAAATAAAACAAAAAACATAAGAGACGGAAACGTGTCGTTAAGTTAAAGCTCGTTAATGTTTTGATAATATGATTTGCATATTAGTAATACTTGTTAGATGATGACCGTTGTTGTAAAATTTGAACGAAAACAGAAAACGTAAGATTTTCGTTAAGAGACGAACAATCAACGATAAGTCGAGAATAGATAATGTTTTAGGTTTGTGATTCGAACCTTTGATAATCTTGATAGTTAATGATTGTGACCGTAAAGTTTCAACAAATTCTAAGAAGTTTCGATTTTGAATAAGAGACGAAGAATCGAGTTTAAAAGCCGGTAGAAAAGTTGAATAAGGAAATCTCTTTTAATAATAATAATTGTTATTGATTGTCGAATGATATTGTAGTTAACAACTTTTCCATCCAAGAAACGAGACGTTATGAGATTTAGTTAAGAATCGAGAGGTTGTTGAACGAAATAGAAATTGAAGTTTGTTTTGGTATAGTAAATGGTTAGTTGGAAATGACGAGGAAATGCTCGTCGTTTGTTAATCAAAAGTCGTGATTATGAACCCATTTAAAGGATACTGTATGTAGACTGTATTGGGAAGAAAATTTCGTGAAAATAAAAGTGGAATAGTATTGATCGAACCTAGGGAATCGTGCGTCGAGTTTTGTCGAGCATTAAAGTTTCGCGCGACTGTTTTGCGACGTTTCACGGAAACTGTCATAACTTTTAGCTCAATTAACGAAATCGAGATCCGTAAATTGGAGAGTAAACTAGACACCCGTACCTTTGTTTTGGTATAAGATTCATCCCCTGCTTTCGTATGCTCTGTTCTGTACAGACTTACTGACTTGGGCAGTGAGTATCCAAAGCCTAGTTTCCTAAGTTGAATCCTTTTCAACTTCGTTCCTTTGAACTTTTCAGTCGTTCTAAGTTATCGACACCCTTTTACCTACTGACCTAAGTGTTCAGTAATGAGCCAAGTCAGTTTGTAGACGAGAATTAATCAAAGTCTCGTTAATTAGTTAATCAAAATGAAGTAGTAAAGTGCAAATGCCTAAAAGACTAAAAACCGTTTCGATTTCCTGTTTCTTTTATCGTTGCGTTCAAGTTGCTTAAGTTTGTTTATTTACGATAAAAGGAGGAAGTTAGCACTGAGGATAGGACGGAAGACCAGAGACGGAAGCTCATTTAATAGTTCTGTAATCAGTCAGGTGGGCTTTTATATATGAAATAAAATGAGCAATGCTCGAAAACCTTTTTCTTTATCGCTTTGATAATCGTGTTTTCAAAGTGATAATCATGGCATGAACTACTTGTTTTATGTGAGTTCTCTTGTACCTTATGAGTTAGCCAAAAGGGGTTAACTAAACGATCGGACTTTGAGTTAGCCAACTTGCTTTCCAAAGTTAGTGTACACAGTAGCCGTTGAAGTATGGAACCCTGTTGAGGGGATGACCTGCCGCGGTGATAAAGTAGTTGTTGAAGTATGGAACCCTGTTAAGGGACGACCTGCCGCGGTGATAATTATTTGGTCAAGATTGAACATAACATTTATGAAAATTGCTTGCGCAAGCTACTTTGTGAAAATGAGAAAGAAAATGTTTAGTAGACACGAGCCTTTAATGAAAAACTCCGGTGTGCTACAGAAATAAGATGCCTGATTATTTATACTTATTATATGTTTTTGGCAACGTGCCCACTAAGTGCTTTTGTACTTAGCCCTGCATGTTATTTCTAAAATGTGCAGGTTGAGCGACGGGAGCGGTGGTGGTTGATGTTGAGTTATGAAGTCGTGATTAGAATAAAAACTTGTATTCAGATTTACGTTTTTTCCGCTGCCAAACTCCAATCTCTTTTGAAAGTTAATGTATGTTTATGTAGGGTCTAAACCCCGTACAATTAACTTAGTTTCTTTTGAGAACCTTGTCGAGTGATCCTTCGAGGTCAACTCTTTCTTTTATTATAATGAAGTCTTGTTCATAGTAATTCATTTCTGTCATTATTGTCTGTTTGTTCTTTCATTCTTATTCATTCCCCCTTCTTCCCCGCTTCTTTAATCCAACCCCTAGTTGTACCCCGGCTTCTGCCGTCTCTCGGGATTTGGGGCTGTGGCAATCATGTTCATCTATTTGTTCCACATCTTTTTTTTGTTTTACGCTAAATAATTGTATGACCAATGCAGTCATGCCATCCTTTTATTTTTACAAAATAAATTTTCTTCAAAAAAGTTATTAATTTCTTTCATTACATTGGTTCTTAAGTTAATTTATTATTAAATCGTAATGTTCTTTACATAAATTTTTCTCCAAAAAAAGTCCTAACTAGCTAGATATATAAAATAATATTATAAATTATGCTGCAAGTAAAAGAATTATAAAAAGTCAATATTTTGAATAGTTTTTTTGTATGTTTCATAGAGCATCATATTGTAAATTTATAATAATGGTTGATCAAGGGCCCACTTTTTTAATGTAGCCCCAGCCCAAATTTTCGTGAGGACCGGTCCTGTTAATTTTGCATGTATAGTGCAGCTATATGCACGTAGCCGCATCAACGCACTTGCATGTTCAATTAGTTTTGCAATTAATTAATGGTGCATTTTGTTTTTTGTTATCACATCAGTTTAATAGATTGACATTTTAAACAAACCTTGAGCCTTGAGCATTAGTATTAGACGCTCTTAATAGTTTAACAATATAATAAGACAAGATATTGCAAATGTAAATACTTCACTGTGTATGCGGTAGAAACTGGTGCAACTTAATAAAATTGACAACATATCCCAAATCTCATTACACAATTGCTCCATTCCTATTATGTTTTCTGCGAGTATATAAAAAATCCATCTACGGCAATATTTATATAGATATACAAATTTAGTTCACATATGTGTCCTTAATTTTGTTCATATTTATACAACTGTTTTTATATTGTCCCTGATTTCTAAGGCTAATATATGTAATACAGGTACAAGTATTAATTAAATATACGTACCTTCAAGTGGTATCAAGCGTTGCAAATAATATGCCATTTTCATGTTCCCCACCCGATTTCTTTGCACTATTGAAGCATATTAAAGCAAATTACATGTTACAACCAATACGATTAGGTGAGTGTATATTCTTAATGACAAATTAATTTACCGTTATTACATCAGATTAGGGTTCTACGCAAAGGTATACCTCATTTTCTCATTCTATTACAACCACTTGTGAGAAACAACATCACAAATGTACATCATAAACAAAAATGACCTCATTTTCACTGAGAAACAACAAATAAAATATCTCCACCATAAATGAAACTGATCGTCTACATGTTCTTCTCTCTTTTGAACTGGTTTTGCAACTTCTTAATTTTATTGCGCTTTCACTTACACCTGCAATCAATATGTATTGAGTAAAAACTTCATTAATGCTCCTTTCGTTTTTCTTTAAATAGAGGGGAAATGGAATTGGGAGAAACGAATTGCACACCTCGTGTTATGTGCACTATAAATAAGGGGGGCATGTGCAATTCTTAAAGGCTTAAATTGTCCATTATTGGGCGTTTACTAGGTGGATAAGGCGGATAGATAAAAATAATATAGGCTAATCAAGCGTTTACTTTAAGGATTAAATTCAAGGATATCTCATAGCATATGATCATTGTTCATATTTGAAACTACACATATGGGATTGAAGTAATCATGGGATAAAAATAATCAATCCTATCCTATTTAGTAAACGCCCCCTTAATGTTATTGCAAATAAGTTTTTTTTTTGGATTTTTAATATTATTAAACACTCCTGTAAGTAAAGTTTCCGCATTATAATATGGTTATCGCTATCATCATCATCATCATCCGCATGACCATTATAAATCAGATAATAAATGAATGTATGTACCTTATAAATCTGTAGAGTACTTAACGAATGGGTAACCAATATTTTGCCACCCACACTTGCTGGATTTTTATAGTTGAAGCTGTGGCAGTCATTCTTCTCCTCCGGCAGACCATATCGGCCTGATTGATTGCTTTCCATATTTAGCTTGATCTTGATGAGTGCTTGATTGATCCGATTATTGATTGGCAATCACTGGTTGATAGATTTTGATGATTTGAATGCCTTCCAGATCCTTTTACTGCTGAGACTCGACCGAATAATCTACAAATCTCATCCACATGTCTTTCCATATTTGGCTTCGGCAGCTGGCTGTTGTTGTTGGTCTGCATGCTTTGGTTGGCCTCACACCAGGATACCTTTCTTCTACTGGGGGAATCAGCTTCATGCATTGGGCTGGAATTGCTTCAGTAATGCCCATTCTGACCATCTTTTCTCCGTTTGGCTTGGACTGAGCTTTCTTCCTATGAACAATTGTTTTCTCCCCTATATAGACATTACAGACAAAAAAAGATAGGAAGAATCAGGCCAAATTGCCCAAAAGTCGAAGACGCATCACACCTACACACTTAAACCATACTTGCCCTCAAGTATGCAGATGGATTCACTGAAGACACCAAGAAAGGGGATGAAAGAAAAGGAATAAAGACTATAAGACACGAGACTGTGCAGTAAATTGAATCAGCTTATATATGCAGGCATTAACAATAAGATCAAACCACATTCCCTTGAGCATAGAATTTACATGTATAGAAAGCAGCATTCTCTCACACTCTCAAGTGTATGGTTAAGTGTTTACTCTCACACTATGCCACTTTTGGTTCTCCTATAGGATTGGTTGCTGATTCACAACAGAGTTTTTAGAGCATGCAAAATTCATCAAAGGGACTTTTAGGTTAATACTGGCCATACGGAATGGGGTTAGAATTTCTGGATAAGTAGTTTAAAACTTCGTTCCAGTCATACCGACCTATCTTTTCAGTATTGGCACTCCTAGTTTTTCTTTTCTTTCTTGTTCAGGGCCTCTTTTTTCTTTCTTTGGTTCAACATATTTTTCTTACTTAATTTTCATTCCCAGCTATTCCTTTCTCAATTATGCTTTACACTTAGAGTAATAAGCTACCCTTATCCTTTGCACAATGTGGGAGTCACAATTCTTTAATTCACTTTAAATTCAAGGGCTTATGAAAACAATCGTGTTCGGCTTAAAGTGGTTAGCAAGGATTGTTTTAACTCAAGGAATCAATTCTAGGGCTCTAGATCAAAGAAAATTGCCCTAATCATATGAATTCCACCAGCCACCTAGAATCTACAACCAAGTTCTAGGATTACCAAGCAACATATTCATACAAAAAATAAATGCAATTCAGGCTTAATGACTCACAGGTAAGAGTATTCAGTAAACTCACTACTGCAATCCTGCTCATCATGCCATCAAATACCTGAACCAAACATCATGCATATTTCACCAATACCACACAACTTGCGCAACACAGACTCTAACTAACACTAGACTCTATCAAGCACCATTGACACAAAGCATGAAAAATCAAAAGACAAAAATAAACTTTACAAGAAGGGACAGAAAACTTAGTCGTTTTGGTTGGAGGCATCCTCCTGTCCTCCATCAGCTCTCGCCATCAGCGCCTCAAAGCCAGTCCTCATGTCAGTCTTGATCACCACCATTTCTTCCCTCAGCATTGCCACCTCATCACACAATTCCCTCAGCTCTGCCAGTATGGATGCCACTTTACCATCGGTAAGGCGTGGAACTGTCTGCTCTCCTACCCTGTGCTGTTCAGCTCTGCCTGAAGCTCCTTCCGAGTAGACCAAAGAATAGTTACCATGCTCATCCACCTCAACAATCCTTCATCGCATGAAGCGCCCTTGGTTAAGGAACCCGGTGTCTGACACCTAAGTGTCATAAGGCTTCTTCACATCAAAGTCAGTGAGATTCTCTTTATAGATTCGTTTGGTTCTTTTGAGTCTTTCTTTGCTCGAGCCAGGTGATAAAAAATTATCATGTCCGATTCTGCGGGGGGATGGATCTATAAGAATTCACCTATCCCAATAACAAAAAAACCTGATTTGAATGATCCTGTATTAAGAGCTAAATTGGCTAAAAGCATGGGTCATAATTATTATGGAGAACCCACATGGCCCAACGATCTTTTATATATTTTTTCTAGTAGTAATTCTAGGTACTATTGCATGTAACGTAGGCTTAGCGGTTCTATCACCAATGGGCAGAGAGACAGGTACTTGTTGATATGGGTCACTCCATACTGAAATTGCAGCACCACCTTTAACCCAAAGTTCACCCTTTTCTTTTCTAACATACACCACAATAGGAACACCTCCTGCTGGGTGACCACATTTGATCCTTCCAGGCGGCCATAGATGTTGTAGGCTAGCCACCTGTAGCATATCTGCAATGCTGGGTCGCGAATTTCGTTGGACTTGCTGACATTCTTCATGTATTTGTCCTTGGTAGAGATGATTGACCAGTAGTGGTCAATCCGGGATTTCCATTTTGTTGAGGCTAGTGTCTCTGCCTTCTTATACTCTTCCTCATACACACCTCGTGGTTCGAGCTCTCCCAGTTGGATGTTCAACTCATTGATAGAGAGAGGGAACATCCTACCCTGCACTTGAAAGCGCAGGGTACCAGGAGTCTTGATGGTGTAATTGTCATGAGGTTTGAACTCAACTGAACCCATGAATTCCTCCGACATCCTTTTATAAGCCAAGTAGTTCCACTCCAATGCGTGCCCCCAGCCTATGCCTTCGAAGTACCCCACCACCTTCTCCTTAATTCCAAATCCCTACAATGATTCTGTGAGCAGGAAGTACCATGGAGCGAACTCCCTATTCAGGATTACGGCATGTTGTTGACTATCTCTTAGTATGGTCATACCCGATGAAGCAAGATGCACCAAGCCCTTGCGCTCGGCTGTAGACTTCTTGGTGGTGATGCTGGGTGTAGACTTCGTTGGAGCTGGTATTCCTCCAGAATCAGAACTATCCATGGCCTCTGATTCCTCCTTTCCTTCTTCTTCAGCCTTCTTTTCCTCATCCTTCTCTACATCCACTGCCTTCCATTTTCCTTTCTTCACAGCAGAAGTCTTTCTCACCGTGTTTGTAGTGCTAGCCTCACCCTTTCCCTGCTTGGCTTGATCTTTGGTGATAGAGGAGGCTTTGAAACGTCTAACTTCCTCTTGACTCCCACCTTCTTCTCTTTGTTTTGTGGGGTTGGGCCTTCTTTTGACTGTACAGGGGAGTTTCCTTCCTCCCCTTCTTCTTTCTCTTCCACTGCATGTTCCTCCTCCTATTTCTTGTCTCATTCCTCCTCCAAGTCATCGGAGGCAGTGTGACCATCCTCTCTTGACTGAGAGTGAGAATGAAAAGGGCTGGGAACTGGTGTTGGTTCCTTTCATGGAGGCTGTAGTGCGGTGGCAACCTTCTTTCCTTTGGTTGCAGTAGGCTTCTTCTTCGGTGCGGTGGTAGTGGAGGTGCTTTTTGCAGTTGGTTGCTTCTTTTTCTTCTTTTTAATCGGTGGAATATCAGTTTCTTCTTTAATCAGGTAGGAACCCTTGACCTCCTCAGTATCCCCTTCACCGGTAGTTTGCTCTTCCAGTGAAGGTGATTTCTCTGGTTCTCTCTCTTCAGTGGTCAGAGGTGGCGTAGTCTCCTCCACCACTTGAGCGGGAGTTTCTTCCGACACAGAGCTGCGCGTCTTTCTTTTTCCACCAGTTGGTAGTAGCAGAGGTGCTCTTTTGACCAGTAGTGGCAGTCTGAGTTCTGCCAGAGGCGGCGCCGCTCTTGGAACCCTTCCTATTTGCAGGCATCTTAGTTGTAGACATGTTAAATTTGACGGTTTTGATAATTTAGGGTTGCGAATTGGGGTGTTTTTGTGTGGAGTAGGGCGAAAACTGATAGCTTTTATGGAGTTATAAATGACGGTTGCAAAATTGAAGTTGGGACAGTGGAGATCGTGTAGAGCAGTTATGGAGGTGGTGGTTTAAGAGAGAGAGGTATTGAACCGACTTGGGGATGGAGAAGACGGTTATGGAATATTAGGGATGATTAAGGGAAGAAATCATTACCAAATTCGAATTTCAAATTTTTCCTGCGGAAATCAAAGCAGCGCAGTCACATCATATCAGACGCACTTCCAGGTCACTCCTCGATTAGACCTTTCCCGATCACAAACAACCATGGGCCTCCACCTACACACTTTGCATTGCAAAGTGGGTTTGAAGTCTCCATTGGGCCTGGTTAATCTGGCCCGCCCTTCTCTGATTCTCTTCAGCCCAAAATAAAAAATTAAAGAAAAATTTCTGAGTACCAAATTAAAGCAGCGGTTGTGGTCATACTGATGACCACTCCTGGGTTGCCTCCTAGTCAGTGCTCTTGTTTACTATCTTGAGCTTGACCTTGCCATATCCATCCTCACTAGTAAATGGGATCAAGGAGAGAACATTTCTTCTTCTGCTGATTCAAGTTGGAATAATCGAAGTAAGGCTTCAATCGATGTCCATTTTCCACGAATGTATCTTTACCGTTCAGGTCATATACTTCAATGCTTCCATTGGGGAATAACTAATTGACTATGTATGGTCCTTTCTATTTGGATCGAAGTTTCCCACTCATCAATTTGAAGCGGGAATTGAAAAGTAATACTTTCTATCTAACCCAAAACTCCGTCTTGCGGATTTTTGCATCGTGAATTCTCCTTGTCCTTTTCTTGTACACGACAGCATTGTCGTATGCCTCTAACCGAAGCTCTTCCAGCTCACTCATTTGCAATTTCCTTTCTTCTCTGGCCATGGTCATACTAAGACTGATATTCTTGATAGCCCAGTATGCTTTGTGTTCTATCTACACAGGTAAATGACATCTCTTTCCATATACCAACATGAAAGGAGACATCTCAATGGGAGTTTTGAAAGCCGTTCAGTATGCCCATAACGTGTCGCACAGATGAGTACTCCATTCTTGCCAATTTGGATGGACAACCTTCTCCAGTATGCCCTTAATTTCCCTATTTTAAATCTCAGCCTGCCTGGTATGCAGTTGTCACTTTATGCTTCACCTCTATCCTTTTGGTGAGTGCTCTAATAGTGGCATTACAGAAATGAGACCCTTGATCACTGATGAGGATTTTTGGGACTCCAAATTGGTTGAACACTTGCTCCTTCAAAAATCCAACTATTGTATGGGCATCATTGTTCGTTGTAGCCTTTGCTTCAACCCACTTAGATACGTAGTCGATTGCCACCAAGATATACTCATAATTGCAGACTTGGGGAATGGTCCCATAAAGTCTATCCCCCACACATCAAAAATTTCCACATGCATAATAGGCATTTGGGGCATCTCATCTCTGGTAGTAATGCTTCAAACCATCTGACACATTGGGCAGCCCTGTACCCATCGTCTTGCATCAGTAAACATTGAAGGCCAATAAAATCCGCTGTCCAAAATTCTTTGTGTTGTCCTTTTACCACCAAAGTGTCCACTACATGAGGTCCCATGGCACATTTCCAAGATCTGAGTGTGTTCGTTTTCAGGAACACACCTCCATATGACTTGATCTGCTCCAACCTTCCATTAATGTGATGCTTCCCAAAAGTAGGCTTTTATCACCAATTTCTGCTTTTCAAATTTTGTTTTCCCTGATGGAACCTCTTTTGTGATCAGATGGTTTGCTATGTCTGCTTACCAAGGTTCCTTATCGGTGAGGGCATACAGAGATTCCATCTCCGTATTGGCATATACTGCATACAACTTCTCATCAGGGAAAGTGTCTGCTATAGGTTCTCTATCATCCTTAGCCACTTGTAATCAGCTCAAAGGATCTGCTACTAAGTTGGCAGCTTTTTTCTTATCTCTAATTTCGATGTCAAACTCTTGCAACAACAATATCTATCGGATAAGGCGTGGCTTAGACTCCTTTTTCACCATCAAATACTTCAAGGCTGCATGGTCAGTGTATATGATTGCCTTGGTGCCCAAAAGATAAGACCTTAATTTCTCTATGGCGAACACCACTTGTAGTAGTTATTTTTTAGTAGTTGTGTAATTGCACTGAGCAGGATTGAGGGTCTTTGAAGCATAATAGATGACGTAGCTCCCCTTCTCCTTTTTCTTCTTAGTACAGCCCCAACTACGTGATTACTGGCGTCGCACATAATCTCGAAAGGTGTCTCTCAATCTAGGGGCTGTATAATAGGGGCTGACATAAGTCTAGTCCTTAGATCAAGAAATGCCTCTTTGCAATCATCATTGAAATCAAATGGGACATCTTGTTGTAGCAGTCTGGTCATGGGTTGGGCAATTTTTGCAAAATCCTTGATAAAACACCGGTAGAACCCTGCATGACCAAGGAACGCCCGTATGTGCTTGACCGTAGTTCGGTATGGCAATTTAGCAATGGAATCGATTTTTCTTTATCCACTTCGACCCCCTTTCAGAAATAACATGACCCAAAACTATTCCTTTCTTCACCATAACGTGGCATTTCTCATAATTGAGCACCAAGCTCTTCTCCTGTGATACCCCAAGTTTTTATACCTTTAGAGAGCGTCTAATTAACCGAGTAAGTTAAAAGATGAGAATTTAGGAGTAAAATTTTTCTTTTCTAATCGAAGAGATTTGAATAAAACGTTTAAATTGCCTTGTGAATCTTGTGTGGATTTATCTGTTCTATTTATCTGAGATGATGATGATGTGATATGCTTGTTGAGTTGTTTATGTGAAAATGAGTATGAGATTAAATTCCGGAAAAATCCCGAGAAGTTTGCTTGATTGAGATAACATAACGTTAATTGCCGAGAAACATGTTTACGCCGATGAACCTAGAATAGAATTGAATTAGAACCTTCGAACCTAGAATTTCTTTTAAGATCACTGAGATAGGGTAAGAACTTATCCGAGAATTGAGAAGAGAAGTGGGGAGTTAATCTTTAAAAGGATTAATAAACGGATTGACAAGCCGATTAAATTCTTTTAAAATTTAAAGGACTAAAATGATCGAAACCTTTAATCTTTTAAATTGAGACGTGAAATAAGGTTGAAATGCTTAGTGTTGGAAGTGAGACGAGAAGAGGTTAGACCCGTTAATAACACAAAACGGAATTAATACGAATCGTTTTATCCGGAAAACCTTTACGACCGGGTAATTAACACCCGTAACGACACGACGACGACACGTGTCATCCACCTCTCTCCCTATCACGCCACCTCACTCTTTCTCTCAAATCACTCTCCAATTTCCAAGGCTAATTATCATGATTATGTCTTCTCCATGATATTACCAAAAGTTTGCATGCAAACCACATCACATCATCTAACCATCAATCACTTTAAACATCTCCAACTTCCAATGCTAATTGCCATCACACTTTATTCTTTTATTGGAATTCAAATTGCATGCAACCTATTCAAAAGAGAAAAAATTCATTCATCACACTCCACCTCTCTCTCTCTTTCGAACTCTCTCTCCCAAGCAAGAAAGAAAAACAAGAAAATTCTCTCTACACTCTCTCTACTCTCGGCAATCTCTCTCTCATACCTCTCTTGAATTTTTCTTACATGCAACCATGTATTCAAGCTCTCCATCCATGGAAATGAAGTAGAAGTTATCAATCTCCATTCATTCCTTCCATATTCTCAAGAAAAGGTAATAATTTTTCAAGTTCTTGAGATTAAATTCAATATTCATCCAACAATTTCTTCATTTTTGGAATGGATGATTAATTCCATGTTCTTCTTTTTCTTTGAGGATTCAAGAAGACATCTTTCTTCTCTTCAAATCCAAGCTTTGAAGCTTCACATTCCATCCATTTCAATTCCAAGAGCCAAAGAGAAGGATTCCATTTAAATTAAGTATGAAATTCATTTGATTAGTTGTAAATATGTATGTCTCTAAGTCCTAAAAGAAAGATCTATGCATGCATGCTATTTAAATTATGTTTAGGCAAACTTAGGATGTGCATGTGATAATCGAGTGAGAAGAATTCGTTAGAAGAATCGAATATTAAGTTTAATCGATGAATTAAGAGAAGAAAAGGAAACTAAAACCCTAAAAATTTGATAAATGCCGAAATTTATAGTAAAAATAGGAAAAATATGAATTCTTTGAATTATTATTATTATGATGCTTGATTTGTTATTTTTTTTATCATGTTGAGAATGAGATTTTATACATGAAAAATTAAGAAATAAAATGCACAAAAAGTTCATGTGTGTGCCGTGAGTTTTGAGCAAGAATGGAACTTTTATTTTGTTGATTTTTTTGATGTATTGAGTGATGTTTTGATCAATGGTATGATTGTATGTTATGTTGATATAATCATGCATGTGTTTAAATTAAGAAAATAAGTTTGCATATTGAAGTTTTGAAAGAAATTAATTGTAAAGATAATAAAAAGATTGGATGTTTAAGTATATTAATGCTAGTTTAAATGTGGAATGAAGATAGAAGTTTTGATAAAAAGATTTAAAGTTGAAAAGCTTTTAATTAAATAAAAGATGAAAGATGTATGAAAAGATATATCAATTAAATGTCTTTGTATAAAAATTTAAAGACTTGAAATTTTTACTAAAACTACAACAAAAGGATCTTTTATAACTTAACTAATAAAGTGAGCTAATTCATAAAAATGTGTATCAAAAGATAAAGAAATTATTAAGTAAGAAATAGCTTAAAGGTTTAAAACAAATAAAGAAGAAATTATTAAAGAAATAAGCAAAAATAGAGAAAAACCGAGTTTAAGAAAAATAGATCGAAAAGAAATAAAAAGAAGTTTTTAATCGAGTAAAGAAAAGGTGCTAGAAGAGTTAAGATAGATACTCGTATAAGTTAATCAAGAAAGTAAGGGTAAAATAAGATGTCGAATAAAAAGATAAACCGAAATAATAATTAGAAGAACAATAGTCGAGATAAGAAATGAGGATCGAATTAAAGATGAATAAGAAATCCAAATTTTATAAGAGTTAATAAGGATAATTAAAGAGAAATTTTTGTTAATAGAATAAAGGTTATAAAATACCTTATAAGATAGCGGATGTAGAACGAAGTGTTGTCTATTTAAATAAGAAAGATAGAATTAATAGTTTAAGCCTCCATAAAAGGAAATGCATAATCGAGTTAGATTTTAAGATCTAAATTAAATGATTGTTAATGTGTCTTGAAGTATGCTTGATTAGGTGAATTCATTATATGATTATATAAGTGTTTAAATGCATGATATTAGTTATGTTGTGAAAAATAATTGAATGATTGAGTTATTGATTATTAAATCAAAAATTGATTAAAGCCTTTAAAAGAAAGCTCGAGTAATAGATTGTAACAATGACGTTATTAATTAGAACAAGAAAAGTGTACGATGTTGAGTAGTAAAGTTAATCAATTCGAATAGAGTTAATAATTTAAAGACGAGAACGCGAGATCCTTTAGAAAAGTTAGAGCGAAGAAAGAGACGACTCAAATAGAAGTCCTTCAGTTAAAGTCCAACGCCTTTATGTCCGTCATGTTGCGTATCTTATTTTTTTTTCCTATCGATGTCGAACTATGAAGGATCGAGCCGGACGGATCTTTAAGCGATGAAAAATAGCCCTAAACCACCTAGCTAGTTCTTCGGAAGTCAGGTGGGCTTTTTTGAACCAAAACTATCGACGAGATTTAGTTATGTTATTAAATTTTATAATATGATTTTCAAATGTGATTGACTTGCCATTTTATTGAAGTTGGTATGTGTTATCATCTATTTATATGAAGATGTGATTATCCTGTGAAAAGCAGGAACCCACGTGTGGTATATGTTGAGCTGACTGTGAGCCTTGCTTCAGTTAGGCCGGTCACAGTGTTTGAGAAGGAGGCCTACTTCTCGACACAGTGAGATTGTTTGTGATAGATGATACATACTGTTATATTATATGTTATTTGACTGCGCAGTCTGTTTTAAAAGAAAAACGTTTTGACATGCACAAGTAAACTATTTTTAAAACTGCTTATATACTTGTGATGTTCGGCAAGGCAAGTTCAATTAATATAGCTTTAAGAATCATCTTTATTCAAATGTTTTGGCTTGTGTTCACTGAGTACGAAGTACTCAGCCCTGCGTGTGTTTCTAAACATGCAGGTTGTCTGGATGGCGATGGCGTGGATACTTGGTGGGTTTGGTTTTGTTGGTTGAGTTTAGTTGAATTTCAGACTGGCATTTGTACGTCTTTCATACGTGCAAGTGTTGGGTATTGATGCAAGTTTCCGCTGCAATCCTTTCAAACTAATGTCTGTTGATGATAATACTTTAATACTCATGTTTTTGACCCCGAGCGTTGTGCTCGAAGACTTTGAATACTTGTTGAATTCGTAACTCTTTAACTTGTAATTCCGAGTGATGGGCTCGTAACTTGAATTGTTGATGAACATGATCCTTTAATTTGATATATGTTCATATTCTCTCTCTTTTTGTTGGAATTCCCTTCCCATCAGCATGTATTACTTGTTTGAATTCTTGTTGTAAGTGAAGTTAAGATGCTCGGTTATTATTTCATTATGCTTTTGAAAACCAAATTCGATTGCCTTTTTAAGCTACAAAGATTTGCATGTACCCTGAGTACACATCTAAAAAGCTGTAATATGCATTACCAGCGACGCGCTCGAGCATCTGATCAATAAAGGGTAAAGGGAAATGGTCCTTTCGTGTGACCATGTTCAGTTTCCTGTAATCTATGCAAACTCTCCATCCAGTCTGCAATCTTGTTGGTACCAGCTCTCCTTTGTCATTCTCTACAACTTGTATTCCAGATTTCTTCGGTACGACATGTACAGGGCTGATCCACTGGTTGTTAGAGATAGGAAAAATAAATCCTAACTCCAAAAGTTTCACAATTTCCTTAAGTACCACCTCTTTCATAACAGGGTTCATTTTTCTTTGTAAATCTTGCACTAGTCTTGCTCCTTCCTCAAGGTATATATGGTGCATGCACTCAGTTGGACTGATTCCCTTAATATCTACCAAGGTCCAACCGATGGCTTCCTTATTCTCCCGTAAGACCCTGACCAATCTTTCCTCTTGCAATATGGTTAGATCTGCACTGATAATTATTGGGAGAGTCTCCTCAGGTCCTAAATAAGTGTATTGCAGATGTTTGGGCAATTTCTTAAGTTCCAAAAAAGGTGCCTTAACAATTGATGGGAGTAAGTTTTCGTGCTGCCCATACTGAGAGAACAGCTCCGATTTACCCTCCGCGGATCCTCCAACTGAGTATACCTCAAAAATAATATCCTTGATTCTTTGGTCTACTTCTGATTTTGCTTCTAGAGTGCTTTCCTTGAGCAAATATAATTCTATAATAGCCTCTTTCATGTCCCAATCTCCCATTTGAGCGGCATTGTGATCGGTTAGACTGGCTTGGATTATCTAGTCCGTTGAGTCACTGGAACTAAACTCAAGGCTTTGTTCTTACACAATGTTTCGAATATATCAATCATCTTAACTGACTCCACTTCTTGTTTCCTCCTCATGGCTTCATAGATGTTGAATTTTTCTACAACTCCATCGAATTCACAAGATAGTATACCTGTTTTCATGTCTATCTTTGTTCCCGCAGTCATCATGAAAGGTCTGCCAACAAGATAAAATTCTCTTTAGCCTTTGACCCAGTCTCCAGTACATAGAAGTCAGTGGGAAAAATCAGGTCCCCCACCTTAATTAATACGTCTTCTATCACCCCTTCTGGGTATGCATTAGACCGATCTGCTAATTTTATGATGACATGAGTATTCCTCAGCTCACCCAAGTCCAGATGATTGAAAATAGCTAGTGGCATCACATTTATCGAAGCCCCTAAATCCATCACGGCCTTATCCATATTCCTTCCTGCCGTGTTACACGAGATTGTAAACATTCCAGGATCCTTGCGCTTTAGTGGTAATTTCTATTGGATTACAGCAACGGGTTAATTTTCATCAATTTGATCGAGAATGTGAACTATATCTAACTAAAAGTGTAAAAATATTGGAGATAAGAAAGATGCCAGATCGTTTATCTGCTTGCCTAGTCAAGCATGGGATAATTCATAAATATTTGGGCTTTGATTATCAAGGAATAGAGACTTTACAAATAAAGCCCGAGGATTGGCATTCTATTGTTGTCATTTTATACGTATATGGTTACAATTATCTACGCCCACAATGTGCCTATGATGTAGCACCCGGTGGACTGTTAGCTAATTTCTATCATATTACTAGAATAGAGTATGGTGTGATTCTAGTTGGCTTTTGAGAATATCTCTGAAATTGTCGAAAGAGATGCGTAGCTGGTAAACAGAAGGGAAAATGTACGCAAAAGCTTGAAAAGCAGGTTGTCTAGGAAGGAGTGGCAAGTTAGGAGTGAAAAGGTATTGGTCGAATTGCTAGGGTTCAAAATATGATCAAAGATTTGGCCTCTTGAGAAGCACCGAAAGTTAAATATCCTCTACCAGTAGAATTTCTTGTTCAATGCCTTGGGATTTTCCTTTGCTTTGCTGAGAGATTGCCAAGAACAAAGACTTGGAGAGCAACATTAGTTTAGTTTTGCAACTTCGGAAAGAATCGGAGCAGACTCCGTTTGTGCAGAGGAGAGGGTTACTGCTTGAAGTCAAAATTTCGGTCAATACCTACCAGTGAATACTTGTAGGTTGGTAATAGGGTGAATACCCACGTTAATGCTGCATGGCCCAGTGATTAATGAATCGATTCCTTAATTAAAAAATTCAATCAATTTAGTGTCTAAGGAAAGGTAAATCATTGGATTGGTTGCTTCCTTTCCCTGCCCCATGAATCAAGGTAGGCAGCAACAAGCCGGGATCCCACTCCCCAAGAAGGAAAAAGGAGTTGTAGCGCTTGATTGGACAAATCCATTTATTTGGCAGTTCATTTCCAAATTTGCAGGGCAAATCCAACCTTTCGTCCTACTGCTCAAGACAACAGATAGGACGAGAGCCATGTCCCAGTCTTGCAACGAATCAAGAATGACTAGCAATGGCAAAAGCAAAGCCCAACACTTGATCGATCATACATGTGTTCGGCTATGCATAGAGTAGTTCGGTTCATGTTCAATACTTCAATACATAGAGCGCACATGCATACTTTTGTTTTTCCTATTCTATTCTCATTACGAGATAAGTGGGTTGGAGAATAAGATCAAGTCGAAATATATCAATTAAGCCTAGGCACTGGGATGACTTACCGGTTCGAGAAGGATTAGTTCAAAGCACTTTGTTGATGATTGCAGGCATACTCGCAGAGCATTCCCTTCTTGAACCACAAACAAGATCTATGAGCATATAGATGAATTCAAGTGATAGAATGACGCATTTAAGCTCTTCTCTGTTAACCGATCACAATGTGGATTTACTATGATGAATTAGGATCCGCTTTTCGTTAACCAACTTGCCTGCAATCTCGCTTTCAGTCAACTAGTTGTCATTATGACTAGCCGTATGTATGCAGTGGAGGAAGAAAACCAATATCAAACGTGTGTGCAAGAGCCTTGTTTACACTTTTTGCATGCTCAATTGTAAGATTTCTTTTCTTTGGTTATGTGGCGCAGCCGTCATTTAAGCTGCGACAAAATACAATTTGTATTTCACTCCTATGCCTACCCCTAGGAACATCTAGTTGGCAAGTACAGGGTCAATCCTACAGAGAGTTGTTCACGATAATCTCTGGTTGGGCACAAAAAGGTTGTATTGAGTATCTCTCTACTATAGCCTTGGGCAACTGTCACTATCACTTTTGTCAAACTGCTGAAAGTAAATAACTGTAACTTGACAAGCAAAAAGATTAGTAATAAAAATAATCCAGATCTAAGTTTCAAATCAATGAGTATAACTTTATCTCGATCATTGGTTCTAGAATATTTGTTGCATAAGTGTGTCAGTGGTTATAAACTATGCAGGGTCCCCAATTGTCACGTCGCCACGTACGCTACATAGTCAGCCCAGCTCCATCCTTATATTTAGGTCTTGACAGGGACACCCTAGCAAATCCTCTTGCTTGCCCAAAAGTCCCCAGCATAACACTTTATAAGGCGCATGTTGGTCAAACAGCATTTGGGTCAAGATGAGCCCACTCCGACATAGTGAGATAACAAGGATCTCTCTCCTAGATTCACCAGCATTGACACATCTTTGCAGGTCTAGGCCAAGACATACAACTCGTTCTTGCCGCTCTCAAGGAATGTAAGGCAAGCACGACCAACACTTGATAATCCTCCTGCGATGTAGGAATCCGTATGTGCCCAGGGCTCGTTGGCCTTCCAAGTTACCTGTGACCACCGAACTTCTTTGGAATTGTTGCCCAATGCCTTTCGAACACACTTATATACAACTATCAATAACACTTAGACCTCACGAGATTTACAAGCTATACATCATATCATCTATCCTAAACTTGGATTTAAAGGCTTATCTAGACATAAAGTAAATAATGAAAGCAAAAGAGATAAAGAAAAACATACTTGAATTAATACGATAAGCAAAACATGTTGGCCCTAATGGGACTTAACAATAAAAATAAATTGTATCTATGAACATAAACTGTAGAAAATAAAAGTGTTTCGAACGTAAGAATGCGGTAAAAAGTGTATCTTGCGCCTTGCATGCATGGATGTATTTATAGAGTACATAAGCTAGGGAAAACCCACAAACGGGCCTTCTAGAAAACGGGCCGGCTGTTTCCATGTAAGGATCAATGGATAAGGTTGGAAAGAATTCCTTCCTTATCGCTAAAACGTGCTGCTATTGTAGTAAGAAATATCGATCTCAATCTTGCGCCGCAATGAATTTGTTTCCTTGTAGGACTCTAACAACTGCATCTTCACGCGCCAGCACCGTTGCCTAAGCTCTGCACTCTGTCTTTCCAATCTCTCTGCTATCTCTTGCCCACGACAACCTGCACCTTGCCTTCTGGAGTGAAACACACAATCATCTAGATTGACCATACCACTGAAAGTGGAGCAGCTCTTCATCTTGATTTGGACTTATGCCCTCGGTAGCTTGATCCATGAGCACGGCTACTATGGTCATTGCCTCGTATCGCTAGTTCCTTCTCTTTTTGCATGTTTTGACTCCACTCTTGCCCAATTCCTGCCTTTCTTTGCCCTGCCAACTCAAGTGTCCTCCCAGACACAAAACAGACACAAAAGACACTAAAATAGACTTAATCTCGACCTAAAATACACATGACAAGAGCACAAAATATGGGTTCGTCATACCCACACACTTAAAGTCATGCCTATCCTCAGGCATGGTGTATAGCTTGCCCAAACGAAAGAAAAACAGAAAGACTCAAAAGACTTGACTCAAAACATAAATAGAGGTTAGCACAACATAGGATAAAGAAATAACATAGAGCATAATCCAGTTCACATACAACTCAAGCAAATAAACTAGTCCAAACGAATCATCAAATAGGTAAAAAATGAACAAGCGAGCATTTTCAAGGATATTCCTCACCAACACTCTCACTCTTGTGTATAGGGTAGTGTTTACGCTCAAAATATGACATTCTTAACCACACTATAGGCTTGCCTGCCTGCTATTCTCTCCACCTCTTAGACTAGGTTCAAAGGACTTATCCTTAGGTCTTTTATTTGGTTGTAACTTAGCTTTGGCAAGGGTAGGAAGTATTTGGAACGAGGCTTGGGTCATTCGGACTTAGGTTGGCCAAGCGGAGCAGCCAATCTTAGCTACTTTTCCTTCGCCTTCTCTTCTTGCGAGCCTTAGCACAACTTATTTAGGACTTCTTCTTTTTATATTTTTTTATCTCTTTTTCGTTTCTCTCTTTTTTTTAAGTCCTTTATTAACTAGCCCATTTACTTCTTCTCAAAGGCTCAACTATTTCTCCCTTTCTACCTTCATCTTATGCACCTAAGTCCTTATTGACCATGTAGGATATAGTGTATAGGCTGCATATATCTGATAAAAGAAATTATAAAAGCTCAAAGGGGCTTAACAAGGGAAGTTCAATTGGGCAGGCTCTTTGGCTCAGTTGGGCTCACAAAAGAAAGAACGTGCCTAATTCATCTAAGTTCTTCTAGCCTAAGTCAATGAGGTCTTAAGGAGTAGACAAGCAAGTTCTGGGTATCATCAAAACAAACATATCGTAAAATCATACAAGAAAGAAACTGCTTGGTCAATAACATGCAGTGTAAAGCTCAAATCCTTACAACGACATGCTCACAAGTTCGTTCGTCATCCCTATCTTCATATGATCATGCTTAGACTAGAATACAAAAATGCTCTCATCATATAACTCAGAATCAAATTATGCTCAGACATTATCTAATCATCCTAAGCATGCTTGACATCTAATATGCACACAAAAGACGCTCCTCCCACCCACACACTTTGCTTAGGCAAAGTGGGTGGAAGACACAGACCAACACAAAACTGAAACTTATAAAGATAGACACTCTACCCCTCATACCCACACACTTTGCCTTTTTCAAAGTGAGTGAAAATTCAAGGTAGATCACAACACAGACGCTAAACAAATCTTTAAAAACATTTAGACTCAAAATAAATTAATAAAATCACAAAATAAAAACTAAACTACTAAACAAACTGGGAGGACAAAATCATTGGGCAGGGGTGGAATCTGACCTGGTCGGGTCAATCTTCAAGGCACTCATAATCTCAACAAGGGCTTGCTTGTTCTCCAATCCAAGTTGCTCCAGTCTGGCATTGCTTTCTTCCAGCTTGGTCAAGCGCTCCATCATCCCTGCTACATCTTGGGCAGGCAACACCGGAGTACTGGGCACTCCACCTCCAACTGACTGAGGAGAAGTGTAAGCAACTTGGGCAGGCTCGTCTAGTGGAATCACGAACACCAATGAACCTTCATCATCCCTTCCACATACGCCCATGGCAGTCAAGCAAGCGAGGTCCAAGCGCTCCTCTTGCATTGGCTGTAGTTGCGTAGTGGCCTTGTCAAATCCGTGCATCCCTATAGCATAGCGGGTCACCAGGTGGGCAAGGGAAAACCTCTGATTCCAGGAGTTCACTATATCCTTGAAATGATGCATAGCATAAGCTCCAACGTTGAGCCTCTGCTTGTGCACCATGCTTGATAGTATGAAGATCTCTTGGTGAGTGACTAAGTTGCCGCTATCCTTCTTCCCAAAAAAGTTGTAGGCAAGGATTCGGTGACAAAGCCTTAAGGCATCATCCTTCATCATATGCCCCTTTGTCGTGTCGGCCTTGAAAAGGGGTCATCACTGAACTCTGCCCATTTCCTTGCCCACTCATCAGCATCCAGTTGAGGAATGTACCTTAACGCTCCCTTATACTCCTCACTCCTTATTGTGCGAAAATCCTCAATGCCCAATGCCTGGTTCAAATCATTCACCGACAGCTTCTCGCTTTGCCCCATGAATCTAAACTGCATGCACTTCGTGTTGTGATTCCCCATCGCAGGACTCCTAACTTGCAAATTCTGATAAAACTCATACACCAACTCCGGATACACCCTCTCTTGCTACTCCAAAAACTTCTCCCATCCTATTGCTGCAAAAGACCCATGCAATTCATAACACACCCCAACTCTTCCAATGCACTCCGATCAACCAATTTGGGAATAATGATTCCCCTTCTTGGCATCTTCCCTATTCCACGATTAGAGGCTCTGCCCGACACTGAGATGCGCCACTTGGGTGGTGCAGATACCACCTCTTTGCCCTTGGCAACAGACCCTTCCACCTTGACCTTTTTGGTTGGGGGTTCCTCCATTTCTTCCTAAACTTGTTCATCCTCCGTAGCCTCTGAATCATGCTGCTCCACCAAAATTAAATCTCTTTCATCATCTCCAGTGGGTACATTCTCCTCCTGCTCCGTTCCCTTGCCAAATGAACCACATGCCTCAGATGCAGTGGTTTCCTCCTTATTAAGTGAATGAGCAGGTTTATCCACAAGCATACGTGTGACATCATCTTCTTCCTCCATGTGAGAAGAAGAACCAGCCATGGGTGACGATTTGGGTAAAATGTTTCGAGTTGTTTTGGAGGGAGTAGTAGTTTTGGATTGGGACTTGGGTGACTTAGAAATTTTTGCTACCTTTTTATCTAATGTTTTGCTACTGCGTGTGTTCTTCATTGTGAGAGTAGTGAGGGTTTTGTTTCTGCAAAAGTAGAGATGGAGAGGAAATCGAAGAGT
Source organism: Schizonepeta tenuifolia (assembly GCA_029490685.1). Taxonomy (NCBI): domain Eukaryota; kingdom Viridiplantae; phylum Streptophyta; class Magnoliopsida; order Lamiales; family Lamiaceae; genus Schizonepeta; species Schizonepeta tenuifolia. The sequence goes on from CM055959.1 coordinate 56,957,064, forward strand.
TCCGGTTTGAATTTAGAAGATGAATGAAAATTGTGAGAGAGAGGGGTGTAATAGTAAACTAGAAAGTAGGGTATAGGTGTGTGACTTGGCAATTACAGCAACTACCAGTGGATGTGACGTGCTAACGTCAGCCACGTTTTCCTGCTTTGCATGCCTCACGTTCACCGGGTTCAGCCTCTCCTCGACCAACAGAAACTCTTCACTTGCCTATCTTCTCTGCATACCTGCCATGCACATATAGACATAAAACACACTTCCAAAACAAAGACTACTATCCTATGATTAAAAAATAAAAACTAAAATAAAATTACGAACAGAAAATATGAAAAAGGAAAAACTAAAAATAAAAACTCACTAGGTTGCCTCCTAGCTAGCGCCCTAGTTCACGTCGTGGGCACGACGTAGTTCTGCTTGCCCCTAGATGGGCATCATCACGTGGACTTCCTCCTTGTCCACATGTTCATCCTTCTTGTCTCCATAGAAAAACTTCAACCTTTGACCATTGACCCTAATATACTTGGAAGACTTCGGGCAATAGATCTTTACAGACCCATTAGGAAATTGGATAACCACTTCATATGGCCCAACCTACTTTGACTTAAGCTTGCCATGCATAAACTTGAACCTTGACTGATATAATAGAACCGCTTGCCCAGGCTCAAATTTCTTTGACTTGATCAACTGGTCATGAGCCTTCTTCATCCTTGTCTTGTATAAAGTAGCATTATCATAAGCCTCTATTCGAATCTCCTCTAACTCTTGTAACTGCAACTTCTTTTCCTTGTCAATATCATTCCAATCATAATTGAACTTATTCACTGCCCAATATGATTTATACTCTAATTCCACAGGCAAGTGACATGGCTTCCCAAACACAAACCGGTATGGTGACATCCCTAAAGGTGTCTTAAAAGCTCTGTGATATGCCCATAATGCATCATCCAAGTGCAAACTCCATTCCTTTCCATTTTGCCCAACTGCCTTCCTCAATATGGTCTTGATGATCCTATTTGTCAGCTCTTCTTGCCCATTGGCTTGCGGATGATAGGCAGTGGTAACTTGATGATGGACTCCATATTTCTTAAACAGCTTGTCAATGGTAGCATTGCAGAAATGCGACCCTTGATCACTTATGCTTGCTCTTGGAACTCCATATCGATTGAAAATATTACCCTTAAGAAAAGTAGCAACCACACGGGTATCATTAGTTTGTGTAGCATTTGCCTCTGCCCACTGCGACACATAATCAACTGCTAAGATAATATACTGATTTCCTTTTGAGCTGGGCAAAGGTCCCATGAAATCCATTCTCCATATGTCAAAAATCTCCACCGGCATGATTGGGGTCATGGGCATCTCATCCCTTATAGTTGCATTGCCTTATTTTTGACACTTGAAACAATTCTTGCACCATTCATAAGCATCCCTAAAAATCGTAGGCCAAAAGAACCCACAATCAAAAATCTTCCTTGCAGTTCTTCGGTGCCCAAAGTGTCCTCCACATTCCCTGTTGTGGCAATGCTTCAAGATACTCTTTGTCTCCCAGTCGGGCACGCACCTCCTTAATCCTTGGTCAACACACTTCTTCCATAAGTAGGGATCATCCCAAACGTAGTGTTAACTCTCCTTGAGAATCTTCTGCCTTTGATAGTATGAAAGATCATTTGGAACCTCTCTCGTACTCTTAAAGTTGGCAATGTCAGCATACCAAGGCTCTCCATGAAATTGGGCTTCATTCATATATAGATGCTCGTCAGGGAAAGTCTCTGTAACGGGCACAGAGTCTTCTTCTCTAACTATCCTACTCAAGTGATTAGCCACAAAATTCTGAGCTCCACTTTTATCTTTGATCTCCACATCGAACTCTTGCAAAAGCAAAATCCAACGTATAAGCCTTGGCTTCGACTCCTTCTTGTTAATAAGGTATCTCAGTACTGCATGGTCAGTGTAAACAATTGTCTTGCCCCCTAGTAGATAAGATCTGAACTTTTTCAAAGGCAAACAGAACAGCCAAAAGCTCTTTCTCCGTGGTGGTGTAATTGATTTGTGCTTCATTGAGAGTTTTAGAGGCATAATAAACAACATGGCTTTCCTTACCCCTCCTATGACCAAGCACTGCTCCCACAGCATACCCACTTGCATCGCACATCAACTCAAATGGCATCCTCCAATCAGGGAGTTATATCACAGGTGTCGTGACCAAGCATTCCTTCAACACATCAAATGCCTTTTGACAATCTGCATTGAATTCCCACTCTACTTCATTTTGGAGCAATCTCGTCACTGGTTGGGCAATCTTAGCAAAATCCTTCATAAACCTCCTATAGAATCCAGTATATCCCAAGAATCCTCTTAATTGCTTGACGTTGGTTGGATAAGGTAACTTGGAGATGACATCAATATTCGCCTTGTCAACCTGTATCCCTCTTTCTGAAATCATGTGCCCAAGCACGATGCCTTCTCGTACCATAAAGTGACACTTTTTATAGTTCAACACCAAGCTCTTTTCCACACATCTACTCAAAAGCAACTCCAAATGCCCAAGACAAGCCTCAAAAGATTTTCCATAGACGGTGAAATCATCCATGAACACCTCAATATAATTCTCCAATAAATCTTAAAATATGCTCATCATGCATTGCTGAAACGTGCCCGGGGCGTTGCATAAACCAAAGGGCATGCGGAATACGCAAACGTCCCGAATGGGCAAGTAAATGTTGTCATGTCTTGGTCTTATTGGGCAACCCATATCTGCATGTATCCAGAGTATCCATCCAAGAAGCAAAAGGAAAGCGATCCTTCCTTGTTGCCTTGTTAAGCTTCCTATAGACAATACACATCCGTGATCCCAATTAGAGCCTTGTAGGTACAAGATCATTCTTCTCATTCTTGACCACTTGGATCCCTGACTTTTTGGGCACCATGTGTACCGGACTTACCCACTTGCTATCTGGAACTGAGTAGATAATGCCCAAGTCCAACAGTTTGAGTAACTCCTTCATAACAACTTCATTCATGACTGGGTTTAACTTCCTTTGAGGATCTCTAGTCGGTTTAGCATCATCTTCCATCAAGATATGGTGAGTGCAAAGAGATGGACTAATGCTTTTGATGTCGGCAAGGGTCCAACAAATGGCATCTTTATAGTGCATAAGGACATCTCGAACTCCATCTTCTTCTTTTTTGCTCAACTCCGAACTAATAATCACTGGGCGAACAAGTGAAGGCACCAATCTATCATTATTTCTAAACTTTGGCAAGGCATATGGGGACAGTCGGGGTCCATCCACTTCCTCTGTTCCTAAGTACTCCAATGCTCGACTAACCTGGAAAGAATTATCCGGGATCTCTTCAACTCCTCCTTGAATGACTGCATCCAAGGGATCTTGACTTCCAAGAAGAGGGACTGCCTCTTCTACTGTTTGATCAATGTGGTCAATATACTCGACCATCTCCATATCTTGAGGGTGCTCCATCGCCTTATATAAATTGAAAGTAACTGACTCCCCATCAAATTCACATGACCGATGCTTTAGCTCTTGTCTTGCCCATGTCAAGGACATAGAAATCTGCTGGGAAAATTAAGTCCTCCACCTTGACTAGCACATTTTCCAGTATGCCCTCAGGTACACATTAGACTTGTCTGCCAATTGGATAACCACCCTCGTCGACTTGAGTGGTCCCATAACATCTTCATCGTACATGGACAATGGCATCATATTGATTGACGCACCTAGGTCAAGCATAGCACGCTCAATCTTCATATCTTCAATTATGCAGGGAATAGCAAACATCACTGGATCTCCACACTTCTTGGGCAAGTCTCGCTTCAGGACTGCTGAAACACTCTCTCCTAAGAGAACCTTAGACTCGTCCATGCTTTTCACCTTCTTTGAACAAAGCTCCTTCAAAATTCTTACACACTTGGGCATGTTGCATAGTGCTATGAGGAGGGGCAAGTTGATCTCAACTTTTTGAAAGATCTTGAACATCTCGGACAACTCTTCATCCTTCTTATTCTTCTCAACCTAGTAGGAAAAGGAGCTCGAACAACATGGTTTGGTTTGACATAAACAGATTTTGGAATTTCTTCCTCGACATCCTTCTCTTCATCTACTTCCTTCTCCTTCTCCTCATCTATTTCCTTATCTTTGCCCTCTACCACTTTCTCCTTTTCCTTAGGCAAAACAATGTCCGAATCCGGCATCTGCACTCTGTCGGGCAACGTCTTTCCTTCTCAAAGTGTGACTGTATGAACTTGGGCCTTAGGGGGCACTTCAGGATGGGCAGGCAGTTCACCTTGCCTTTTCTCAAATCTGGACATATCATTGACCAAGTTAGTCAGTTGGTTGGTCATGCTCTAAATGGCTCCCCTTGTCTCCATCCTAAGCTTCTCAAGCTCCTATTGTATTCTGATGTTATCCTTGGCAACTAAAGTTACTTGATCCGTTAGGCTTGGCCTATTCTGATCTCTAGGAGGCTATTGCTGCTGTTGCTATGGTTGTACTTGCTGCTGTTGCCCAAACCATTGATAGTTATAGTTTCCATACCTCAAGTTCTCATGATTCCTCCATCCTAGGTTATAGAATTGCGAGTTTGGATCATATGGCCTCCATTGGTTGATATTGTTGAACCCAATTGCATTGACCTCCTCTTCCAAGCTTGGGCATCGATCCGTTGCATACGTGATTGCCATGCAAATTCCACAAGCTCTCACCACCTTCTTATTGTTGCCTGATAAAATGGTTACCAGGGCATCCATCTTGTTGAACATCTGGTCAAGCTTATCCTCTATACCGGTCGAAGTCGGTGGTGCTTTGGCTGTAGTTGTTGTTAGCTTGGGCAATTCTTCCCCATCGTCCCTCAACTCCACTGCCATTTCAACAATCATCTTGAATACGAAACTTGGCTGCTTTCTCATAACTGACCCTCCACAAGCTGCGTTGACCAATGCCCTCTTACTCGTTCTTAGTCCAGCCACGAAACATTGGATCAAATTATGTTCCGCAATTTGATGGTGCGGGCACTTTGCTAACATCTGCTTGAATCTGTGGAAGTACATGTAAAAATTCTCTCCAATGCCCATCTTAATGCTTGTAATCATCTTTCTCATCTCCTGAATTCGGGGGGCTGGAAAGTATTTTTCCAAGAATGTCTATTGCAGCTCTTGCCAAGTGGTAACACATCCGGTGGGCAATGAATAAAGCCACTCCCTTGCGTTGTCTTGCAAAGAGAATGGAAAGGCAATGAACCTTACATATTCGCTCAGATTTCCATCAGTATGGATGGTTCCACAAGCCATCTCAAAATCTTGCAAGTGTCTTTGAGGATCTTCGCCTGGGTGATCGCTGAACTTGGGCAGGATCTGAATAAAATGGGACTTTAGTTCCCATCCTCGCGTGGGTGTAGGAAAAGTTATGCCTGAAGGCCTCAAGTTCATGGTGTTAGGAAACACCATCTCCCTTAAGGTTTTCTCTTCCTCCACCACTGGGTGCTGCATTGACGCTTCGTTTTGATTGTCTTCTTCTGCTTCGCTTGACAAGAAAAGTTCTTCCTCGTCAAAGATCTCCTCTGGAATTCCTCCAATGCCTCTTCCTTCTTCTTCTTCTCTGCTCGAATCTTCCCCAAGGTTAGGTTGATGTTATCGTCGTACCACGTTTCTCCTTCATTTCCTGTAAGATTAGTTTCTTACATAAAATAAGAACAAAGAAATTAGCACAATAGAAATTACCACTGTAATCAACTCCCCGACAACGGCACTAATTTTGGCACAGCCGTCATTTAAGCTGCGACAAAATACAATTTGTATTTCACTCCAATGCCTACCCCTAGAAACAGCAAGTTGGCAAGTACAGGGTTGATCCCATAAGGAGTTGCTTGCGATAATCTCTGGTTGGGGCACAAAAAGGTTGTTTTGAGTATCTCTCTACTATAGCCTTGGGCAACTGTCACTATCACCTTTGGCAAACTGCTGAAAGTAAATAACTGTAACTTGACAAGCAAAAAGATTAGTAATAAAAATAATCCAGATCTAGGTTTCGAATCAATGAGTATTACTTTATCTTGATCATTGGTTCAAGAATATTTTTGCGTAAGTGTGTCAATAGTTATAGGCTAAAACTATGCAGGGTTCTCAATTGTCACGTCGCCACGTACGCTACATAGTCTGCCCAGCTCCATCCTTATGTTTAGGTCTTGACAGGAACACCCTAGCCAATCCTATTGCTAAGCAAAAGATGTTCGCCCTAATGGGACTTAACAATAAACATAAATTATATCTAGGAACATAAACTGCAGAAAATAAAAGTGTTTCGAACGTAAGAATGCGGTACAAAGTGTATCTTGCGTCTTGCATGCATAGATGTATTTATAGAGTACATAAGCTTCGGCAAACCCACAAACGGGCCTTCTAGAAAATGGGCCGGCTGCTTCCATGTAAGGATCAATGGATAAGGTTGGAAAGAATTCCTTGCTTGTCGCTAAAACGTGCGTTGTTGTAGTAGGAAACATCGATCTCAATCTTGCACCGCAAGGAATTTGTTTCCTTGGCGGACTCTAACAGCTGCATCTTCACGCGCCAGTGCCGTTGCCCAAGCTCTTCACTCTGTCTTTCCCAATCTCTCTGCTATCTCTTGCCCACGACAGCCTGCACCTTGCCTTCTGGAGTGAAACACACAATCATCTAGATTGACCATACCACTGAAAGTGGAGCAGCTCTTCATCTTGATTTAGACGTATGCCCTGGGTAGCTTGAGCCATGAGCACGGCTACTATGGTCATTGCCTCGTATCACTAGTTCCTTCTCTTTTTGCATGTTTTGACTCCAGTCTTATCCAATTCCTGCCTTTCCTTGCCCTGCCAACTCAAGTGTCCTCCAAGACACAAAACAGACACAAAAGACACAAAAGACACTAAAATAGACTCGATCTCGACCTAAAACACACATGACAAGAACACAAAATATGGGCTCGTCATTATGCGACTAGGAAAATTGATCCATTAAGAAATGAATATAAGGAGGGATAAATTTAATACAATTTAACCAGAGAAATCAGATAAAGAAGATCCATTTAACCTTTAATATGCGTACACAGAATATTCTCCTAATCCGAAAAGAGAAAGATAACACAGGTACACAAAATAAGATATAGTTGAAAAGATTCAAAAAAATTTTATGATTCAACCTCATACCAATTTAAATGTAGCGAATAACATCGGGGCTCGGAAATTGATGTGTATTCGAATCATAGGAGCTAATGTCTATGGTAGAATCGTAACCATAGAATACGACCCTAATCAAAATGCATACATTTGTCTCATACACTATGGGGATGGTGAGAAGAGATATATTTTACATCCCAGAGGGGCTATAATTGGAGATACCATTGTTTCTGGTACAGAAGTTCCTACAAAAATGGAAAATGCCCTACCTTTGAGTGCATTTTGAACAATTGATTTACGTAATTGGAAGTAAACAATTAGGTTTACGATGAAACCTAAAAATCGATCACTGATCTAATTTGAGTAACTCTACAGGATAGACCTCAACAGAAAACTGAAGAGTAACAGCAGCAAGTGATTGAGTTCAGTAGTTCCTTATATAAATTTATTGACTCTAGAGATATAGTAATATGAACAAACATGTCTTTTTCACCAAGCCTCTCTCCGAGACAGTGCCCAGTTGGAACTTACCCGATAAGGAATTTCGCTACCTTAGGACCGTTATAGTTATGGCCGCCATTCACCAGGGCTTCGGTCGCCGGCTCCCCTGTCATCAGGTCACCAACTTCCTTGACCTTCCGCCACTGGGCAGGCGTCAGCCCCCATACATGATTTTACGACTTTGTGGAGACCTGTATTTTTGGTAGACAGTCGCCCAGGCTTGGTTAAGTTAGTGCATATTTTCATTTTTCTATTGACTCCTTTGAAAAGAAGTAAAATCCGATAAATCAGAAAGAATTAATTAGGAATTTAAATTTTTTTATGCAACAAACATATCAATATGGGTGACCTTTTGTTCCACTTCCAGTTCTTATGTTAATTGGAGTGGAACTTCTTCTTTTTCTGACAGCAACAAAAAAGCTTCTGTCACAGCCTCAAATCCCTAAGGACGACACAATCAAGGCGTGACTTGGGGTGGAAATTAAGAAGCGGGGAAGAAAGGGGTGAGAACTTTCCAATGAAGAGATAATATAGAATTTCATAAATAACATTACATAATATAGATAAGGGAATTAATTCCGAAGAAATGATTTAGCATTTAAGTGACTTACATATCATAAATAGTTGAGAAATACTTAGAATAGATTCCAAATATTTAGATAATAAGTCTTAACAAAAGGACTAAACAAAATAGAGTGTTTGCAGCGGAAAGACATAGTTTGGTTACATATGTGAAGATATATAATACGAGCTTGACATCATTTCATAAGACAAAAGCTTCCACTCAACACCCGCCATCACGTCATCAGCTCAACCTGCACAGTTTTAAAAGATATGCAGGGCTGAGTACGAGGTACTCAGTGAACACGTGCCAAAATATAAAAATATGCTTTCATATTTATTATCATGCATATAAAGCAGTAACACACAGGGGTTTTAGGAAAAACCTGTGCTTACTAAATCGTTTTATCTCATATTACATAATGTCATCATCATATAAACTATATCCAAAATATGCCGGGGAAGGTGGCCACCTTTCGCGAACGCTACTCCCCGAGATCGGCCACTCCGAAGAGACGGCTCACAATCTTGAGTACTGTGTACACTAACCCCAGCTAGCGACCTTTGTCTAGCTCAGGATCCGATCGTTGTTCATAAGTTGGCAAGCCAACGCAGATAGGTATATAAGAATCCACATAAAATATTTTATGCATGGCAATCAGTTAAAACATAGCATTTTCAAAGCATTTCAAAATAACGAGTATGAGCTCGTTTCATGTTCGTTAGAAAGCCCACCTGGTACAGCAAAAGAAAAGCAAAGCGATAACATCCTTCAACTCTTCCTTAAGCTTCAATTCCTAGCTCCACCTTATATCACAAACAACTAAACTTTAGAGGGCGATCGAGCCTATTGAATTCTACGAACAACGGACTCAATAAATAAGCTTTGGACTTTAGGGCTTTGCATTCAATCTAAGTCTTTTAAAGAAACTAAGAAATTAACTTAAGAACTCTTCTTCACCACACAAGACATTAAGACATTACTCAAATATCAAACGATAGTTAGACTTCACTTCCCACACCTCATGGTTCGAAACCAAACCTTATACACATAGCATTTTTCTCAAACAAAACAAAAGAAGAAATCTGTGCACATATACTGGACAGAGGTGCAGTTCTGGAATTTCTCAGAAGGAATTAGGGGGCTTAATTCATATCATTAGAAAGCTACGGATGTCTATTTTCCAATCCAACTTGCGGATCTCTAAAATATTAAACGAGAAAAGAGTTATGACTGTTTTCCTAAAATGTGGCAGAGCTTCAGATTGCTGCGAAAATGAAGAAAGATTACACGAATTCTAGATTTCGGTTTTTAGTTTTATAACTCTATTCATGCAAGCCTTAATCATCCATATCACACATATAAATCTATACAAAACAACACATCCCTCTTCAATCAAAACTAGATTATTCAAGGAAACAACTAACATAATAGTTTATCACCAATTCACATTCACCAAGTTCTTCAACAATTGAATAAGCAAATCATATCACATAGTTACCAAACTCCCAGCATGCTCTTGATCACTGTAATACCACACAAACATTAACTCATATTCAACATATCTATAGGTTGAATTCTTTCAAAATATAAACCCAATTTACACAAAAGAAAGATCATCAAATTCTGGTTTCCACAAGGATCGACTTCCTCAAATTTCCAGATTTTAGCAAATAATTCTTACTGTTCTTAATTACTTAATTTCAAACAACACACTAATTTCTATCATCCCCTACTCACTTTATCAACTTCCAGTTATATTAGTTTGCTTACGAGCTTTATCACATGCATCACAACGTTTTCATCAGAACACAAGAGACCATTAAGCCACAACTTCAAAACACACAAAGATAAGACATTAAGCTCTCAATTCATAGCACATATCTCATGTATATACGTATCTTACTCAATATAATTAGCACCATAAAAAGAAATCAACCATTTGCAGATTATTCAATTTTCGTCCTCTACTAAATAGCTAATCATTCATACAAATCCTGAAAATTTCTTAACTCTACACATACATTAAGAACTAGACATCAAGTTATAATCATCATTAAGACCAGATTTCATTATGTAAGCTTGTTAACAGAGAGAAAGGTCCTTTAACAGATAAATAAATAAATAATCTGCTAGATTTACCATAGTATCTCCACAACAAATAAAAAGAACAACATTAACCCCATCGATCAAGAGATGGAAGCCTAAGGAAATACAAGTGTCTAAATTTTCATTTTTATACAGGCCCTAGCTGTAAACATGGGTCAAAAGTAATTTAATCATATTCACAAACACCATAGAAATATCCTAGGGACAACATGTAACAATTTGGAGACCAAATCCTAATTATTTCCAGATTTTCGAATTCAAACAGGGCTCCAAAAGAAATTCAATTTCTTTTGGGAAGAAACGAAGAAGAGAAACCAACTTACTTGGATATGATCTTGGAGAAGAAATCAAACCAGGTACAGAGTTCGAATTTGGAGCTTCAAGGTGCACAATGGAAGAAAAGAAAGAAACTCTCCTCTCTTTCTCTCGCCAGTAGCAGTGAAACAATGAGGGAGTGCGTATTTGATTAAGTGAGGAGAGAGTGGTTGCTGCTGTTTCTTTAGAGTGTATGGAGAAAAGAAAAGAGAAGGGAGTGGTTAACTTAGACTAGGTGAGTTGTCTAATGGTGAGTGGTTTGGGGAAAAGTAATTAGTTTTTTTACTTTATTTTAATTAGAGAAAATACATGGGATTCCTTTTTCACACAGATATAAACATCCGGACGACGTGGGGATATCGTAATAATTAAATTCTCAAGTTGAAACTTAAAACTATTAATCGAGCAAAATAAAAAAAATGAATAAATAACGTGATTTACGGAATGAGAATTATTGAGAAAAATGACTCGACTAGCAATCAAATAATAAATTTAAAAATTCTAATTCCGAGACTTTAACACGAGAATATAATTAGACTCATCACTTTAACTCGATTTTAATTTCTTAAGAATGCAAAAGCCCTATTTACGACCTTAAGTTTTAATTAATTCCGGATTAAAAGACCGGGACGTTACATCTTTATCGTATGTGGGCCTTTCCAAGTATTTTATTGTTAAGTATAGTCATGGTTTTTGTCACAGCCCCAAATCCCGAGGGACGGCAGAAGCCGGGGTGCGACTGGGGTTGGATTAAAGAAGCGGGGAAGAAGGGGGCTAATTGACTAAACATACATAAAAAAGACATCATTAAACCATGAATAAGACTCGAATATAAATAAGGAAGAGTTAATCCCTAAGGATTACTCGACAAAAGTACAAACAGAAACTAAGTTCATATTACAGACTTAGGCTACAAAGTATTGTTCAAAAAGTACATCTCAAAAGAAATACAGAGCTTGGCAGCGGAAGGGTGCTAACTAAGCATCCTATGCTTTAACTCAACATCAACCGTCGCCGCTCACCGTCGCTTCAACCTGCACATTTAGAAAACAATGCAGGGCTAAGTACAAACGTACTTAGTGGGCACGATGCCGAAATCATAATCATAAATATAGATAAATATGGCATTTTATAAACGTAGCACATCGGAGTTTTATTGAAAGAATCCGTGTCTACTAAACATTTTCTGACTTTTTCTCATAAATTACTCGCGCGAGCATTTTCTGACTAATGTTACGTTCAATCTTGACCAATTCTAATTCACCGTGGCTGGTACCCCTCAACAGGATATCACATACACCACAGGTTACAAAGTGCACTAACTCTGGAAAGCACTTAGCAGCTAACTCAGAGCCGATCGTTAGTTAATCTAAAAAGACTAACTCTAAATCTGGAAAACATGAATGTTAACTCAGATAGGTACAAGAGAACTCACATAAAACATAAAACAGTTCATGCCATATTATCATTTTGGAAACACAGATATCAAAGCGATAAAGAAAGATTTTTCCGAGCATTGCTCGTTTTATTTGTATATAAAAGCCCACCTTGTAAATACAGAACTTATAAGCAAAAGCTTCCAACTTCGGATCTTTCGTCCTTTCTTTACAGTTGGCTTCCTCCTTCATCGTAAAAATAAACATACTTAATAATGGATCGTAAAAGGATAATCGATTAAAGAGAATCGAAGAAATTTTAGTTGTTTTATTCTTTAGGCACTTGCACGCTTACTAGATTCGTTTACTTAAACGGGAAACGAGACTCGTTTCAATCTCGTTTAGAATTCGGAAGATCTCATACTCGACTCTCGGGTCAGTAGAGAAGGTAGTCGATATCTTAATACGATTTTAAAGATTAAAAGAAACTAAGTTGGAAAGAATCAACTTAGGCGATTTACGTTTTAGTTCTTTGAACGACTTATGAAAATTCTCGTTTATTACTTCTTTAATGAAAGGATAAAAGATAAGATCTCAACTGGTTTTCATCACTCAAGGTCTTGTACTTGACTCTAGGGTCAGTAGGGAGATGTTCGTTAGATGAAACGGCTTAAAAGATCGAAAGAAACTAAGTTGTGAACTAAACAACTTAGAAAACAAGAAACTGAAATTTTACTGCACAGTCCAGTAACTCTGGAGGCTGTCCAGAACAGAGGATTTGGAAACAGGGGGTGAGCCCTGTACCATTAGAAAGCTTAGGAAGTCTAGTTCGCGCTCCAATTTATGGATCACAAATCCGATAAACGAGCTGGAAGTTATTACAGTTTTTGGCAAGGGTCGCAAAACTACCGCGAAAACCCTAATTGCTTGATAGGTTCGACGTATAACGTCTTAGGTTCGTTCTAAGCTCTCGTATTCATTTTTTTAAAAAACTGGACTCTTAAGGCAGTCATCACGTACTCCCGTACGTGACAAACTCCTTCTCAAAACTCGCTCAAAAGCACGACGTTCTAACGTCGGATTTCAACTAACAAGTACTAAACCAACAAACATTTCAAACGCGTTCTAATTCTCGATTATCACTATAGCTCATATTAGATTAACTCGAAAGCTTATGACGTCAACTAGAAAGATGTTCTAAATTTCATTATAAACAGTAATATCAAATTAGAAAACCCATCCGACTTTTCGATTATTAGTTACAACTAAATGTTTGTCTCTTACGCGATTTTTAAACGTTGTCGGATTTTACTCAAATTTTACGACGTTAAACTACGTCTAACGTGAAACGTTTTCATGCATGCAAACATCTCTTAACATCATTATAACTCAGTTTATATGGTGATCTTTATGTCTTATGTTTCATTATACATTTTTAGAAATTTTTTATTTAAATTCTATAAACAACTAACATTATTTGCAACTATATTCCATTAACAAATCATCACTTATATCTAACATGTGAAAACTCCTAATTATTCTATAAATTTCTGATTTCATACATACTTTAAGGGGATGATTTTCTTCTCTAATTAACAACATATATTCACTAATCAACCTATTATAACAACCATTAATCAATTGCAATTCCAAACACACATAGGGCTTTTGATCCCTTTTCATTCCATACACTAATTAAACATCTATTAAGCATGAATCAACCATCAAAAGAAGAAAAATAAAAATCCTACTATTTTCCCAAAAAATTCTGCATTTACATAGGTTTTAGGATTCTTGGTTTTGATTAATTTTAAACCCTAATTAATCTATCTAACACATCCAATTTCATTATTCTAAGATCAAAACATCTATTCCAAACCTCTAAATTTCGATCAAGATGGAAAAAGAAAAGAAAAGAAATCCACTTGGATAGAATTGAAGAGAAGATCATTACCTTGAGAATTAATAAAGGATGTAATAGGTTTTGTTGGATGAATTGTGACTTGTATAAACTCTTCTTGTTCTTGGAGGTGTTCTTCAATGGTGTTGAAGAAGTGGAGAAGACGAAGTTTGAGGGAGAGAGAGAGAGAATTGCCGAGAGAGAGTGAGAGAGAGATGAGAGGAAATTGATTTTGTCTAAGAGTTGAAATGATGAAAAATTTGAAATGGTGTAAAGTGTAGACAAGGTGTCATGTAATTAACAAAGTCAACATGCAAGATTACACCTAATTATGGTGAGGTGTCGTCTGCATGCATGGGATTAGGAGGGTTACGGGTTTTTCCGGCGCGATCCGACGTTACGGAAAAACGAACGACGAAAAACGTTGCTCGATACAAAAATCGTCGCGATTCGATTTGACTTAAAAAATTCTAACGAATGAACTTAATTAGAAAATAAATTTACAAAATTTATTTTGACAAAAACTCGGGACGACATAGTCCGAGTTTCGTCCGGAAAAACAAAAAAACAAACTTTCTCGGCGTATTCGTATCGCGATTTTGTAAACGTAAAAATTAAACGGTTTTCCGTTCTTAGTTTACAAACTAAGAACTTTCGTACGCGCTAATCCTATATACATTAGTCGTCTAGCTGACTTTTGTAATTTATTTTTACTAACGGATTCGACCGTTAGCCTTAGAATTCAAAAATTATAAACTTAGGCGTGCAAAGCCATTTATTTAATTAACTTTAAAAAAAAGAACGTAAGGAATTTACGGGGCATTACAGTTTTTTCAACTAATCTATCAATTCAGCAAATAAATAGCAGTTCTATCCACCAATATGTATGGTCTTGAACACTCGATAATGACTCATATTCATCTAAAGATATCTCTTTCACTACAATAGTTATATGACAAGTAGCTTTTTTTATCTTATAACTACGTCCTCGAGCTCAAGGTTTAAATTTCCTCACAGTAATATCCTCATTAACTTCAGCTTTAATAATTAATAAATTATCTTCGGCGGAGCCCATAGTGTAACTAGCATTTGCTGCTGCAGAATAAACTAACTTGAAAATGAGCTAGCATGTGCAAATTTGTTATCAATCTTTAGTTTGTGACCGGCATGGTGGGCCGGAAATGCCCGACTTATAAATTTATCCGGTAAATTACTATGAGCTCATGTAGCCCATGTCGGATTAATCGTATTCTGGGCAGGGGCAATGAACCTATTTGAAGTGGCTCATTTCGTAATAGAGAAACCGATGTATGAACAAGGATTAATTTTACTTCCCCATCTAGCTACTCTAGATACCTTTCCCTACTTTGTATCTGGAGTACTTCATTTAATTTTTTCTGCAGTATTGGGCTTTGGCGGTATTTATCATGCACTTCTGGGACCCGAGACGCTGGAAGAATCTTTTCCATTCTTCGGTTATGTATGGAAAGATAGAAATAACATGACCAAAATTTTAGGTATTCACTTAATCTTGTTGGGTCAGGGTGTTTTTCTTCTAGTCTTCAAGGCTCTTTATTTTGGGGGCGTATATGATACTTGGGCTCCAGGAGGGGGAGATGTAAGAAAAATTACCAACTTGACCCATAGCCTAAGTATCATATTTGGTTATTTATTAAAATTCCCCTTTGGGAGGGAAGTTCCCAAAGTTCCCACAGATCGGAGATCGGAGACAGACGGGTTTTAGTAGTCACTGAAAGACTCACTCTGATTCCATTTGTTTACCAGGCTCTTCCGTCCTGCAAATATAGGGTGCTGCCCTTTGCTAATGTCTCACATGCAAGGATTGGGTCAATTTAATCTTTCTTTATGCAAATAGCCAAAGAGATGATGAAAGAGCACCGTATTCTCTTATTCCTAAAAGATCTGCAGAGCAATTATTACAGCGGGATATCCATTTCTGGTAACACATCCAAACGGTCATCGATATATCTACAATGCATGAGGTGAGTCCCTTGGTCAATAACCATGGCTTTATGCCTCGTCACAGTTAATGGATAGCCATTAGAGAAGCCCAAGACCGAGGAAGGACGTAGTATCCCCTTGCCCGTTCCTTGCCTTCTAGATCTACAACACGATTGAAGGTGTTGCTCAGCCACTCGGACATGGGAATACTGAACATTGCTGTCTGTCATGCATTGACCTTTACTTGGCACGGTACAGCCCTCACCGAGATGAGATCACCCCACTGGATCAAGACTGCCCATGAATTATGTTCAGATCTTTCCGGAACCACTGGACTCAACCTAATGCGCAAATGCCTCATAAGTATCTCACATATTAATGATTAATCATTTCCCCTACCCAAATCTCACCAGGGGAATTACTTACACATAATTAAAGACATGAACACGGAAATAAATAAACATATGAATAACATGAAATACGGAATACATGAATTAAGAAAATACCTAAGGCAAACCGCCTTGGATTTGTTCACGACAGGAATGAAAATGCTGAAAGCATAAATTGTTTGAGCGAAAAAGATAAAGAACTCAAAGTAAATTGTTTCTTGGGCAGAATGACTAGAGAATGCTTGGGTAACCAACGATTTGCCAGCCACACATGCTGGACTTTTATAGTTGAGGTTGTGGTAGTCAATCTTCTCTTCTAGCAGACCATATTGGCGTGATTCATTGCTTTCTATATTTAGCTTGATCTTGATGAGTGCTTGATTGATCCGATTGTTGATTGGAAATCACTGGTTGATTGATTTGGATGATTTGAATGCCTTTCAGACCCTTCTGCTGCTGAGACTCGACCGGATATTCTGCAAATCTCCTCCACACGTCTTTCCATTTTTGGCTTCGGCGGCTGGCTGCTGTTTTCGATCGTGATCATACTGGCTTCATGCTTTGGTTGGCCTCACACCAGGATACCTTTCTTCTCCTGGGGGAATCAGCTTTATGCAGTGGGCTGGAATTGCTTCAGAAATGCCCATTCTGACCATCTTTTCTCCGTTTGGCTTGGATTGAGCTTCCTTTCTACAAACAACTGTTTTCTCCTCTATATAAACATTATAGACACAAAAAGACAGGAAGAATAGGGCTAAATGGCACAAAAGTCGAAGACGCATCAATGACATTGACGAGGCTGTCGTTCGCACTCTCAAAATGAATTTTTTGCCTATCCTCACAACTATTTAGTTAGTGTAATACCCCAGAAAAATTCTACTGTCTTTAAAAATGAAAGCTAATAATAATTATGGCTTTGCACGCCTAAGTTAAGGATTTTCGATTCTAAGACTAACGGTGAAATCCGTTTCAGAAAATAAATTCCAGAAGTCGGTCGAACGACTACTGTATTAGGGTTTTCGCGTCCGGTAAATTTTTCGTCCGAAAACTCAGAATTAAAATCCGTTAGAATTTACATTCACTTTTTCTTCGATACGAGTTCACCGGAGAAAGTTAGTTTTTATGATTTTCCGGGTGAATTTTTAGACTGTCTAATCCCGACTTTTTTCTCAGATTTTGAAAACGAATTAGGTTTTTCGAGTACGTAAATTATTTCCAATCTAACGGACGAATTAGATTTTGTCGAATTCGTAACTATCTAAGAAAGTATTTCTCGACTTTTTAATCGTCGTTTAAGAGCCGGAAACGAGATATTTCCGTCGAATTTTTGCAAACAAACACGCCCTTAACGACTCACTATACTTGGTTAGATATTTTCTTCACTTTATATATTTAATAGAATGAGTCATCACCTCTCTCTCCCTCCCTACCATTACCGCCACCCTCCCATTCTCTGTCTCTCTCATTTTTCTCTCATCTTCCTCCATTAAAGCTTCATCCTTCAAGCTTTCTCAACAACACAAGTCCTCCGTCTACCGATCAATTCCATTTCCGAGTTCATATTCCGCAAGGTAAGAACTTCGTCTCCAATATGAACCGAACACAAATCCTTTCCCTCATTTTTATTTTTTTCGAAATATGGGAGATGGAATAGCATGTTGTCTTTTAATCGATTCATGTTCTAGTATGTTTAGAAGTAAGTTTTATGGATCGAATCATGAAGAAAATCACTCCCCATTCTTTTAGGTCATTACCGAATTTTTTATAATTTTGGGGGTTTGATCGTAGTTCGATTTCTTTGATGTTTGATCGATAGATTAGTGTTTTTCACGTTGTTAATTGACTATAGGAATTAATTTAGGTTTGTCTAAAAATAAAAGTTGAAGGATAAGAGATGAAAAATGCATGATTTAGTGTAGTAAATGATATGTTATGCTCGATTGATTAATAGAAATGAGATATAGGATGTATGAGGATGATTATATATTTAATTAGGATTTTTCTAAAAATAAATTGGAAAATGTAAGAGACGAAAACGTGTCGATAAGTTGAAACTCGTTAATGTTTTGATAATATAATTTGCATATTAGTGATGCTCGTTAGGTGATAATCGTTGTTGTAAAATTTGAACGAAAACGGAGAACGTAAGATTTTCGTTAAGAGACGAACGATCGACGATAAGTCAAGATTAGATAATGATATAGGTCTAAGATGTGATTATAAGTTAATCTCGTTAGTAAATGATCATAATCGGAAAGTTTCAACGAATTCTAAGAAGTTTCGATTTTGAATAAGAGACGAAGAATCGAGTTTAAAAGCCTGTAGAAAAGTCGAATAAGGAAATCTCTTTTAATAATAATAATTGTTATTGATTGTCGAACGATATTGTAGTTAACAACTTTTCCATCCGAGAAACGAGACGTTATGAGATTTAGTTAAGAATCGAGAGGTTGTTGAACGAAATAGAAATCGAAGCTTGTTTTGGTATAGTAAATGGTTAGTTGGAAATGACGAGGAAATGCTCGTCATTTGTTAATCAAAAGTCGTGAATATGAACCCCACTACTAGAAAAACGCACATACATAACGCAGTTTCTCCGTTATCTATGTGGTCAAAAAACCGTTACGTATAATAGTGTTATCTATAATACGCACATACATAACGGACACATGACCGTTATGTATAATATTATACATAACAGTTTGTATTTTATAGATAACGTGTTTTCTCCGTTATTGTTATAATTTTACGTAACGGTTCTTACCGTTATTAAAAATTTATTTTTTCCGTTACGAAATGCACCTCATCTGTGTTACGTATCATTATAGGTAACGGTGTTTTTCAATTTTTTATAACGTCATTTCTGCGTTATTTTTAATGCATTTTTTATAACGCTATTTTTCTTTTAGATAACGGTACTTATACAGTTATAGATAACGGTTTTTTTAATTTTTCATGACGTTGTTTTTGCGTTATGTTTTTTCATTTTTTATAACGCTAACAGTATATATAATTTTTCCCAATTTTCCTGTATATATATAGAATAACAAAATTTTATTAACATCCACAAACATCCATACATTGTAATCCCAAACATCCATACATTGTCATCCAAATGTCACACTTGTTCTATCTAGCTATATATCATAAATGAACATATAAGTTCCATCACAAAATACAAAATGATCACTAGGATTTCTGCTGAATATTTCTTGCAATCATAAGCTCCATCAGCTCAACACAATCAATACCTTGTGTTTCAATTGAAGACATGCGATATCACACAACTTGCCCATTCCGCACGAACCTCATCAATCTCCGCTTGAGAATATGTACGAGCATCCTTAAACTACGAATACAAATAAGTTGATAAATGAATTAATAACTAATAATATGACATTAGAAAATAAACGAATTAAAGTTCAAACACTTATAGTTTCATTGACTGAACTCTTTTAATTCCTAAGGCATAGATAACCAAAGCCAATAAAGATTAAAAAGTTAGTAATGAAAATACCAATGATGGAAGAGGAGTGTCATTTTTTAACCGTGTGATGATATCCCTCATAAATCGCATCACGAAATATCCACATTGCTTGTCATCAGGTTGAATAGGACCCTATAATATTGAGAAATAAAATAAGCACAGTGTTTAATAGAATTAATATATTACGTAGAAATAAGATTGCCAACCTTTATAACTTCCCAATTCGTTTTTTTCATTTTCTTTCCCTTTTGTGCATTGACAATACTCAAAGCACTTCAAAACAAAGTTATTTAGGAGTTAATAACTAATAATAAAAAACAATGAAATACTACTTTAGTTGAACAGTATAATACTTACGTGTCGACGACAGATTTCCATGTGTTATCACGAAGCCGATGAGTAAGAGGATCCATCAAATAGACATGATTTTTCCCAATATCAATAATTGTCAGAATCCAATGCTCACTATTTCATACAAGGTATTCAATTCGTAGGCCAAAAATATATATATCATACTAACTTATAAGAGTCAACATTGTTTACTTACCCAACATTGCAAGGCACGAAAACAATTTGACTTGAGGTTGCAACAAGCAACCTTTCTGATAATATGCGTGCCCTATCCTCAACTGTGACATGTGATTGATGTGATATGCTAAACAGATTCACGAATAAAAACTTACCTACAGTATCGTTTTTAGTCATGATTCCGTAAAGATGGTTGCAAATAATATAAATCAGTTATAAATACATAAAGTTTTCTTAATAAAAAAAATAGTAAGATGTCCGCCTTACCAAATGTATGCAGCGAGGCAGTTTCCCGAAATCGGTGCCAAGTTACAAAAAGGAATGATATCAGCCTTCAAAAAAATCCAAATGTTAATATCATGCCCGAAGACTTCATCTTCCATAATAACATGAATTCCTTGCTCCTTGAAAGACTTCTCCATTAAATAATACAGGGCTACTAATTCTCGAGGCAGCGAGGAAACATCGACTGCCACAGATTCCTTGAACAACTTCTTTCCAACGTTCTTCTTTTCTTGTGTCTACAAGATTAAATACGACATGTTACATATAGATATTAAAACTTCAACAAATGAAAGGCAGAAAATTTATATTTTTTATATTTAACCTCATTTGATTTTTTCTCGAGTACCAAATGACTTGGCCATGCCACATGAGTTCCTAATGCACTTCCTAGTGTCTCGATCTCATCTGAAACAGGAAATGGCAGCCGTGCATCCTCATCTACAACGTCATCAACCGACACACGGAAACAACCTTCAGGCATTTGAGAACCGTGTAAGACATCTCCAACAACAAATACCGTTCCATAAGCTACAACTTTTTTGGAGCCTTCTTGAAGTAATTTTACTGTCTTCCCCTGCATATTAAACAAAAAAAATTCTGCAGTATTACAAACTTGTGAATGGTGGAAAAACTAATAATTAGATTTAGTGAAATTACTAACTGGACTTTAAATGTAGCAATTATGCTATAACAACAGGAAAAAAAAACAAATATTGATGTATATGTAGGAATAAATGTAAAAGAAATCATTATCTACGCAGATTAATTCATATTGAAACAAACTAGTACATACCATAACTACAAACTGATTTACTAAAGCCCCATGAATAGTTAAGCGCGTCGTAAGCATGTCCAAAGCAGCTAGTACAGGAAGAAAAGTATACGGTAATAATATGATATTGCCATCACATACCTTTAAGAAAGACAATTTGTCAACCAATACTTCGCACTCCTCAAAGTCTCCACCATGATTCTCCGGTGTTGGAGCCTTTTGTTGTTCGATTGTGCCAACCTTAATCACAGAACAACTACCTAATCCTTCGGAATCTTTATCTGATGCGACACCCTTTGCTTCAAGTTTAGCAAGTCTACTCATCACCTCACTCACCACTTTATATAAAAATACGATGCGCCCATCTTGCTCTTTTATTTTTTTCTTTGCATCCTCTAATTCAGCAAGTGAAGCCTGCTCTTTATCTGATGCGACTTGCTTCCTTTCCCGTGCAGAATGAAAGTATGACTTTGGTTTCACGCCTGCCCCTTTAGCTCGCACACGACCAGCATGTTCCGGTTTATCGAGGGCACGTGAAAGCAAATCACTGGAGCATGTTGCTGAATCTTTTTTTCCTTCATCTCTTTCGCGTATGTATTCGTCCTGTTAATTTCAAAGAGTATGTCAGATGATAAATAACCGAACAACTATAATTAAATTTAAGAATGTAAGAGTGTATATACTATTTTTTGAATAGCAATCTTCAAATTGTCATTATCAATTTCTCCATCCTTATTCAGTCTCGCCTTCTTCCACAACACAGCTCTGTCTATTTCTTCATCACCATACAATTCACTCTCCTACAAGTACAAACAAATAAGAATTAGTGGAGAGATACTAAAGATTTTCCGAGTTGTCTGTTTAATCTTTTCTAGAAATTTTAGGTACAATCTCAAGCAACTTAAATTTGCCATCATAGAAAGAAAAACCTCAACTTAAAATCCCAAGAAAAATCAAGTTAAAGATTCTACTTAGATGCACAATTTAATCGCATCTGTGACAAGACTTTCGGTTAAATATTTTTAAATGGATTACTAGGTATTAATCACTAACATACTGGACAGATTTTTTTTTCCCATCTCAATAAATGTCAAGGTAATATAGTAAACCTAATAGTTCAACACAAAACAAGTCTAAATCCATGCATGAGATGCCAAATCATTTTTTTCCCATCTCAATAAATGTCAAGGTAATATAGTAAACCTAATAGTTCAACACAAAACAAGTCTAAATCCATGCATGAGATGCCAAATCAGTTCCATAATAGCAGCCTACACTTGCGAATATATCATTCACATGAGACTAAAATTTCTAAGCGTGAAATGTGGCCTCGAAAGGAAACAGGACAACCTCAGATAAGACAAGAACAATATATTATGCATTGCTACTACTCAAAAGAAGTCTGCAGCTCAATTTTCTAAAAACTTGAAAAGAACCCTTCCACATAGACAGAATTGTATTGATCAACAAAACAGCCAATATGCACAGAACCAAGAGATATAGCTTCAATACATAGAATTAGCTCTAGAAATCAATTTTACATCTTAAATAAATGATTTTTTTAACCTCAAGATCTTCGGCAAATCTTGCATAACCTTTACGAGAAAGTCGATGGGGGTATATGTGTTTACTCCTTCTCTCTTTCTGCTTCTCACTTAATTTCTACAAGAAAATGAATTTATGAATAGAGAGATACGAACAGAGAAATGAAGTTAGACAATACAGGGTATGAATTACCATAAATTCAGCTGATTTACGACTATTAACAAAGTCATTCCAGTCAGCTGCTCGAATGCCACCGTTTTCGGGAGGTTTAAACAATTTTGCTGAATTGTTTAAGTTAGGTAGAATGAAGTCAGTATTCAACCTACATTTCCAACTTTGCCATTTGGAAGCTACTGACTCCATGCATCCAGCTTTCCATTGCTCAGAAACCTTGTAAGAAGACTACAAAAACATAACTTACAAACAAATTTCTACATAAAATTAAAGTAAAATCTGAAATATTTATTTATTTTCTAGTGTCTTACTGTAACTGAGTCCCAAATCAAGTCCTTCACATCTTGTGGAACTTCTCTCCAGTTCTTTATACTTATTTTCACATGTTCACGTGTAAGAAGGCCGATGTAACTTTGCATTTCTGCTGCAATTGCACCCACAAGTTGTCCATCTTTATTGAATTCAACATGTTCATCAATCCCTTTACCTCTTCGCTGAGCAACCTTATTCAAGCATACCATTCCCCTTTTGCCTCTACCTCTTTTGGTGAATTGTGTATCCTTAGAACCCTCAGCTGAATCATCAGTAGCCTTCGACACCATGATTTTATCAAACCTGTTCAACAAAGACAAAAAGATCATGATCAACAAGAAAACAGTGGGTGAAGAAGCAAATGCAAGAGTATATATATAAACATTCAAGCATAAACAATCATAAAAAAGAATTAATAGAGCATATATATAAACATGAGTAGTCATTCACTCATACCAAACTATGAAGCTGCTTCATTAACCCAAATTACATCACAGTCTTCACGGACACATGGTGGTTCATTTTCATCTGACACGTTATTTGCCTCAATTATTGACACTCCTCTTGAAAAACTTTGGAATTGCATAGAGATGTCGCCCAAATCACCACGATTCATCATTTCAGTGTATTGTTTGTTGGGACAAGTAAGTACTACAGACCATGCTTGATCTTCGGGGTCTTGAATATAGAACACTTGTTTGGCTTGATTCCCTAAAATAAATGAATCATTCTTGTATCCTAATTTGTTCAGATTGACTAAGGTAAAGCCACTGTCATCTACTCTTACACCATTATTGTTGTCAACCCATCTACACTTAAACACTACAACTCGAAATGTGGTGTAATCAAGCTCTCATATCTCCTCGATTCTTCCATAAAACAACATGTTTGATACGATAGGATTCTTGTCCTTTGCACTAGCAACTTGCATAATATTTGCATGCATGGTAACACTAGAATTTTGAGCAACTCGCGTCTCATCACGCTTTATTGTATTAAAAGTAACACCACCAATAGTGTAGCTACCATATTCTGATACTCGCCTGGAAGGCCCCAACATCAAAAATTTCAACTTTGAATTGACAATTGTATGTGCAACCTACAAACAAAAGTTAAAGAATACTTTAATCTTAATTTTTAAGAAAACACTAATTTATCTTATTGTGTAACCTACTTGCTCACGAATCCAACTAGTAAACGACCGGGTGTGCTCCTTTTGAATAAGCAAATTCCTATTCTTTGCATTCTTCGGAATTGCTGCTGCCACTAGTTCCTTGTGTGACCTATATAGTACAATTAACTTTAGTTTTAATAATTTGATTTAAGTTTAATAATCTGATCTTAAGTTTTAATAATCTGTTTTCAAAAAGAAATTAATAAGATTAAGAGCTTACTCAATATAGGGATCAATATCAGGATGGTTGTCAGTACATAACGATGGGCTTGCTCCCGTTCTTCGTCACTGATTATTTTCAAAGAAGCTCCAGATGAAGGCTGTGTCACATTGACCATAACATTAGTAGAGGGGAATCCTATAGTGAGAACATTCGAAAAATATTCCGAGCAGTATTCGACAGCCTCTTCAACAATATAACTCTCAGCAATACACCCCTCAGGTCGATTATGATTTCGTACATACCCCTTCAAGATTTTCATAAATCTTTCAAAGGGGTACATCCATCTGTACCATACCGGACCACACAATTTAACTTCACGTACTGGATACACTGTTAAATGTACCATTACATCAAAGAATGAAGGTGTGAAATACTTCTCGAAGAGGCATAAAGTTGTCACACATCCATCTGAATTTCTTCCAACCTTACCACATCTATCTCTTTGTTGCATATGTCATTGAAAAAAAGACACATCCGAGTGATGGCAACCCTAACATGCTTAGGCAAAACACCACGAAGAGCTATTGGAAGAAGTTGTTGCATCAATACATGACAATCATGTGATTTCAATCCAATAAGCTTGAAGTCCTTTTTTGATACAAGTTTACTGATGTTTGAAGAATATCCCTCCAGAACCTTCATCCCAAGAAACGAAGTGCAGACTTTTTTCTTCTCTTCTTTACTTAGTGTGTAGCATGCTGGAGGTAAACATGTTCATTTCCCAACCACAATTGGTGCCAACTCTTTCCTCACCTCCAACTTATCCAAGTCCTCTCTCGTAGCAAGTCCATCTTTTGTTTTCCCAGGAATGTCAAGTAATGTGCCAATCAGACTTTCCAACACATTTTTCTCAATGTGCATCACATCGAGTATATGACGAATGTGTAAATGTTCCCAATACTCTAACTCAATGAATATTGACTTCTTTTTGAAATTTTTTTCATTTGCCGCTGACTCACTTGTATCATTCTTATCTTTTTTTTGCTTCCTCTTCCGCTTCTTGGATTTTCCATCATCTGATACTTTTTTACCTTTCGTTTTTTCCCATACACAATCGCATGCTTGCATTCTCTCTAATACCTCGCTGCCAGTCAATGGTTTTGGGGCACGATCCAACTCTTCTACGCCATCAAAAGGTTTTTTCTGCCTTCGATAAGGATGAGATAGAGGTAACCATCGTCTGTGACCTCTATAAGATACTTTTCTACTTTTCGGTAACCAAATAGATTGAGTTTTATCTGCACAAATGGGACACGCTTTAAATCCTTTAACTGAATACCCACTTAAGTTTCCATAGGCAGGAAAATCATTGATTGTCCATAGAAGAACAGATTTAAGTGTGAAACCATCATATACTTGGATGCCCACCTCCCATAACTCTTTCAAGTCATCAATTAGAGGTGCCAAGTATACATCAATATCGTTCCCCGGTTGTTTGGGACCAGAAATCAACAAAGTCAGCATCATAAATCTTCTCTTCATGCATAACCAAGGTGGTAGGTTGTATGTGACAAGTACAACTGGCCAACAACTGTAGTTAGAACTCATCATACTATGTGGATTCATACCATCTGCCGCCAAAGCTAATCTCAGATTTCTCGGTTCTTTCCCAAAATCCGGCCACTTGTTGTCAACTAATTTCCAAGCCGGTGCATCAGCTGGATGACGTAGTCTACCATCACGAGTTCTTTCATCTGCATGCCATGTAAGGTCCTTTGATATTTCTGGTGTCTGAAACATTCTTCGGAATCTTGGCACTGGTGGAAAATACCACAAGACTTTTGACGGTACTTTAGAAACAGACTCATCACTCTTTGGATCCACCTTCCACCTTGAAATCCCACATGTAGGGCAATCATTTAAATCCTTATACTCATTCCGATAGAGAATGCAATCGTTAGGGCAAGCATGAATCTTCTTATAATCTAACCCTAACGTGCTCAAGGTTTTCTTTGCGTAGTACAAAGAAGGAGGCATCACATTGCCTTCAGGGAGCATTTCGTGTAGTAGTTTTAGTAAATCACTAAAACTAGTGTCACTCCAAGAATATTTCGCCTTCAAGTTATACAATTTAATTGTGGAAGACAACTTTGTGAATAGGCTGCAACCTTTGTATAAAGGTTTTTCAGCATCTTCAAGCAACATCTTAAAGTGAGTTGGATCACCTTGATATGCGTCATACGCATTGTGAATCATATCTATTGGCTCCTCGACACTACACCTTGCATCACTATGCCCAACCCAAGTAGTATCATACGTTGACTGTGATGATGATCGTCTTTCCCCATGCCATACCCACTTAGTGTATGTCAGGTCCATACCATTCATTATAATATGTCCCTTAACCACTCTAACTTTATACTTCCTAGTGTTAGCACATTTTGCACAAGGACAAGACATTAAATTAGCATCACAGCCACTTTGTAATGCGAACTTCAAGAAGGCTTCTACTCCTTCATCATATTCTTGTGATAATCTATTTTTCGTCATCCATGATTTATCCATTCTAATTCCTGCCACTACAAACTCTAAATCTCATTTACTTCGTTTTAAAAAAGTCTGGATCGAATTATAAGCTATGTATTATGCAATGAATTTTCACCAATGCTGAAAATATATGCAATGAATTTTCACCATTACAATGCTACTGGTTCATTCTTCACATTTTCATAATTAAGCTAAGAGACGTCATACAAAATCAGCAAAATCAGCTCAAACCTTCCTATATGCAGAAACAGAATAAAAAATAAAAATCACAACTTTTCCATAACGTAGAATCAAATAGGAGCAGGTAAAACTAAAATATATCGTATAACCTATTACTATACAGAATACTTATGAAGCTCAAGCATGCAATATTTAACCTATTCTTTTGACATGAACATCAAAATATTTCCTGTTTTTTCCAGGATCAGATTTAATATCCAAAAAAATACCCAATTTCAGTCCTACAAGTATAACGTATGCACTCAAATATCAACACAACGTCCATTTCAATGGATGCCCCCAAACTTTAGCTATCCAATCTAACAGAAAGGCTAACACCAGAACAAGTGCATTATATCTTATATACAATACAAACATATGCAACAACAACTGAGCAGAATCATAAATAACAGAGGAAAATACTGATCAAATCATTTCTTGCTAGTAGAAAGCAATAAAACTGATGCAGAAAACTTCAAGGAGCTGGTGTAGAGACTCACCGGCAAGTCTACAGCTGCTGATTCAAACCGCAACAGTGCGACAACGAAATTTAAAGGAGGAGTCTCGAGAAGGAAAGAGGCAAGACTTTAATCTACAACCACGAAACAAGCATAGACATGTAACTTAGGGCAATCCCAACAGAAGAGGATAGAAATGCTGGAGTAAATATTCTTGAGATCAAAAGAATTCAATTTGAAATACTACTGCAATTTAACGGTGCAATAGATATTCTTGAAATACTACTAAAATTCGGCATTGATTGGAAAGACGTATATACTATATGATGAAAAACTGAGCTGGAAAAAGAAGTTTCTCATAATAAATCTGCAGAAGGTAAATCCCATATCATTGTGTCAGACCATCAACACTGAAAACGTTCACGAAAATACATTCAATATCAAAATAAAAAGACTAGGGACCATTTTGATTAGTTCCTCCCTCCCCCCTTCCCCTCATATATCACAGCAATTATATAGCAATGCTCATCCAATTCTTGTCTCAACAAATAGACTTCTTAGTTGTTTTTTATTTTTAATAGTGCAACACCAATTAGGCACAGAAATGTTGAACAGAGGATCCGAAACGCAATTAAATTCAACATGAAATAACAATATATACTCGACTCGATCCATTTACAACCCTATATAAAAAGCACTTTATCAGGAAAATGGCCATTACATTTAGCAGCAACAATTGCCAGCATACACACAAGAAAATGGGTTTGTGAATGAAGAGATTCAAAACCATTATCCATAAATATCAGCAATCTAGAAATAAGTACGACTACATCTATCAAATATGTATGGATGCTGCATTTCCTTTGTTAGGCATCTCTCACTAAGAAATCCAGGATCCTAGTGATGCATCAAACAAAAAATTTAGAGCAAGATCATCTAAATATAATGAGATTTAGACATGGTCAAGCATCCAAGAAAAATAATAAAACAAAATATCAAGTTAAATGATCATATGATGAAACGAGCAAGATCTTAGTTTTTAGTATACTAATAATGTTATCCTCTCCTTATCCTACACAACGATTTCACCGATTGATAAAATGTCATTTGGATACTTTCATTATCTTAGTCTAAGATGAAGAAGATGCATCAAATAACTGAAAAGTAAAAGCAGAACACAACTTAAAAAGAGATCCAAATGCATCAACATATTTTGCTTTAGTGTTGATTGCAAGCATCGTTTAACGTCATTTACAAGAAACAAGACCGCAACTAACCTGCTACTAACAATGTACAGTGATGTAGTTTGGTTTCTAACTTTCTATAGAATTTGGAACAGATTTGTGATGAATACATGAATCCATCTTAAGAAATAGCTCAGCCGATCATAGATAAAAAATCACACGATTTAAGCACTCAATATCTGTAAAAAAATGAAATCTTGAATCAACTATAATAAACCCCAAATTTGAAAGAAAGGCACACATTTAACAAAGACTTAAGTCGAAAACGAGGTTGTATACAAGGCACGGAGCAAAATAAAGGTCTGTAACCGTTTCACCAGTTAACTAGAAATTACCAAAAAAGCATTGTGCAGATCAACAGATGGATGCTAAATGTGCCAACTGTTGCGTGCATTCTCATTGTGCACAGATAATAGATCTCATTGCCAAAAGCCTTCGTAACTATAATATCAGAGAAAATGGGGGAAATGCGAGAGACAAACTTACCGGACAGACTGAGCAGCGGTGGTGCAAGGCTGAAGGTGGTGCATGATTTGGAGAGCAGAGGCGTGTATGGTTGAGTTTTTCAGGCTTGGGCCCTAATTTGGGTGCAGGCGGCGACCATTGTAGGTGGTTATCAGAAATGTAGTAGCAGATAGCGGAGAAGATGGTGGACAGCGGAAGGGGATTCGAAAATTAGGGCAATTTCTCGGGATGTTGGGGCAGTGACCTCGCCGGAGACGAAATTTAACCCATTTTCTCGCCGGCGGTGCACGAAGGAGAAGATGTTGGGGCGTGGATTCGAAATTAGGGTATAATTTTGGGGGTGAGACTGAAGATATCAATGGGCAACGAGGTGGGGGCAGTGATTAGGGAAATTCCGGTGACCGGTGGTGAAGAAGAAGAAGAGGAAGAGAGAAGCAAAAGCGGGAAGACAAGAGGGACTGCAATTTTTCTTTTGATGACTGAAAGCTTTCGCGCGATATTGTTTTAGGAATATTAATTTTGAATAAAATAATTGAAAAAATAAATTGATTTTTAGTAACGGTCAGATTAACGGTTTAATAAACCGTTATTACAAATTAAGTCATACATAACGTATTTTGTAACGGTTCCGTAAAACTGTTACAAAAAATAACATAGATAACACTTAATTATAACGTATGAGAAAACACCGTTAAAAATAACATAGATAACACTGCATTCGTAATGGACATTTGTAGTTACGTTATCTTTGTGAAAAGTGCGCACATACATAACGCAATTTCAAAATGTCCGTTATAAAAGCTGCGTTATGTATGTGCATTTTTCTAGTTCCGTTTAAAGGATAATGTATGTAGACTGTATTGGGATGAAAATTTCGTGAAAATAAAAGTGGAATAGTATTAATTGAACCTAGGGAATCGTGCGTCGAGTTTTGTCGAGCATTAGGGTTTCGCGCGACTGTTTTGTGACGTTTCACGGAAACTGTCATAACTTTTAGCTCGCTTAACGAAATCGAGATCCGTAAATTGAAGAGTAAACTAGACACCCGTACCTTTGTTTTGGTATAAGATTCATCCCCTGTTTTTGTATGCTCTGTTCTGTACAGACTTACTGACTTGGGCAGTGAGTATCCAAAGCCTAGTTTCCTAAGTTGAATCCTTTTTAACTTCGTTCCTTGTGAACTTTTAAGTCGTTCTAAGTGATCGACACCCTTTTACCTACTGACCTAATTGTCGAGTAATGAGCCGAGTCAGTTTGTAGATGAGAATTGATCGAAGTCTCGTTTATTAGTTAATCAAAAGGAAGTAGTAAAGTGCAAATGCCTAAAAGACTAAAAACCGTTTCGATTTTCTGTTTCTTTTATCGATTGCGTTCAAGTTGCTTAAAGTCTGTTATTTACGATAAAAGAAGGAAGTCAGCACCGAGGATAGGACGGAAGACCAGAGACGGAAGCTCGTTAAATAGTTTTGTAATCAGTCAGGTGGGCTTTTATATATGAAATAAAATGAGCAATGCTCGAAAACCTTTATCTTTATCGCTTTGATAATCGTGTTTTCAAAGTGATAATCATGGCATGAACTACTTGTTTTATGTGAGTTCTCTTGTACCTTATGAGTTACCCAAAAGGGGTTAACTAAACGATTGGACTTTGAGTTAGCCAACTTGCTTTCCAAAGTTAGTGTACACAGTAGCCGTTGAAGTATGGAACCCTGTTGAGGGGATGACCTGCCGCGGTGATAAAGTAGCCGTTGAAGTATGGAACCCTGTTAAGGGACGACCTGCCGCGGTGATAATTATTTGGTCAAGATTGAACGTAACATCTATCAAAAAAATGCTTTGCAAAGCTATGTTTATGAAAAGAAAATGTTTAATAGGCACGGGCTTTTAAAAGAAACACCCCGATGCGCTATAAAAGAGATGCCTGATTTATCAATACTTATTGTATGTTTTCGGCAATGTGTCCACTAAGTACTATTATACTTAGCCATGCATATATTTTCTAAAGGTGCAGGTTGAAGCGACGGGAGCGGTGATGGTTGAGTTGAATAGAGATAGGGAAGACTTTAATATGTAGTTCACATTACCGCTGCTAAACTTTAGACGCTTTTATGTTATGATGTAAATCACTGTTGGTCTAAGTTTCTGTACAATAACATAATTTCCTTTTGAGAACTTGTCGAGTGATCCTTCGAGATCAACTCTCTCATTTATCAATGAAGTCTTATTCATAGAAGTATTTCTATCGTTAAATGTCTGTGTATTCATTTACCCCTTTCTTCCCCGCTTCTTTAATCCAATCCCTAGTCGCACCCCGGCTTTGTCATCCCTCGAAATTTGGGGGTGTGACAGAGTGGTATCAGAGCAATCGTTTCTGCTCTGTATACAAGTTTCTTTCAAAGTAGTCAGATAGAGTATTCGTTCATACTCTACACCCGAGTCTTCTTTCAAAGTGAAGTTAGGTCGTAACACTAAGATTAAGAGTGTAGACGAAAACTCAACCTCCCGCTGCGTCGACTCAACAAAGGAAAGAAAGAAAGAAAGAAAGAAAGAAAGAAAGAAAGAAAGGAAAGATTTTCAAGAAATGTGTTCTTCTTTTAAGAAAAATTTTGAATAAGTATTTACCAAGTCAAGAATGGAATGAAAAGTGCCAAGTAAAGAATTGTTTGGAAGTATATGAATTATACCTTGTTTTGTTTTATTATGTGAATTATGTGAAATTATTTGCACAATAATTTCTTTTAATTTGAAAAGTTTGTTGGCACAAGAACCTAGATTGATTCTAGGGATTTTCCCGGTTCATTGAAAAAAAACGTAGACTATGATTCTAAGGACTTTCCGATTCCTTGAGAACATAGATGCTTTAAGAAGTATTGTTTCCAAATGATTTCGAAAGGAGATCGTGAAACGGGAAGGACTTTTATAGACGAATGTCACGTGCGTAGTGACATGAACAAAGACTCGACAGAGTCAATTTTATTTTTGTAATTAAGAGTCGATAAGAATTTCCTTCGAGGAAATAAAATAAATAATGATAAGGTAAATTAATTATGTACTAAGTGAACGAAATAAACGAATGGACGTTTGAGGAGCGTTGACTTCGAAATAAGAAAGAAATGATCGAGTCAAGGAAGACAGAATAAAGGGAATCAAAGTGAACGAAAGAAATGAATGTTACTTCCGTACGAGTAACATGAACAAAGTAGACGTACTTTGTTTTAATAAGTGTAAATTATTAAGAGTTTCCCTTTGAGGAAACTGCGAAGTCGAAAGTTAAGAGTTTGTACTTCGTTTAATAAGTAAAGAATTGTTAAGAAATATATTCTAAGGAAGAAATAATGGAAGAAAGTAAGAAAGAATAAAGAAAGAAAGAAATGAAGAATAAAGAAAGGAAGTAATAGGAAATAAAGTAAGAATGCAAAAGAATTATAAGATAAAGGAAGGAAATAAAATCTTGAAATTTTATTTCTATATATTGTTTAAGAGCAATTCTCTGTAAATTGTTAAATGTTTAAGATAAGTGATTGTTTAAGTGTTGGTGACATTACAATTGAATAAGGAATATTCAATTTGTAATTTAAGATTTTCCTTAAGATAAGTTATTATCCTACCAGTTACTGATCCATGTTTCTTAAAAACTTTGTAGGATGGATACTAGATTTGACACGGCACAGGAGAGCCAATCCCTGCCACAGCATACTTGGGCAGATCAGATACTAGATAAGTATCAAGATTTTGAGGCAGACCCGAATCATGATATAGGACAAATAATTAGTAACTTTTCGACAGTTTACCATGTAGCTCGCCATTCTGTTACAAAGCGTCAGGCTATATTCGACCTGATTATACGACTACCAGAGGAGTGGTGTGGTTGGGCATACGACACGACATGGTACTACCTTGGAGTTTTTGGCGACGACATCGAGCCGACGGGTGACTACTCAGGATTCGCTCTAGCAGTGCACAAGCGTTTCTTTCAGAGCAGACACGTAGCATCATATCCCACTCAAGAACATCCTCCCTACACTCACTTCCCAGCAGATTCAGAGTCAGAGCATGTTGAGATAGATCCAGAGATGGCCGCACAATTAGAGATACCTCCAGTGGTTGTACCTAGTGAGGACACAGAGGAGTTAGTATCAGAGGCAGAGTACCTGGTGATTGGCGCGGATCTTACCGCTATTATAGAGTTACCATACCCCTTCAGACCACTTGACGAGATCTGCTCAGAGTTGGCTAGAGTCAGAGCAGAGTTTGAGACAGGACCGTCCAGGGTCTGTTCTAGGGTGGAGTACGAGCCCAGTTCCATTCCAGAGCACCTTCTTCCTCTGAAGAAGCGTACAGTAGAGCCCAGTTGTGACTACCTAGTGTCAGACTCTGAGAGGACAGTTTCAGAGGTACCTGCCCCACCACCACTTGTACTTACAGATGGCACTACCTTAAGGGTTGACGAGGCACTCCAGCTCGTCTTTGGTTCAGACTCAGAGGAGGAGGATCCGGAGGAAGACCCAGAGGAGTCACAGGCCGTGGAGGGCAGTGCTGACTCGACCACAGCTAGTTGAGCAGAGCGTTCCAGACGCGTAGTAGTAGTATTAGTAGTAATAGCTCTCTTGGTCTTGTATATAGTCGGATCAGTAACTAGTTTTTGTACTACTCTATACGGATACGGAGTTTTGGATCGTTTCCGTTCTAGTACTTCCAGTGGTACAATAATGCAACCAGTAGTGCATCCTGTATACAGATAGGTAGTTAGCCTAGCTTAGACTTGTAGTAGTCTAGATTTTCTGTTGTATAAATCCTCATTGGAGGCAAAACTAGTATTCTTTTGATGTATATATATATATACAAGACCCGTGAGAGGGTTTTGATCATAAGAAAGTTTTTTATAAATCGTATGATTAAACCAGAATGTCAAATGAACTCGTGTAACGAGAGTTTAGTTACACTTGAGAGTTAAAAGTTTAAAGAACTAGTATCGAAGTTAGTCCTTATTATTCTTTTCCATGAACTTGTTTAAGTTGGAAAAAGGGTTAGCAAGTAAATGAAAGCTTAAAAGCTAGTGCTAATAAGAATTCTTGTCTCTTATAGTACCAAAAATGCCACCGAGAATAGTTAACAACCAAAGAGGATCAGGAGATCCTAGAGGGCCTGATAGAGGGCAAGGACAACGTATAAGCGAAGAAGAGCAAAAACATCAAGCAACCCTTTTACCCCTGCCACCCTCACAACATCGTAACATCGAGGATATATTCTTCAGAAGAAATCGACCGGTTTTTAATGGATCTAGTAACCCAAGCGATGCTGAGCTTTGGGTACAATCTATGGAAAGAATCTTTGAGCTTCTTAGATGTACTGATAAGGAGTGCCTTGCATGTGTTGCGTTTCAACTAGCCGGACCAGCTGACTACTGGTGGAAGACTAGACAAAGGGTCTTACCCGTGGAGCATTTGGCTTAACTTACTTGGGATAAATTTAAGGAGGCTTTTTATGATAAGTATGTATCCGAGCAAGGGGATACCGAAGAAGAAATAGCAAAGAAGTTTCAAGGGGAACTTAAACATAAACTTGGAGTAGCTTTAGCCAGTCACGAAGGACTGAGCTATACAGAACTACTAGGACGAGTCATAGAAATAGAGGCAGTAGTGCCAGATAAAGGAAAAATGGTAGTGCCCATACCAACACCAACCCAGAATTCAACTCAAAACCTTCCCAACAATAATATTAAGTATAGAGGAAAAAGGAAATGGGAAGGAGGAAGTAGCAGTAACTGTTACCAGAGCTACAATGATCAAGGGAAATAGAGTAGAAATCGACAGGGCTTTCAGCAGCCAAAAAAAGATAATAACTATGGTAAGAAGTCGTGGCAAAGGAATAAACCACAAGGAAATAAACAGCACGGACATGCGAGAAGAAATTGCCCGAAACCGCTGACAGCAAATGGAATTAACCAGCACGACCAGATCCAAACCCCGAAAAATAACCAAGAAAAGATCACTATTCCAGCTTGCCCTAAGTGTAATAAGGAACACTACGGTGTTTGTCTAGAGAACTCTGGTGTTTGCTTCAACTGTGGACATAAGGGGCACTTTAAGAGAAATTGCCCAGAACAATTACAAGCAGTAGAACAGAAACAGGATGATCCTACTTGTTCTATTTGTAATAGGAAGCATGTCGGTGTTTGTCAAGCAGGAACGGGTAATTGTTTTAAATGTGGGCAAATGGGGCATATAAAGAGGAATTGCCCAATGCTGTTTCAAACGATGGAATCAAACCAGTATGGTCAGCCCCAACCATTGAAAGCAATTCAAGCCTAGTCACAGCAATAACTGACACAACCACAACAGAATGCAGGAGTTTATACGATTAGGTAGGAGAAGTATAATGAAGGCAAGGGAAATTTGGCAGGTATTGGACGAACTTCTTAAATTACCCTGTCATAATCTTGCCTCACACTAGAGCTTTATATTCGTTATTGTTAGTACTTGTTGACATTCTAAGAGTAGAATTAGAGCGCACTAAACATGAAATAAGAATAACTATGCCTTAGGGGAGATTATCGCCACTCCCTTAGTTTCGTGTGAGCATAGAATTTGATTTAGGATCTTTTTAGGATCATAGCAAACAATCGGAAAGTAATAATATTCGACGTAGATATAATCCTAGGAATAAGATGGTTGTCTGAGAATTATGCCACAATTCTCTGCAACGAGAGAAAAATCTCTTTTCAACTCCCGGGTAAAGAACCAACCGAATTCCATGGGACTTCGATGGGCAGGAGGATACCAATAATATCCGCCCTACAAGCCAAGAAGTTGATGAAGAAGAAAGGAGTGCACAACTCATCTTATGTACCTAGTTGGAGAACCAGGAGCCGAGAGGATCATTCAAGACATGAAAATTTTGAACGAGTATGAGGACGTCTTTCCAAACATATTATTTGGTTTACCACCAGATCGTCACGTAGATTTCACTATTGATTTGGAACCAGGATCGGCTTCCAAATCAAAAGCCCATATAGGATGGTACCAAAAGAGTTAAAAGAGCTTATGATCCAACTGAAAGAGTTGTTAGATGATGATTTCTTTAGACAAGCGTTTTCACCATAAGAGCGCCGATTGGTTCATCAAGAAGAAGGATGGTTCTATGAGAATGTTCATAGGCTATCGCAAGTTAAATAAGATAACCCTTAAGAATAAGTATCCTTTTATAAGGATAGAAGACCTCTTGATAAGCTTAAAAGGAACAAGTGTATTTTCGAGGAAAGACTTAAGGTCTAAACAACACTAGTTGAAGAATAAACCGGAGATATACCTAAAATTTCCTTCGGATCAGATATGGCCATTACAAATTCTTAGTTATGCCATTTGGTTTGACTAACGCTCCCGCAGTATTCATGGACCTCATGAATGAAGTTTTCACCCATACTTAGACAAATTCGTCTTAGTATTCATCGACAACATTCTCATTTACTCCAAGAATGAGGATGAGCACAAACAACACTTGCGAACAGTGTTTTAGAGCGGAGAACTCTATGCCAAGTTCAGTAAAGACGAATTTTGGCTGAAGGAATTAATGTTCCTTGGACACATCGTATCAGCAGAAGGCATCAAGGTAGATCCTGCCAAGGTAGAGGCAGTGTGCGATTGGAAATTGCCGACAAGTCCTAACGAAATTAGGAGTTTCTTAGGTTTAGCCGGTTATTACAGAAGATTCATTGAAGGATTTTCAACGATTGCTAGGCCTATGACGCAACTACTTCGGAAGGAAAATAAGTTCAGATGGACAGACAAATGCGAGAAGAGTTTTCAGACACTCAAGGAGAAATTAACCACAGCACCGGTGTTGGCTCTGCCAGAAGCGAATAAGGAATACATGGTCTATACAGATGTTTCAAAGAACGGATTAGGTTGTGTTTTGATGCAGGATGGAAAGGTGATAGCTTATGCTTCACGACAACTTCAACCTCATAAGGTTGAATACCCAACCCACGACTTAGAACAAGCAGCTGTTGTGCATGCGCTGAAGATTTGGAGACACCATCTCTATGGTGTTAGGGTTCAGATTTTTACAGACCATAAGAGTTTAAAGTACTTCTTCGAGCAAAAAGAATTGAATATGAGACAAAGACGATGGCTTGAATTAGTTGAGAATTATGATTGTGGTATCAATTGCCATCTAGGAAAAAACTAAGTGTAGTAGCAGGCATGCTGAGTCGAAAGACTCCAACTAAGTTTAAATGTTTCTTCATCAAGGAAGAAACACTTATACGAGAATTCGAGATGAAGAATAGAGAGGTGCTCAATACACCTGAAGCGATAACAAGCCTAATAATAGTAATCGTAGCTACACCACACTTACGAAAAGATTACAAGTGCCTAGAGAAAGAACGAGTCGATCGAGAAGCTTCGACTAAGGATAAGAACGGATAAACCAGACGGTTATTCCGAATCAATGGATAATATGATAGAAATTAAAGAATGGATTTAGTATTCTCGATGACAACAAATTTATGACTTAAGAAAGGATTTTTGGTAGCATTGTTTGAAACGAGACGTTGCCTCGTTTGTAGAAAGATGTTTAGCTTATCAGCAAGTGAAAGCTTTACACTGACGA
The DNA here is from genome assembly GCA_029490685.1 of Schizonepeta tenuifolia. Lineage (NCBI taxonomy): Eukaryota > Viridiplantae > Streptophyta > Magnoliopsida > Lamiales > Lamiaceae > Schizonepeta > Schizonepeta tenuifolia. Next base: position 56,995,322 of record CM055959.1, read on the forward strand.
TCATACGGGTTGTTATAACCGTTAAGTATTTCTATGTAGAAATGGAAGAATATTTTTGACGTTGATCAAATTGTTATGACGATAGTTATTAAGCTACGATAAGTATTATGCCTTACAAAGCCTTGTAGAAGAAGAAGTTTCAGATAACTGTCTTATTATCATAAGGTAAGTGAAAGAAAGAACCTACGATCAGATACGGTCAGGGAAATGATCGAGATTATTCGGCAGACACGAGTTAGAGTGAAAGAAGCCTAAAGGTAACGAAAGAAAGAAGTTTAGAAAAGACAAAAGACTTAAGAAATCTGTGCCAATTAGCCTTAAATTTAGAAAATAGAGACAATACTTTCCTCATGATTATCCTTCAAAGGATAATATAATTAATTCCATGCCAAGTATAAAGCTTCGACAAAGATTTATATGATTAGTGGATATCTTGAAAAAGATAGCTTCCAATACGGATAGTTATGGCATTGTTGCCAAGTTTATGGAATGTTTATTATATGTGTATCTCATTTTGAGAAAATGTGTGTGTTCGATTCTGGTTGTCTTTAAAAATGAAAGTTAATAATAGTTATGGCTTTCACGCCTAAGTTAAGGATTTTCGATTCAAAGACTAATGGTGAAATCCGTTTCAGAAAATAAATTCTAGAAGTCGGTCGAACGACTACTGTATTAGGGTTTTTGCGTCCGGTAAATTTTTCATACGAAAACTTTGAATTAAAATCCGTCAGAATTTACATTCACTTTTTCTTTGATACGAGTTCACCGGAGAAAGTTAGTTTTTATGATTTTCAGGGTGAATTTTTAGACTGTCTAATCCCGACTTTTTTCTCAGATTTTGAAAACGAATTAGGTTTTCCGAGTACGTAAATTATTTCCAATCTAACGGACGAATTAGATTTTGTCGAATTCGTAACTATCTAAGAATGTATTTCTCGACTTTTTAATCGTCGTTTTAGAGCCGAAAACGAGATATTTCCGTCGAATTTTCGCAAACAAACACGCCCTTAACGACTCACTGTACTTGGTTAGATATTTTCTTCACTTTATATATCTAATACAATGAGTCATCACCTCTCTCTCCCTCCCTACCATTACAACCCACCCTCCCATTCTCTCTCTCTCTCTCATTTTTCTCTCATCTTCCTCCATTAAAGCTTCATCCTTCAAGCTTTCTCAACAACACAAGTCCTCCGTCTACCGATCAATTCCATTTCCGAGTTCATATTCCGCAAGGTAAGAACTTCGTCTCCAATATGAACTGAACACAAATCCTTTTCCCTCATTTTCATTTTTTTCGAAATATGGGAGATGGAAGAGCATGTTGTCTTTTAATTGATTCATGTTTTAGTATGTTTAGAAGTAAGTTTTATGGATCGAATCATGAAGAAAATCACTCCCCATTCTTTTAGGTCATTACCGAAATTTTTATAATTTTGGGGGTTTGATCGTAGTTCGATTTCTTTGATGTTTGATCGATAGATTAATGTTCTTCATGTTGTTAATTGACTATAGGAATTAATTTAGGTTTTTCTAAAAATAAAAGTTGAAGGATAAGAGATGAAAAATGCATGATTTAGTGTAGTAAATGATATGTTATGCTCGATTGATTAATAGAAATGAGATATAGGATGTATGAGGATGATTATATATTTAATTGGGATTTTTCTAAAAATAAATTGAAAAATATAAGAGATGAAAACGTGTCGATAAGTTGAAACTCGTTAATGTTTTGATAATATGATTTGCATATTAGTGATGCTCGTTAGGTGATAATCGTTGTTGTAAAATTTGAACGAAAACGGAGAACGTAAGATTTTCGTTAAGAGACGAACGATCGACGATAAGTCGAGATTAGATAATGATATAGGTCTAAGATGTGATTATAAGTTAATCTCGTTAGTAAATGATCATAGTCGGAAAGTTTCAACGAATTCTAAGAAGTTTCGATTTTGAATAAGAGACGAAGAATCGAGTTTAAAAGCCGGTAGAAAAGTCGAATAAGGAAATCTCTTTTAATAATAATAATTGTTATTGATTGTCCAACGATATTGTAGTTAACGACTTTTCCATCCGAGAAATGAGACGTTATGAGATTTAGTTAAGAATCGAGAGGTTGTTGAATGAAATAGAAATGGAAGCTTGTTTTGGTATAGTAAATGGTTAGTTGAAAAAGGGCGAGGTTATGCTCGTCGTTTGTTTAATCAAAAGACGTGAATGTGTACCCGATTAAGAAGCATGCATGTAGACTGCCTTGAGATGAAAATTTCATAAGAATGAAAGTGGAATAGCATTAATCGAACCTAGGGAATCGTGCGTCGAGTTTTATCGAGCATTAGGGTTTCGCGCGGACTGTTTTGCGACGTTTCACGGAAACTGTCATAATTTCTAGCTCGCTTAACGAAATCGAGATCCGTAAATTGGAGAGTAAACTAGACACCCGTGGCTTTCTTTTGGTATAAATTTCATCTGCTTTTTAAAGTACTTTGTTCTGTGCGAACTCCAGAACTACTGTATTGTGCAGAAAGTTTCCAAAACTTAATTTCTTAAGTTGAATCCTTTTCAACTTCGTTCCTTGTGAACTTCTAAGTCGTTATAAGTTATCGATATCCATTATCTACTGACCTAAGTATCGATTAATGAGTTGAGTCAGTTTATAAACGAAAATTGATCGAGTCTCGTTTATTCGTTAATCAAAAGAAAGTAGTAAAGTGCAAAGGCCTAAAAGACTAAAATCGATTTCGATTTCTTGTTTCTTTTATCGTTGCGATCAAGTTATTTAAGTTTGTTTATTTACGATAAAAGGGGGAAATCAGCACTGAGGATAGGACAGAAGACCAGAGACGGAAGCTCGTATTATAGTTCTGTAAACTTTAAGGTGGGCTTTTCTATATACGAAATAAAATGAGTGATGCTCGAAAATCTTTATTTACAGCTTGGATAATTGTGTTTTCAACGTGATAATCAGAGCATGAAATATTTGTTTTTATGTGAGTTCTCTTGTACCCTTCTGAGTTAGCCGACCTGCTATCCAGAATTATTAGTTAGCCGACTTGCTAACTAAAATGATCGGACTTTGAGTTAGCCGACCTGCTATCCAAAGTTAGTGTACACAGTAGCCGTTGTGTGTGGAACCCTGTTGAGGGGTGGCCAGCCATGGTGATAATTATTGGACAAGATTGAACGTAACATCAGTCAGAAAATGCTCGAGCGAGTGATTTAGGAGAAAAGAAAATGTTTAGTAGACATGGGTATTTATTGTAAAACCCCGATGTGCTACAGAAATGAGATGTCTGATTTATCTATACTTATGATATGTTTTCGGAAATGTGCCCACTAAATGCTTTTGTACTTAGCCCTGCATATGTTTTATAAAATGTGCAGGTTGAGTGACGGGAGCTGCGGTGGTTGATGTTGAGTTAAGAAGTCGTAATTAGAATAAAGATGACAGAGCGTTGTCGTCACACACTTCGCACAAATAATATTTATAACACCTCTTGCCCAACAAGGTAGTAGTCAGCGGCAAGCGGGATCGTACCCAAGGGACTCGGCGTAATTTGTTCTTCAGATGTTGCTCAACAAAGGGGTTTTGGTCACGATGTATCTTAATAACCTGTACTCAACAAATAACAATATCAAATAACAAAAGAGTTTGGATTGGGTTTCGAATCCATGATCCTAATTACTCTTTACTTGTTCATCGGTGCAAAGATATTCAATTAACTAATTTTATCACTTGGTTTAAGGCAGAGATTAGTTAACACCCTAAGGTCACGAAGTCACGATGCTAACACACTTAACCCATGTCTAATCAATTTTACAGATCTTGACCAGAAGGCTAGATCTCCTCTCTTGATCAGCAAAGTTACGAAGACACTTCAGTAACGATGCTGCCCAACAAGCATTAAGAATAAATAGACCCAAGACAGCTAAGAGGTAGGTCAATATCGACTGCTCTCCAACACCCTTTACCTTCTTGGGCACGAAAGTCACTCTCGTGTTGATCTCAATTTCTGTTAATGACTTAATCTCAATATCTAGATGGTGATCAATCAATTTCAATATCAATTAAGTCTAGAATTAATCCTAAGTGTTTCGGGAACAAAATCAATTAACGAACTAACACAATTAGACCTCACAAGTTTGAACGAGTAATTTAGAATCACTTCATCTACATCCAACCCAAACAATAAACTTAGCTAGACATAATATTAAATAAGAACACAAAGCAAATAAAGAAAAGCATACTTAGCATAAATTTGGAAAGGGTTGCTACCCAAAAGCGTCGTCAGCAACTAAAGGGTCTTGGCTTCACGCCAACAACTAAAACTAAAGTGCAGAAAGTATAAACGAACGTAATAAACTGTAAATAGCCCTTAGGACTTGTTCTTCCTTACTTCCACTTAAACTAGGATGCAAACTAATCTAAAAACTACTTAATTCGAAGAGCTCCCTTACATGATAGAGTCAGCCATATATATAGGCGATGAGATTCTAGGGTTTAGGAAAGTTTCCTTGTTGAATAAGGATTCTTCCCATGCATATCATAACCTCCGCCTCTCTCTCTTTCCTTCGCATGCACGATCCTTCTTTCCTTGCGTGGTAGATATCTTCCATGATTTGGCTCGGCTAGGATAAGGAAGGAAACATCCGATCCTTATCATCTTCCTTGAAGAAAAAGAAATCTGCTGCTGCTGCTCGACTCTCATCTTGCCCTGCATCGTCTGCATCCTGAATTACCTCCGGTCTTTATCAAGATCTTGGCTCCTCCGACTACTCTGTCTGTTAGCTTAAGGATATGGGGAGGTGCTTCCTGACTTGTAGAAAGGATGTTTCGATGTTGCCCAGCTACAAGCTTCCAGCCCTATGCCCATTCGCATCGTATCACCATCTCAACAACAGATTTTCCATCAGATTTGCCCAGCATCCACCTGTTCTTCCCCTGCACACTATCTCTCGACTTGCGTGTCCTCCCAGACACATAATGACTCGATAAAGACTAAAAACACAAGAAAGAAACAAGAAAAGATGGACACAAATATGGGTTCATCACACCCACACACTTGAATTACACTTGCCCTCAAGTGTATGGCTGCGATTTTGCCCAAGACTCAAACACAGAAAAGACAAAACAGAAAACACAGACTCAAAACAAATCAACATCTCACATGTCAGTCAAAACAGAATATGTAACAGATATTGCCATTCAAACTAGTCAAGATAGAGTTATCGGGCAACAAGGACATCCTCACTAGCACTCATCTCTCAAGTGTATAAGATTAAGTATTTACGCTCTTGACCATGATCAACAAAGTTTTTCCATAGACTTGCCTGCCCTCTACATCTCTACTTCTTCGAACAAATTCAAACTACTTATCCTTAGGTCTTCATTAGGTTGTAATGTGGCTTATGGCAAAAAGGTGGGATAATATGGGAACTGGCTAAGTCAAGAACTAGGTTCTCGAGCAATACATTGCCCTTGATTCCTCACTCCCTTTTATTTAGCACACTTATTCTGGGCTTCTTATATATTTATTTATTTATATTTTTTCTTTTTTTCTTTTTCTTTTCTCTTTTTTTTTCTTTTCTCTTATTTTTTTTTATTTTTTTTAACCCAACACCTCTATCTTAGGTGATTCTGCCCACTATGTGCTACCCAACATTTCCTTTCATTCCTCGTTCTTCTAGACCTGAGTTCTTGACCGGGACATCTAAAATTCAGGCTTCTATAAGTAAATAGAAAGAATACGATCCAAGCTCAAGGGGGCTAATCAAAGGATAAATGTTATGGTAGGAAATTTTTAGGCCATGGCTATTTTGAACAAAAATTGCCTAATTCATCTAAATAGTTCTACTAAGTTACATGAAGTTTTAATTAAGAGATGCAGGCAAGTTCTAGATCAACACATGTCAACTGATCATTATCACACAAGAAAGAATAATGCTGCATATGTATATAGCATTTCAAAAGCTCAAATCCTCACAGTTAATGCCCAATATCTCATTTCGTCCTACCTATTTACATACGGCATCATCCATATCTCATATCCATTCTAACCTATCATGCTTACACGCTGATCAATAACACAAACATACTTTAAAAATACAAACTGACACCCCCAACACCCACACACTTTGCCTTAGGCAAAGTGGGTAAAATGTTGGACAACAATCAAACAAAAAACCAACTGACTCAACAAACACAACCGAGAAGGCAATAGAATCTTCACCACACAATTTGCTGGGCAAATTGTGGGTGAAGACAGTAAAATCGCCCTTTCGAACAACAAGACACTAAATAACACAAAATAAGACTAAACAATAAAACACAAAAACGAAAAAAAATAAAATCCTAAACTAACATAAAAGGGAGGAACACAAATCAAAGAGAAGATTTAGGTGGATACCTGAATCCTTGGTGTGCAAAGAATGACAGCTGGGCATCTCTGATCTCGGTCAACAACCTCTCCACATTGGCAAGCCTGGTCTCGATCTCAATGTTGGGCAGCACCGCTGCACTGGTGCTTGCCTCCTCCTTCTTGCCCACTGGTGGTCACCTGCTAGATGCTGGTTTGGAATGATCAACAAACACATATCTGCCATTCCTGATCTCGATGTCATTCATCTTTCTCAAGGCAGTTTCTCCCAACATGTTGATCGGCATCATCGGCTTCCCCTTCAGATCACCATAGACCCCGACTCCATTCGCGAAGGCTGTCACAAAGTGGCCACAAGTGCATCCCAATGCCTGCTTTGCCAACACGGTCTTGAGCTGCTCACCAAGGAACGCCGCGAAGTTGACCTTGGTCTTGGTGTGCATACACCACATTAGATATCGCTCCTTGTTGCTCAAGCTGTTGCCGCTGTCATTCTTGCCATACAAGTTATAGGCAAGGATGCGGTGGCAAAGTCTCAGGGCAGGTGTTCTTATCTCAGTACCCTTGTTGTTGGCTCCATAGTAGGGCGTCCCATTGCTGATCTCCTTCCACTGCTCCTCATAAACCACATCTCCTGGGGATGGCACCTTAGTCCTAGCCTCTATGAACTCCTTCCTGGCCAAATCTCGCAGACTCACCATCCCGAGAATCTGATTGAGGGCACTGACTTGAATCTCATACTTCTCGTCCAACATCGAGAAGGAAATCATGCTTACCCCGTTCTCAGGGTCACTTGTTATTGCCGTCGTGCTATAAACTTCCTTGACTTGCTCCTCGTAGACCTCCACAGGCCACTCCAAAAACTTACTCCAGCCGATCCCTTTGAACAACTTTCTTACTTCCTGGGCAACACCCAAGTTCTCGTAGAATTTGAAGTCGAGAACTCAAGGTGCAGTCACCTTCCACTCTTTGGGCTTGCTACACGTCATCACCGTGGGCCCCTTCCTCTTCTTCCTACTCTTAGCACTTGCTGGGGTAGACTGCTCATCATCCCCTTTCTCCTCAACATTGTCGCCTTCTTCTTGCTCGCTGGCGGCAGGTTCCTTCGAAATAGACGGCTGAAAAGACCCGGCGTCTGAAGTAGCAGACTTGTGCTTCTTCGCCGGTGTCCCCTTTCCACCGTGAGGGCATTTCTTAGCCGCCTTGGCTTCCTTCTTCTTCGCCGGACTTTCCTTTGTCTTGGCCTTTGCCTCCACCAACGCCTCCGCTGCCAGCGTCGCCGCCACTGCGTCAATGGCTTCATTCACATCATCATTTTCGCCTTCCTCAATCGTTGTTGACCAACAACTTAGCTCTTGCCTAGAATCATTCCTCTACTCCCACAGCTCTTTCCCTTAGAGTGGATCCTGATCTACAACCTGCATCTTGCTCAACATCTCTTGCACACTTAGAAACACAAATACACTCCGGAACAAACTTCCCCTTATGGTTAGACTCGATCATAAAATGCTTTAAAATAAAATACTTAAAACATAAACTAGCTAAACTACACTAATTTTTTTGGATTTTCATGATTTTATGAATTTTTTTGGATTTTAATATTTTTACGGAAATAAAATAATTAAATAAAAACACAAAATTAAACTAAAAATAAAATAAATAAAATACTAACCAGGTTGCCTCCTGGACAGCGCCCCATTTAAGGTCTTGGGCACGACACCCCCCTCTTTAGAAGTCAGAGGTCCTCCTCGACAGGAAACCCAGATGGTTCCCCCTCAACAAACTGGTCTTGCCCAAGATAGGCCTTCAAGCGCTGGCCATTAACTTTGAAAATCTTCCCTTCTTGGGATCCTTGATCTCAACAGCTCCATTAGGGAATTGAGCTTGCACTTCATAGGGTCCTGCCCACTTGGTCGAAAGCTTCCCCGATGAAAGCCTAAATCTTGTTTGATAGAGCAGCACATGTTGCCCAAAATGGAACTCCTTTTCCTTGATCAAGAGGTCGTGGGTCTTCTTCATCCGTTCCTTGTATAGACCGGCATTATCATATGCTTGGAGTCTGATCTCGTCGAGTTCCTGGATCTCGAGCTTCCTTGATTCCCCTGCTTCATTCCAGTCAAGGTTAAGTTGGGCAACAGCCCAATGCGCACGATGTTCCAGCTCCACGGGCAAGTGACATCTCTTGCCATAGACCATGCGATAAGGAGACATGCCAAAAGGTGTTTTGAAGGCAGTCCTATACGCCCACAAGGCATCATCCAAGCGCATACTGTAGTCCTTCCTTGTTGTGCCCACAGTCTTCCTCAAGATCGTCTTGATTATTCTATTAGACAACTCCGCTTGTCCATTGGCTTGTGGGTGGTAGGCTGTTGACACACGATGGGTAACTCCATACTTCTTGAACAAGGCAGTCACCGTGGCGTTGCAAAAATGAGTCCCTTGATCGCTGTTTATAGCTCGAGGAACGCCAAACCTATTGAAAATTTGAGTTCTCAAGAAGTTAGAAACCACCTTCGAATCATCCTTGTATGAAGCACGAGCCTCTACCCACTTCGAGACATAATCCACTGCTAATATGATGTACTTGTTGCCTTTGGAATTTGGCAATGGTCCCATAAAATCCATGCCCCATATATCGAAAACTTCCACGGGCAAGATCGGGATCATGGGTATCTCGTTCCTTCTCGTGATGTTGCCTTCCCTTTGGCACTTCTCGCACATCTTGACCCACTCGTAACAGTCTTTAAATAATGTTGGCCAATAAAAACCACACTCCAAAATTTTCCTTGCAGTACGTTGGTGCCCAAAGTGTCTTCCACACTCCTTGTTATGACAATGCTCAAGAATGCTTCGTTGCTCTTTATCCTCGACAAACCTTCTAATTATTTTATCCACACATTCTCTCCATAAGTATGGCTCATCCCATAGGTAGAAACGACTCTCATGTTTCAACTTGTTTCTTTGATAACGCCCAAGATCGGAGGGAATTTCTCCAATCACCAAGTAGTTCACGATGTCTGCATACCATGGTTCATCTTGGGCAAGACTAAGATGCTCGTCAGGAAAGGTCTCCTTGATCGGTATCCCATCATCTGGCCGGAGGATTCGACTTAGGTGGTCGGCAACTTGATTTTGGGCACCACTCTTGTCCTTGATCTCTATGTCAAATTCTTGCAGCAACAGAATCCATCTAATCAATCTTTGCTTGGATTCCTTCTTGCTCAATAAGTACTTCAGCGCCGCGTGGTCCGTGTACACTATGGTCTTGCCTCCAAGCAAATAAGATCTAAACTTCTCAAAGGCAAAGACAATGGCCAACAACTCCTTCTCCGTTGTGGCATAGTTGCATTGGGCTGGGTTCAACGTCTTGGATGCGTAATAGATGACATAACTTTCTTTTCCTCGTTTTTGCCCAAGAACTGCTCCTATGGCATAACCACTGGCATCACACATTAACTCGAAAGGCATGCCCCAATCCGGGGGTTGGATGATGGGGGCTGTGATCAAGTTCTCCTTCAAGGCATGGAACGCCTTCTTGCAATCTTCGTTAAACTCCCATGGTACTTCATGTTGAAGTAGTCTCGTCATTGGTTGGGCGATCTTGGCAAAGTCCTTGACAAATCTTCTATAGAATCCAGCATGCCCAAGGAATCCTCTTAACTCCTTCACTGATCTTGGGTAAGGCAATTTGGCGATGATGTCGATCTTGGCCTTATCCACTTCAATTCCTTTTCCCGATATGACATGCCCTAAAACTATTCCTTCCTTGACCATGAAATGGCATTTCTCATAGTTTAACACTAGGCTCTTCTCAATGCATCTTTTCAAGACTCGATCTAGGTTGTTGAGGCATGTGTCGGAGGTCTTGCCGTAGACAGTGAAGTCGTCCATGAAGACTTCGATGCACTCTTCAAGAAGGTCTGAAAAAATGTGCATCATACACCTTTGAAATGTCCCTGGAGCATTGTATAAACCGAACGACATCCTCCTATATGCAAAAGTGCCAAACGGGCACGTGAATGTGGTCTTGCCTTGATCCTCGTCAGCAACCCAGATCTGCATGTAACCAGAATAACCATCAAGAAAATAATAGTAGTTATTACCAGCTAACCTTTCAAGCATCTCATCGATAAAGGGCAAGGGAAAGTGATCCTTCTTCGTCTTTTGGTTTAGCTTTCGGTAATCTATACACACTCGTCATTCGGTTTGTAGTCTCATGGCCACCATCTCGTTTAGCTTTCGGTAATCTATAATTTTATTGCTTAACATAACATTTAGATTTGTTAATCAATTATGAAATAAATTTCTGATAATTTGTGATATGCAATAATATCAACAGAAAGAAGCAAGATCGTAGACACACTTAAGCAACCAGCTGTAAATGCTTAATGACTTAGTATATAATTTAAATTATGAATAATAAGAAATAAAAGCTAAAATATTAAGCAATATATTATGCTTTTTTATGCAACAACATAAATCTTGACAAAACCATTTCATTTGCTTAAATACGTGGTCAATATTGCTTATAACTTTTTTTATTGCTTAACATAACATTAAGATTTGTTAATCAACGATGCAATAAATTTCTGATAATTTGTGACATACAATTATATCAACAGAAAGAAGCAAGATCATAGACACACTTAAACAACATGCTCTAAATGCTTAATGACATATTATATAATTTAAACTATGAAGATAATTTATAATAAGCAATAAAAGCTAAAATATTAAGCAATATATTATGCTTTTTTATGCAACAACATAAATTTTGACAAAACCATTTCATCTGCTTAAATGCGTGGTCAAAGATATTTTTATTGCTTAACATAAATCTTGACAAACCCTTTTTAATAGCCTATATTTTTATTGCTTAACATAACATTAAGATTTGTTGATCAAAGATAATTTGTGATATGCAATAATATCAATAGAAAGAAGTAAGATCGTATACACTAACAAGCAACATGCTCTAAATGCATAATAATATATTATTTATAATAAGCAATAAAAGCCAAAAAAAATTACGCAACGTATTATACTCTTTTATTCAACATCATAAATATTGATAAACGCATTTTAATTGCTTAAATTCGTGTTCAACATTGCTTACACACTATATTATTTGTTGCTCAAAATCACATTATAATTTGCAAATCAATGATAAAATAAATTCCTGCTAATTTGTGATATGCAATAATACCAAGGTAAAGAAGCATAACTGTACACATAAAAGCAACATGGTTCGTATTCTTTCAATAAAATATATTCAATAAAAAATGTCTAATACACTCCATAAAAACGAAAATTATTATATTTAAGCAACAAACCTCAAGAATAAAGTCAAACACGTAACCAATTAATCTTTCTTTCCTTTTCATATGTCACATATAGAATTGAAAAAAAAAACAAACAAAAGATGAAGAAACTCAAAAAATCAAGATACACTCGATGAATTGAAACAACTAATAAACATCAATGAATCAGAAAACACTTACCTCCTTCAATTTCACCAGCTAATAGCCGGCGTTTTTTCGCCATTCCTCTACTTTCTCGTAGCGGTCGATGGGTAGCTTCAATTGTGCCAATCTATTGTTTCATTCTTGTTTGATATAATAGTATACAGTGATTTGATGGAAAATTTGATATTATCATTATCTTTTTAGTATCAATAGTTTGTAAAGATCCCACAAATCTTACGGTGGGATTTCAGAATCATACAAATAAGAGGTATGATCTTTTGTATTCTTTTTTTACTTTAATACCCTTTACACATGTGAAAGTGGATTAAACGAAATTTTCTCAATAATGAGGTATATTTGTGAAAATAAATCCCAGCCTTACTAATATATATATCAATGGTCTAAAATGAGGTACTAATTAACTTATAGAGAGGAGTTTCCATGTGAACCATTCCAACCACCCCACACACACACACACACACATATATATAAATTAAATAGAAAAAAGATCATATGTGTTAACTAAAAATAATTGTGAAATGTTGATTTAAATAAATCTATGGTTTAAATTCATGGTAATGTGTAATGTTATTTTCGGTCATTTTTTAATCAAAAAGGGTATAATAGTACTCCACATGGTATTTGTAAGCACCAACTCCCGGACTGTGTGGATTAAATGAAGGCGTGGTTTATAACAAATCAATATTTAATTCTAATTTTGTTTAATTCATTGATTTCAATTGTATTTGTGAATTAATTTTTTTGCCACCTCGCATAATATGTTCTACTAAGTATTATCCATGATACACCAATTTTGTTATTGTTTTTTATACTACCTCCGGTCATAAAGTTTATTCCTATGTTTGCTTTATAGTATTGTCCCCAAGTTTCTTCCTAGTTACTTTTGAATACTACACCACAACAAATTATTATCTTTTATCCTTACTTTATCAACTTATTTACCTAAAATACCACATATGACCCACTACTATCTCAATTAACTAATACATCACTACTCTCAATGTGGAACCCTTTCTTCACTTACAACAAATTCAATTACTTTTTCTCTACTCACAATTAATTTAACAATTTTTTTCTTAATATCCGTGTCACTTCCTCCTAGGAAGAGACTTGAGGACCGGAGGTAGTAATATTTTTTATTGCTTATTATAGTATTTGCATTATTTATTATATCATTTTTTAATTCGCATTATAGAGTTACTGTTACTATTTTTTATTGCATATTATGGATTGTGTTATTGTTTTATTGTACATATACTATTGCATATTATGAATCGTTTTATTGTTTCTTTGTCCATATATTATTGTATATTATGAATTGTGTTATTGTTTTTTTTTTGTTTTTTTGCATAGTATGAATTGTGTTATTGTTTCCTTATTTTTTTGAGGTAAATGTTATTGTTTTTTATTTTCTTGAGGGAAAATATTATTGTTTGTTTATACATATATTATTGTATATTCTATATTACTACATTGTTTTTAGAGACATATTTTGAAATAGCCATAATGATCATTAAAATATAAATTTTGGCTCACCTTCTTCAAAAATATAAATTTTGGTCATTTTTTTCAATTTGGGACGAAAATACCCTTAATGAAATGCGGAGCGGGTCGGGTTTGACGCAGGCGGGTGCGGGTTGGGTCGGGCGGGTATGAGGCATTTGGTACTTTTGGTACAAATTTAGTGTTATTAGTACCAATTGTTCTAGTACATCTGGTACGAATTTAGCCTTATTAGTGCCAATTGTTCCAGATTTGGTACAACTAGGTTGAATTGTCAAATTAGTTCCAGATGTTCCAAGTTATAATATGGTACTCTTGGGACGAACATTCTAATTATTTCAAGTTATACTACTCCGATTTTGCGGCTCCGCCTTCGCTCCGATTACTAATATAAGGATAATCGTCGGGCAACAATTTAGATTTTTTCGGCTCACTCCGAGGCCTTCGGCTCCCCTCGCTCGAATCTTGACCAAAGAATAAGCGGCAAACAAAAAAACGAAGAGGCAAACAAAAGTTTGGAAATTAAAAAAAATTTGAAAAACAAAACAGAAAAAAGGAAAAAAATCTGGAAAATAAAAAAAAACAGAAAAAAAGAAAAATAAATCTGGAAAATAAGAAAAAAAATCTGAAAAATAAAAAAATAAAACAGAAAAAAAAAGAAAAAAATCTGGAAAATAAGAAAAAAAATAGAAAAAGAAAAGAAAAAAAAAAACTGGAAAATTAAAAAACAGTAAAAAAAGAAAAAAAAATTGAAAAGGAAATTAAGTGTCAATAAAATGGATCAAAGAGTGATGGATCACAAATAAAAGAGCGAAAGGGGTATTTAGGTCCTAAGTTCAAAAAAATGGCTATAATTTATATTTATGAGGAGGGTGGGCCATAATTTATATTTCAATACTCATATTGGCTATATCACGTGATATTCTCTTGTTTTTATTGCTTGTGCATGCTTTTATATATTTATTTTGTTTCGATGTAAAACCTGAAATTGTGTAATTTGGTTGTGGAACAGGAGAAGGTTTGCTACATTTATGGAGAATGATTTACAATATTTGAGGTTGCTTTCATTTATCCTGATTAGTCGCCATGTTTGATAAGATTAATTAACAATTATGCCCTCAGTTTTATATATCACGATTAGATATGTATTTAATCATGATACTCCTTTTGATCTTTACCGTAAAAATTGGTGAAATCTACGGTCTATAATTATTTCTACTTAACACAGGAAGATCATTTTCTATTATAACCATCTCATATATATATATATAGGGGGTGTGAATCTGGTAGAAACTCATCCTCATATAAGTCCGTAGGAACCAACATAAATATCAATTACGTGATGCACAAAATACAGTACGTTAATGCACAAACATGTTAATGCACAAATTACACTAACTTAATGCACAAACTATTTAGCACACTTTTAATGCACAAACAAAAGTAATCTAATGCATCAATTAATCTGGACCGTAATTATAAAAAAATTCAACGATAGATTAGTTCCTAATTCCTACCTAAGTTCCTACGTACATGATCATCTCCCTATATATATATATATATATATATATTGAAATAAAAACTTTTTCCCATAAGCTAACCTAGAACTCTATCTTATACATCCAATTAATATAATCAATGGTTTAGAATGCATAGCAATTTTATCACGTTTAACGGAAAGAAAGGTTAGTTAAGTTATTTTCAATTTGGTTCCTTATTTAGTGGGATAATCACTTGGAAGGTTCATTAATTATAGACGTCTACATATTTCTTTTAGTCCTCATATCTTTAGTTTTTACCTAATTAATTTCCTCTTTTTCGTTTAAAAAATATATAAATTTCTTCTTTATTTATTGATAATCTTATTTATACATTTATTTGGTGATAAAAAATATTGTTTTTTTACATTGTAAGTAATGCTTAAATAGGTTATTACTATTGCTTAATTTGTTGTTCTAATTAGAACAAGATTGTCGACGCGTAATAGTAAGTGGTAATAATAATTAGAGAGGATTTTACAACTAGCACTTCTTAGGTAGTTTTTTTATAATTTAGCATCCCTTATAAATCTTTGAAAATATAGCACTTCTTGACATTTTTGCCCTTCCATAGCCTATCTAGTAACATAAAAAAAATTTGTGACTGAACAAAAAAGAAAACATTCCACCACCACAACTCTGCCACCGCCGCCGTGCCACCACTTTTCGGCCGCCGCTGGCGGTCACAGAAAAAAATTTGTGACTGAACAAAAAAAAAAAAAAACACCACCATTTTTCCACAGTCACCGCCACAGTCACCGGCGCCGCCACCACAGTCGCCAACGACCACAAATTTTTTGTGAAGTCAGAAAAAAAAAAAAAAAATTTGTGAAGTCACAAAAAGATTTTGTTACTGAACAAAAAAAATCTTCAACCAACACTTTTTCGCCGCCGGCGGCCAATAATTTTGTTAAGTCACAAAAAAAATTGAAAAAAATTGTGAAGTCAGAAAAAAAAGATGAAAAATTTTGTGAAGTCACTTAAAAAAATTTGTAACGTCATAAAAATTTTTGAAGTCACAAAAAAGTTTTGTGAAGTAAAAAAAAATTAAAAAAATTTGTGAAATCACAAAAAAATATTAACAAATTTGTGAATGCACCAAAAAATTTGCTCCCATTCATCCAGCAAAAGTTAGGACCTATAATGGCAGTTCCATTAACGAATTTCCAGAATGCTAATAATGCTCAACAATCATTGAAAATGGTATATGCCGAAAATCAGATCGGATGACATTTATCCACTAAACTCAACGAATACACAAAATTAAAAAGGCGACGCACGCAGTTCAATGAATTTAAACATTTTAGTGAAACTCACTCAGATTATCACTAATACGGAGATTATGAACAATTAGAACAAATTCATTCATTACCCAAATAAAGAACAAATTCATTCGAAGAAATTAATTTAAATGCTTCACGGCTATTAGAAATTGACATTCATTATCTGCAAGCGGAATTGGCCGAATCAGCTCCAGTGACGGGATTCTGGTGAAGGTCGTGGCGGTTGTGCGCAGTGGCGTCGAGCGGTGGTCACGCAAGGCGGCGTTGTTGTATCGATGTGCGTGGCGGAGCTTCTCCGGTCGGCGGATCTCCCTTCACATTACCCAGATCTGTGCAACAGCAACTTCGGCGACAGTGGGTTGCTTCGCGAAGGAGAAGGCCGCGCAAGGCGGCGTTGCTGTCTCGCGCGCGGAGTTGCTGTCTCGGTGTGCGTGGCAGACCTTCTCCGGTCGGCGGATCTCCCTTCACATTGCTGTCTCGGGATTCGCTCTATATATACACGGGCGTTTCTTTGACAGCAGGTTCATGATTCCAGTTCCTCTTGAGCCACATGTCCCCTACCGTCACTTCCCAGCAGAGACTGAGCAAGAGCGCTTAGACTTGGATCCAGAGTTGGCCGTACTGTTGGAGATACCACCAGACTTTGTACCGAGTGAGGAGTCTGACGCGGAGTCAGAGCAGTTAGAGGTAGACGAGGAGCCCACAGCCTCACTGGAGTTAACACTTCCACTTGGACCACTAGAGGAGTTGATCTCAGGACCAGGACTTGTAGAGATCGACGCAGAGACAGCTGCCCTGTTAGGGTTACCTACTCCGTTTCTACCAGAGCCTAGTGTGAGAGTTCGAGGACCTTTCGAGACAGGACTGTTCCAGACAGGGTCAGAGTACCGAGGGATTGACGCGGAGCTTGCCGCCATGTTAGAGCTACCATCTCCACTGACACCGCTTGAGGAGATTTGTGCGAAGTGGGATGTAGTCAGAGGTCAGTTAGAGGCGGGACCATCCACAGTCCGTTTTAGGGAGGAGTACGAGTCAGGTTCCGGTTCCGTTCCAGAGCACCTTCTTCCCCTGAAGAAGCGTGCAGTAGAGACTAGTGAGGACTACCTTATTTCAGACTTAGAGGAGACAACTTCTGAGGCACCGTCACCACCCCTACTTACACTTTCCGACGGCTTTACTCTGAGGGAGGACGAGGCACTCCAACTCGTCTTTGGTTCAAAGTCTGAGGAGGAGGACCCGGACGAGGATCCTTAGGAGGACCCGGACGAGGATCCTAAGGAGGACCCAGAGAAGGACTCTTAGGGTTTTGCAGGCCGTAGAGGGCAGTTTGGACTCGACTGCAGTTAGTTGAGCAGAGCGTCGTAGACGCGTGTTAGTGTTAATAGTAGTAGTAGTTTCGTTTGTCCTGTACATAGTCGGATCAGTAACTAGTTTTTGTAGTACTCTAGCGGATACGAAATTTTATGAATCGTTTCCGTTTTAGTACTCCGAGTAGATACGGAGTTGCAGCTTGTTAGTGCACCCGGTAAATAGTAGGCAGTCAGCCTAGTTTAGATTAGTAATAGTCTAACTTTTTGTTTAAGTCCTCGTTGGAGGCAAAATTTATATTCTTTTTGATGTATATATATATATACATGACCCGTAAGAGGGTTTTGATCACAAGAAATGTTTCTTATAAATCATGTAGTAAACCAGAATGTCAAATGAACTCGTGTAACGAGAAGTTTAGTTTAACTTGAAAAGTTAAAAGATTAAAGAACTAATATCGAAGTTATGTTCGATTTTTCTTTTCCGTGAACTTGATTAAGTTGGAAAGAGAGCGAGTAAGTAAAAGAATATTTGAAAGAAAGGACTAATGAGAATTCTTGTTTCCTTTAGTTAAAGAAAAATGCCACCAAGAAATGTTAACAATAGAAGGGGACCTGGTAGGCCCCGAGGACGTGGACGACGTCAGCCAGAAAATGAAAGGAGACAAGAACAAGAACAAGAACGCAATGATACCCCTCCACCATCACCATCACCACCACCCCCACCACCACCCCGTAGGGACATTGAGGATCTTTTTCTCAAACGAAACCCACCCGTATTTAATAGAACAGGCAATCCTAGCGATGCTGAGCTATGGGTGCGATCAATTGAGAGAATTTTCAAGCTCCTCAGATGTACTGATGAGGAGCGACTATCATGCATAGCATTCCAGCTCTCCAGACCAGCTGACTACTGGTGGGAGGCAAGACAGAAAGTGATACCTACAGAGCATCTGGCTCAACTTACGTGGGAAGAGTTTAAGGAGGCGTTGTACGACAAGTACGTGCCGAAGACGTATAGAGCTCAGAAGGAGGCTGAGTTCTACAACTTGAAGCAGGGAAAGATGACAGTGACAGAATACGACGCTAAGTTCTGTGAGCTATCTAGATATGCACCTACTCAGGTCGATACCGAAGAAAAAATCTCGAAGAAGTTCCGTGGGGGACTGAGACATGAATTGGGAATCGCTTTAACTGCGGACAGAAGGGACACATGAAGAAAGATTGCCCTAAACCACTGCAAGCAGTACCTCTGAGGGCCATACAAGCGCAGCCACAGCAGCAAATAAATCAGCAGCAGTTTCAGCAGCACATACAACAACAGCAGAATGCAAGGGCATGCGCGAATAGGCAGACTGGGCAGGATAAGGGAAAGGGAAAAGGAAACCTTGCAGGTATGGGAAAACTTCACAACATCCCTATTAAGATATTGTTCGATACGGGCGCATCGCATTCTTTTATTGCTGGTTGTTGTGCGGATAACTTAGACATCAGACCTGTAAGAGCTGAACACCCTATGAGAGTAGCTACACCTTCAGGAGAGATCACTACTTCCACGCATGTTTGCTCTAACCTAGAACTAGAAATCGGAACTCTTAAGGTTAAAGCGAACAACTTAAACGTTATGATAATGTGGGACGTAGACATAATTCTAGGGATGGACTGGTTGTCAGAGAATTATGCCACAATTCTCTGCAACGAGAGAAAGATCTCTTTTCAACCCCCGGGTAGAGAGCCGACTGAATTTCATGAGATTGCAATGGGCAAGAGAATACCGGTAATATCCGCCTTACAAGCCAAGAAGTTGATAAAGAAAAAAGGTTGCACAGCCTATCTTGTGTACCTAGTTGGAGAACCAGGAGCCGAGAAGATCGTTCAAGACGTGAAAGTTGTCAACGAGTACGAAGACGTCTTTCCAGAAATTTTACCTGGTTTACCACCCAGCCGTCACATAGATTTCTCGATTGACCTAGAACCAGGATCGGCCCCCAAATCAAAAGCCCCATATAGAATGGCACCGAAGGAATTAGAAGAACTTAAAATCCAATTGCAAGAATTGCTAGACCTTGGATTCATCAGACCAAGTGTCTCACCTTGGGGAGCGCCAGTGTTGTTTGTCAGAAAGAAGGATGGGTCAATGAGGATGTGTATAGATTATCGCGAGCTGAACAAGATCACCCTCAAGAACAAATATCATTTGCCAAGGATAGAGGACCTTTTCGATCAGCTCAAAGGTGCAGGAGCGTTTTCAAAGATAGATTTAAGATCAGGGTATCATCAGCTGAAGATTAAACCCGAGGACGTACCTAAGACTGCTTTTCGAACCAGATATGGCCACTACGAATTTTTAGTTATGCCATTTGGATTGACCAACGCCCCTTCTGCATTCATGGACCTCATGAATAGAGTTTTCCACCCATACTTAAACAAATTCGTCTTAGTATTCATCGACGATATTCTTATTTACTCTAAGAATGAGAAAGAACACGAAGAACATCTGCGGATAGTGTTGGAAACACTTAGAACTAAGAAACTGTATGCCAAGTTCAGTAAGTGCGAATTTTGGTTGAAAGAAGTAATGTTTCTTGGGCACATAGTTTCAGCCGAAGAAATCAAAATAGATCCTGCCAAGGTAGAGGCAGTGCATAATTGGAAGTCACCAACAAGCCCAAACGAGATCAGAAGTTTCTTAGGTTTGGCAGGCTACTACAGAAGATTTATCGAAGGATTCTCCACGATTGCTAGACCCATGACGTAGCTACTTCGAAAAGAAAACAAGTTTAAATGGACGGACGAGTGTGAAAAGAGTTTCCAAACGCTCAAAAAAAAGTTGACCACAGCACCAGTATTAGCTCTTCTCGACGCAAATAAAGAATATATGGTGTATACCGATGCTTCGAAGAACAGGTTAGGTTGTGTTCTAATGCAAGACGGAAAGGTGATAGCTTATGCCTCATGACAACTTCGACCTCACAAAATTGAGTACCTAACCTACGATTTAGAACTCGCAGCAGTTGTGCATGCATTAAAGATTTGGAGACACCATCTTTATCGTGTAAGGGTTGAGATCTTCACAGATCACAAGAGTCTGAAGTACTTTTTCGAGCAGAAAAAATTGAATATGCGACAAAGGAGATGGCTCGAATTGGTCAAGGATTACGACTGCAGAATCAACTACCACCCAGAAAAGGCAAATGTAGTAGCAGATGCGCTGAGTTGCAAGGCTCCAACCAAGTTAGGATGTCTATTTGTCGAAGAAGAAACTCTAGTACGAGAATTTGAAAAGATGGAAGTAGAAGTGCTCGACACACCAGCAACGATCACAAATCAGATAGCAGCACTAGAAGCTACGTCGGACTTAAGAGAAAGAATCATAAGTGCTCAGAGGAAAGACGAGTCAATGGAGAAGCTTCGCCTAAAGATAAGAACAGATAAGCCAGACGGATATTCCGAAGAACCAGACAATGCAATATCATTTGAAGGCAGACTTTGTATTCCTGACAGTGACGAAGAATTAAAGAATGATATCATGAGTGAGGCTCACGATACGCCGTATACAGCACACCCAGGGAGTACGAAGATGTATCATGACTTAAGGAAGAATTTCTAGTGGAATGGATTAAAACGAGACGTTGCCTCGTTTGTAGAAAGATGCTTGGCATGTCAACAAGTGAAAGCCTTACATAGACGACCGTATGGATTGTTACAGCCTTTAGATATCCCAGAATGGAAATGAGAAGGAATAGCTATGGATTTCGTGACAGGATTGCCTAAGTCAAGAAGAGGAAACACTGCCATTTGGGTGATTATTGATAGACTCACGAAGTCAGCTCACTTTTTACCGATTAAGACTACCTATGGATCAGAGAAGCTAGTCTAGTTGTATGTTCGAGAAATTGTACGTCTGCACAGAGTGCCGAAGTCTATAATATCCGACAGAGATGCCAAGTTCACTTCGAGATTTTGGATCACGATGCAGAAAGAGTTAGGAACCGCACTTAATTTCAGTACAACTTTTCACCCTCAGACAGATGGACAATCTGAGAGAACGATTCAGATTCTAGTTGATATGCTAAGGACAGTAGTATTGGATTGAAGCGCAAATTGGGAAGATATCTTACACTTAGTCGAATTCGCATATAATAACAGCTATCAGGCGACGATAGGAATGGCGCCTTATGAGGCATTATATGGAAGAAAATGCAAGTCACCACTTTATTGGGATGAAGTGGGTGAAAGAAAGAACTTAGGACCAGACTCGATTTACGAAATGATCGAGATCATTCGACAGATTCGAGATAGGATGAAAGAAGCCCAGAGCCGATAGAAGTCTTACGCCGATGATCGACGAACCAATCTTAGTTTCGAAGTTGGTGATAAGGTTTTCCTTAAGATTTCACCATCGAAAGGAATCATTAGATTCAGTGTTAAGGGTAAACTTAGACAAAGGTTCATAGGACCTTACGAGATTCTCGAGAAAATAGGACCTGTTGCTTATAGATTGGCTTTACCGCCAAGTCTAGGAAGTGTCCATAACGTGTTTCACGTTTTGCAATTAAGAAAGTATATTTGTGACCCTAAGCATGTTATAAGTCAGTAAGACGTCGTTCTTGAATCTGACCTAAGTTATGAAGAAAAGCCTCGATTTTGGATAGAAATGTTCAAGAATTAAGAACCAAGTCGATACCAGTAGTAAAAGTATTATGGAATCACCACGGGCAAGAAGAAGCCACGTGGGAGCTCGAGGAAAAGATGAAGGAAAGATATCCTTATCTTTTTGAAGAAGGTATGCAAATTTCGGGACGAAATTTTTCATTAGGGGGGTAGGATGTAATACCCCAAACTTTTTCTACAGTCTTTAAAAAATGAAAGTTATTAATAATTATGGCTTTGCATGCCTAAGATCATGAAATTAAATTCTAAGATTTACGGTGAAATCTGTTTCCGAAAATAATTTCCAGAAATCGGACGAACGACTACTGTATTAGGGTTTTCGCGTCCGTTAAGTTTTTCGCCCGGAAACTCGGAATCGAATTCCGTCAGAATTTATATTCACTTTTTCTTCGAGACCAGTTCACCGGAGAAAGTTAATTTTTGTGATTTTCCTGACGAATTTTGGACTGTGACGTCCCGACTTTTTCTCGGATTTTGAAAAACGAATTAGTTTTTCCGAGTTCGTAAATTATTTCAAATCTAATGGACGAATTAGATTTCGTAAATTCCGTAACTAACTAGGAAAATATTTCTCGACTTTTAAAACGACGTTTAAGAGCCGGAAACGAGTTATTTCTATAATTTTTCCCTCGCCAAACATGACCCTAACGACTCACTATGTTTGTTAGATATTTCCATCTACTTTATGAGTCACCATTGTGACTCATCATCCTCTTCTTCTTCCCTCCTTGTCCGCCACCCCATCTCCCCATTCCTCTCTCATTTCTTCTTCAATCATCCTCCATAGAAGCTCAAGTCCAAGCTCTTTCCAAGATCAATACTCCTCTGTCTACCGATCAAATCCAAATCCGAGTTCATAAAACGAAAGGTAAGAGCTTCACCTTCCCTTTGAACCGAACAAACCTTGTCTTCCCCATCTTTTATTTTTTTCGAAAATTAGGGGATTGGATTAGCATGTGATTTCTTGTTCGATACATGTTCTAGGATGTTTAGAATCGAGTTCTACGGATCAAAACATGAAGAAAAATCAAGAACCCTAACCCCTAATTAGTACCGAAAATTTTCAGATTTGGGGCTTTTGATTCATGCTCGATTTCTTTGTCGAATTAATGATAGATTAGTGTTCTGTATGATGTTAATTGATCGTATGAATTGTTTTAGATTTTTCTAAAAATAAAATCCAAAATCTAAGAGACGAACAAGGCTCGATTTAGGTTAGTAAATGTTATGAAATGCTCGATTGTTTGATGGAAATGAGATATACGATGCATGAGGATGAATATATATTAAGTTGAGATTTTTCTAAAAATAAAACGAGAAATGTAAGAGACGAAGATGTGTTGATAAGTCGAGGCTCGATAATGTTTTGATAATATGATTTGCATGTTAGTAATGCTCGTTAGATGATGATCGTTGCCGTAAAATTTGAAAGAAAACGGAGAACGTAAAATTTTACGTAAGAGACGAACGACGATCGATAAGTCGAGAATAGATGATGATATGAGGATATGAATTACGTATTTATGATTCTTGATAGATGATGAATAATGTTGTAAATTTTGAACGAATTCTAAAGATGTTAGATTTTTCGGAAGAGACGATCATTTGATGATAAATAATGATAGAAAAGACGATTAAGGATTCTAATTGGATATTGATGATTATTATTGATTAATGAATGAGTTTGTAGTTGACGACATGTTCGTCCGAGTTACAAAAGGATAAGTTGTAGTTATAATCGAGAAGTAGAAACAAGAAGTTAGGAATTTGAACGAGAACTTGAATTGGTTTAGTAATTGTATAGTTTGAACGACGAGGTTTTGATCGTTGTGTTTATAAACGAGAAATGAAAAGGGGTCTATCACGTATAATGATACGAGGTGACTGCATTGGGTCAGTTTTTGTGCGAAATTAAAAGTGTTTAAGCTTTAATCGAACCTAGAAAACCGTGCGTCGATTTTATCGAGCATTAGGGTTTCACTCGGCAGTTTTGGCGACCCTTCACGGAAACTGCGATATCTCCTAGCTCGTTTATCAGAATTGAGATCCGCGAATTGGAGAGTAAACTAGACACCCGTACCTTTCTTTTGGTACAAGTTTCGACCCCTGTTTCGCAATCCCCTATTCTGGACAGACTTACTGACCTCATGCAGTGTATGTTCAAAATGTAGTTTCTTAAGTTGAATTCTTCTCAACTTGAACTCTTTCGACCTTTTTAGTCGTTTCAAGTTATCGATGACCTTCTTTCTACCGACCTAAAGTGTCAAGTACAGAACCAAGTGAGCGTCAAACGAGATGCATTTGTGTCTCGTTTCTTGTTAACTAAAAGAGTTTAGTTAGCGTGCAAATGCCTAAATCGTCTAAAGAATAAAAAAACTTAATCCGATTTTCATATTCGTTTATCGTATGCGACCGAGCTTTAAAGTATGATTTTTACGATGAAGGAGGAAGTTGACACCAGAGATAGGACGCAGATTAGAAGACGGAAGCACGTGTCTTTGTTCTGTAATCTATAAGGTGGGCGTTCCTATATACAAATAAAACGAGCAATGCTCGAAAACCTTTTCTTTATCGCTTTGATAATCGTGTTTTCAAAGTGATAATCATGGCATGAACTGTTTTGTGTTTTATGTGAGTTCTCTTGTACCTTATGAGTTAATCAAAAGGGGTTAACTAACGATCGGCTTTGAGTTAGTCAAAAGGGGCTTTCCAAAGTTAGTGCACTTGTAGCCTGTGGTGTATGTGGTATCCTGTTGAGGGGTGGTGAATTATGACTGGTCAAGATTTGAACGTAACATCTATGAAAAATGCTTGATCAAGATACTTTATGAAGTGAATGAAATGCAAATGTTTAATAGGCACGGGCCCTTTTAAATGAAAACCCGATGCGCTATAAAAAAAGATGTCTGTTTATCTATACTTATGATTATGTTTTCGGCAACTTGCCCACTAAGTACTTTTGTACTTAGCCCTGCATATGTTTTCTAAATGTGCAGGTTGAAGCGACGAAGCGGCGACGTTTGAGTTAGAGTTAAGGAAGACCTTGTATATAGTTCACAATTCCGCTGCTAGACTCTAAACTCTTTTTGATGTTGTGTATTAATCACTGTAGTCTAAGTTCTGTAATATAACTTAGAAGCTTTTGAAGTACTTTCTCGAGTAATCTTTCGAGATTAACTCTTTCTTTTCGTCAATAAAGTTTTGTTCATAGAAGATAAGATGTTATGTATGTATGATTATTCTTTCATCCCCCTTCTTCCCCGCTTCTTTAATCCAACCCCAGTCGCACCCCGGCTTCTGCTGTCCCTCGGGATTTGGTGCTGTGACAAATGTAATGCATACATATTCTAATGCATAAACTACAATAATTAAATGCATTAATATCATAATGCATAAATTACAATAACTTAATGCATCAAGAAATCTAAGCCATCATGAAAGTTGATCCCATCCATTGATTTAGGAGGGATAGATGGTCAAGATTGGACCGGATTATGGTCAGGCCATATGCACCGCACCATGCACTCATATGCACCATACTATATAACAAGATGCACCACTAAGTGCATTGAGATGCACTAGATTTTCAATTTTTTCAGATTTTTTATTTTTTATTTTTATTATTATTATTTTTTTACCGTCAGGCCATGTGCACTACACCATGTATTCATATGCACCACACTAGATAATGAGATGGACCACTAAATGCATTGAGATGCAACATATTTTCGATTATTTTTCATTTTTTTCTATTTTCTTTTAGATTAATTTTCCCCTATTTTTTTTTGCCTCTTCGTTTTTTTATTTGCCGCTTTTTCTTTGGTCAAGATTCGAGCGAGGGGAGCTGAAGGCTTCGGAGCAAGTCGAAAAATCCAAATTGTTGTTCAACAATTATCCTTATATTAGTAATCAGAGCGAAGGCGGAGCCGTAAAATCGGAGCCGAAGGCGGAGCCGTGGAAAAAAATATGCAAAAAAAACCATATGCATCTCAATGCACTTAGTGGGGCATGTCATTATATAATGTGGTGCATATGAATGCATGATGTGGTGCATATGGCATGACCGTTAAAAAAATCGAAAAAGAAAAAGTCAACGGATTGATCCGGTTTCACTAGGATGAAATCTTGACCATCCATCATTCATAGATGTGTGGTTGAGATTAATTCTCATTTCTTAGGATAAGACGGTTTTTCACTAGAATGTTGTAATACCCGGCTTTTCTTTTACGACGAGAAATAAAAATTTTCTAAGAAATTAAAGCTTTGCACTTCTAAGTTAATGAAATTTAGTTATAGGAATAACGGTGAAATCCGTTTCTGAAAATAAGTTACAGAAGTTGTTCAACCGACTACTGTATTAGGGTTTCGGCGCTCGATAAATTTTTCTCTCGAGAACTCACATCAAAAAAGCGTCTGACTTTACATTCACTTATTTTGCGATACGAGTCTAATGGTAGAAGTCAGTTTTATTTATTTTTCCGGGCGAATTTTGGACTGTCACGTCTCGACTTTTGAAGTTTTTAGGGAAACGAATCGTCCTTTCCGACTAAGTAAAATATTTCCGAACTAATGGTCATATCCATTTTTATCAAAAATGCGACCGTCTAAAAAAGTAGATGTTCGTTTTTAGTTTACAGTATTATATCCGGAAAAGTGGATATTTGGTAAAGAAATTAGTGTACAAATTGATTTTGTCTTCTACATTATAAATATCACCACAACTCTCTCCCTCTCTCACCTCCTAAAAACCGCCCCCCCTCCCCCCTCCCCCCCTCCCATATGCTCTCTTCTCTCTTTTGTTCTTCAAGTTCTTCAAGTTGTTCTTCAAGATCTTCAAGTTTTTTCTTCATTTCTTCAAAGCTTCTAAGTTCCATAACTTGTTCGATTCTCGATTAAAGTCAATTCTGATTGCATATTCGTAAAGGTGAGAGCTTCCTCTTTAATTCCAACCGAACAAAAATCCTATTCTTTAGTCCTTGAAAATTTTGAAAAATTTAAGAGGTAGAGGATTGATGTTCTAAGTTTATTACATGATTATTTATGCTTAGGAATGAGTTTCTATGGTTTGAATCGAGTATAAATCATGTTAGAATTAATTGGGTAATTTTCGAA
Organism: Schizonepeta tenuifolia; assembly: GCA_029490685.1. Taxonomy (NCBI): domain Eukaryota; kingdom Viridiplantae; phylum Streptophyta; class Magnoliopsida; order Lamiales; family Lamiaceae; genus Schizonepeta; species Schizonepeta tenuifolia. The sequence goes on from CM055959.1 coordinate 57,022,602, forward strand.
AATTTCATGAATTAGTTGATGAAGATTGACCTTGAATTTAGATATATGGTTTGTAGAATATGTTTGTATGCAATGAATGATGATTACATGAATTATTTGAGGATTTTCTAAAAATAAGAACAAGTTTGTAAGGGACAAAGAAGTATGATTTTGATTAAGTAAATCTTATGTTTTTGATGATGTGATGTGATATATAAGATGTAGGAAGCATGAGGTTCAACATATAATTAAATTAGATTTTTCTAAAAATAAAAACGAAATTGTTGGAGGCGAAGAATCGACGAAAAATTAAATATAGATGTTGATATGAACTTATGGATTGCATATTAGTTAATCTAAGTAGTTAATGATGATAATTGGAAAGTTTGAATGAAATCTAAGAATGTCGAACTTTTTGTAAGAGACGAAGAATCGAACGTAATTGTCGATAGAAAAATAGAACGAGGAAACTAATCTAATATTAGTAATTGTACATGTGTTAGGTTTGTTGTTGAATTAATTAAGAATTAACTAACAACTTTGAAAAATCGAGTTCTGGAACCGATAAAAATGACGTGAAATGATTAAGTATTAGTTATAATGATGTTAGTATGTTAATATGATCTTTGTTAAGTATAAAAATGATAGAAACTAATTTGGTTTGAATTGGATTAGTAGAACTTTAAAAATGGAAGAAAGTAAGTAAGTTCGTAAAAGAAGAAATGAGAAAAACGAGACTTTATATGTTATCAATTGATGTTATGATTTATATGTTATGGATGAGCATGATGATAGTACTTAGTATGATTTTGTTAGATTTTATAAAAATGTTTGGAAAAATCGACAACGATGTTCGTTGCTCGATAAAAACGACGTGTTAAATATTTATGAGTATATGCTGATTGATTTGAGTTGGTTGATGATTAATGAGCATGAGTGTAGTTGATGATAATTTCATATAAGTTATGAAATAGAAATTAGAAGTTAGTTGTGATTTGAAATTGAAATGAAATTGCTAAGTGTTTTCGTTAATTAAAAAGACGAGAATTGCTCGTCGTATTTTTAATCGAGGAACGTGAAAGTATTGGCGTTAAATGATTGTGTGACTTGACTGTAAATTGATGGAAATTTCGTGCACATAAAGGTTGTATAGCATTGATCGAACCTAGGGAAACGTGCGTTGAGTTTTTAAACGTCTAGGGTTTCCCTGCTAGTTTTGCCACCCTTCACGGAAACGACCATAACTCTTTGCTCGTTTAACGAAATCAAGATCCGTAAATTGAAAAGTAAAGAAGACTTCCGTTTCTTTCTTTTGACATAAGGCTCCTAATCTACTGCCTTGTGCAGAAAATTTCTAAAACTCATTTTCTTAAGTTGAATTCTTTTCAACTTAATTCCTTATGAACTTTTAAGTCGTTAAGAGTTATCGACTTCTGTTATAACGTTCTAAGTGTCTAGTAAAGAATCGAGTTAGTTTTAAGCAAGATGTGTTTGAGTCTTGTCTCGTTTAGTAAAAGATTAGTTAAAGTGCAAAGGCCTAAAAATTTGATTAATCGTTATCATGTCTGTTTCTCTTAAACCGCATCGACCGATTTACTAAAGCTTGATTGTTTGCGATAAAAGGAGGAAATCGAGACTAGAAGAAAGGATGGAAGACATGTAATGCCCAGTAAATTCCTTACGTTCTTAAAATTTTAAAGTTAATTAAATAAATAGCTTTGCACGCCTAAGTTTACGATTTCGAATTCTAAGACTAACGGTCGAATCCGTTTCTGAAAATAAATTACGGAAGTCAGCTAGACGACTACTGTATTTAGGGTTAGCGCGTACGAAAAGTTTTTAGTTCGTGAACTCAGAACGGAAAACCATCTGATTTTTACATTCACGAAATCGCGATACGAACTAGCCCGAGAAAGTTCATTTTTATGATTTTCCGGACGAAACTCGGACTGTGTCGCTCCGAGTTTTTGTCAAAATAAATTTTGTAAATTTATTTTCCGATTAAGTTTTGTACGTTAGAATTTACGGTCAAATCGGATCGCGACGATTTTGTGCCGAGCGACGTTTTTCGTCGTTCGATTTCCGTAACGTCGGATCGCGCCGGAAAAGCGCGTATTTTTCCTTTCTTTCTCTTTATGACTGACATCTCTCTTAATTTTTACTAGATTTTTATGTTTTACTTGATTAAATTAAGAGACACCTATGCATTCGCTATTGAAACTTTACACCTAGGTTAGTTACTATAGCTACTTTACACCTCATTGCATTCTATCTCCTAATTAACAAATTAAAACAATTTCTCCCTCCCAAATATACACACACACGGCTGCATCACTCCTCTATTCCATCATCTTCTTCACTTCATCATCCTCCATTGAAGAAGCTCCAAGAACAAGAAGAAAAATCACAAGTCCTCATTCCTTCATTCAAACTTCATACTTCTTTCTTTAAATAGCAAGGTAATCACCTCCTCTTATCTTCTATCCAATCAATCTTCTTCTTCTTTTCTTTTCCTTCTTTGATCGAAAATTAAGGCTTTGGATTAGATGTTTTGATCTTGGAATAATGGAATTGGATATGTTAGATAGGTTAATTAGGGTTTAAAAATTGACAAAACCAAGAACCCTAAGTTTCCCTTGAATACCGAAAATTAGGGTAAGTTGTAGGATTTTTTTAATTTTCTTCAATTGATGATTGATTCTTGTTTAATAGAGGTTTAATTAGTGATTAGAATGAAGAGGAATCAAAAGCCCTATGTGTTTGTGAAATTTCAATTAGGGTTTGAGTTGAATTTAGGGGTTTGATGCATGTTAGTTGGAAATTGATTTGCAATTGATTAATAGTTGTTATAAGAGGTTGGTTAATGAATAAATGTAGTTAATTGGAGAAGAAAATCACCCCCTTAACATCTTTATGAAAACCGAAATTTATAGAGTAATTAGGGATTTCCACATGTTTGATTTAATTGATGAATTGTAGGTTGAATTATGTTGCAAATGATGTTAGTTGATTATAGAATTTAATTGAGAATTTTCTAAAAATGTTTAACGAAATGTAAGAGACAAAGATCACCTTATAAGTTGAATTATAATGATGTTATGATATGTTTGCATGCATGAAAGTGATTCACGTTAGACGTAGTTTAATGTTGTAAAATTTGAACGGAATCCTAGAACTTTGAAAATCGCGTAAGAGACGAACACTTAGTCGTAACTAATAATCGAGAAGTCGGATGAAAATTATAATTTGATATTATTGTTTATGATGGGATTTAGAACAACTTTCTAGTTGACGTCATAAGCTTTCGAGTTAATTTGATATGAGCTATAGTTATAATCGAGAACTAGAACGCGTTTTGAAGAATTTGTTGGTTTAGTAATTGTTAGTTGAAACCCGACGTTTAGAACGTCGTGCTTTTGAGCGAGTTTTGAGAAGGAGCTCGTCACGTATGGAAGTACGTGATGACTGCCTTGAAGGCCCAGTTTCCAAAGAAAATGAATTCGAGAACCTAGAATGAACCTAAGACGTTATACGTCGAACCTATCGAGCAATTAGGGTTTTCGCGGCAGTTTTGCGACCCTCGCCGGAAACTGTCATAACTTTAAGCTCGTTTATCGGATTTGCGATCCGTAAATTGGAGCGTAAACTAGACATCCCAATCTTTCCAGTGGTACAGGGATCATCCCCTTTTTTTCAATCGTCTGTTCTGGACAGCCTCCAGAGTTACTGGATTGCGCAGTGGAAATTTCAGTTTCTTGTTTCCTAAGTTGTTTTGATTCGCAACTTAGTTTCTTTCGATCTTTTAAGCCGTATTATCTATCGAATGTCTCCCTACTGACCCTAGAGTCAAGTACAGGGCCTTGAGTGATGAAAACCAGTCGAGATCCTATCTCTTATCCTTTCATTAAAGAAGTAATAAACGAGAAATTCATAAGTCGTTCAATGAACTAAAACGTAAATCGCCTAAGTTGATTCTTTCCAACTTAGCTTCTTATAATCTTTAAAGTCGTATTAAGATATCGACTACCTTCTCTACTGACCCGAGAGTCGAGTATGAGATCTTCCGAGTTCTAAACGAGATTGGTATGAGTCTCGTTTTCCGTTTAAGTAAAACGAATCTAGTACGCGTGCAAATGCCTAAAGAATGAAACAACTAAAACTTTTTTTGATTCTCTTTAATCGATTATCTTTTACGATCCGTTTTTTGAGTGATATTGTTTTACGATGAAGGAGGAAGCCAACTATGAAGAAAGGTCGGAAGATCCAAAGTTTTGGAAGCTTTTGCTTTTAAGTTCTGTAAATCAAGGTGGGCTTTTATATACAAAAATAAAACGAGCAATGCTCGGAAAATCTTTCTTTATCGCTTTGATATCTGTGTTTTCAAAGTGATATTATGGCATGAACTATTTTATGTTTTATGTGAGTTCTCTTGTACCTATCTGAGTCAACATTCGTGTTTTCCAGATTAGAGTTAATCTAACTAGATTAACTAACGATCGGCTCTGAGTTAGGTGCTAAGTGCTTTCCAGAGTTAGTGCACTTTGTAACCTGTGGTGTATGTGATATCCTGTTGAGGGGTACCAGCCACGGTGAATTAGAATTGGTCAAGATTGAACGTAACATACCAGAAAAATGCTTGCAAGCTAATTTGAGAAAAGAGTCAGAAAATGTTTAGTAGACGTGGGCCCGTTTTAATAAAACCCCGACGTGCTACGAATTATGAAATGCCATATTTATCTATACTTATGATTATGATTTCGGCATTGTGCCCACTAAGTACGTTTGTACTTAGCCCTGCATTGTTTTCTAAATGTGCAGGTTGAAGCGACGGTGAGCGGCGACGGTTGATGTTGAGTTAAAGGATAGGATGCTTAGTTAGAACCCTTCCGTTGCCAAACTCTGAATAATCTTTTGAGATGTATCTTTGAAACAATACACTGTAGTTAAGTTTGTAAATATGAACTTAGCTTCTTTTGTGTACTTTTGTCAAGAAATCCTTAGGGATTAACTCTTTCTTATTTATATTCAAGTCTTGTTCATGGTTATTGATGCCTTTCATGTATGTTTAGTCAGTTAGCCCCCTTCTTCCCCGCTTCTTTAATCCAACCCCAGTCGCACCCCGGCTTCTGCCGTCCCTCGGGATTTGGGGCTGTTACAGAGTGGTATCAGAGCAGTGCTCGTTTTCTGCTCTGCTTCTGAGTCAATCTTCTAGTATGAATTAGTGTGAGTCATTCTTTCTAGTACGAGTCATTCCTTTAAGTAATATCATAAAGTGATATTCGTATACAAGTCTTCCTTCGAGTAATAGTATAGAGTATTCATTCGTACTCTATATCAAGTCTTCTTCCGAGTCATAAGACACGGTATCTGTGTATACTCTGGATCAGAGTCGTCTTTCCAAGTATGAGATAAGAGTTAGACTATGATGCTATGATTGAGAACATAGAAGTCAACTCAACCGCCCGCTACGTCGACTCAACGAGGAAAAGTGAAAGAATTTTATAATGTTATTTCTTTTAAATAAGAAATTTATGAGCAAGTATTCAGTAAAATTGAGAATGAGAATGAGTTGTGTGTTAAAAATGAGAATTTTATAGAAGTATAATTTTTATACTTTATATGATTGTGCGATAGTACAGGTACTATCTTATGTGAAATTATTTGCGCAATAATTTCCTTTTTGAAAAGTTATGTGGATACAAGAATATAGTCGGTTTTTAGGGATTTTTCCCGGTTCAATGAGAACGTAGACTTGGAACCTAAGAACTTTCCGGTTATTCGAGAATTTAGACGTTTTTAAGAAATGTTGTTTTGAAATGATTTCGAAAGGAGATCCTCATCGCGAGAAGGACTTCTACTGATGAATGTCACGTGCGATTAGTGACATGAATAAAGGTTTGGCAAAGTCGAACTTGTTTTCTAAGAATTTCCTGCGAGAAAAAAGAAATAAAATGAATTAAAATGATTCAATAAATCGTGTTAGTGATCGAAGCGAGAGATTAGACGTCGAGAAGCTTTCGGCTTCGGGTTAAGAGGATATGAACGAGACGACGAAAATTGAATAAATTGGAATCAAAGCCAAATGAAATAAGTGAACGTTACTTGCGTGTAAGTAATGTAAATGACGTCAATTCGCGACACGTCATTTCTTTTTCTTCTCGTTTCGTGTTTCAATAGGGTTCGCTTGATCGAACTTTATAAAGAAAAATCGTAGAGATTATTAGGAGTCGAGCACGAAGCTTGATTAATTTTTTTTCCATCGATCGCCCGATTCCAGCGACGACAATTGGAACTTAGTTTTCCAGGAAATTATTCTTAAGTTATATTCCATCTTTCTTATGGAATTAAATTCCATATTTCGTCTTGAGCGACGACTACAATTAGTATGAATATCAAAGAGTCGTAAACAACCAATTCTTTTATAAATGGATGTTACTTTTGAATGAGTAACATGAACGAAGTAAATGTACTTTGTTTTAATAAGTGAAAGTCGTTAAGAATTTATGAGTTGAAAAATAAAAGAAATAGAGAATTAAAATGAGTAATAATATGGTGAAATAAAAGAATGAAAATAAAATCTTTAATTTTATGAATGTATATATATATGTTGTTGAGTGCAATTTCTTGAATTGCTAAAAGTCTTAATAAGTGGTTGACTTACGTGATGATGTTACAATTGAATAAGGGATATTCATTTTGTAATTTATGTTCTGATTGAGATAAGTTATTTTCCCTACCTGTTACTGATCCGTGTTACATTAAAAACTTTTGTAGGATGGCTAGGGTTCGCGTTACGGCTCGGAAGAGCCAGCCTTTGGCCTCGTGCGAGCGCACCATAGTTGACATGTTGCAGGATGAGTACTACGAGTTCGAGGTAGACTATGGGGAGGAGGATGTAAGGACAGATTGTTAGTAACTTTTCTTTAGCCTACTACCCAGTGCGACACCTGATCAGGGAGAGTCAGGCGATACTAGACTTGATCGTACACCTACCAGACGAGTGGCGCGGATGGGCGCACCGTGCGGCATGGTACTTCTTGAGGATTTTCGGCGACGACACGGAGCCGACCGGCAACTACGCCGGATTCACCCTGTGTGTGCACAGGCGTTTCTTTGAGAGCAGGTTTATGTTTCCCCTTCTATTAGAGCCACACATCCCCTACAGTCACTTTCCAGCCGAGACGGAGCCTGAGCACCTAGACTTAGACCCTGAGGTCTCCGCCCTATTGGAGTTGCCACCAGACGGTGTACTGGAGGAGGAGTCTGACGCTGAGTTAGAGCAGCTAGAGGAGGACGAGAAGACAGTTGTTACACCTGAGTCGCCACCAGTAGGACAGCAGATCGAAGAGTTGATCTTAGGGCCGGGTTTTGTAGAGGTTGACGTGGAGACAGTCGCGCTGTTGGGGTTGTCTTCACCGTTTGTGCCTGACGTTTGTGTTAGGATCAGGGGACCGTTGGAGACGAGACTGTACAGAGAGGGGCCAGACCACCGAGAGATTGACGCGGAGCTCGCCGCCATGTTAGAGCTGCCCTCTCCACTTACGCCACTCGAGGAAATCTGCGCGAGGTCGGGAGTAGTCCGAGAGCAGATGGAGCCAGGACCGTCCAGGGTCCGTTCTAGGGAGGAGTTCGAGTTGGGTTCAGGTTCAGTTCCCGAGCACCTTCTTCCCCTGAAGAAGCGTGCGAGAGAGGTCAGCGAGGACTACTTGGTTTTCGACTTGGAGGAGACCGTTTCAGAGACACCCTCACCCACCCTGCTTACACTTGACGACGGTTCTACTCTGAGGGTGGACGAGGCACTTCAGCTGGTTTTTGGTTCGGAGTCCGAGGAGGAGGACCCGGAGGAGGATCCAGAGGAGGATCCGGAGGAGGACCCGGACGAGGATCCGGAGGAGGACCCAGAGGAGGGTTGTTAGGATTTTTGCAGACTTAGGGGTAGTTTTTGCACTCGACTGCAGTTTAGTTGAGCAGTGCGTTGTAAACGCGGGTAAATATCAGTAGTAGTAGTAGCTCTTGTCCTGTATAGAGTCGGATCAGTAATCAGTTAGTTTTGTAGTACTCTAGCGGATACGAAATTTTATGAATCGTTTCCGTTCTAGTACTTCTAGTAGGTACGGAGTGCAGCTTGTTAGTGCACCCGGTAAATAGTAGGCAGTCAGCTTAGTTTAGACTAATAGTAGTCTAACCCTTTTTGTATAAGTCCTCGTTGGAGACAAAATTAATATTCTTTTTGATGTATATATATACATGACCCGTGAAGAGGGTTTTTAATCAAGTAAAATCTCTTATGAATCGAGTAATTAAAATCAGAATGTTAAATGAACTCGTGTAACGAGAAAATGAGTTTAACTCGAAAGTTAAAGGATTAATGAAATAATATCGAAGCTAGGTTCGATATGTTGTTCCATGAATTTGATTAAGTTGAGAACGAGCTAGTAAGTGCTAAGTGTAATTAACAGAAGAGAACTAATGAGAAATTTCAATTTTTCCTTAGACAAAAGAAAATGCCGCCGAGAAATGTTAATAACAAAAGAGGTCGAGGACCTGGAAGACCGAGAGGACGTGGTAGACGTCAACCAGAAAACAACCAAGAACAGGAATATGAGCGGAATATCACCCTATCCCCAACTCCATCACCATCTCCACCCCCGTCACCATCACCACCACTTCCACCACCGCCCCGTAGAGATATTGAGGATCTTTTCCTCAAGAGGAACCCTCCAATGTTCAATGGAACTGGAAGCCCTAGCGATGCTGAGCTATGGGTGAGGTCGATTGAGAAAATTTTCAAGCTCCTCAAATGCACTGATGAGGAGAGAATGCTTTGTGTCGCATTCCAACTGACGGGATCGGCAGATTACTGGTGGTAAGCCAGACAGAAGGTGATACCTACAGAGCATCTGGCTCGTTTTTCGTGGGAAGAGTTTAAGGAGATCTTCTTTGACAAGTACGTCCCCAAGACGTATAGGGCACAGAAGGAGGCCGAGTTTTATAATCTGAAGCAGGGAAAGCTGACTGTGACGGAATATGACGCCAAGTTCTGTGAGTTGTCGAGGTATGTGCCGACATTGGTCGACACTGAGAAAAAGCTATCTAAGAAATTTCAGGGAGGTTTAAGACATGAATTGGGAATCGCTTTGGCTAGTCATGGAGGACTAGGCTATACAGACATACTGGGAAGAGCACTGGAAATGGAGGCCGTCGTGCCTGATGAGAAAAAGATTGTACCGACTGCGTCAGCACCAGCGCAGGGTCAGAACCGAGGCTACTACAACAACAATAGTAGCAACTACCAAGGGAAGAGGAAATGGAACGGAGGAGGTAGCGGAGGCTACAGTCAGGGTTATAACAACCAGGGAAATCAGAAGAGAGGTAACCAGCAGGGTTATCAGCAGCCCGGCAACAACAACAACAACAACAACAACAACAACAACAACAATAATGGCAAGAGGCCGTGGCAGGGAAACAATCAATCAGGGTTGTTCATTCAAGGGAATAAGCAGAACTCGTCGTGGAAGGACAACAATCAGCAGAATCAGCCGCAGGGGCAACAAAGGAATTTTAACCAGGGAGCAAATAACCCAGGAAGGGTTACCATCCCTGTCTGCCCGAAGTGCAACCGAGCCCATCCAAGCACAGCCGCAGCAGTCGCCTATGAACCAGCAACAGTTTCAGCAGCATGCACAACAACAACAAAATGAGAGGGCATGCGCTATCAAACAGAGCGGTCAGCGCAAAGGAAAAGGCAATCTAGCAGGTATGGGAAAACTCCACAACATCCCCATTAAGATACTGTTTGATACTGGCGCATCGCATTCTTTCATTGCTGGCTCGTGTGCCGATAACTTAGACATCAGACCTGTAAGAGCTGCACAATCTATGAGAGTAGCCACACCTTCAGGAGAGATCACTACTTCCACGCATGTTTGCTCTAACCTAGAACTAGAAATCGGAACTCATAAGGTTATAGCGAACAACCTAAATGTTATGATAATAAGGGACGTAGATATAATCCTAGGAATGGATTGGTTGTCAGAGAATTACGCCACAATTCTCTGCAACGAGAGAAAAATCTCTTTTCAACCGCCGGGTAAAGAACCGACCGAATTCCACGGAATTTCAATGGGTAGAGGCGTACCAATCATATCAGCCCTTCAAGCCACGAAACTCATAAAGAAGAAAGGTACCACAGCCTATCTTGTGTACCTAGTTGGAGAACCAGGAGCCGAGAAGACCATTCAGGACGTAAAAGTCGTGAATGAATATGAAGATGTTTTTCCGGAAGTGCTACCGGGATTGCCACCAGATCGTCATGTGGACTTCACAATCGATTTAGAAACAGGAGCAGCTCCTAAGTCTAAAGCCCCTTACAGAATGGCACCGAAGGAACTGGAAGAGCTCAAAATCCAATTACAGGAATTACTAGACCTTGGAGTTATCAGGCCAAGCGTCTCACCTTGGGGAGCACCCGTGCTATTTGTTAGGAAAAAGGACGGATCGATGAGAATGTGCATCGATTACAGAGAACTGAACAAGATAACGCTCAAGAACAAATATCCTTTGCCAAGGATTGAGGATCTGTTTGATCAGCTCAAGGGTGCAGGAGTCTTTTCCAAGATAGATTTGAGGTCACAGTACCATCAGCTCAAGATCAAACCTGAAGATGTACCGAAGACCGCTTTTAGAACCCGATATGGCCATTACGAATTTCTAGTAATGCCATTTGGTTTAACCAACGCTCCAGCCGTATTCATGGACCTTATGAATAGAGTCTTCCACCCCTACTTGGATAAATTTGTTTTAGTATTCATCGACGACATCCTCGTTTACTCTAAGAATGAGACGGAGCACGAGGAACATCTACGGATAGTATTGGAAACACTAAGAACTGAGAAACGCTACGCCAAATTCAGTAAATGTGAATTTTGGCTGAAGGAAGTTATGTTCCTTGGATATATAGTATCGGCAGAAGGAATCAAGGTGGATCCAGCCAAAGTAGAAGCAGTGCACAACTGGAAGTCGCCAACAAGTCAGAACGAGATCAGAAGTTTCTTGGGTTTAGCTGGTTATTACAGAAGGTTTATCGAGGGATTCTCTACGATCGCTCGCCCGATGACGCAGCTACTACGAAAGGATACCAAGTTTAAGTGGACGGATGAGTGTGAGAAGAGTTTCCAAACTCTTAAGGAGAAGTTAACCACAGCACCTGTACTAGCACTTCCAGACACGAACAAAGAATATGTGGTTTACACTGATGCATCGAAAAATGGATTAGGTTGTGTCTTGATGCAAGACGGACGAGTGATAGCTTATGCTTCACGACAACTTCGACCTCATGAAGTTGAGTACCCAACCCACGATTTAGAACTCGCAGCCGTGGTGCATGAGTTAAAGATTTGGAGACACCATCTCTATGGTGTAAGAGTTGAAATATTTACCGATCACAAGAGCCTGAAGTACTTTTTCGAGCAGAAAGAACTGAACATGAGGCAAAGGAGATGGCTTGAATTAGTCAAGGATTATGACTGTGGAATTAACTACCATCCAGGAAAGGCTAATGTGGTAGCAGACGCACTGAGTCGCAAGGCTCCAACGAAGTTAGGATGTCTTTTCGTAGAAGAAGAAACCTTAGTACGAGAATTCGAGAAGATGGATATCAGAGTGCTTGACACCCCAGCTACAATAACAAGTCAAATAGCAGCATTAGAAGCTACACCAGATTTGAGAGAAAGGATCATCAGTACTCAGAGAAAAGAGGAGTCAATGGAAAAGTTACGAGTAAGGATAAGGACAGATAAGCCGGAAGGATATTCTGAGGCTCCAGACAATGCGATACTTTATGAAGGCAGGATTTGTATTCCTGACGACAACAACGAACTGAAGAACGAGATCTTGAGTGAGGCTCACGATACGCCTTACACAGCACATCCAGGAAGTACGAAAATGTACCAGGATTTGAGAAGAAACTTTTGGTGGAATGGAATGAAACGAGACTTGCCTCGTTTGTAGAAAGATGCCTAGCATGTCAACAAGTCAAGGCTTTACACCGACGACCGTATGGATTGCTACAACCGTTAGATGTCCCAGATTGGAAATGGGAAGGCATAACTATGGATTTTGTCACAGGCTTGCCTAAGTCGAGAAGAGGAAACACAACAATTTGGGTGATAATAGATAGGCTTACGAAGTCAGCACATTTCTTGCCGATTAAGATTACATATGGATCAGAGAAACTAGCTCAGTTGTATGTCAGAGAGATAGTACGTCTACATGGAATACCGAAGGTCATCATTTCAGACAGAGATGCCAAGTTTACCTCGAGATTTTGGATGACGATGCAGAAAGAGTTGGGAACAGAGCTTAATTTCAGTACAGCATTTCACCCATAGACAGATGGGCAGTCAGAGAGAACGATTCAGATTTTGGTTGATATGTTACGAACAGTGGTTTTGGACCGAGGCGCGAATTGGGAAGAAATTCTGCACTTAGTTGAATTCGCCTACAACAACAGCTTTCAGGCCACAATAGGAATGGCGCCGTTTGAGGCTTTGTATGGGAGGAAATGTAGATCGCCACTTTATTGGGACGAAGTGGGCGAGAGAAAGAACCTAGGCCTAGATGCGATTAATGAGATGATTGAGATAGTCCAACAGATTCGAGATAGAATGAAAGAGGCCCAGAGCCGACAGAAGTCGTATGCCGACGATCGTCGAACCAACCTTGAGTTTGAAATAGGAGATAAAGTCTTTCTTAAGATATCCCCGACCAAAGGAATCCTTAGGTTCGGAGTTAAGGGTAAGCTAAGACCCAGGTTTATAGGACCTTATGAAATCCTCGAGAGAATAGGACCCGTCGCTTATAGATTGGCCTTGCCGCCAAGTCTAGGAAGCGTTCATAACGTTTTTCACGTTTCTCAGTTGAGAAAATATGTTTACGATCGTAAGCACGTCATTAGTCAGCAAGACGTAATTCTTGATTCTGACCTAAGCTATGAAGAAAAGCCGATATCGATTCTGGATAGAAAAGTCCAAGAATTAAAAACCAAGTCGATACCGATAGTTAAAGTGCTTTGGAACCACCACGGGCAAGAAGAAGCCACGTGGGAACTTGAGGAGAAGATGAAGGAGCGATATCCTCATCTCTTTGCAGAAGGTAAGCAAATTTCGGGACGAAATTTTTCGTAAGGGGGGTAGGATGTAATGCCCCGTAAATTCCTTACGTTCTTAAAATTTTAAAGTTAATTAAATAAATGGCTTTGCACGCCTAAGTTTACGATTACGAATTCTAAGACTAACGGTCGAATCCGTTTCTGAAAATAAATTACGGAAGTCAGCTAGATGACTACTGTATTTAGGGTTAGCGCGTACGAAAAGTTTTTAATTCGTGAACTCAGAACGGAAAACTGTCTGATTTTTACATTCACGAAATTGCGATACGAACTCGCCCAAGAAAGTTCATTTTTATGATTTTCCGGACGAAACTCGGACTGTGTCGCCCCGAGTTATTGTCAAAATAAATTTTGTAAATTTATTTTCCGATTAAGTTTTGTACGTTAGAATTTACGGTCAAATCGGATCGCGACGATTTTGTGCCGAGAGACGTTTTTCGTCGTTCGATTTCCGTAACGTCGGATCGCGCCGGAAAAGCGCGTATTTTTCCTTTCTTTCTCTCTATGACCGACATCTCTCTTAATTTTTACTAGATTTTTATGTTTTACTTGATTAAATTAAGAGACACCTATGCATTCGCTATTGAAACTTTACACCTAGGTTAGTTACTATAGCTACTTTACACCTCATTGTATTCTATCTCCTAATTAACAAATTAAAACAATTTCTCCCTCCCAAATACACACACACACAGCTGCATCACTCCTCCATTCCATCATCTTCTTCACTTCATCATCCTCCATTGAAGAAGCTCCAAGAACAAGAAGAAAAATCAAAAGTCCTCATTCCTTCATTCAAACTTCATACTTCTTTCTTTAAATAGCAAGGTAATCACCTCCTCTTATCTTCTATCCAATCAATCTTCTTCTTCTTTTCTTTTCCTTCTTTGATCGAAAATTAAGGCTTTGGATTAGATGTTTTGATCTTGGAATAATGGAATTGGATATGTTAGATAGGTTAATTAGGGTTTAAAAATTGACAAAACCAAGAACCCTAAGTTTCCCTTGAATACCGAAAATTAGGGTAAGTTGTAGGATTTTTTTAATTTTCTTCAATTGATGATTGATTTTTGTTTAATAGAGGTTTAATTAGTGATTAGAATGAAGAGGAATCAAAAGCCCTATGTGTTTGTGAAATTTCAATTAGGGTTTGAGTTGAATTTAGGGGTTTGATGCATGTTAGTTGGAAATTGATTTGCAATTGATTAATAGTTGTTATACGAGGTTGGTTAATGAATAAATGTAGTTAATTGGAGAAGAAAATCACCCCCTTAACATCTTTATGAAAACCGAAATTTATAGAGTAATTAGGGGTTTCCACATGTTTGATTTAATTGATGAATTGTTGGTTGAATTATGTTGCAAATGATGTTAGTTGATTATAGAATTTAATTGAGAATTTTCTAAAAATGTTTAACGAAACGTAAGAGACAAAGATAACCTTATAAGTTGAATTATAATGATGTTATGATATGTTTGCATGCATGAAAGTGATTCACGTTAGACGTAGTTTAATGTCGTAAAATTTTAACGGAATCCGACAACTTTGAAAATCGCATAAAAGACGAACACTTAGTCGTAACTAAAAATCGAGAAGTCGTATGAGAATTCTAATTTGATATTATTGTTTATGATGGGATTACAACAACTTTCTAGTTGATGTCATAAGCTTTCGAGTTGATATGATATGAGCTATAGTTATAATCGAGAACTAGAACGCGTTTTGAAGAATTTGTTGGTTTAGTAATTGTTAGTTGAAACCCGACGTTTAGAACGTCGTGCTTTTGAGCGAGTTTTGAGAAGGAGCTCGTCACGTACGGAAGTAAGTGATGACTGCCTTGAAGGCCCAGTTTCCAAAGAAAATGAATTCGAGAACCTAGAACGAACCTAAGACGTTATACGTCGAACCTATCGAGCAATTAGGGTTTTCGCGGCAGTTTTGCGACCCTCGCCGGAAACTGTCATAACTTTAAGCTCGTTTATCGGATTTGCGATCCGTAAATTGGAGCGTAAACTAGACATCCCAATCTTTCCAGTGGTACAGGGCTCATCCCCTGTTTTTCAATCCTGTGTTCTGGACAGCCTCCAGAGTTACTGGATTGCGCAGTGGAAATTTCAGTTTCTTGTTTCCTAAGTTGTTTTGATTCGCAACTTAGTTTCTTTCGATCTTTTAAGCCGTATTATCTATCGAATGTCACCCTACTGACCCTAGAGTCAAGTACAGGGCCTTGAGTGATGAAAACCAGTCGAGATCCTATTTCTTATCCTTTCATTAAAGAAGTAATAAACGAGAAATTCATAAGTCGTTCAATGAACTAAAACGTAAATCGCCTAAGTTGATTCTTTCCAACTTAGCTTCTTATAATCTTTAAAATCGTATTAAGATATCGACTACCTTCTCTACTGACCCGAGAGTCGAGTATGAGATCTTCCGAGTTCTAAACGAGATTGGTACGAGTCTCGTTTTCCGTTTAAGTAAAACGAATCTAGTACGCGTGCAAATGCCTAAAGAATGAAACAACTAAAACTTTTTTCGATTCTCTTTAATCGATTATCTTTTACGATCCGTTTTTTGAGTGATATTATTTTACGATGAAGGAGGAAGCCAACTGTGAAGAAAGGTCAGAAGATCCGAAGTTTTGGAAGCTTTTGCTTTTAAGTTGGTGGGCTTTTATATACAAAAATAAAACGAGCAATGCTCGGAAAATCTTTCTTTATCGCTTTGATATCTGTGTTTTCAAAGTGATATTATGGCATGAACTATTTTATGTTTTATGTGAGTTCTCTTGTACCTATCTGAGTCAACATTCGTGTTTTCCAGATTAAAGTTAATCTAACTAGATTAACTAACGATCGGCTCTGAGTTAGGTGCTAAGTGCTTTCCAGAGTTAGTGCACTTTGTAACCTGTGGTGTATGTGATATCCTGTTGAGGGGTACCAGCCACGGTGAATTAGAATTGGTCAAGATTGAACGTAACATACCAGAAAAATGCTTGCAAGCTAATTTGAGAAAAGAGTCAGAAAATGTTTAGTAGACGTGGGCCCGTTTTAATAAAACCCCGACGTGCTACGAATTATGAAATGCCATATTTATCTATACTTATGATTATGATTTCGGCATCGTGCTCACTAAGTACGTTTGTACTTAGCCCTGCATTGTTTTCTAAATGTGCAGGTTGAAGCGACGGTGAGCGGCGACGGTTGATGTTGAGTTAAAGGATAGGATGCTTAGTTAGAACCCTTCCGTTGCCAAACTCTGAATAATCTTTTGAGATGTATCTTTGAAACAATACACTGTAGTTAAGTCTGTAAATATGAACTTAGCTTCTTTTGTGTACTTTTGTCGAGAAATCCTTAGGGATTAACTCTTTCTTATTTATATTCAAGTCTTGTTCATGGTTATTGATGCCTTTCATGTATGTTTAGTCAGTTAGCCCCCTTCTTCCCCGCTTCTTTAATCCAACCCCAGTCGCACCCCCGGCTTCTGCCGTCCCTCGGGATTTGGGGCTGTGACAAGACAGAAGGTGGTTTTAGTTCTGTAATCCGGTTAAGGTGGGCTTTCTTATATACAAATAAAGTGAGCGTTGCTCAAAATGTTTACTTATTGCTTTATAAATGTGTTTTGAAAATGATTATCAGTGCATAAAAGAATTTGTTTTTGTGAGTTCTCTTGTGTCATTCTGAGTTAGTGACATCGTTAGGTGCAAACTAATCAATCGGACTCTGAGTTAGTAACACCGTTAGGTGCTTTCTAGGGTTAAATCGATCGGACTCTGAGTTAGTGACACCGTTAGGTGCTTTCCAGAGTTAGTGTACATGGTAGCCGATGAGTGTGGAATCCGTGTTGAGGGGACGAGCCAACCTTGGTGAGGAACGTGCGCGGGAGAAGTTAACTCTCCCCCGGCGTTGAAACAGAAGTTGGACAATTTGAATGTAACAACAGAAAAATGCTTGATCAAGCTATTTATGCAAAGAAAATGTTTAGTAAGCACGGGCCTTTGAAAGAAAAACCCCGTTGTGTTAGTGTTTAGATGCCTGATGAATCTATAAAACCTATGATATGATTTCGGCAAAGTGCCCACTAAGTGCTTTTGTACTTAGCCCTGTATGTATTTATAAATGTGCAGGTTGAGTGATGGCTGTAAATAGAGAAAGCAGACTTTTGAGCCTCGATTTCACATCTTCTTATGTGAAATCAATCTACGTCTTTTCCGTTGCAAGATACTCTTTTTGATGTATTAACTTTCGATTTAAGTATTATGTACTTGAAACCCTAGAGATATCAGAGACAACTTTTTTCGAGCGATCCTTCGAGATTGTCTCTCTTTTGATTAATCGAAGTACTTCATGTTTACTATCTTATCAGAGTTATGTCAGTTTAGCATTTATTCAGTAATTCTCCCTTTCTCCCCCGCTTCTTTAATCCAACCTCTAGTCACACTCCGACTTTGTCATCCCTCGGGATTTGAGGCTGTGACAAATGCATCCCTATATATATATATATATATGTGTGTGTGTGTGTGTGTGTGTGTGTGTGTATTTAACAACCCACCCCACTCATTCTCTGCTTTTGGAAGGGTGGATTAAAACCATATCATGATTCTGTACTAGATATAGAGTGAAGATGACTAGAACGGGTGAACCATGACGTCTACTTAAAACATTCCACTTTGATTAACAAGGTTACTTTTTTTTGAAAAGAAGGAATAAGAGGGACACCTAGCATGCTTGGGTCTAAGTTCTCCCACGACTTTGAAACATTTAAGAAAATAGAAATCATGTTTATCAAGGAGATCTAGCATGCTTGAAACTAATAAAAACATTTATTCTTGAAACCTCAAAAGAACTTGAAGGTTCGATTATCAAAGAGGTCTTAGCATGGTTGGGTTTAAGGCCTTAAATCAACACCAAAGGCCCAATTTTTAACAAATGGATCATGCTATTAAAACTTTCAAGAGGCCCGTTGGAAGCCCAAAACTAGATTGAAGAAAGAGATTCAAGTTTCGATAGTTGTTCAAGCATCAAAAGGGGTTCGGGGTCAAAGCGGTTCGGGATGCATGCATCAAGGATTAAGTTACAGACCCGAATAAAATAAGATTACAACCATATTGAATGAATGAATCTTGTAGCGGAAAAATAAAGTTTTTGAGATATGAGTATGAAGATTCAAATCTCAAACTTGGCAAAACTGAAACAAACGGGGAATCCTCCGAGCTCACCCTCATCATGCCCAAAATTACCTGCACGTTTTTAAGAAACTAATGTAGGGCGTGAGTACAAAAATATACTCAGTGAACATATCCCAAAAACTTGCTTTTCTTCTTTAAGAACTTGATAAGATTTAACTTGCCACTTGAGCTTGAGTACCAAGGGTTTTTAATAAGGAAATTACCTTGGGCAAAAGCAAAACATTTTCTTACATAAATGACTGCAGTCAAAACATAAGTGAGTGAATCCAAAAATGTCTACAACTTTACTTTAACAGTGAAGAGAAAGAGGCCTCCTTCTAATCACCGGAATCGGCCAGAGGCTCACGATTTCTATTGTGCACTAATCTCACCTTATGTGAGACTGAATTTGTTCTTCTTTCTTAGTAGACGGATCACACACAACTTTAAAAAAAATGCAAGTTAAATATTTATAAAACATGCTTCAACATGTATAGAAGCCAAAAGGTCCTCAGTTTAGAAAAGCCCTCCTTAAAAGATGCTTTCCTAGCTTTCTACTTGCTTTCTTTCCTTGCCTTCACATCACTTCTCCTCTGGATGTTCCTTTAATCAAACTTGATTTAGCAATGGAACAATGGAAAGTGAGAAATGAATCTTATCCTTTCAACTTATTTTATCTTAAAAGAATATTTCTTAATCTTTATGAAGGCATCTTAACGACAAAGGAATTCAAAAGATTCCTACTACTTCTTTGCACTTACTATACTTACTTAACAACTTTCTTCATCTATGCATGCTTAGATATGATCATGACATGCACAATCTTCAACATGTTTGGTCTCTTAAGACCACACAACTTGCAAAGATTCATGCTTTAAAAACAATCAAGCCAATCTTATCACTTCTACATCATGCTTACTTTCATTCTCATAAAAACATGCTACTACTTCATCACTTCATAATTAACTTCACCTTTCTTAGTCTCTTAAGACATCGTACTTTCAAGACATCATGATAATTAGGAATCTAAACAAGTCCTAATCATGCTCGTCTAAATTATCATTCACCGTTGCATCATGATATCAGAACATACATAGAGCAATCATACATATATACATAAAGAAAATTTTCAGTCCTTTTAGGACTTAGAGCTAGGGTTTATCATTTTCATGCAAACCACTTCCAATCATGCTCAAATATATCATAAAAGAATCATATATTCTCAATTTATCAATACAAGCTCATAAACAAAAATTCCTAATCTTTTCTACTTACTAAACTTTCGACTTTCATCATATAACCATGCAAAAATTCTCAAAATTTTCATATAAGCTCCAAATCTACCCAAGAACAAGGTTACATGCTCAATTCATGCATATAAAATCATCATCATCATAAACTAGAAACTACTACATGTAGTAACTTTCTAAAATTCCATATAATTGAGCAAGGGGATTTCAAATCATGAAATTCATATATGGATAGATACATCTAGCTCCCTAAACCTCAAATCTTGCTTCAATTTTATCATAAAAGACATGAATCAAAAACCCCTAATTTTTGGCAATAAAATCGGCAATAATGAAATATTCTAGGGCTTGAGAAATTCATGCAAACAACTCCATAAAACAGATTCATTTGGGGCTAGAATATCATACCTAAAGAGTAGGAGGATTCAAGAACACCTACTTGGAGACTTGAGAGGGCCGAAAGTTTATCTAGAAAAAGAGGGAAGGGATTTCTTGAATCTAACACCATAGAATGAAAGAAAGTTAATGAAATAGGTTAGATTCCAACCTTTCCTCAAAGATTCTTGGAAGAACTTCTTGGATTAAGAGCTTAAGACTTGATTCTTGGAAGAAAAATATGGATATGTGTGTGGAATGGGGGCAGCCAAAATGAGGGGAGAGAGGGAGAGTTTTGGTCTCCAGCAATCTTATATCGTGAACATTTAGGTTTGAAATGGAAGGTTAAATTTCAATCTCCAAAATGGAAAGCTAGCATTGAAACTTGCATCCAAAGTAAGGAAGGTGAATTGTGGGAGTGACATGTGTCCATGTCTAGACTAGTTGAGAGAGTGACAAGTGTCCTCTATTAAAGATTGTGGGTCCCACAATTAATGCAGTCTATCTACATAGTGAACTTTTACTGAAAATCGGCTAACACACACATTCTTCTTCTGAAACGAACGACTTTAAACACAAAACTTATACCAAAGTTCATAAAATTTTGTCACGAACAACATACTAAAATTTGGTGAAAAACGAACAACTTTCGATTTTTCACTAAAAGACGAAAAACTGCGTTTTTGACCAGAAAACCAGAAATTCGTGTTTTCATGCAATTCATTGCAACAATTCACATTCTCATGCACATATAAGTCACATAAGATCATATAAACATACACATCACATAATCTTGCTTTCATTCACCGAATTTTACAAATTCGGAAAAACTGCTACTTTAGGAAACTTTTTATTTCTGGACTACACATCGCAAAAGAGAAGACGAGCGCGTGACCGTCACACACCAATTTATATATATATATATATATATATATATATATATATATATATATATATTTGACCTGTCTGATTTTTCATAAACCATGGTGCATTTGATTTGTGTGGTGCATCTCATTATACAGTGTGATGCATATACAATATTTTTTCAGTTTCTTTTTTAGTTTTTTTTTTTATTGTTTAAGGTTTAATTTTTCGTAAAACAAATTGCATTTAATTGCACTGTGTGGTGCATCTAGTTTTACGTTGTGGTGGATCTTGTTATATAGTTTGGTGCATCTCATATTTTCATTTTTATATTTAAACTAAAAAAAGTAATATAGGCTTTGGATATGGAAATATACCCAAATTGGAGAATCTAAACATAATCGGGGAATCTAAACCTAATTAGGGAATCTAAACCCTAGGTGCAATGTACCTAGTGGTGCATCTTATTACACTATGTCGTGCATATCAGTACACGTACTGGTGCATCTCATGAACCACAATGTGGTAGATGCACCATAATGTACAATGAGATGCAGCACAACGTGAAACTAGATGTACCATACGTTGAAATAAGATGCACTCAGCTTTATGAAAAAAATCAGACCTTAAAAAAAATAAAAAAAATTCGAAATAAAAAAAAACTGAAAAACTCTTTTATATGCACCACACTGCATAGCGAGATGCACCAGATGATTGGTGGAGATTTATTCTCATTTCTTAGAATAAGGATCATTCTTATATGATCTCTATATATACATATAACTGCATGTGTCCATATTAACATTTAGAAAAGCATTGTAAACTTTCACAAGTTAACTTCAATTATTGTTAAACATCAATAGTTGTCGGCTTCTTATAGCATATTCTAGTTTTCGAGTCAAGTTTAGAAGATGTGATGTTAAAATTATAGCGTTAAAATTGCAGCGCACAAGTTAGCTAAAATGTTAAATGATTTTCCTTTTACGTATCTGTAGAATGAACCTTCGTCTAATGTGAAGGGTCTTCTGGTTGATTTCATGCATTTGCAATTATGAATAAAAAATCGTTGACTTTTTTCCACAATAGTAATAATAATAATAATAATAATAATAATAATAATAATAATAATAATAATAATAATAATAATAATAATAATAATAATAAATTCTACGACAAAAATCAAGGATTATCAAAAGCCGAAGAGGAAAAAGACTAAGAACAATGCCAACAACATCGATAAGGACTTCAATGAGTGGTACAAAGATGATCTAGTTGCCTAAATTTGATTTTGGTGTAACAATTTCTCGGTAGGGGTTATACCTCCGAAAGACTTTTCAAGTTTTTGTAGAAAGGCTTGTAAGCCTCATAAAACAAGTGATAATAAAATGACTTGTCTATGTGCAAGATTGAAAATGACCAAATTGGGTTTACTTGTTGTGAAACCTGTCAAGGAATATCCATTTTTTAATGATGGTAACTTGGTTGAGGGGGTATTTATCAAATACACTTTTATTGAACAAATCTTTGCACATGTTGTCAACAAAGTTGTACAAATTGTTGGAGGATGACTGAAGGATCCCAAGAACTTGATTTAATGGGACAACTAAGCTATAAGAATCCGTGTAAAATACTCGGAAGATTTTATCTTCACATATTCCCTGGAAAGCGTTGAGTGTTTAACCTGCACGTGGTGAGGTTAAGTCTTTAACTTTTAATGACTCTTGGTACCTCGAAGAGGACAAGTATAGCAGGATACTTGGTAAAATGAATCACCTATACAAGTGTGAAGTGGTGATACGATCCTCGTCGGAGTTGCAGACGCCGACGTGAATAGTATACACCCAAAGATCAAATCTGAATCGAACCGGATAAAGATGGAATTGCTAACACCCCTTAAACGGACCCCTCCCCCCCAGATAACAGTAGGCAAGAATTAACCCCTACGACCTAAAGAGTAATGTCATTCAACAATTGTAGCCTATATAGCTATCACCCGTGATACGATCCCCAAAGAACCATAGGCAAGAATAAATCCTATGACCCAAAGAGCAATTCGTTCAACAACAATAAACTATGGTAGAAGACGCCACAAACGGGGATGGTGATCCATTTGATAAGTCGATAAGAACATAGCGGTGGCATGCCACCAATCTGCTAGTTCGGTGCACGAACTGAAGGAGATATATATTCACAAAATATTATTCATCAAATCGTTGTTTAATCCATACCATTCTTGACCTATATATAGAGGTGGAATACAATAAAGTCCTAATCTAATAAGGAACAATAATTCCTTGAACAAAAAGAAACCTAATCCTAATCTAATGAGGAAACAATTCCTTGAACAATAAAAAAACAAATCCTAATCTAATAGGAAACTAATCCTTAACCAAATAAAATATAAAACTACCAAATAACTAAAATAAAGCCTTATTTTTGGCGTACAATAATAAAAAACAAAAATTAAAATAAAACAAATAAAATCTTTAGATCTTCAATCTTGGATTGCATCATTCCCCTCCTCTTGAAAGGGATTTGTCCTTAAATCCAAAGCTTCAAACCTGCATCAAAAGAAAAATAATTTTTTTTCTTTACTTTTTTCCCTTTTGTTTCTTTTTTTAAAGATAAAAACAAATAAAAGATAGAGATTCAGATCAGGCTCTGATACCAAATGATACGATCCTCGCCAGAGTTGCAGACACTAACGTGAATAATATACATGCAAAGATCAAATGTGAACCGAACCGGATAAAGATGGAATTTCTAACAAACCTGAAACGGACACCCCAGAGAACCGTAAGCAAGAATTAACCCCTACGACCCAAAGAGCAATGTCGTTCAACAATGCTAGCCTATATAGCTATCACCCTTGCTACGACACCCAAAGAACCATAGGTAAGAATAAACCTCTATGACCCAAAGAGCAACTCGTTCAACAACGATAGGCTATGGTAGAAGACGCCGCAAACGGGGATGGTGATCCGTTTGATAAGTCGATAAGAACATCACGGTGGCATGCCGCCAGTCCGCTAGTTCGGTGAACAAACTGAAAGAGAGTTCAACTCATAAAATATTATTCATCAAATCGTTATTTAATCCATGCCCTTCTAAACCTATATATAGGGGTGAAATACAATAGAATCCTAATCTAATAAGGAAAAACAATTCCTTAAATAAAAAGAAAACATAATCCTAATCTAGTAAGGAAACAATTTTTGAACAATATGGAAACAAATCCTAAACTAATAAGGAAACAAATTATTAACCTAATAAAATATAAACTACCAAAATAACTAAAATAAAGCCTTATTTTTTGCCTTTATTTATAAAAAACGAAAAAATAAGACAAATAAAATCTTCAGATCTTTAATCTTGGATTGTATCATTCCCCACCTCTTGAAAGAGATTTGTCTTCAAATCCATGTCGTCAATTGAAATGCCAGGATAAAAAACCAAATCCTCTTTCCTTGCAAGAAATGAATGTTGGACCAAATTTGTTGTCCCTTGTGCCACCTTCTTCTTCTTCTTCTTCTTCTTGGATTCGAACTCCTTGTGATCCTTGAACATGAAGAAGTTCTTTTTTAAACTATCATCGTACTTCAATTCTGTAGTAGATAGCCAATATTGCTCCAATCGTACATATGTAGCATGTATTGGCACAACCATACTATGTACTTTATCATTCAACCATGGTACCTTATTATCGTTGACGTGGCAACTCATGAAGACCATTTCTTGTTGCACCTCTTCAACGTTCTTAGCTTGCATCGAAGCTTTTGCTCCAAAGTAGTTGTGGATTAAATACTTCAAGTACATCATCACATGAATTCTCCAATTTCGACTTTTCAGAATCAGCCTCATCATCTTTCACATCAACATCTACATCAACTTCGAGCACTAACTCCCTTGGACATTTCTTATCTTTGGGATCAACCACGACTTCAACTTTAACCACCATCTCTTTTTGATTAATACATTCCTCATCTATGGGATTAACCACGCCATCAACTTCAATCACCATCCCACTTTTGATTCGTACAATGAGTTCTTCAATTGGAATTGGACATGTATGTGGATATTTGCTTTGGTAAGGACTGATTCTCTTCAACGATCAAATTATCCCACTTCCCTCCAAGATATGATTTATGATCGTGTTTCTTTTGGAACGATGGTATATTTTGCAACTTGATATTCTCATGATCACTTGCTCCACCCCTCCTTCTACTGCTGCTACAAAATTGTCGATATGCGTTTTTGTAGTCTTCCACATAAGATTTCTTCTCTTCTTTTATCAAACTTATGTAAGAATGCCTACGTGGATGAAGCAACTTCTGAGTTTCGCTCTTCTGAGATTGCTCTATTTGATCTAACCTCTCATGGAAAGGCTTAATCTCATTCTTTACAAATCTCCGCATCTTTTCCACCATATATGATTTCAAATCGAATCTAGCCATACTCATAATAGTTAATCAAAAAAAAAACTAGCAAAGAATATGAACACAAGTCAGATTGAATCTGAACAGATCTAAAACGAATCTAAACTAATAATTTTTTGTTTTTTTTTGTTTTTTTACGATCAGATTACGATTAAATCTAATTTAAACAAAAATAAAAATAAAAATAAAATAAATTACAAATAGGTGGAACCTGGCCGAAAAAACCTGGCTCTGATACCAAATGATACGATCCTTGCCGGAGTTGCAGATGCTGACGTGAATAGTATACACCCAAAGATCAAATATGAACCGAACCGGATAAAGATAGAATTGCTAACACCCTTGAAATGGACCCCCAGAGAACTGTAGGCAAGAATTAATCCCTACCACCCAAAGAGCAATGTCGTTCAACAAGGCTTGCTATCACCCTTATGACCCAAAGAGCAACTCTTTCAACAACGATAGGCTATGATAGAAGACGCCACAAACGGGGATGGTGATCCGTTTGATAAGTCGATAAGAATGACATGGTGCCATGCCGCCAGTCCGCTAGTTTGGTGAATGAACTGAAGGAGATATAAACTCACAAAATATTATTCATCAAATCATTATTTAATCCATACACTTCTTGACCTATATATAGGGGTGGAATATAATAGAGTTCAAACCTAATAAGGAACTCAACATAATTAACGGACAATTGCACTTTTCCACACACCATTCTAATTATTTTCCTATTGCACGGACAAAAACAAAATTTACAAATATCCGTACAGAGACGTTATGAACCACACGAGTATTCTTTTTTAGTTGAAAAAGGGTAGTTGTAGAACGGCGAGTTTCAAATAGAGAATTGGTTAAGTATAACCATTTTCCTTTTGAAAAGTGCAAATATAGCCACTCTTTTGAAAATGAGTAATAATGGTCTCTTTTACTTTATTGTTCTTCTTCTTATGGTCATGTATGCTGATATTGTCGTGTATGCATGATCATATATATGCTGATGTGGTTGTCACAGCCCCAAATCCCGAGGGATGGCAAAGCCGGGGTGCGACTAGGGATTGGATTAAAGAGGCGGGGAAGAAAGGGGGATTTACTGATGTAATACCCCAGACTTTTTCTACAGTCGTTAAAAATGAAAGTTAATAATAATTATGGCTTTGCACGCCTAAGATCATGAAATTAAATTCTAAGATTTACGGTGAAATCCGTTTCCGAAAGTAATTTCCAGAAATCGGACGAACGACTACTGTATTAGGGTTTTTGCATCCGAAAACTCAGAATCAAATTTCGTCAGAATTTACATTCACTTTTTCTTCGATACGAGTTCACCGGAGAAAGTTAGTCTTTATGATTTTCCGGACGAATTTTGGACTGTGATGTCCCGACTTTTTCTCGGATTTTGAAAAACGAATTAGTTTTTCCGAGTACGTAAATTATTTCCAAATTAACGGACGAATTAGATTTCGTCAAATCCGTAACTATCTAGAAAAGTATTTCTCGACTTTTAAATCGACATTTAAGAGCCGGAAACGAGATATTTCGTCAAATAATCCCTCGCCAAACGCAACCTTAACGAGTCACTATGCTTGTTAGATATTTCTCTTACTTTATGACTCACCATAGTGAGTCATCACCTCCCTCCTTATACCCTCCATTACCGCCACTATGCCATCTCCCTCTCTCTCTCATTTTTCTTCATCATCTCCTCCATTGAAGCACCATTCCAAGCTTTCTTCAAGATCAAAACTCTTCCATCTACCGATCAAATCCATATCCGAGTTCATAATACGAAAGGTAAGAGCTTCGTCTATCATTTGAACCGAACAAATCTCTTTTCCCCCATCTTTTATTTTTTTCGAAAATTTGAAGGATGAAATAGCATGTGATTTCTTGTTCGATACATGTTCTAGGATGTTTAGAATCGAGTTCTACGGTTTGAATCATGAAGAAAATCACACCTCCTTGTTCTAGGTTATTACCGATTTTTTTTTAGAATTTGGGGCTTTGATCGTAGCTCGATTTCTTTGTCGATTGAATGTTAGATTAGTGTTCCTCATGATGTTAATTGACTCTATGAATTGTTTTAGATTTTTCTAAAAATAAAATGTGAAACCTAAGAGACGAAGGAGGCTCGATTTAGGATAGTAAATGTTATGATATGCTCGATTGTTTAATGGAAATGAGATATACGATGCATGAGGACGATTATATATTTAATTGAGATTTTTCTAAATATAAAACGAAAAATGTAAGAGACGAAGATGTGACGATAAGTTAGAGCTCGATAATGTTTTGATATTATGATTTGCATGTTAATAATGCTTGTTAGATGATAATCGTTCTCGTAAAATTTGAATGAAAATGGAGAACATAAAATTTATCGTAAGAGACGAACGACGGACGATAAGTCGAGATTAGATAATAGTTTGAGGTTATGGTTTACGTGTTTATGATTCTTGATAGATGATGAATAAGATTGTAAATTTTGATTGATTTCTAATGATGTTGGATTTCTCTTAAGAGACGAACAAATGATGATAAGTAATGATAGAAAAGTCGATTAAGGATTCTGATGGTCCCGATACGAGTTACTGGTGTATGGGGGGGAGGGGAATACACCAGTTAGGATTTTAAAACTAAACTCCTGAAAATTACTTCAACCGAGTAAAAGGACTCAGTTGGAATCTCACAGCTGAGTAAGCGACCTCAGCTGGAAGAGTGGTGTTGTGCGGAATGTGGTGGAAATTAACAACTCGTAAAACAACTCACGCTTTTGTGCAAGGTCGGTCAAAAATAGAGACAGTTGATAATGCTAAGATCAGTTTCTATGCTGGTTAGAAGGTCAGTTGAATATGCAAGAAATAAACAAAATAAACACTAGCACACAGAGATTTACGTTGTTCGGAGAAACCTCCTACGTCCACGGGGAGTTGTGAGTCCACACAACTCTGTCCAAGTTCTTCTGGACAAACCACTCAGCTTACGCGGGCTGAGCAACCGTTAAGGATAAGTTTGCGGGTACTTATTAACCTTACAGTTTAGTTTTCGGGTACTAAACAACCTATCTACTCAATTGCAGGAAGAGTAGGATCCTAAGACCTTTTCAGGTGAAAGAAAATGGGGTTCCAACTAAAAGCTCGAACACGAAGTGAGCTATGATCTAACACTCTATGAACTCTCACTAAGTGATGTTCTCAAGGTTCGATCTAAAGACACAAAAACTAACTAACTCTAGAACTCTCAACAAGTGATGTTCTAAGAGATTGAATTCAGTTCAGCTCGTGAAGAATATTGCTCTTTCTTTCGCTCTCTGGTTTCTTCTCGCGTGTGTGTCTTGTGTCTTCTCTGAATGAATGAAGGCCTCTATTTATAGGCGGAGAGTATCAACTAGCCGTTTGAAGAGCCGTTGATCTCTGTTCTTTGAAAGCGATGGCTTGTCTCTCATCTCTGCACACTTTCCCGATATGGCATC
Organism: Schizonepeta tenuifolia; assembly: GCA_029490685.1. Taxonomy (NCBI): domain Eukaryota; kingdom Viridiplantae; phylum Streptophyta; class Magnoliopsida; order Lamiales; family Lamiaceae; genus Schizonepeta; species Schizonepeta tenuifolia. The sequence goes on from CM055959.1 coordinate 57,051,317, forward strand.
TGTGCTCTTCTGCTTTCCATTTGAGATAGCCTTGTGTTGGGCCAAATGGGGTAATGACTGAACGGTCAAACCCTCACGTGACTTCCTTTTTGAAATTCAAATCTTAACAACAGACTTCCAACAAGGAGTGGTCGGTTAAGACTTTCGATCTTCAACTAACTTGTTCTTCAGCCGATGTTCTATCTGACTACTAACAGTTGAACTTTCAGCTGACTTCAACTTCAAGCTGTTGGTCTTCTTGGTTGAGTTCTACAAGTGATGTTCTGAAACTGAACACTCAGTTGTCTTCCTTGTATCTGATCAGTTGGGTTCGAACGCTCAGATGGCTTCCTTTCATCTGATGTTCTCTTCCCCCAAACTGCTTTTCATCCGATGAACACTCAGTTGTTTTTCTTACAAGTGATGTTCTATCTCTTGAATGTGACTTCCCCTTTTTGGATACTTGACTATTGATCTGAGACATGAACGTAACTTCCTCCTTTTTAATATACTGAACGCTCAGTTGTCTTCCTCACAACTGATGTTCTATCCGAGTGAAGCCTTGTTGCCATCTTTAGCTGGAGACCTGTAAAGATAAAATCTTGACAATGCTCAAACAGCGAGCCTAACTACTAATATTAGGTTCTGGAAACATGTACTCGGTTGGGGTCAGTTGGTTTTGGAATTCATCAAAACTCTTACTAATAAATTTCCCAACAATTTCCCCCTTTTTGATGATGCCAAAACCCCTTACAAACTTACAGATCAAGACTATAAAACTTTAAGACCCTTATACAATTCTTACATATCCAAAATCTCAGCTGAAATTCTAGACAGTCTATAAGATTGAAACATCAAAGGGTTAGCACAGTTATAACATGGTATTGAAATAACTTTGCGATTCAGAGCTTGGACAATAAGGGATTGTACGTCAAGTTGAATCTTATAACTGAGTAGTTTTCATTACAACTGAGTGTTACAAGGATAAGCGCAAAAGCCAAAAATTACAACAGTTGTTTGAAAACTAACTGAGCTAAAATTGTAGCCTATACTTACTAAAAATCCTAACAAAAATCTCTCTCTTGGCAGGTAACTCCTTAGAAATGTCCACTCCATGCTCCTTGCAAACCTGCCTCGCCTCAGCTGCGATCTTTGTGCGGTTCGGGTTGCGAGAGTTTGGGAGGAAGGGAGGCCGGTAAGTAACCTTCTGGGGAACCAGAACTGTGTTCAAGTCCAGGTTGGCGTCAATCATAGCCCCCCTGAATTGGCTGAACATGCCCGGGTCTCCTGAGTGCAACTCGGTCAGCTCTTCCTTGAACGCTTTCCTCGGGTCATCAGTTGCGTAAACCTTCCTATAGTAGAAGTCATTCACGAACTCCTGCTTGAACAACTCCCAATCTTCATTCCACTCGGTCGGCATCCACTTGTCAACATGCCTAAATCGACTCGTAAAACAACTCACGCTTTTGTGCAAGGTCGGTCAAAAACCAAAACAGTTGATAATGCTAAGATCAGTTTGTATGCTGGTTAGAAGGTCAGTTGAATATGCAAGAAATAAACAAAATAAACAACTCCCAATCTTCATTCCACTCGGTCGGCATCCACTTGTCAACATGCCTAAACCGACTCTCGACTTTGGACTTTGCTGGCAACCTTTGTTGCTTCAACCGAGCTTCCGCCTTTGATTGATGCTTGTTGATGCGGCGTCGGCTGCGGAAGGTAACGTTGCGGTCCAGGTTCTGGGACATTTTCTTCAGCTCTTCCTCGAACTGGTTCACCCTCCTTGCCTGGCTGGCGGCAAACTTTCTGATCCAGCTCGGGTTCATGTAATCCTTCTCCTCTACATCCATAGCCTTGGCCGCTGTAATGCACTCTTCGGTTGTTATCCCGTCGAGTTCAGAATCCAGCTCGGCTGTGATCTCGGCTATGAAGTTGTAGGAAACTCCGAACTTCTCTGCCTGCTCCAAGTCCTTTTCCATTCCAGCTCCACCGACTTCGGTTGGCTTGGGAGCAGCAGACTTCCTTTGAGCAGACCTTCTTCTCTTCAGCTGAGATTTCCCTTGAGCTGGCGTCTCTCCTTCAACTTGGGTCTCTTCTTCTTCCTGCACTTCAACCTCCGTCTCCTTCTCTTCCCCTTTTTTGGCATCAGGAACAAGGCTTGCTACTGAACCGTCCAGTGAGGTGAGTTGTTGTTCAGCAAGTTTGATGCGGTTGAAGAGTTCATCAACCGCGCACTCAAGCTCCATCTTCTTCGCCAGATCCGAGTCCTGGCGCTCTTGTTCGGCTTTTTTCAAGACAGAGAGGTTCTCGATGACCTCTGTCTGAAAAGCAGCGAACTCAGCCCATCGCGACTCGAAGTGAGACTCCCATTCAGTATCTTGTGTCTGTTGGGACATGGCAAGATTGGAGTCGGCCAAGGATTTGAAGACGTTCGGCTCCGACTTCAATCCCAACAGAGTGGACTTCAACTCCAACACTTCTTGACTGGTGGAGGAGGAGAATTCATTCAGCTTGGTCTTCAGTTCAACATTCTCCTCCACCAGTTGTTGGTTCTTGACTTCTTGTGCTTCCAACGCCCTCAGCTGGTCATCTTTTTTATGCTGGAGGTTGGCAAACAGCTCGGTTCTTAGTTGGTTCACCCTCTCAGCCACCAGCTCACATATCTCTTCAGTTGTGGGAGCACGCTGATCAGCTGGAGGGGCTTGAGCAATCAGAGCTAGAGGCTCAAATGTGACCGTGACTTGTCGGTTGGCCAGGTACAGCTTCAGCTCTTCTTCTTCTTCCTTTGCTGCTGCGGCGGCTGCATCCACATCCTCAAAGAAGTCAGCTGACTTGATCAGCATGCTGTCGAGGAAGTCAATGCACTCCTGTCCAGCTGCCTCCCTTGTGTCCGTCCCTTCAGCTCTGCTCTGGTCCAGCCGACGAGTGAGCAGCGCAATCCGGTTGTTGTAAGCCACTTCGAGGTTGGAGTAGTTGAAGTAGGCTCGGATGCGGGACTCATCTGACTTCAGCTTGTCCCAGCTCTACACCCTGACCAAATCTTCTTTGACGTACCAATGGCTGAAGATCAGGTGGAACTGGTACAAGAGCTCGGTTCCCAGAGTGGCGAAGACTGGCATGTTGCGAGCCTCAGGGAACATGCCCACTAGCTTCTGGAAGTAGTAGGCCACCCTGCCCTTGTGCTCCAGCGCAAGTGCCTGAAGGTCGTCTTCCTCATTAATTGGGGAGGGAGAAATATCATAAGGCAATGGTTCAAAAGGTTCATCGATGTTGGCCAAAAAGGCGGTCACAACATCGGCATCGAGCTGGGAGCTTGGAATATTGGATTTGGTTGGGAGGGGGGTTTCAATTGTTTCCTCAACATTGGCCAAAGGAGCGATCACAATGTTGGCATCGAGCAGAGTGCTCGGAACATTTGGCTCTGGTTGGGTAGAAAGAGCAAGAGGCTCTGGGGGCGGTACGGCATCAACTCCTGCCGTGGGGGAGGTGGGAACATCTTCAACGTCCTCAGATAAGGAAGAAGCATCTGACGTCAAATCCGTCTCCATTCCGTCAGCCTTGTCAGCTTCGGTGGCTCGAGGGACGATCTCGAACGTGGCGGCCTCAGCTGAGCGGCTGGACTCGGAAGGCTCCTCAGCAGGTGTCGACTCAACCGCTGCCTCCTCCTCAGCTGGAGCTTGCTCCTCAGCTGGCTCCTCAGCTGGTACCTCAACTGGCTCCTCAGCTGATTCATCAGCTGGCACCTCAGTTGGCTCATCAGCTGGCACATCAGCTGGCTTCTTAACCGACTTCTTGAACCGTACCCTTAGCTTTTTCTGGGCAGGTTTCTCAGCTGACTCCTTCTCCGACTCAGCTAGTCGGCGTGCAGCTTTGGACTTGGCGGGGCGAGAGACAGCTGGTTCCCCCTCAGCTATTGGCTCAGTAGACATCCCAACCTCCTTTTTCTTCTTTGGAGTGTACACACTCCTAAGCACCTCCTGTGCTTTCTTGGCTGTTGGGAACAACAGCAACTTCTTAACCGGCGTCTCCTCGCAGTCTGCCAAGACCATGTTGCGGTCCTTGGTCGCGAGCAAGATGAGGGCAGAGATCTTGCAGCCAAAGTTGAGTGTCCCCTTGACACTGAGCAGCTTCTCTCCCGACTCGGATGCTGTCTTGGAGATCTTCGACTTCTCCACCATCAACTGGTTCAGGAAGTATTGGAACCAGTTGATCTGGTGTTGGTGCTCCAAGGCCACCAACTGCCTCAATTTGGGTCGGCTGATATCACCGAATGCGCCACTGTAACCGAACACCACCTTTGAAATAACATCAAACAGCAGGCGATGTTTTGGCTTCAGCTTCATCCTCTGCATATTACTCTTTAACTTCTTCGGAGTGATCAGAGCTTTCTCCAAAAATTCATCGACGTACTAGTTGGATATATTCTCCAGAAGTTCAATGGCGGTGTGGTTGATGGGGATGATGTAATGGAGGACATCGAAAACGTCGATGGGGAATGAGACACGACGTATGGTCCTAGCTGGAACATCTTTTTACCGGCAGGAGACTTCCGTAGACATTCCTTCTGTAGATTCAAGGGGGGCCTTCAAGTTTACGTAAAACTCCCCCACTTGTCGCCTGAGAAGATGGGATGGGCAAAGCTTGGCCCATTCCAGGAGGCCATTCTCACGGAGAATGTTGGCGAGAGAAGCCAACACCGGTGACTCCAGTTCCTCATCGGAGAGGATTTGCTCAAAGTGGATCTTCGACACCAACATATCGAAGGATTCTTCATACGAAGTAGGGACGAGGGAAGATCCTGATGAGGCCATTTTCTTACTTTTTGGTGCCATTTATGATCACTGCAAAAGGTATATATAGAGGAAAGGAAAGAAGATCTTTTGCAGAAAAGGGTTAGGCAAAATCTGTGAAGACGATGAACAGTTAAATCAGATATATACGAATGATGAAAGTAGGAGATTTTTTCCTGATTTACCGCCTTATATAGGTTTTTGACTCAGTTGAATCGACGGCTGGGGTTAAATGGCGCGAATCCATCTACGGCTGAGATTACGCGACTGTTGATTATCTTTGACTTGACGTCATGCACCGAGTTCCAACCTGCGCGTGAGAAGGTGTACAGTTTTCATGTCAGCCTAGTCGCACTATAAAGTAGGCTATGGATGTTCAGCCATACTTTACATTTAATGCGACATGATGGCTATTTTTAATGTAACTGACATGTTAAGGAATGTTTGAATTTATTTCAAACATTCTCATTTAAGAACATAACACCTTCAGCCATAAATGTTACCTGCCAGCTGATGTTGGAATTAGGTGAGTTCCCATGTTGCGGCATACAATCAGCTGACTCGAGTTCGTCTGTTCAGCTGACGTCTGATTCATTCGGATGGCAATCTGCATTTGATCGGCATACCATCAACTGACTCAAGTTCGTCTGTTCAGTTGACGTCTGATGTCTTCAGTTGGCGATTTGCATCTGAGATTCCCCCTTCATCTGAGCTTTCTCCTCAAATGGATATCTATCTCTTTACTTCAGTTGACTCCTCATCTGATGGATCCAACAGTCCAAGGAGGTCACATAGCATCTTGAACCGTGCTTCAGCTAGAGGTTTGGTGAAGATATCAATTCTCTGAATCTTAGTTGGAATCTTCTCCAGGGATACATCCTTCTTCTCAATATGATCTCGGATAAAACGATGACGGATGTCGATATGCTTTGTCCGAGAGTGGTGAACGAGATTCAGAGAGATAGCAATGGCACTTGAGCTATCACAATGAATGGGAACCTGTCCAGTTGAAACTTCATAATCTCTCAGCTGTTGCTTGAGCCATAACACTTGCATGCAACAGCTTCCGGCAGCCATATACTCTGACTCGGTTGTAGAAGTGGCAACACATGCTTGTTTCTTGGAGAACCATGAAACCAGCTTGCTTCCCATGAACTGACAGTGTCCAGAAGTGGACTTCCTGTCCAACCGATCTCCTGCTAGATCTGCATTTGAGTATTCGGTCAGTTGGATGTTGTCTTCGGTTGGATACCACAACCCAACATTAACAGTTCCCTTCAGATACTTGATGATGTTCTTTGCTGCCAACATGTGTGCTTCCCTGGGTTGAACTTGGAACCGAGCACACACTCCAACTGCGTATGATATGTCTGGCCGGCTGGCAGTTAGATATAGCAAAGAACCGATGATCCCTCTATACTTACTGGCATCCACGAGCTTTCCCTCAGTTCCAGGTTCAATCCTCCAGTTAGTATTCATCGGGATCCTTGTTGTCTTGCTTGTCTGCAATCCGAATTTGGTGATGAGCTCTTTTGTATATTTGGACTGATTGATGAAGATGCCCTTTTCTGACTGCTTCACTTGTAGCCTAAGAAAATAATTCATCTCGCCCATCATCGACATCTCGAACTTCTCCTTCATGAGATTTGAAAAATTTTCACACAGTTCCTCCGACTTAGAACCGAATATGATGTCGTCAACATAGATTTGCACAACAAGAATGTCATCTCCAACTTTGATGGTGAACAGGGTTTTGTCAACTAACCCTTGTTTGAAACCCGAGTTCTTGTTGGCAATATCCTTGAGCTACCAACCTTGCCTTATTCCTCACTATGAATCCAATGGCGTCTCTCTTGTTTTCGAAAATCCACTTCAATCCAATAACCTTGACACCATTTGGTCTTTCTACCAACTCCCATACACAGTTGCGTAGAAACTCATTCAGTTCTTCTTGCATGGTTGTTGTCCAGTGAACACAGTTGAGAGCTTCCACAACGTTCTTCGGTTCTGGCACATCAGCTACAAAGCAAGAAATCATGGCAACATCTCCAGCTTGCTCGAACTCCTCTAGAACTGCCAACTCCTCAGCATATTGGGCATAAGTGTTCGAATCTTCCTCGGTTGAATCCTGAGTCGCAACTCTGCTTCTTGTACGCACACCTTCGGTTGGATCTCCGATGATGTTGTCAGTGGAATGAACTTCATACCATCTTCGGTTGCGTCTTCTTTCTTCTTCCAACTGTGGCTGTTCCGTGATCTGAGTTGGAGTCTTCAGAGCTGGTGATTGATCAGCTGTTGAGTCTGGATCCTTAACATTGACATTAGTTTGAACCGAACTCGGTTGGGCTTCGGATGCCGATGCAGTTGGAGGGGCATCAGCTGGAGTTTCCCCTTGAGATGAGCTGGGGTCCTTGCATTCATCTTCAGAGGAGTATGGATCCTCATCCTCAGTTGCCCATACCAGTGGTTCAGCTAGATTCTTTTCCCTTAGAGCTTGTGATCTGGTGAGAACAGGTGGAACTTGTGGATCACCCTGTTGTCCTTTAGCCTGTTCCCTGCACTCAAAAGTAGATTCATCAAAACTAACATGAGGTGTTATTTCCACAACACGAGAGCCATTGTTGAAAACTCTATAATCCTTGATCCGAGCGGCATATCCGAGAAATATGCCTTTCGAAGTTTTGGCATCAAAAGTTTTCAACTGAGTTTTCCCATTGTTGTGAATATAACACTTAGAACCAAAAATGCGAAAATAAGAAATATCTGGCTTCCTGCGTCTCCATAGCTCGTATGGTGTCTTTCCCAACAGCTTGGTCAGAAGAGACCGGTTCTGAGTGTATCATGCAGTGTTGATGGCCTCAACCCAAAATCTCTTTGGTAGAGCTGAGCTGGTTAACATGGATGTAGCTGCATCCTTCAGTGTTCGGTTCCTTCGCTCAGCTACTCCATTCTGTTGCGGAGTACCCGCTGCTGATGTTTGATGTGTAATTCCATGCTTCTCGCAGTACTCGATGATGGTTTCATTTAGAAACTCAGTTCCACGATCTGATCGAATAGAAATGATCTTCATCTCTTGTTGGTTCGATATCCGATCCATCAGCTTGGGTAGCTCATCTCGGGTTTCACTCTTGTGGCGCATAAAGATGGTCCACGTATATCTTGAGTAGTCATCAGTTACAACCAGGGTGTACTCGTTGCCATTTATGCTCTTTGGTGTAACTGGCCCGAAGAGATCCATGTGGATCAGCTGTAACACTCGGTAGGTTGAGGGAGTCGACTTCAACCGGAAGGAGGATCTAGCGAGCTTTCCCAACTGGCATGCACTGCAAATGTGTGTTGTTGAAAACACTCGGTTTGGAATGCCCTTTGCATGTTCTTGTCTGGCAAGTCGGTTCATAGTCTTAAAGTTCAGATGGTTGAGCCTTTTGTGCCACAGCCACCTCACATCTGAACTGCTCTTTGATAATAGGCAGGTGTCAGGGAGACTGCTGTTCCAATCAGCATAGTAGACATTCCCGATTGGCGATTGATTTCCCAACAATATCACCTACTTTGATCCGACATTTTTAACCCTACAACCCTGTGCAACAAACTTGACAGAGAAACCATTATCACAGAATTGGCTGATGGAGAGCAAGTTATGCTTCAATCCATCAACATAAGAAACATTAGAAATCGAAACATGATTGGTTTCAAGGGTACCGTAACCTCTGGTGTAACCTTTTGAGTTATCACCAAAAGTAACTGAGGGTCCTTCTTTGTCCACGAAACTTCCAAGCAAATCCTTCAGATTTGTCATGTGTTTCGAGCATCCACTGTCCATCACCCACATTGTTGCAGACGCTTTATTCTTCCTCAGCTGTTTCTCCTATACCTGCAAAGAGAAACTCGCTTAGGTCCCCAATTTCAGTTGGGTCCTGGAGGATTAGAACCAGTTCCTTCTGGAACTGTGCGTCGCTTTTCCCTGTATACTCGGATGGATTTATCATTCCAGATCACTTTTTCTTCATCATCCACTATAACAACACCTCGGTTATCCTTAGGCTTGTTGTTAGTAGTGATGTTCTGTTTCTTGGGAGGAGTTGGATTTCTCCCATTCTGAGCTTTCGGAGGAGAGGCTTTCCCCCTGTTTTGATGGCGATTCTTATCCTGTTGAATTTGTCTGTGAGGTCGGATGCAATGTTGGAATCTTTGTGGCTGATTCTGATTCTAACTCCCTGAGTGTTGTCTGTAGCTGTTCATGCCCTGTTGGTGATTCATATTGTGGCATGAATATCTCCAGTTGTTCGACCTGTTCCTCATTGGTTGACTCGTTTGGAACCTTTGGTTGAACTGATGTTGGAAACGCTATTGATTCAGATGATTGAACCCTTGTCGGTTCTGCGGTCGGTTCCATTCTTTCTGATGTTAACTCTGAGGTTGATGCAGAGGTCGGTTCTGATTCCGAGTTCGGTTGCGATTATGCCTTCGACGCCTCTGATTCCTCTTCTGACTTTTGGAGCATTCCCCCTCGGTTGATGTCCCAACCAATGGAACATTCTGTCCTCCATCTACTGCTCCTTTTCCCTTCTCAGTTGTGGTTGCCTTGGTCGGTTGAGCTTGCTGAGAGGTGGAGGTTGAATTACTTTATGGTGACTCAGGTTCCACTGTGTTAGGTTCGACAACCTTAACCTCAACAGCTTTGATGAAGGTTGCTGGAGGAATTCCACTATCTTTAATCACATCATAACCGAGTCCTGACACGTCATCCATCTGTCTACTGTAACTGATAAGATTCTCGATGATCTTGGATGATTGATACAGCTTGATTAGATTATCCTTCTCAGTTTGCAACTCCTTGAGGAGGACAATTATCTGCTCGGTTTGTCCATCTGACTTCTTTATCAGCTGGTCGATCTGAGTCTCTTGATTTTTCAACTGTTCTTCCTGCTCCTTGATCTGCTTTGTCAACTCCTCGTTGGTTGGAGCATTATTTCGGTTGACTGCATTCAGTTGACTCTTGAGATTCTCAATCTCCTCCGTTTGACTCTTAATCAGATCGTCCGTCACGGTTAAGGATTCTTCAAGTTTTGAGAACTGTTCTTGAAGACGCTTAAACTCAACCGATTGCTGATGAAGTTCATCACTGAGTTCTTGAAAGTCACTCCAGGAGGGTTCCAACTCTTCATCCAGTGATTCCTGAATGTTAGAAATATCAGAAGAATTTAACTTATCAAGATTAGAATGTACCTCAGTATCATCTTGGTCGGTTCCAAGTGCCATGAGGCATTGATCCTGACTGATGGCGTTGTTTGTAGAAGTTAGCTCATCCTCATCTTCAGTGTCAGTGAAGATGTCCATGTCGTCAGCTGCTTCTTCTGCTACCATGGCCTTGTTCTTTCCAGCTTGCTTGGCCCTCAACGCTTCTCTCTCTTTCTTTGAGAGGTCTGGACAGTCAGCTTTGAAATGTCCCTCCTTGTCGCATTCAAAGCAACCGTTGGTCACAGGCTTTGAACTGTCTCGAGTTCGGTTGGACTTATAGAATCTCTTGTATTTTCCGAACCGAGTATCCATGTCGGCTAGTTTCTTTGAAAGGGCAGCAATGTTATGTTGTAGTTCCTCTTTGCTTGGCTCCTTTGCAGCTGTGTTAGCTGATTTGGTTGGCCTCGATGTTCTCGATTTGGAGTAGTCAGCTCGAAGAGCAACTGACTTTGAGGCTGAACCAACATCCTCAAGTCGACTCATCTGAACCGAGGACTGAGATCTTCTTCGGTTCACCTTATACTCATTTCCCTTAAAAATTGAGAACAATCTTTCAGTTCCCATTTCACCAAGGTCAGCTCGGCTCTCGTGGATATTAGTGAAGGTATCCCACTCAGCCGGTAGAGCTTGCAACACTTTGAGAGTGATTTCTCTTAGTGTGTATTTTTCTCTTCGGATGGACTGGATTTTTCTGAGGATGTCCATAAACCGGAGCTCTAGCTGATCAATTGTTTCATCTGTCTTCAGACAAAAGTTGTCGAAGTCTTGGCATGCATGTGAGAACTTGTTCTCCTTCGTCTCATTGCTTCCTTCACTCAGCGATGCCAGGATATCCCACATTTCTTTGGCAGTCTCACACTCTTCAATCCAAGGGAGATAATCTTGTCCAACAGTGGACATAATCGTGCTTTGAGCCCAGATATCCAACTGGCTCACCTTGGCTTCCTCTGGAGTGTAGTCTTCTGGCTGCTTCTTCACAAACTCCACAACTGTATCCCCATCGTTGGGATTTGTAGGAGTGCGAGCGATTCTTTCTTTGATGATGATCGGTCCGGACGAGAGTACTTGTTGCATCCTATGATGCTTCGACAGTAAGATCTTCTTCATCTGTGTCCTCCAGAATGTATAATTTACTACCGAGAACAAGACCACGATCTTGTTCTTGACGTCTATCTGCACACAACAACAGAACAGATATGTAAGCAAATATGCACTAGCGTGAAAAATAGATCTGTTCAGTTGACCACTGAAGAAACTTTCTCGAATTCACACCTTGTGAAACAGAGTCAGTAGTCTTTTGAACCACTGCTCTGATACCACTTGATGGTCCCGATACAAGTTACTGGTGTATGTACGGGGGGGGGGGGGGGAATACACCAGTTAGGATTTTAAAACTAAACTCCTGAAAATTACTTCAACCGAGTAAAAGGACTCAGTTGGAATCTCACAGCTGAGTAAGCAACCTCAGCTGGAAGAGTGGTCAGTTAAGACTTTCGATCTTCAACTAACTTGTTCTTCAGCCGATGTTCTATCTGACTACTAACAGTTGAACTCTCAGCTGACTTCAACTTCAAGCTGTTGGTCTTCTTGGTTGAGTTCTACAACTGATGTTTTGAAACTGAATACTCAGTTGTCTTTCTTGTATCTAATCAGTTGGGTTCGAACGCTCAGATGGCTTCCTTTCATCTGATGTTCTCTTCCCCCAAACTGCTTTTCATCCGATTAACACTCAGTTGTTTTTCTTACATATGATGTTCTATCTCTTGAATGTGACTTCCCCTTTTTGGATACTTGACTATTGATCTGAGACATGAACGTAACTTCCTCCTTTTTAATATACTGAACGCTCAGTTGTCTTCCTCACAACTGATGTTCTATCCGAGTGAAGCCTTGTTGCCATCTTCAGCTGGAGACCTGTAAAGATAAAATCTTGACAATGTTCAAACAGCGAGCCTAACTACTAATATTAGGTTCTGGCAACATCTACTCGGTTGGGGTCAGTTGGTTTTGGAATTCATCAAAACTCTTACTAATAAATTTCCCAACAGATTCTATTTGGATATTAATGGTTATTAATGATTAATGAACGAGTTTGTAGTTGACGACATGTTCGTCCGAGTATTGAAAAGATAAGTTGTAGTTATAAACGAGAAGTAGAGACGAGAAGTTGAACTTGATTTGGTATAGTAATTGCTTAGTCGGAAATGACGATGTTTTAAACGTCGTGTTTATAAACGAGAAATGAAAAGGGGTCTATCATGTATAATGATACGAGTAGACTGTATTGAGTCAGTAAATTCGTGAGAATTTAGGTTCGATAACATAGAAAGAACCTAGAAAACCGTGCGTCAATTTTATCGAGCATTAGGGTTTCACTCGGCCGTTTTGGCGACCCTTCACGGAAACTGCCATATCTTTTAGCTCGTTTATCGGAATCAAGATCCGCGAATTGGAGAGCAAACTAGACACCTGTACCTTTCTTTTGGTATAAGATTCTTCCCATGTTTCGAAATCCCCTGTTCTGGGTGGACTTACTGACCTCGTGCAGTGAATGTTCAAAACATAGCTTCTTAAGTTGAATTCTTCTCAACTTGAACTCTTTCGATCTTTCAAGTCGTTTCAAGACATCGACTATCTTCTTTTCTACCGACCTAAGTGTTGAGTACAGAACCGAGTGAGTGTCAAACGAGATGCGTTCGTATCTCGTTTCTTTTTAACTAAAAGAGTTTAGTTTAGCGTGCAAATGCCTAAAACGTCTAAACAACAAAAACTCTACTCGATTTTTCGTATTCGTTTATCGTTTACGACCGAGCTTTAAAGTATGATTTTTATGATGAAGAAGGAAGTCAACACCAAGGATAAGACGTAGACCAGAAGACGGAAGCACGTGTCTTAAGTTCTGTATTTAATCAAGGTGGGCTTTTATATATGAAACAAAACGAGCAATGCTCGAAAACCTTTTCTTTATCGCTTTGATAATCTTGTTTTCAAAGTGATAATCATGGCATGAACTGTTTTGTGTTTTATGTAAGTTCTCTTTTACCTTATGAGTTAATCAAAAGGGGTTAACTAACGATCTGCTTTGAGTTAGCTATTATGCTTTCCAGAGTTAGTGCACTTTGTAGCCTGTGGTGTGTGTGGTATCCTGTTGAGGGGTAGCCAGCCACGGTGAATTATGACTGGTCAAGATTTGAACGTAACATCTATGAAAATTGCTTGCGCAAGCTAATTTATGAAAATGAGAAAGAAAATGTTTAGTAGACACGGGAATTTGTTGAAAAACCCCGATGTGCTACAGAAATGAAATGCCTGATTATCTATACTTATGATTATGTTTTCGGCAACGTGTCCATTAAGTACTATTGTACTTAGCCCTGCATATGTTTTCTAAATGTGCAAGTTGAAGTGACGAAGCGGCGACGGTTGAGTTAGAGTAAAATAGAGTTAAGGAAGACTCTTGTATATAGTTCACAAATCCGCTGCTAGACTCTAAACTCTTTTTGATGTTGTGTAATAATCACTGTAGTCTAAGTTCTGTAATATAACTTAGAAACTTTTGAAGTACTTTGTCGAGTAACCTTTCGAGATTAACTCTTTCCTTTCGTCAATAAAGTCTTGTTCATAGAAGATAAGTTGTTATGTATGTGTGTTTATTTATTCATCCCCTTTCTTCCCCGCTTCTTTAATCCAATCTCAGTCGCACCCCGGCTTCTGCCGTCCCTCGGGATTTGGAGCTATGACAATTGAATAAATGATGAACTGACATAACTTAGATAAGATGGTAAACATGAAGTACTTCGATAAATCAAAATAGAGTCGATCTAGAAGGATCGCTCGACAAAAGTTGTTTATGAGATCTCTAGGGTTTCAAGTACCTAATACTTAAATCGAATGTTAATACATCAAAAAGAGTGTCTTGCAGCGGAAAAGACGTAGATTGATAACACATTTTCAGATATGAAATTGAGGCTCAACTAAACTTCTTTCCTTAAGTACGACCTCTACTCAACTTCTGTCGTCTCCGTCACTCAACCTGCACATTTATAAATACATGCAGGGCTAAGTACAAAAAGCACTTAGTGGGCACTTTGCTGAAAACATATCATAAATTTTATATAGATTCATCAGGCATCTAAACAGTAACACAACGGGGTTTTTCATTCAAAGGCCCGTGCTTACTAAACATTTTCTTTTCATAAACACTTGCGCAAGATTTTTCTGTTGTTACGTTCAAATTGCCCAACTTCTGTTTCAACGCCAGGGGAGAGTTAACTTCTCTCGAGCAAGCTCCTCACCGAGATTGGCTCATCCCCTCAATAGGGATTCCACACTCATCGGCTACCGTGTACACTAACTCTGGAAAGCACCTAATAGTGTCACTAACTCAGAGTCCGATCGATTTAACCCTGGAAAGCACCTACCGGTGTCACTAACTCAGAGTCCGATTGATTAGTTAGCACCTAACGGTGTCACTAACTCAGAATGGCACAAGAGAACTTACAAAAACAAATTCTTTTATGCACTAATAATCATTTTCAAAACATACTTATAAAGCAATAAGTAAACATTTTGAGCAACGCTCACTTTATTTGTATATAAGAAAAGCCCACCTTAACCGGATTACAGAACTAAAACCACCTTCTGTCTTCCGTCCTTTCTTCTAGTCTCGATTTCCTCCTTTTATCGCAAACAATCAAGCTTTAGTAAATCTGTAATACCCCAGATATTTTCTTCCGACGAGAAATAAAATTTTTCTAATAAATTAAGGCTTTGCACGCCTAAGTTAAGGATTTTCAATTCTAAGACTAACGATGAAATCCGTTTCTGAAAATAAATTCCAGAAGTCGGTTGAGCGACTACTGTATTAGGGTTTTCGCGTCGGATAAAATTTTCGCCCGAAAACTCAAATCAAGAAACCGTCTGATTTTACATTCACTCTTTTTGCGAGACGAGTAAGTTAGTAAAAATCCATTTTTATTATTTTTCTGGATAAAATTTGGACTGTGATGTCCCGACTTTTTATTGGATTTTGAAAAACGAATTAGGTTTTTCGAGTATGTGATTTATTTCTAATCTAAGGGACGAATTAGATTTCGTCGAATACGTAACTATCTAAGAAATTATTTTTCGACTTTTATAACGACGTTCTAGACTCGGAAACGAGATATTTCCGACATTTTTGACACGCCCAAACGCCCCTTAACGAGTCATTCCCTTTGTTGGAGATATTTTATAACTTTATGCTATAGTAATACATGAGTCATCAAGCCTTAGTCATCCTTCTCCCTCCCCACTTCATTACCCCTCCCCCCCCCCCCCATCTCCATTCTCTCTCATTTTCTCTCAAATTCCTCCATTAAAGTCATCTTCTTCAAGCTTTCTCAATCTCACAAGTCTCTCGTCTACCGATCGATTTCATTTCCGAGTTCATATTTCGCAAGGTAGGCACTTCGTCTACGATATGAACCGAACAAAAACTTGATTCCATCAACTTTATTTTTTTTTCGAAAAATGGAGCATGAAGAAGCATGTTGTTCTTTGTTTTTTAGATAATTGATTAGTGGAATCGTGTTCTATATAATGATAGGTTGATGCATGAATTAAATTAGAATTTTTTAAAAATAAAAATGAAAGTGTAAGAGAAGAACAAGTGAGGTTTTGATGAAGAAGATGATATGATATGCATGATTGGTTAATGGAAATGAGATGTAGGATGATTGAGGATGAATATATAATTTATTGAGATTTTTCTAAAATTAAAATGAAAAACGTAAGAGACGGAAACTTGTCGATAAGTGAAACTCGTTGATGATATGAGTATATGGTTTGCATATTAGTGATTCTAGATAAATGATGATCGATATTGTAAAGTTTGAGCGAAATCGGAGAACATCGAATTTTCGCAAAGAGACGAGGAATCGTCGATAAGTCGAGAATAGATAATGATTTAGGTTTGTGATTCGAACCTATGTTAATCTTGTTAGGTTGTGATCGTAACCATAAAATTTGAACGAATTCTAAGAAGATTGAAATTTCGTTAAGAGACGAAGAAACGAGATTAAAAGCCGATAGAAAAGTCGAATAAGGAAAACCAATTTGTTAATAATGATTGTTGTCGTTTGACGAACGATATTGTAGTTAACGACATTTTCATCCGAGAAACGAGATGTTTTGAGTTTTAGTTAATAAACGAGAAGTTGAAATAGAATTTGAAATTGAAATTTGATTTGGTATAGTAATTGATTAGTTGAAAGTCGAGGTTTTATACGCCGAGTTTTAATCGAGAAAGGAGAAAGTATTCATGAGGAATGATCTCGTGTATAGACTGCCTTGAGACAGTAATTTTGTGAGTATATAAGTGGTTTAACATAAGTCGAACCTAGGAAGTCGTGCATCGAGTTATCGAGCACTAGGGTTAATCGCGGACTGTTTTGCGACGTTTCACGCAAACTGTCATAACTTTTAGCTCGCTTAACGAAATCGAGATCCGTAAATTGGAGAGTAAACTAGACACCCGTGGCTTTCTTTTAGTACAGGGTACGTCCCCTGTTTCAAAGTACTCTGTTCTGTATGAACTTACTGACCTGTGCAGAAATTTCCAAAACTTAAATTCTTAAGTTGAATTCTTTTCAACTTCGTTCCCTGTGAACTTCAAAGTCGTTATAAGTTATTGACATCCTTTATCTACTGACCTAAGTGTCGAGTATTAAGCCAAGTCAGTTTGTAGACGAGAAGTGTTCGAGTCTCGTTTCTTGTAATCAAAAGAATATAGTTAAAGTGCAAAGGCCTAAAAGACTTAACCGATTCCGAATTTCTGTTTTCTTTTTAACGTCTCGACCAAACACTAAAAGTGTGATTATTTGCGTTCAAAGAAGGAGGACATCGAGATTAGAAGATAGGACGGAAGACAAAAGGTTAAAGTTTGTTCTGTAAACGATTGAGGTGGGCTTTCTATATATCAAAATAATGTGGGCTTTTCTATCAAAATAAAATGAGCATTGCTCGAAAGTGTTTACTTGTTGCTTTAATAAGTATGTATTAAAGTAACTATCAGTGCATGATGAATTGTTATATGTGAATTCTCTTGTGCCTCTCTGAGTTAGCCCACAGAGTGCTATCCAGAGTATTGGATTCTGAGTTAGACCACAGTGTCACGCCCCAACTCTCGAGGTGCGACTTAACAACAACAACAAACTTAAACAACTAACAATTAACTCAAGTAAGGGAACATGCTCGGGGAAAACAAAGATGGAATATAAGGCAATCGAATTTGGTTTTCAAAAGCATAATGAAATAATAACCGAGCATCTTAACTTCACTTACAACAGGAATTCAAACAAGTAATGCATGCTGATGGGAAGGGAATTCCAACAAAAAGAGAGAGAATATGAACATATATCAAATTAAAGGATCATGTTCATCAATAATTCAAGTTACGAGCCCATCGCTCGGAATTACAAGTTAAAGAGTTACGAATTCAACAAGCATTCAAAGTCTTCGAGCACAACGCTCGGGATAAAAAACATGAGTATTAAAGTATTATCATCAACAGACATTAGTTTGAAAGGATTGCAGCGGAAACTTGTATCAATACCCAACACTTGTATGTATGAAGACGTACAAATGCCAGTCTGAAATTCAACTAAACTCAACCAACAAAACCAAACCACACCACCAAGTATCCATGCCATCGTCATCCAGTCAACCTGCATGTTTAGAAACACACGCAAGGCTGAGTACTTCGTACTCAGTGAACACAAGCCAAAATATTTGAATAAAGATGCTTCTTAAAGCTATAATAAATGAACTTGCCTTGCCGAACATCACAAGTATATAAGCAGTTTTAAAAACATTTTACTTGTGCATGTCAAAACATTTTTCTTTTAAAACAGACTGTGCAGTCAAATAACATATAATATAACAGTATGTATCATCTATCACAAACAATTTCACTGTGCCGAGAAGTAGGCCTCCTTCTCAAACACTGTGACCGGCCTAACCGAAGCAAGGCTCACAGTCACCTCAACATATACCACACGTGGGTTCCTGCTTTTCACAGGATAATCACATCTTCATATAAATAGATGATAACACATACCAACTTCAATAAAATGGCAAGTCAATCACATTTGAAAATCATATTATAAAATTTAATAACATAACTAAATCTCGTCGATAGTTTTGGTTCAGAAAAGCCCACCTGACTTCCGAAGGACTAGCTAGGTGGATTAGGGCTATTTGTCCTCGCTTAAAGATCCGTCCGGCTCGATCCTTCATAGTTCGACATCGATAGGAAAAAATAATAAGATACGCAACATGACGGACATAAAGGCGTTAGACTTTAACTGAAGGACTTCTATTTGAGTCGTCTCTCTCTTCACTCTAACTTTTCTAAAGGATCTCGCGTTCTCGTCTTTAAATTATTAACTCTATTCGAATTAATTAACTTTACTACTCAACATCGTACACTTTTCTTGTTCTAATTAATAACGTCATTGTTACAATCTATTACTCGAGCTTTCTTTTAAAGGCTTTAATCAATTTTTGATTTAATAATCAATAACTCAATCATTCAATTATTTTTCACAACATAACTAATATCATGCATTTAAACACTTATATAATCATATAATGAATTCACATAATCAAGCATACTTCAAGACACATTAACAATCATTTAATTTAGATCTTAAAATCTAACTCGATTATGCATTTCCTTTTATGGAGGCTTAAACTATTAATTCTATCTTTCTTATTTAAATAGACAACGCTTCGTTCTACATCCGCTATCTTATAAGGTATTTTATAACCTTTATTCTATTAACAAAAATTTCTCTTTAATTATCATTATTAACTCTTATAAAATTTGGATTTCTTATTCATCTTTAATTCGATCCTCATTTCTTATCTCGACTATTGTTCTTCTAATTATTATTTCGGTTTATCTTTTTATTCGACATCTTATTTTACCCTTACTTTCTTGATTACCTTATACGAGTATCTATCTTAACTCGTCTAGCACCTTTTCTTTACTCGATTAAAAACTTCTTTTTATTTCTGTTCGATCTATTTTTCTTAAACTCGGTTTTTCTCTATTTTTGCTTATTTCTTTAATAATTTCTTCTTTATTTATTTTAAACCTTTAAGCTATTTCTTACTTAATAATTTCTTTATCTTTTGATACACATTTTTATGAATTAGCTCACTTTATTAGTTAAGTTATAAAAGATCTTTTTGTTGTAGTTTTAGTAAAAATTTCAAGTCTTTAAATTTTTATGCAAAGACATTTAATTGATATATCTTTTCATACATCTTTCATCTTTTATTTAATTAAAAGCTTTTCAACTTTAAATCTTTTTATCAAAACTTCTATCTTCATTCCACATTTAAACTAGCATTAATATACTTAAACATCCAATCTTTTTATTATCTTTACAATTAATTTCTTTCAAAACATCAATATGCAAACTTATTTTCTTAATTTAAACACATGCATGATTATATCAACATAACATACAATCATACCATTGATCAAAACATCACTCAATACATCAACAAAATCAACAAATAAAAGTTCCATTCTTTCTCAAAACTCACGGCACACACATGAACTTTTTGTGCATTTTATTTCTTAATTTTTCATGTATAAAATCTCATTCTCAACATGATAAAAAAAATAACAAATCAAGCATCATAATAATAATAATTCAAAGAATTCATATTTTTTCCTATTTTTACTTTAAATTTCGGCATTTATCAAATTTTTAGGGTTTTAGTTTCCTTTTCTTCTCTTAATTCATCGATTAAACTTAATATTCGATTCTTCTAACGAATTCTTCTCACTCGATTATCACATGCACATCCTAAGTTTGCCAAAACATAATTTAAATAGCATGCATGCATAGATCTTTCTTTTAGGACTTAGAGACATACATATTTACAACTAATCAAATGAATTTCATACTTAATTTAAATGGAATCCTTCTCTTTGGCTCTTGGAATTGAAATGGATGGAATGTGAAGCTTCAAAGCTTGGATTTGAAGAGAAGAAAGATGTCTTCTTGAATCCTCAAAGAAAAAGAAGAACATGGAATTAATCATCCATTCCAAAAATGAAGAAATTGTTGGATGAATATTGAATTTAATCTCAAGAACTTGAAAAATTATTACCTTTTCTTGAGAATATGGAAGGAATGAATGGAGATTGATAACTTCTACTTCATTTTCATGGATGGAGAGCTTGAATACATGGTTGCATGTAAGAAAAATTCAAGAGAGGTATGAGAGAGAGATTGCCGAGAGTAGAGAGAGTGTAGAGAGAATTTTCTTGTTTTTCTTTCTTGCTTGGGAGAGAGAGTTCGACAGAGAGAGAGAGGTGGAGTGTGATGAATGAATTTTCTCTCTTTTGAATAGGTTGCATGCAATTTGAATTCCAACAAAAGAATAAAGTGTGATGGCAATTAGCATTGGAAGTTGGAGATGTTTAAAGTGATTGATGGTTAGATGATGTGGTGTGGTTTGCCTGCAAACTTTTGGTAATATCATGGAGAAGACATAATCATGATAATTAGCCTTGGAAATTGGAGAGTGATGTGAGGGAAAGAGTGAGGTGGCGTGAGAGGGAGAGAGGTGGCTGACACGTGTCGTCGTCGTGTCGTTACGGGTGTTAATTACCCGGTCGTAAAGGTTTTCCGGATAAAACGATTCGTATTAATTCCGTTTTGTGTTATTAACGGGTCTAACCTCTTCTCGTCTCACTTCCAACACTAAGCATTTCAACCTTATTTCACGTCTCAATTTAAAAGATTAAAGGTTTCGATCATTTTAGTCCTTTAAATTTTAAAAGAATTTAATCGGCTTGTCAATCCGTTTATTAATCCTTTTAAAGATTAACTCCTCACTTCTCTTCTCAATTCTCGGATAAGTTCTTACCCTATCTCAGTGATCTTAAAAGAAATTCTAGGTTCGAAGGTTCTAATTCAATTCTATTCTAGGTTCATCGGCGTAAACATGTTTCTCGGCGATTAACGTTATGTTATCTCAATCAAGCAAACTTCTCGGGATTTTTTCGGAATATAATCTCATACCCATTTTCACATAAACAACTCAACAAGCATATCACATTATCATCATCTCAGATAAACAGAACAGATAAATCCACACAAGATTCACAAGGCAATTTAAACGTTTTATTCAAATCTCTTCGATTAGAGAAGAAAAATTTTACTCCTAAATTCTCATCTTTTAACTTACTCGGTTAATTAGACGCTCTCTAAAGGTATAAAAACTCAGGGTATCACATCCTCACCCTCTTAAAAAAAATTTTGTCCCGAAATTTACTTACCTTAAGAAAAACTCGGGATACTTTGCTTTCATCTTTTCTTCGAGTTCCCAAGTGGCTTCTTCAAGATCATGATGACACCACTTGACTTTCACTAAGGGAATCGATTTCGTTCTAAGCTGCTGGATTTTATAATCTAAAATCTCTTCGGGTTTCTCTTCGTAGCTTAGATCGGGCTTCATCTCAACATCTTCTTGGCGTATTACATGCTTCGGATCAAAGACGTATTTTCTCAACTGCGATACGTGAAACACGTTATGCGAACTTCCAAAACTAGGCGGTAACGCTAAACGATACGATACGGATCCAATCCTCTCAAGGATCTCGTATGGTCCTATAAAACGAGGCCTTAGCTTTCCTTTAACTCCAAAACGATATACTCCTTTTAAGGGGGATACTTTCAAAAACACTTTATCTCCTTCTTCAAATTCCAACTTGGATCTTCGATTATCGGCATATGACTTTTGTCGACTCTGAGCTTCTTTAATCTTCTCACGGATTTGATGTACGGATTCTATCATTTCTTCAATCGCCTCTTGCCCTAACACTTTCCTTTCACCGACTTCATTCCAATATAACGGCGATCTACACTTCTTTCCATAAAAAGCTTGTAATGCCCCGTAAATTCCTTACGTTCTAAAATTTTTTTTAAAGTTAATTAAATAAATGGCTTTGCACGCCTAAGTTTACGATTTTGAATTCTAAGACTAACGGTCGAATCCGTTACTGAAAATAAATTACAGAAGTCAGCTAGACGACTACTGTATTTAGGGTTAGCGCGTACGAAAAGTTTTTAGTTCGTAAACTCAGAACGGAAAACCGTCTGATTTTTACATTCACGAAATCGCGATACGAACACGCCCGAGAAAGTTCATTTTTATGTTTTTTCGGACGAAACTCGGACTGTGTTGTCCCTAAAAAATGGAGGACATGCATGTTGAAAATGTCTAATTAAGTGACACCTAATCTTCACTTTTCACACTTTCAACCTTTCATCATATCAAGTATTTTTAACAATTAAAACAAACCATTTCCTCTCACTTCTCTCTCACAATCGGCAGCACTCCCCCATTCATCATCTTCTTCACTTCATCAACCTCCATTAATGAAAGCTCCAAGAACTTGAAGAAGAACACAAGTCTCAATCCTTCCATTCAAACTCCATACATCTTTCATTAAATCTTAAGGTAATTATCTCCTCTATAATCCTATCCAATCATCTTTCTTTTCGTTCTCTTTTCTTCTTGATCGAAAATTTTGAGTATTGGAATGGATGATTTGATCTTGGAATAATGAAATTAGATGTATTAGATAGGATAATTAGGGATTAAAATGGAACAAAAATAAGAACCCTAATACCTATAATAATACCGAAATTTAGGGTATGTTAGTAGGATTTTTTAATTTTCTTCATTTGATGATTGATTCTTGTTTAATAGAGGTTTAGTTAGTGATTAGAATGAAAAGGAATCAAAAGCCCTATGATTGTGAAATTTCAATTAGGGTTTGAGTTGAATTTAGGGGTTTATGCATATTAGTTGGTAATTGATTTGCAATTGATTAATTGATGATATAAGAGGTTGATTAGTAAATAAATGTAGTTAATTGGGGAAGAAAATCACCCCCTTAACATCTATATGAAAACCGAAAATTATAGAGTAATTAGGGGTTTCCACATGTTTGATTTAATTGATGAATTGTTGGTTGAATTATGTTGCAAATAATGTTAGTTGATTATAGAAATTAATTGAGAATTTTCTAAAATTGTTTAACGAAACGTAAGAGACAAAGATCACCTTATAAGTTGAATTATAATAATGTTATGATATGTTTGCATGCATGAAAGTGATTCACGTTAGATGTAGTTAAACGTCGTAAAATTTGAACGGAATCCGACAACTTTGAAAATCGCGTAAGAGACGAACATTTAGTCATAACTAATAATCGAGAAGTTGGATGAGAATTCTAATTTAATATTATTGTTTATGATGGAATTTAGAACAACTTTCTAGTTGACGTCATAAGCTTTTGAGTTGATATAATATGGGCTATAGTTATAGTCGAGAACTAGAACGCGTTTGGAATTTTTGTTGGTTTAGTAATTGTTAGTTGAAATCCGACGTTTAGAACATCATGCTTTTGAGCGAGTTTTGAGAAGGAGTTCGTCACGTACGGAAGTACGTGATGACTGCCTTGAGGGTCCAGTTTCTAAAGAAATTGAATACGAGAGCTTAGAACGAACCTAAGACGTTATACGTCGAACCTATCAAGCAATTAGGGTTTTCACGGCATTTTTGCGACCCTCACCGGAAACTGTAATAACTTCAAGCTCGTTTATCGGATTTGCGATCCGTAAATTGGGGCATAAACTAGACATCCCAATCTTTCCAGTGGTACAGGGCTCATCCCCTATTTCCAAATCCTCTGTTCTGGACAGCCTCCAGAGTTACTGGACTGCACAGTGAAAATTCAGTTTCTTGTTTTCTAAGTTGTATAGTTCACAACTTAGTTTCTTTCGATCGTTTAAGCCGTTTTATCTATCGAATATCTCCCTACTGACCCTGGAGTCAAGTACAGGACCTTGAGTGATGAAAACCAGTCGAGATCTTATCTCTTATCCTTTCGTTAAAGAAGTAATAAACGAGAAATTTCATAAATCGTTAAATGAACTAAAACGTAAATCGCCTAAGTTGATTCTTTCCAACTTAGTTTCTTATAATCTTTATAGTCGTATTAAGATATCGACTACCTTCTCTACTGACCCGAGAGTCGAGTATGAGATCTTCCGAGTTCTAAACGAGATTGGTACAAATCTCGTTTCCCGTTTAAGTAAAACGAATCTAGTAAGCGTGCAAATGCCTAAAGAATGAAACAACTAAAACTTATTTCGATTCTCTTTAATCGATTATCTTTTATGACCCATTTTTAAGTATGTTTATTTTACGATGAAGGAGGAAGCCAACTGTAGAGAAAGGACGGAAGATCCAAAGTTGGAAGCTTTTGCTTTAAGTTCTGTAAATCAAGGTGGGCTTTTATATACTAATAAAACGAGCAATGCTCGGAAAATCTTTCTTTATTACTTTGATATCTGTGTTTTCAAAGCGATATTATGGCATGAACTGTTTTATGTTTTGTGTGAGTTCTCTTGTACCTATCTGAGTCAACATTCGTGTTTTCCAGATTTAGAGTTAATCTAATTAGATTAACTAACGATCGGCTCTGAGTTAGCTGCTAAGTGCTTCCCAGAGTTAGTGCACTTTGTAACCTGTGGTGTATGTGATATCCTGTTGAGGGGTACCAGCCACGGTGAATTAGAATTGGTCAAGATTGAACGTAACATTAGTCAGAAAATGCTCGCGCGAGTGATTTATGAGAAAAAAGTCAGAAAATGTTTAGTAGACACGGATTCTTTCAATAAAACTCCAATGTGCTACGCTTATAAAATGCCATATTTATCTATATTTATGATTATGATTTCGGCATCGTGCCCACTAAGTACGTTTGTACTTAGCCCTGCATTATTTTCTAAATGTGCAGGTTGAAGCGACGGTGAGCGGCGGCGGTTGGTGTTGAGTTAAAGGATAGGATGCTTAGTTAGAACCCTTCCGCTGCAAAACTCTTAATATCTTATGAGATATATTTTTGAACAACTCTGTAGTTAAGTCTGTAATTATGAACTTAGTTTCTTCTATATTCAAGTCTTGTTTATGTTTTAACGATGCCTTTTTCCATGTATGTTTAGTCAATTAGCCCCCTTTTTCCCCGCTTCTTTAATCCAACCCCAGTCGCACCCCGGCTTCTGCCGTCCCTCGGGATTTAGGGCTGTGACAGAGTGGTATTAGAGCAGTGCTCGTTTTCTGCTCTGCTTCTTTGTCAATCTCCTAGTATGAGTTAGTGTGAGTCATTCTTTGTAGTACGAGTCATTCTTTTAAGTAATACCATAAAGTGGTATTCGTATACAAGTCTTCCTTCGAGAAATAGTATAGAGTATTTGTTCGTACTCTATATCAAGTCTTCTTTCAAGTCATGAGACATGGTATTTGTATATACTCTGGATCAGAGTCCTCTTTCCAAGTATGAGATAAGAGTTAGACTATGATGCTAAGATTGAGAACGTAGAAGTCAACTCAACCGCCCGCTACGTCGACTCAACGAGGAAAAGTGAAAGAATTTTATAATGAGATTTCTTTTAAATAAGAAATTTATGAGTAAGTATTCAGTGAAATTTGAGAACGAGAATGAGTTGTGTTTTAAAAATGAGAATTTTACAGAAGTATAATTTTTATACTTACATGATTATACGATAGTACAAGTACTATCTTATGTGAAAATATTTGCGCAATGATTTCCCTTTTTATAAAAAAATTATGCGGATACGACAATATAGTCAGATTTTAGGGAATTTTCCCGGTTCAATGAGAATGTAAACTTGGAACCTAAGAACTTTCCGGTCCTTCGGGAACTTAGACGTTTTTAAGAAACGTTGTTTTGAAATGATTTCGAAAGGAGATCCCTAACGCGGGAAGGACTTCCTCTGATGAATGTCACGTGCGCTTAGTGACATGAATAAAGACTCGGCAAAGTTAAACTTGTTTTCTAAGAATATCCTGCGAGGAAAAAGAAATAAAATGAATAAAAATGATTCAATAAATCGTGTTAGTAATCGAAGGGAGCGAGTAGACGTTTGAGAAGTTTTTGACTTCGAGTTAAGAAGTATATGAACGAAACGACGAAAATCAAGTAATTTGGAATCAAAGTTAAGCGAAATAAGTGAACATTACTTACGTGTAAGTAATGTAAATGACGTCAGTTCGCGACACGTCATTTCTTTTTCTTCTCGTTTCGTGTTGCAATAGGGTCCGCTTGATCGAACTTTATAAAGAAAAATCGTAGAGTTTATTAGAAGTGGAGCGCGAAGCTTGATTAATTTTTCCATCGATCGCCTGATTCTAGCGACGACAACTGGAACTTAGTTTTCCAGAAAATTATTCTTAAGTTATATTTCATTTTCTTTTTATGGAATTAAATTCCATATTTTTGTCTTGAGCAACGACTACAATTAGTACGAATATTAAGAGTCGTAAACGACAAATTCTTTTGAAAATAGATGTTACTTTTGAATAAGTAATATGAACGAAGT
This sequence comes from Schizonepeta tenuifolia, assembly GCA_029490685.1. Taxonomy (NCBI): domain Eukaryota; kingdom Viridiplantae; phylum Streptophyta; class Magnoliopsida; order Lamiales; family Lamiaceae; genus Schizonepeta; species Schizonepeta tenuifolia. The sequence continues at coordinate 57,077,808 of CM055959.1, forward strand.
AAATATACTTTGGTTTAATAAGTGAAAGTCGTTAAGAGTTAATGAGTTAAGAAATAAAAGAAATAGAGAATTAAAATGAGTAATAATATGGTGAAACAGAAAGAATAAAAATAAAATCTTTTATTTTGTGAATGTAATATACATATATATATGTTGTTGAGTGCAATTTCTTGAATTGCTAAAAGTCTTAATAGGTGGTTGACTTAAGTGATGATGTTACAATTGAATAAGGGATATTCATTTTGTAATTTATGTTTCGATGAGATAAGTTATTTTTTTCCCTACCTGTTACTGATCCGTGTTTCCTTAAAACTTTTGTAGGATGGCTAGGACTCGTGTCACGGCTCGGAAGAGCCAGCCTTTGGCCTCGTGCGAGCGCACCATAGTTGACATGTTGCAGGATGAGTACTACGAGATCGAGGTAGACTATGGAGAGGAGGATGTCGGACAGATTGTTAGTAACTTTTATTCAGCCTACTACCCAGTGCGACACCTGATTAGGGAGAGTCAGGCGATATTAGATTTGATCGTACACCTACCGGACGAGTGGCGCGGATGGGCGCACCGTGCGGCTTGGTACTTCTTGGGGATTTTCGGCGACGACACGGAGCCGACCGGCAACTACGCCGGATTCGCCCTGTGTGTGCACAGGCGTTTCTTTGAGAGTAGGTTTATGATTTCCCTTCCATTAGAGCCACACATCCCCTACAGTCACTTTCCAGCCGAGACGGAGCTTGAGGAGCTTGACTTAGACCCGGAGTACTCAGCTTTGTTAGAGTTGCCACCAGACGGTGTACTGGAGGAGGAGTCTGACGCTGAGTTAGAGCAGCCAGAGGAGGACGAGGAGACGGTAGTTACACCAGAGTCACCACCGGTTGGACAGTAGATTGAGGAGTTGATCCCAGGCCCGGGTTTTGTCGAGGTTGACGCTGAGACAACCGCGTTGTTGGGGTTGTCTTCACCGTTTGTGCCTGACGTTTGTGTTAGGATCAGGGGACCGTTGGAGACGTGACTGTACAGAGAGGGGCCAGACCACCGAGAGATCGACGCAGAGCTCGCCACCATGTTAGAGCTGCCTTCTCCACTGACGCCACTCGAGGAGATCTGCGCGAGGTGGGGAGTAATCCGAGAGCAGATGGAGGCAGGACCGTCCAGGGTCCGTTCTAGGGAGGAGTTCGAGTCGGGTTCAGGTTCAGTTCCCGAGCACCTTCTTCCCCTGAAGAAGTGTGCGAGAGAGGTCAGCGAGGACGACTTGGTCTCTGACTTGGAGGAGACCGTTTCTGAGGCACCCTCACCCACCCTGCTTACACTTGACGACGGTTCTACTCTGAGGGTGGACGAGGCACTCGAGCTGGTTTTTGGTTCAGAGTCCAAGGAAGAGGACCCGGAGGAGGATCCGGAGGAGGACTCGGAGGAGGATCCGAAGAAGGACCCGGAGGAGGACCCGGTGGAGGACCCTGAGGAGGACCCAGAGGAGGGTTGTTAGGATTTTGCAGACTTCGTGGTAGTTTTTGGACTCTACTGCAGTTTAGTTAGGCAGTGCATCATAGACGTGGGTAAATATCAGTAGTAGTAGTAGCTCTTTGTCCTATATAGAGTCGGATCAGTAACTAGTTAGTTTTGTAGTACTCTAGTGGATACGAAATTTTATGAATCGTTTCCGTTCTAGTACTCTAGTAGATACGAAGTGCAGCTTGTAGTGCACCCGGTAAATAGTAGGCAGTCAGCCTAGTTTAGACTAATAGTAGTCTAACCCTTTTTGTATAAGTCCTCGTTGGAGGCAAAAGTAATATTCTTTTTGGATGTATATATATACATGACCCGTAAAGAGGGTTTTTAATCAAGTAAAATCTCTTATGAATCGAGTAATTAAAAATCAGAACGTTAAATGAACTCTTGTAACGAGGAAATGAGTTTAACTCGAAAGTTAAAAGATTAATGAAATGATATCAAAGCTATGTTCGATATGTTGTTCCATGAATTTGATTAAGTTGAGAACGAGCTAGTAAGTGCTAAGTGTAATTAACAGAAGGAAACTAATGAGAATTTTCAATTTTTCCCTAGACTAAAGAAAATGCCGCCGAGAAATGTTAACAACAGGAGAGGTCGAAGACCTGGAAGGCCGAGAGGACGTGGTAGATGTCAGCCAGAAAATAACCAAGAACAGGAATATGAGCGGAATATCACTCCATCCTCATCTCCACCCCTGTCACCATCACCACCACCTCCACCACCGCCTCGTAGAGATATTGAGGATCTTTTCCTCAAAAGGAACCCTCCAATGTTCAATAGAACTGGAAGCCCTAGCGATGCTGAGCTATGGGTGAGGTCGACTGAGAAAATTTTCAAACTCCTCAGATGCACTGATGAGGAGAGAATGCTGTGTGTCGCATTCCAACTGACGGGATCGGCAGATTACTGGTGGGAGGCAAGACAGAAGGTGATACCTGCTGAGCATCTGGCTCGTTTTTCGTGGGAAGAGTTTAAGGAGATTTTCTTTGACAAGTACGTCCCCAAGACGTATAGGGCACAGAAAGAGGCCGAATTTTATAATCTGAAGCAGGGAAAGCTGACTGTGACGGAATATGACGTCAAGTTCTGCGAGTTGATGAGGTATGCGCCGACATTGGTCGGCACTGAGGAGAAGCTATCAAAGAAATTTCAGGGAGGTTTACGTCATGAATTGGGAATCGCTTTGGCTAGTCATGGAGGACTAGGTTATTCAGACATACTGGGAAGAGCATTGGAAATGGAGGCCGTCGTGCCTGATGAGAAAAAGATTGTACCAACTGCGTTAGCACCAGCGCAGAGTCAGAATCGAGGCTACTACAACAACAACAGTAGCAACTACTAGGGGAAGAGAAAATGGAACGGAGGAGGTAGCGGAGGCTACAGTCAGGGTTACAACAACCAGGGAGGACAAAAAAGGGGCTATCAGCAGCCTGCCAACAACAATGGCAAGAGGCCGTGGCAGGGAAACAACCAATCGGGGTTGTTCATTCAGGGGAACAAGCAGAACTCGCCGTGGAAGGGCAATAATCAGCTGAACCAGCCGCAAGGGCAACAGAGGAATTTTAACCAGGGAGCGAATAACCCAGGGAGGGTTACCATCCCTGTCTGCCCGAAGTGCAATCGAGCCCATCCCAGAATCTGCCAAATAGGCACCCCCAACTGTTTCAACTGTGGACAGAAGGGGCACATGAAAAAGGACTGCCCTAAACCGCTTCAAGCAATACCCCTCCGAGCCATCCAAGCACAGCCGCAGCAGCCGCCTATGAACCAGCAGCAGTTTCAACAGCATGCACAGCAGCAACAGAATGCGAGGGCATGCGCTATCAAATAGGGCGGTCAGCGCAAAGGAAAAGGCAATCTAGCAGGTATGGGAAAACTCCACAACATCCCCATTAAGATACTGTTTGATACTGGCGCATCGCATTCTTTCATTGCTGGCTCATGTGCCGATAACTTAGACATTAGACCTGTAAGAGCTGCACAATCTATGAGAGTAGCCACACCTTCAAGAGAGATCACTACTTCTAACCTAGAACTAGAAATCGGAACTCATAAGGTTATAGCGAACAACCTAAATGTTATGATAATGTGGGACGTAGATATAATCCTAGGAATGGATTGGTTGTCAGAGAATTACGCCACGATTCTCTGCAACGAGAGAAAAATTTCTTTTCAGCCACCGGATAAAGAACCGACCGAATTCCACGGAATTTCAATGGGTAGAGGCGTACCAATCATATCAGCCCTTCAAGCCACGAAACTCATGAAGAAGAAAGGTACCACAGCCTATCTTGTGTACCTAGTTGGAGAACGAGGAGCCGAGAAGACCATTCAGGACGTAAAAGTCGGGAACGAATATGAAGATGTTTTTCCAGAAGTACTACCAGGATTGCCACCAGATCGTCATGTGGACTTCACGATCGATTTAGAACCAGGAGCAGCTCCTAAGTCTAAAGCCCCTTACAGAATGGCACCGAAGGAACTGGAAGAGCTCAAAATCCAGTTACAGGAATTACTAGACCTTGGTTTTTCTCAGGCCAAGCGTCTCACCTTGGGGAGCACCCGTGCTTTTCGTTAGGAAAAAGGACGGATCGATGAGTATGTGCATCGATTACCGAGAACTGAACAAGATCACTCTCAAGAACAAATATCCTTTGCCAAGGATCGAGGATCTGTTCGATCAGCTTAAGGGTGCAGGAGTCTTCTCCAAGATAGATTTGAGGTCAGGGTATCATCAGCTCAAGATCAAACCTGAAGATGTACCGAAGACCGCTTTTAAAACCCGATATGGCCATTATGAATTTCTAGTAATGCCATTTGGTTTAACCAACGCTCCAGCCGTATTCATGGACCTTATGAACAGAGTCTTCCACCCCTACTTGGATGAATTTGTTTTAGTATTCATCGATGACATCCTTATTTACTCTAAGAATGAGACGGAGCACGAGGAACATCTACGGATAGTGTTGGAAACACTAAGAGCTGAGAAACTCTACGCCAAATTCAGTAAATGCGAATTTTGGCTGAAAGAAGTAATGTTCCTTGGACACATAGTATCGACAGAAGGAATCAAGGTGGATCCAGCCAAAGTAGAAGCAGTGCACAACTTGAAGGCACCAACAAGTCAGAACGAGATCAGAAGTTTCTTGGGATTAGCTGGTTATTACAGAAGGTTTATCGAGGGATTTTCTACAATCGCTCGCCCGATGACGCAGCTACTCAGGAAGGATACCAAGTTTAAGTGGACGGATGAGTGCGAGAAGAGTTTCCAAACTCTTAAGGAAAAGTTAACTACAGCGCCAGTACTAGCACTTCCAGACATGAACAAGGAATATGTGGTTTACACTGACGCATCGAAAAATGGATTAGGTTGTGTCTTGATGCAAGACGGACGAGTGAGAGCTTATGCTTCATGATAACTTTGACCTCACGAAGTTGAGTACCCAACCCACGATTTAGAACTCGCAGTCGTAGTGCATGCGCTAAAGATTTGGAGACACCACCTCTATGGTGTAAGAGTTGAGATATTCACCGATCACAAGAGCCTGAAGTACTTTTTCGAGCAAAAAGAACTGAACATGAGACAAAGACGATGGCTCGAATTAGTAAAAAATTATGACTGTGGAATTAACTACCATCCAGGAAAGGCTAATGTGGTAGCAGACGCATTGAGTCGCAAGGCTCCAACGAAGTTAGGATGTCTTTTCGTAGAAGAAGAAACCTTAGTACGAGAATTTGAGAAGATGGATATTAGAGTGCTTGACACGCCAACAACGATAACAAGTCAAATAGCAGTATTAGAAGCTGCACCAGATTTGAGAGAAAGGATCATCAGTGCTCAGAGAAAAGACGAGTCAATGGAAAAGTTACGAGTGAGGATAAGAACTGATAAACCAGAAAGATATTCTGAAGCTCCAGACAATGTAATACTTTATGAAGGCAGGATTTGTATTCCCGACAACAACAGCGAATTGAAGAACGCAATCTTGAGTGAGGCTCACGATACGCCTTACACAGCACACCCAGGAAGTACAAAAATGTACCAAGATTTGAGAAGAAACTTTTGGTGGAATGGAATGAAACGAGACGTTGCCTCGTTTGTAGAAAGATGCCTAGCATGTCAGCAAGTTAAGGCTTTACATCGACGACCGTATGGATTGCTACAACCGTTGGATGTCCCAGATTGGAAATGGGAAGGCATAGCTATGGACTTTGTCACAGGCTTGCCTAAGTCGAGAAGAGGAAACACAGCGATTTGGGTGATAATAGATAGACTTACGAAGTCAGCTCATTTCTTACCGATTAAGATTACATATGGATCAGAGAGACTAGCTCAGTTGTATGTCAGAGAGATTGTACGTCTGCATGGAATACCGAAGGTCATAATATCAGACAGAGATGCTAAGTTTACCTCGAGATATTTGATGACGATGCAGAAGGAGTTGAGAACAGAGCTAAATTTCAGTACAGCATTTCACCCACAGACGGATGGACAGTCAGAGAGAACTATTCAGATTTTGGTTGATATGTTAAGAACAGTGGTTTTGGACCGAGGCGTGAATTGGGAAGAAATTCTACACTTAGTCGAATTCGCCTACAACAACAGCTATCAAGCCACGATAGGAATGGCGCCGTTTGAGGCTTTGTATGGGAGGAAATGTAGATTGCCACTTTATTGGGACGACGTAGGTGAGAGAAAGAACCTAGGCCCAGATGCGATCAATGAGATGATTGAGATAGTTCGACAGATTCGAGATAGAATGAAAGAGGCCCAGAGCCGACAGAAGTCTTATGCCGACGATCGCCGAACCAATCTTGAGTTTGAAATAGGAGATAAAGTCTTTCTTAAGATATCCCCGACCAAAGGAATCCTTAGGTTCGGAGTAAAGGGTAAGCTAAGACCCAGGTTTATAGGACCTTATGAAATCCTCGAGAGAATAGGATCAGTCGCGTATAGATTGGCCTTACCGCCAAGCCTAGGAAGCGTTCGTAACGTTTTTCATGTTTCTCAGTTGAGAAAATATGTTTATGATCCTAAGCACGTTATTAGTCAGCAAGACGTAGTTCTTGAATCTGACCTAAGCTATGAAGAAAAGCCGATATCGATTTTGGATAGAAAAGTTCAAGAATTAAGAACCAAATCGATACCAATAGTTAAAGTGCTATGGAACCACCACAGGCAAGAAGAAGCCACGTGGGAACTCGAGGAGAAGATGAAGGAGCGGTATCCTCATCTTTTTGCAGAAGGTATGCAAATTTCGGGACGAAATTTTTCGTAAGGGGGGTAGGATGTAATGCCCCGTAAATTCCTTACGTTCTAAATTTTTTTTTAAAGTTAATTAAATAAATGGCTTTGCACTCCTAAGTTTACGATTTTGAATTCTAAGACTAACGGTCGAATCCGTTACTGAAAATAAATTACAGAAGTCAGCTAGACGACTACTGTATTTAGAGTTAGCGCATACAAAAAGTTTTTAGTTCGTAAACTCAGAACGGAAAACCGTCTGATTTTTACATTCACGAAATCGCGATACGAACACGCCCGAGAAAGTTCGTTTTTATGTTTTTCCGGACGAAACTCGGACTGTGTCGTCCCGAGTTTTTGTCAAAATAAATTTTGTAAATTTTTTTTCCAATTAAGTTTCGTACGTTAGAATTTTTAGGTCAAATCGGATCGCGACGATTTCGTGCCGAGCAACGTTTTTCGTCGAACATTTTCCGTAACGTCGGATCGCGCCGGAAAAACACGTATCCCTCCTAAACTCTATATGGCAGCCGACATTCTCCTTAAAAATGGGGGACATGCATGTTGAAAATGTCTAATTAAGTGACACCTAATCTTCACTTTTCACACTTTCAACCTTTCATCATATGAAGTATTTTTAACAATTAAAACAAACCATTTCCTCCCACTTCTCTCTCACAATCGGCAGCACTCCTTCATTCATCATCTTCTTCACTTCATCAACCTCCATTGATGAAAGCTCCAAGAATTTGAAGAAGAACACAAGTCTCAATCCTTCCATTCAAACTCCATACATCTTTCATTAAATCTTAAGGTAATTATCTCCTCTATAATCCTATCCAATCATCTTTCTTTTCTTTCTCTTTTCTTCTTGATCGAAAATTTTGAGTATTGGAATGGATGATTTGATCTTGGAATAATGAAATTAGATGTATTAGATAGGATAATTAGGAATTAAAATGGAACAAAAATAAGAACCTTAATACCTATATTAATACCGAAATTTAGGGTATGTTAGTAGGATTTTTTAATTTTCTTCATTTGATGATTGATTCTTGTTTAATAGAGGTTTAGTTAGTGATTATAATGAAAAGGAATCAAAAGCCCTATGTGATTGTGAAATTTCAATTAGGGTTTGAGTTGAATTTAGGGGTTTATGCATGTTAGTTAGTAATTGATTTGCAATTGATTAATTGATGATATAAGAGGTTGATTAGTAAATAAATATAGTTAATTGGGGAAGAAAATCACCCCCTTAACATCTATATGAAAACCGAAAATTATAGAATAATTAGGGGTTTCCACATGTTTGATTTAATTGATGAATTGTTGGTTGAATTATGTTGCAAATAATGTTAGTTGATTATAGAAATTAATTGAGAATTTTCTAAAATTGTTTAACGAAACGTAAGAGACAAAGATCACCTTATAAGTTGAATTATAATAATCTTATGATATGTTTGCATGCATGAAAGTGATTCACATTAGACGTAGTTTAACGTCGTAAAATTTGAACGGAATCCGACAACTTTGAAAATCGCGTAAGAGACGAACATTTAGTCATAACTAATAATCGAGAAGTCGGATGAGAATTATAATTTGATATTATTGTTTATGATGGAATTTAGAACAACTTTCTAGTTGACGTCATAAGCTTTTGAGTTGATATAATATGGGCTATAGTTATAGTCGAGAACTAGAACGTGTTTGGAATTTTTGTTGGTTTAGTAATTGTTAGTTGAAATCCGACGTTTAGAACATCGTGCTTTTGAGCGAGTTTTGAGAAGGAGTTCGTCACGTACGGAAGTACGTGATGACTGCCTTGAGGGTCCAGTTTCTAAAGAAATTGAATACGAGAGCTTAGAAGGAACCTAAGACGTTATACGTCTAACCTATCAAGCAATTAAGGTTTTCACGGCAGTTTTGCGACCCTCGCCGGAAACAGTAATAACTTCCAGCTCATTTATCGTTTAAGCCGATCGTTTAAGCCGTTTTATCTATTGAATATCTCCCTACTGACCCTAGAGTCAAGTAGGGACCTTGAGTGATGAAAACCAGTCGAGATCTTATCTCTTATCCTTTCGTTAAAGAAGTAATAAACGAGAAATTTCATAAATCGTTAAATGAACTAAAACGTAAATCGCCTAAGTTGATTCTTTCCAACTTTGTTTCTTATAATCTTTAGACTCGTATTAAGATATCGACTACCTTCTCTACTGACCCGAGAGTCGAGTATGAGATCTTCCGAGTTCTAAACGAGATTGGTACAAATCTCGTTTCCCGTTTAAGTAAAACGAATCTAGTAAGCGTGCAAATGCCTAAAGAACGAAACAACTAAAACTTATTTCGATTCTCTTTAATCGATTATCTTTTACGACCCGTTTTTAAGTATGTTTATTTTACGATGAAGGAGGAAGCCAACTGTAGAGAAAGGACGGAAGATCCAAAGTTGGAAGCTTTTGCTTTAAGTTCTGTAAATCAAGGTGGGCTTTTATATACAAATAAAACGAGCAATGCTCGGAAAATCTTTCTTTATTGCTTTGATATCTGTGTTTTCAAAGCGATATTATGGCATGAACTGTTTTATGTTTTGTGTGAGTTCACTTGTACCTATCTGAGTCAACATTCGTGTTTTCCAGATTTAGAGTTAATCTAATTAGATTAACTAACGATCGGCTCTGAGTTAGCTGCTAAGTGCTTCCCAGAGTTAGTGCACTTTGTAACCTGTGGTGTATGTGATATCCTGTTGAGGGGTACCAACCACGGTGAATTAGAATTGGTCAAGATTGAACGTAACATTAGTCAGAAAATGCTCGCGCGAGTGATTTATGAGAAAAAAGTCAGAAAATGTTTAGTAGACACGGATTCTTTCAATAAAACTCCAATGTGCTACGCTTATGAAATGCCATATTTATCTATATTTATGATTATGATTTCGGCATCGTTCCCACTAAGTACGTTTGTACTTAGCCCTGCATTGTTTTCTAAATGTGCAGGTTGAAGCGACAGTGAGCGGCGGCGGTTGGTGTTGAGTTAAAGGATAGGATGCTTAGTTAGAACCCTTCCGCTGCAAAACTCTGAATATCTTATGAGATGTATTTTTGAACAACTCTGTAGTTAAGTCTGTAATTATGAACTTAGTTTCTTCTATATTCAAGTCTTGTTTATGTTTTAACGATGCCTTTTTCCATGTATGTTTAGTCAATTAGCCCCCTTCTTCCCCGCTTCTTTAATCCAACCCCAGTCGCACCCCGGCTTCTACCGTCCCTCGGGATTTGGGGCTGTGACAGAGCTTCATACGGGGCCATTCCTATCGTATTCTGATAGCTATTGTTGTATGCGAACTCAACAAGAGGTAAAACTTTTTCCCACTCGACTCCTTTATCTAACAAGACGGCTCTCAACATATCTTCGAGAATTTGGATCGTTCGCTCGGATTGACCATCGGTTTGAGGATGGTAAGCAGTGCTGAACTGCAATTGGGTTCCCAACTCTTTGTGGAAACTTTTCCAAAAACGGGCGGTGAATTTCGAATCTCTATCAGAGGTAATCGTTTTCGGAACTCCATGCAACTTCACAATTTCTTTGATGTAGATCTCGGCTAACTTGGTTGATCCATAGGTATGTGGAATAGGTATAAAATGAGCAGACTTCGTCAACCTATCCACGATTATCCATACTACTGTATTTCCTCTTCTTGATCTTGGCAATCCCGTCACAAAATCCATTGTGATTTCATCCCACTTCCACTCTGGGACTGGTAACGGCTGTAGAGGTCCATACGGTCTTTGATGTAAGGACTTCACTTGCTGGCAAGCTAAACATCTTTCAACAAACAATGCCACATCCGTCTTCATTCCATTCCACCAAAACTGGTTCTTTAGGTCTTGGTACATCTTCGTGCTGTCGGGATGAGCTGTATATGGGGTTTTATGAGCTTCACTCATTATTTCGTTCTTCAACTTGTCATTGTTAGGCACACAAATTCTTCCTTGATACAACAACGCATTATCGCTCGATTCTGAAAAATCTTTAACTTCTCCACTTCTCACCTTCCTTAGTAACTTTTCCATTTCTTCGTCTCTTCTCTGGCTTTCTATGATACGGGTTCTTAAGTCAGGCATCACTACTAAGGTAGCAATTACTTGATCTACTGTCGCTGGCGGTACGATTACTTCAATCTTCATCTTCGCAAATTCTTCAATCAGCTCGATTTCATTGGTTAAAAGAAATCCTAACTCGATCCTGTCCGAATTTTTCTTCCTTCTCTTTCTACTTAACGCATCGGCTACTACGTTCGCTTTACCGGGATGGTAAGATATCTTGCAATCGTAGTCTTTTACTAGCTCAAGCCATCTTCTCTGTCTCATGTTTAACTCCTTCTGTTTGAAGAAGTATTTCAGGCTCTTGTGATCTGAGAATATTTCACACTTCGCTCCATAGAGGTAATGTCGCCATATCTTCAAAGCATGAACGACGGCTGCTAATTCCAGGTCATGAGTTGGATACTTCTCCTCATGAGGTTTGAGTTGCCTGGAAGCATATGTAATCACTTTCCCATTTTGCATTAACACACATCCTAGTCCTTGAGCACATGCATCGGTATAAACAATATAATCCTTATCTGGCTCGGGTAGGGCTAAAACTGGGGCTGTTGTCAATCTCGTCTTGAGTTCTTGAAAACTTTTCTCACACTCTTCCGTCCATGTGAATTTCGCTTCTTTCTTCAATAGGCTCGTCATCGGCTTCGCGATCTTAGAGAATCCTTCAATGAATCTCCGGTAGTATCCTGTCAAACCAAGGAAACTACGGATTTCATGTACTGACATCGGGGACTTCCAATCCTGCACAGCTTTCACCTTCTCCATATCCACTTGGATGCCTTCGGACGAAACGACATGTCCTAAGAAATTTACTGCCTTCAACCAAAATTCGCACTTACTGAATTAGGCATACAGTTTTTCCGTTCTAAGCGTTTCTAACACGATCCTTAAATGCTCTTCATATTCAGCTTCACTCCTTGAATACACCAAAATGTCATCTATAAAGACAATCACGAACTTATCCAAATATTCGTGAAAAACTCTATTCATCATATCCATGAACACTGCCGGGGCATTTGTTAATCCAAATGGCATTACTATGAATTCGTAATGTCCATATCTCGTTCTAAAAGCAGTCTTTGGAATATCTTCTTGCTTGATCTTCAGTTGGTGGTATCCAGACCTTAAGTCAATCTTGGAGAAAACACCGGCTCCTTTTAGCTGGTCAAACAAATCATCTATCCTTGGCAAAGAATATTTATTCTTTAGCGTAATCTTGTTTAACTCTCGGTAGTCTATGCACATCCTCAAACTACCGTCCTTTTTCTTAACAAACAAAATCGGAGCACCCCAAGGCGATACACTTGGTCGAATATAGCCTAAGTCCAACAATTCTTGCAGTTGGATCTTCAACTCTTGAAGTTCCTTTTGGGCCATTCTATACGGTGCCTTGGATATCGGGGCTGATCCGGGTTCTAAATCGATTGAAAACTCCAATTGATGATCAGGGGGTAAGCCTGGTAACACTTCTTGAAACACATCCTTGAATTCTCTTACGACTGGAACATCATCGATACTTAACTCATGATTCTCGTCCTTATTCAGATAGAGTAGGTACGCTTGAGTTCCTTTCTTCCGCATCAATCTTTGCGCTTTCATGGCTGAAATTATCGGTACATTTTTCTTCACTCTCTTTTCCACTCCGAAATCTATGGTTAACTCTTCTCCAGGGGATTTAAACGATATCTGCCTCAAATCGTATCGAATCGTCGCAAAATTCTCGGTTAGCCAATCCATTCCTAGGATTATATCAACGCCACGCATCTGGATTACATTCAGGGATTTCGCGACTAACTTACGGTTTCCGACTTCAAATTCTAGATTCGAGCAAACACGCGAAACTAATGCAGACTTTCCTAAAGGGGTTGCTACACTAAGCATCTGATTCGATTCTTCTACTTCTAGTTCTAGGTTCTCTACGCAGGTACTAGATATAAATGAATGCGAAGCTCCGGTATCGAACAAAACAATAACAGGTATGTTGTTAAGCTTTCCCATACCTGCCAGATTTCCTTTCTCCTTCTCCTGCGGTTTCTGTTCAATCGCGTACGTTCTTTGGAAAAGCGTCGGTTCTTGCTGAGTCTGTCTTGGCTGCGGCGGCTTACGTTGACGTGGAACAAACTTCTGTAGAGGAGCTGCCTCGATAGCTTTCATCTGCGACGGCTGGAATTGGTTTGGTCTTCCGCTTCTAAACCCTTGTTGCTTACTCAGGCACTGGTTCGAGAAATGACCAGGTTGACCACAAGTGTAGCAAACGTTGCTTCCACTCTTACAAATGCCTTGATGCATCTTTCCGCATTGCGCACATGGAGGGAATCCTAAAGGTCCGATGGGTAGGTTACCTCGGTTCGTCTGCGGTGCCTTTCCCTTCTGGGGTTGCGGTTGGCTCCTTCCTTGCCACTGCTTCTTGGTTGGTTGATTTCCACTATTCCACTTCCCTTTCCTCTTTCCGTATTTGCCGAACTGGGGTTGTTGAGCAGACGTGGTCGTGATCATCTGGCTTTGAGGTTGGGGATTCGTTGGGGGTTGCGATCCTTTTTCCAGTTGCATTGCCAACTTCATATCTAAAGCTCGGTTTAAACCTTCAGCGTACGTCAAACCACTTTGGCTGGCGAGAACGACTCGAATATCTTGCCTAAGTCCTGCTCTAAACAACTCGCATATCTTCTCGTCGGTGTCGACCATATCGGGCACAAATCGGGCTAACTCGCAAAATTCCCGGTCGTACTCGGCTACAGATCTTTTTCCCTGCTTCAGATTGGTAAACTCGTTGGATTTCTGCTTACGGTAACTTCTTGGCACGAACTTTTCGTACAACGCTTCCTTGAACTGATCCCATGACAAATCTTCACGTTCTTCGGGAGAGTACATCCTCTGCTTTGCTTCCCACCAATAATCGGCTGTCCCTTTTAACTGGTACGCCATGCATTCCAAACGCTCGCGATCGGAACAATGGAGAAAATGAAAAATTCGCTCTAAAGAACGAATCCAACCTTCGGCATCAGCCGGACTGCCTTTACCGTCGAACGTCGGGGGATTTTGTCGGAGAAACAGCTCTTCGACTCGTCTTTCGTTTTGAGGGGGCGGAGTAGGGTCACGCTGCCCTTCTGGATTGTCTTCGGGAATCCTGACGTTTCTACGTCTTGGCGGCATTCTAAAGATTAAAACAAGGGAAAAAACTTTAACCACTCTAGATCTTTAGCTTACAGGGAACCTTTCTCGATTCTGAACACATTTCTCTTTTGGGTGGAACACGATTCTTGATCGGTACTTAGAATTATTAATAACAATTTAAAACTTTCTCAAATAATTCATTACTTCAATTTCTCATATATACATGCATCTCATTCAGTTTCTAGTAATTGTCACATACTCATATCATCATATATTCATATCATCATCATAATCACAAAGCAAATATCATCACTTCATACTCAAATACTCAATTTGATTTGATAACTCAGAAATTTCAACTTCAATTCAAAGAACTTAATGTTTCAACTTCCAATCGCTTAACAGCGGCCTTCTCGAGGACTTATCACAATTTAGGGAATTTACTTTGAAAAATTTTCCCTTTTTCCTAATCAAATTATGATAGTCTTCATCACAGGTTACAACACAACTAAAAAGAAAAATAAAAGAGTTCATCTCTCAACACACTCGAATTAAAAACGATTGAATTCAACAACTTTCTTGGAACACTCCTACACACAAGAGTCATCTTCACTTGGTCCGTTATCATCATACTGTTCCGCTTTGGGATCCACTCCGTAGTGCTCTATAGTCTCCTCATCTTCTTCAGGGTCCTCTTCCTCCTCCTCTTCTTCTTCATGCATTTGACCTTCAAACCGTTCATCGTCTTCCTCAACATTATCATCCTCTATGGCGAAACACTCGCGCTCGGCTTCTCTCAAGGCTTCTTCGCAATCTTCCAAGGTATAATTCATCGCAGCTAGCTCGGATTCGATCCATGGCTGGGTATTAGGATTCTCTTCTTGGTGACGGTGGAGAGCTACATCGGTGGAGATGCCAATCTGGGAGTCATGTTCGTCAGCTGGCCTTGACGGAGAGATAGGTATAAAAGAGGTAGGAAAAACACGGTTAGGTAGAGTCTGAAGATATCCGGTTCCTACAGTCGCTGCATCAACGGTTTCACTTCCATTCTCTTTATCATCGCTTGAGCGGGCTTGACTAGAGGATTCTGCTCTAGGATGGCTTAAAAAGGTCGCTTGCGGATGATTCAAATAAGCAGCTATTTGGTCCTCATTTGAAGAAGAATTTTCATTACATCCATTCGGCTGCAATGTTGATAAGTCAGAAAACAAAGGAACCAAGAAAATTAAATTAAAAGCACACCGAGAAATTCCTTCTATTTTCATCTCGGATTTCGTACGTCTCAACCAATGGAAAAGTGGCAGTCTTCTTCCTTTCTTTTGCAAGTCAGCCTCTCAAGCAGGAATCGCAAACCGACTATCCTTTCCTATTCGCCCAATCCTATTTCAATTACAGGCGGTCGGAAGTAAACAAGTAAATGAGGTTCGTATGCCCAGTAGATCAAATCATGAAGTAAATGGCGATTAAGAAGCCTTTAACGCGTTTTCCGGCCCCGATTCTTCAGGTGTCAAACGTTGGTTGTCGTTCCAGAAGAAATGAAACAAAAGATATGGTAGAGCTAGGACAGTTATTGTATGAGGTCTATCCAATGCTAGATGCAGAGGCGCATAATAGATCGATATGAACATCATGAGCTGTCCCGTAATAAAACCAGTTGTTGCTGATACCTTCTTCTCGGTTCCTTCTTCCATAACCTGAGCTCGGAGAACGAAGAGATAAGAGGGCCCTATAGAGAATGTGGTCAGAAATCCATAATAGAGTCCGACCACAACGACCGAATTGATTAGCTTCATGCATAAGGATACTAGATTACCTAGTAGAAAAGATTGAAAAATCATCATAAACCTCCCTTTTTTCTTTTCTATTGCAATTTCTGGATTATTATATATGAAAAAGGCAACCTTTCAGTTGAGGAGATTTGCCAACGACTAAAAAACTTAAAGCTTGGATGTCAGGCTATCACTTACAATTGGATAATCTGCGAGGGGATTCTGAGGTTGAAGATTAGTTCGTGGCGGCGAATTGATGTGGAGAGAAACAGTTCCACTTGGAGGAATTGGTGAAGGATTACGAACAAAGTCATTTAATAAGCTTGGAGTATCATCTTCATAAGGTTCGGGCGGAGGAGCGCCATAAGACATAAAACGAGCTGAAATCGCGGAGATAAAAGCATTTACGTCGCCGTATAGGGTTCGGTCAAAATAACGGTAGCCTAGAAATCGAGGGACAAGTGATGCTGCCCAGTCCTTCCATTCTTGTGGTAGCGCTTGAATCAAGTGCGTCATGCTTTCTAACGGTCCTACGTCCATATACTGGACTTTTCCCCAAATCGTATGGTATCGTGCTAAGAATTCTGCTAATGACTCATTATTTTCCATTCTCGCGTAAAAGTACTCCTGCATCCAATCAACGTTGTCCATCCTATACGAATTTTAAACGCATAAGCACACTTAATAAATTATCGAACATATTACGAATTCTACTACATACTCATTTCTGCATTCCAAAGAGGGATTTTTGGGCAATTCCAAATCACGTAACCAATCGCACACACGCCTTATTCTTTCCGATCTTTTCACACGCACTCGCAAAGGGGAGGACATTCTAAAGCAATCTAGTTATTAATCAACTTAACAAATTCATCTTAAAACATCACAACTCAATAAATAACTTTAAAGAAATTCTCAACATTTAATAACTCAAACATCATCTCAATCTTGAAAAGAAAACTTTTAGAAAAATAAGACATACCTGGTTGCTGGATGAGATGGAGGATAACTTGGTGTGGTTTACTGACTTAAATAAGTCTAGGAATTAAATCTAGACTCAACTCATCAACGAATAACAGACTTTAGAACAAATAAAAGCCTTGCTCTGATACCAACCTGTCACGCCCCGACTCTCGAGGTGCGACTTAACAACAACAACAAACTTAAACAACTAACAATTAACTCAAATAAGGGAACATGCTCGGGGAAAACAAAGATGGAATATAAGGCAATCGAATTTGGTTTTCAAAACCAATCGAATTTGGTTTTCAAAGATGGAAGGGAATTCCAATAAAAAGAGAGAGAATATGAACATATATCAAATTAAAGGATCATGTTCATCAACAATTCAAGTTACGAGCCCATCGCTCGGAATTACAAGTTAAAGAGTTACGAATTCAACAAGTATTCAAAGTCTTCGAGCACAACGCTCGGGATAAAAAACATGAGTATTAAAGTATTACCATCAACAGACATTAGTTTGAAAGGATTGCAGCGGAAACTTGCATCAATACCCAACACTTGCACGTATGAAGACGTACAAATGCCAGTCTGAAATTCAACTAAACTCAACCAACAAAACCAAACTACACCACCAAGTATCCACGCCATCGCCATCCAGTCAACCTGCATGTTTAGAAACACACGCAGGGCTGAGTACTTACAAGCCAAAACATTTGAATAAAGATGCTTCTTAAAGCTATAATAATTGAAATTGCCTTGCCGAACATCACAAGTATATAAGCAGTTTTAAAAACAGTTTACTTGTGCATGTCAAAACGTTTTTCTTTTAAAACAGACTGCGCAGTCAAATAACATATAATATAACAGTATGTATCATCTATCACAAACAATCTCACTGTGCCGAGAAGTAGGCCTCCTTCTCAAACACTGTGACCGGCCTAACCGAAGCAAGGCTCACAGTCACCTCAACATATACCACACGTGGGTTCCTGCTTTTCACAGGATAATCACATCTTCATATAAATAGATGATAACACATACCAACTTCAATAAAATGGAATTCAATCACATTTGAAAATCATATTATAAAATTTAATAACATAACTAAATCTCGTCGATAGTTTTGGTTCAGAAAAGCCCACCTGACTTCCGAAGAACTAGCTAGGTGGTTTAGGGCTATTTGTCCTCGCTTAAAGTTCCGTCTGGCTCGATCCTTCATAGTTCGACATCGATAGGAAAAAAAATAAGATACGCAACATGACGGACATAAAGGCATTGGACTTTAACTGAAGGACTTCTATTTGAGTCGTCTCTCTCTTCGCTCTAACTTTTCTAAAGGATCTCGCGTTCTCGTCTTTAAATTATTAACTCTATTCGAATTGATTAACTTTACTACTCAACATCGTACACTTTTCTTGTTCTAATTAATAACGTCATTGTTACAATCTATTACTCGAGCTTTCTTTTAAAGACTTTAATCAATTTTTGATTTAATAATCAATAACTCAATCATTCAATTATTTTTCACAACATAACTAATATCATGCATTTAAACACTTATATAATCATATAATGAATTCACATAATCAAGCATACTTCAAGACACATTAACAATCATTTAATTTAGATCTTAAAATCTAACTCGATTATGCATTTCCTTTTATGGAGGCTTAAACTATTAATTCTATCTTTCTTATTTAAATAGACAACGCTTCGTTCTACATCCGCTATCTTATAAGGTATTTTATAACCTTTATTCTATTAACAAAAATTTCTCTTTAATTATCATTATTAACTCTTATAAAATTTGGATTTCTTATTCATCTTTAATTCGATCCTCATTTCTTATCTCGACAATTGTTCTTCTAATTATTATTTCGGTTTATCTTTTTATTCGACATCTTATTTTACCCTTACTTTCTTGATTAACTTATTCGAGTATCTATCTTAACTCGTCTAACACCTTTTCTTTACTCGATTAAAAACTTCTTTTTATTTCTTTTCGATCTATTTTTCTTAAACTCGGTTTTTCTCTATTTTTGCTTATTTCTTTAATAATTTCTTCTTTATTTGTTTTAAACATTTAAGCTATTTCTTACTTAATAATTTCTTTATCTTTTGATACATATTTTTATGAATTAGCTCACTTTATTAGTTAACTTATAAAAGATCTTTTTGTTGTAGTTTTAGTAAAAATTTCAAGTCTTTAAATGTTTATACAAAGACATTTAATTGATATATCTTTTCATACATCTTTCATCTTTTATTTAATTAAAAGCTTTTCAACTTTAAATCTTTTTATCAAAACTTCTATCTTCATTCCACATTTAAACTAGCATTAATATACTTAAACATCCAATCTTTTTATTATCTTTACAATTAATTTCTTTCAAAACTTCAATATGCAAACTTATTTTCTTAATTTAAACACATGCATGATTATATCAACATAACATACAATCATACCATTGATCAAAACATCACTCAATACATCAACAAAATCAACAAAATAAAAGTTCCATTCTTGCTCAAAACTCACGGCACACACATGAACTTTTTGTGCATTTTATTTCTTAATTTTTCATGTATAAAATCTCATTCTCAACATGATAAAAAAAATAACAAATCAAGCATCGTAATAATAATAATTCAAAGAATTCATATTCTTCCTATTTTTACTATAAATTTCGGCATTTATCAAATTTTTAGGGTTTTAGTTTCCTTTTCTTCTCTTAATTCATCGATTAAACTTAATATTCGATTCTTCTAACGAATTCTTCTCACTCGATTATCACATGCACATCCTAAATTTGCCTAAACATAATTTAAATAGCATGCATGCATAGATCTTTCTTTTAGGACTTAGAGACATACATATTTACAACTAATCAAATGAATTTCATACTTAATTTAAATGGAATCCTTCTCTTTGGCTCTTGGAATTGAAATGGATGGAATGTGAAGCTTCAAAGCTTGGATTTGAAGAGAAGAAAGATGTCTTCTTGAATCCTCAAAGAAAAAGAAGAACATGGAATTAATCATCCATTCCAAAAATGAAGAAATTGTTGGATGAATATTGAATTTAATCTCAAGAACTTGAAAAATTATTACCTTTTCTTGAGAATATGGAAGGAATGAATGGAGATTGATAACTTCTACTTCATTTCCATGGATGGAGAGCTTGAATACATAGTTGCATGTAAGAAAAATTCAAGAGAGGTATGAGAAAGAGATTGCCGAGAGTAGAGAGAGTGTAGAGAGAATTTTCTTGTTTTTCTTTCTTGCTTGGGAGAGAGAGTTCGAAAGAGAGAGAGAGGTGGAGTGTGATGAATGAATTTTCTCTCTTTTGAATAGGTTGCATGCAATTTGAATTCCAACAAAAGAATAAAGTGTGATGGCAATTAGCATTGGAAGTTGGAGATGTTTAAAGTGATTGATGGTTAGATGATGTGATGTGGTTTGCATGCAAACTTTTGGTAATATCATGGAGAAGACATAATCATGATAATTAGCCTTGGAAATTGGAGAGTGATGTGAGGGAAAGAGTGAGGTGGCGTGAGAGGGAGAGAGGTGGATGACACGTGTCGTCGTCGTGTCGTTACGGGTGTTAATTACCCGGTCGTAAAGGTTTTCCGGATAAAACGATTCGTATTAATTCCGTTTTGTGTTATTAACGGGTCTAACCTCTTCTCGTCTCACTTCCAACACCTAGCATTTCAACCTTATTTCACGTCTCAATTTAAAAGATTAAAGGTTTCGATCATTTTAGTCCATTAAATTTTAAAAGAATTTAATCGGCTTGTCAATCCGTTTAATCCTTTTAAAGATTAACTCCTCACTTCTCTTCTCAATTCTCGGATAAGTTCTTACCCTATCTCAGTGATCTTAAAAGAAATTCTAGGTTCGAAGATTCTAATTCAATTCTATTCTAGGTTCATCGGCGTAAACATGTTTCTCGGCGATTAACGTTATGTTATCTCAATCAAGCAAACTTCTCGGGATTTTTCCGGAATTTAATCTCATACTCATTTTCACATAAACAACTCAACAAGCATATCACATCATCATCATCTCAGATAAATAGAACAGATAAATCCACACAAGATTCACAAGGCAATTTAAACGTTTTATTCAAATCTCTTCGATTAGAAAAGAAAAATTTTACTCCTAAATTCTCATTTTTTAACTTACTCGGTTAATTAGACGCTCTCTAAAGGTATAAAAACTCGGGGTATCACACACAGAGTGTTATCCAGAGATTCCAACTAAACGATCAGATTCTGAGATAGCCCACAGAGTGCTATCCAGAGGGACAGATTCTGAGTTAGCCCACAGAGTGTTAACCAGACGATCGGATTCTGAGTTAACCTACAGTGTGTTATCCAGAATTAAGTGTACAGCAGTATAAGTCTTACGAATGTTTATGAAAAGATGCATGATTAATCTATACTCTCGTGAGTTATTTTCGGCAATGTGCCCACTAAGTGCTTTATGTACTTAGCCCTGCATGTTTTTTTTTAAATGTACAGGTTGAGTGACGGGAGCGGCGGTGGTTGATGTTGAGTTAAGAAGTCGTATTAGGATAAAGAACTTGTATCAATGTTTTACGCTTTCTGCTGCCAATCTTTTTGAAGTTAATATATATCTATCTGTTGGGTCTAAACTCGTACAATGAACTCAGTTCCTTTTTGAACAACTTGTCTAGTGATCCTCCGAGATCAACTCTTTCTTTTAAATGAAGTCTTGTTCATAGAAGTTATTCTGTTATTAACGTCTGTTTATTCGTTCATTCTTATTCATCCCCCTTCTTCCCCGCCTCTTTAATCCAACCCCTAGTCGCACCCCGGCTTGGCCGTCCCTTGGGATTTGGGGCTGTGACAAAATCGGTCGATGCGGTTTAAGAGAAACGGACTCGATAATGATTAATCAAATTTTTAGGCCTTTGCACTTTAACTAATCTTTTACTAAACTAGACAAGACTCAAACACATCTTGCTTAAAACTAACTTGGTTCTTTACTCGACACTTAGAACGTCATAATGGAAGTCGATAACTCTTAACGACTTAAAAGTTCTTAAGGAATTAAGTTGAAAAGAATTCAACTTAAGAAAATGAGTTTAGAATTTTTCCTGCACAAGTCAGTAGGTTTGGAACCTTTACAGAACAGAGCATTTCGAAACAGGAGATGTGCCTTATGTCAAAAGAAAGACGAAGAGTTATGGCCGTTTCCGTGAAGGGTCGCAAAACTGACTGAAACCCTACAGATTCAAACTTCAGCTTACACTTTCCTAAGTTTGTAAAAACATTCAACAACTCTTAAAACCTTGAAAATTCAACCAAACAAATCATACAACTCACATTCACATATACTTGAGTTCTCGATGAAATAACGACAAACATTAACGTCTTTTGTCCTTAATTTCTATACTTAGCAATTTCAAAGAATTCTCAACAACATGTCAATCATCTCATGCTATGATCATCAACTAAACAAATGTTCCTTAACTAACATGATAATCCAATCAATCAACACTCATTCATTTCTAACATACACGTCACTTTTATCGAGCAACGAACATCGTTGTCGATTTTTTCCAAACATTTTTATAAAATCTAAGAAAATCACATTAAGTACATATCATCATGCTCACCCATAACATGTAAACCATAACATCAATTGATAACATATAAAGTCTCGTTTTCTCATTTCTTCTTTTACGAACTTACTTACTTTCTTAAATTTTTGGATTTCTACTAAACCAATTAATTCCAAATTAATTTCTATCTTCTTATCATTTAACAATGATCATCTTAACATACTAACATCATTATAACTAATACTTAATCAATTCACGTCATTTTTATTGGATCAAGAACTCGATTTTTCAAAGTTGTTAGTTAATTCTCAATTAATTCAACAACAAACCTGACACATATACAATCACTAATATTCGATTAGTTTTCTCGTTCTATTTTTCTATCGACAATTACGTTCGATTCTTCGTCTCTTAAAAAAAAGTTCGACGTTCTTAGATTTCATTCAAACTTTCAAATTATCATCATTAACTACTTAGATTAACTAACATGCAAACCATAAGTTCATATCAACATCTATACTTAACTTTTCGTCGATTCTTCGCCTCCAACGATTTCGTTTTTATTTTTAGAAAAATCTAATTTAATTATATGTTGAACCTCATGCTTCTTACATCTTATATATCACATCACATCATCAATAACATAAGATTTACTTAATCAAAATCATACTTCTTTGTCTCTTACAAACTTGTTCTTATTTTTAGAAAATCCTCAAACAATTCATGCAATCATCATTCATTGCATACAAACATAATCTACAAACCATATATGAGGATTCAAGCTCAATCAAAACATCTAAGAAGTGCAGAAAATTTCGAAACCTTCATCATTATTTTCGAAAATTCCAAATAAATACTTAGCATGTTTCTAACTCGATTTCAACCATAGACTCTTACTTCTAACATCAAAATAACATGAAATAAAACTTAGAACATCAAATCCTACACCTCCATAATTTTCGACATCTTCTAAACTTGGAAGAGAAGGATTTTATTTTAATAGAAATGAAGCTAAAGTTCATACCTTATCAAATACGAACTCGGAAATGAAATCGATCGACAAACGAACAAGATATGAGGATTGAAAGCTTGAAAAAACCTTGAAGAACTTCTTCAATGGTGAGAGAGAGAAAGATGGCGGTTTGGTGGAGAAGGAAATGAGAGATATTTGGTGATATTTATATAGAAGAAGAGAAAATCAAGTTGTACACTTTTTCTCTACAAAAATATCTATTTTCCGGATCTAATATTGTAAACTAGAAACGAACAATTACTTTATTAGATGTACACATTTTCGACAAAAATGGATACGACCATTAGTTCAAGAATATTTTACTTAGTCGGGAAATGACAACTCATTTCCCGAAAAACTTTGAAAAGTCGAGACGTGACAGTACAAATTTCGCTTGGAAAAATAAATAAAACTGACTTTTACCAATAGACTCGTATCGCAAAATAAGTGAATGTAAAGTCAGACGCTTTTTCGATCTGAGGTCTCTAACAAAATTTTTTATCGGTTGCCAAAACCCTAATACAGTAGTCGGTTGAACGACTTCTGCAACTTATTTTCAGAAACGGACTTCGCTGTTATTCTTATAAATGAATTTCTTTAACTTAGAAGTGCAAAGCCTTAATTAAAATGAAAAATTTTATTCTCGCGACTGAAGAAATATCCGGGATATTACAGTGGTCGTGTATTGTGGTCGTATATGCTTATATAAATATGTATTCTGGTTGTGTATGCATGGTCGTATTTGCTGATATGGCTAACATGATCATGTATGCATGCATGCTCGTGCATGCTGATATGGTCGACTTTTTTGGCGAAGCATACACGACCATGTTGGTCGTGTATGCATGGTCGTTGTAATACCCCAAACTTTTCTAAGTTCCTAAATGCGTATTAACTTAATTAATATGCCTAAATGATGAGTTTTAAGTGCTAAAATTTTTCGCGAAAATAAATTTTTCTGTGAAATGACAAAAATGCCCTTATGTGCTTTAATGTGATTTTTCTCGTTTTGATTATTCAAATCGAGTATGTGATGAATTGTTTGAGCTTATTTATATGAGTATAAGCTTGAGTATGAATTTCAGAATTTTCTGAGAACTTTCATTTTTAGATGAATAGTAATATAAACCGAGAAATCACTATTCATCGACCGACTCCGAATAGTATAATTAGTTTCATTGGAATCTAGAATTTATTCTAAGACTTTTGAGATACGTCGGAGAATTTTCCAAGATCATTTGAGTGAAGTTTAAAAATAAATTGCTTAACAACTCGTTTAGTCGAGTAGTTTTTATGAACTTATTCGTTAAAAGGAATCTTGAGATAAAAATTAGATAAATGGATTCCTTAAATTATTTTGGGAGATATAAGATGGATTAGAGAGAATTTTGACGTCGAGAAAGAGACGAGAAGGGTTATAAAAAGTTTGAGGAAATAAAATGAAATAACGGGGATATTTTCTACCGAAAAATTAATTTGT
The DNA here is from genome assembly GCA_029490685.1 of Schizonepeta tenuifolia. NCBI lineage: Eukaryota > Viridiplantae > Streptophyta > Magnoliopsida > Lamiales > Lamiaceae > Schizonepeta > Schizonepeta tenuifolia. Next base: position 57,102,602 of record CM055959.1, read on the forward strand.
CGGGTATAATTAGCAGTTATAAACCTGCATGCTTATCCCTAATAATGATTTTAATCCTATATCACTCTCACTAAGGTATGTGTACATCACTCTCTCCCTCAAGCCATCCACATGTCCCTCCCCCCCTCCCTCTCTCTCTCTCTCTCTCTCTCATATCTCTCTCGGATTCCTCTCTCTCTCTCTCTCTCTCTCTCTCTCTCTCTTATATCCTGCAATATCTTGCATGTAAGAGAATACATCTCCTCATTCCACAAAGTTGTATTCATCCCCTCTCAACTCATCTCTCATTTCTCTCCCTACCGAAGAAGAAACAGAAGCAACATAGCAACCATCTCTCTCTCTCTACTGCCTCTGCTAAGAGAGCAGATTTTGCACCAATTTTGCAGCTCTCTCTTCTTCATCATCACCTCATCTTCACCATAATAATCAAGAGATCATTCCCTCCTTCACCCCTTTCATCATCTCTTCCTTGAGGCCATGAAGAACAGTTGCAATAGCTCGTCTTCTTCAACGCCGAGTAGCAGCCTTCAACTTCATCATCATCGGCAGCCTTTCATATATACATACACACAACCTTCATCGATGAGTTCATGCAAGCTTGTTGAGGATCCTTTGATGTAGATCATCTCCTTTATATCTAAGATCATCTAAGGAAGTAAGTGTTCAACTTATTCATTCATTTTCAAGCTCGAAACAAGCTTAGAATCACCTCTATATCCATTGATTTCTTGATGACAAAAATAAGGGTTTGATCTTATTTTCTAAAGCTATGATCTTGAGTATATCTAATTATGCGAGGAAAGGAGTTACAAATCCATCATCTTTCATCCTCCAACCTATCCAAAACTCCAAGGCAAGAAGAGCTTAAGTTTATTTATTTTTAAGTATGATTTCATTCTTTAAAATTGTATATATGTATGTGTAAGTGAGAAAATAAGGAAAGAATACATGATTTACTTTATGTTTAGGCAAACCTTAGGATTATGATGATGAGATAATGATCAAAATTAAGTTTAAAGCATGATTTAGGGTATAAAATGATGAAAGTAAATAAATAGGTTAAAAAGCCCTAAATCGACTAAAAAAGAAAAAAAAATTCTTGATAAGTTTTTATGATTATTTGATGATATGATGATGATATGTGCTTATTATGATTTTTCATGGGATTTATATGCATTTATGTGATGATGAGAATTTTTGGTGAATTTATTGGATTTTAAATGAATTTAATCGATTAAAAATAGAGTAAATATGATTAAATGTTGATTTATGAATTTTATGATATTTATGATGTTTATGAGCATGATGATATATGAAAATATGATCTACATGTGCTTTTAAGACAAAATATGAGTTTTATGATTTTTGCTAAAAAATTCGAAATATGTGAAAAATAAAGAAAAATGAATTTTTGAAGATTTTGATGATATAATGATATTGATGATGATGATGTTAACATGTGTTCATAAGAGAAATTTGAAGATTTGAAGATAATATAAAAAAATTAGAAAAATAATTATTATTTTTTTATTTTTTTTTATTTCGAAATATATATATAAAATGATAAATTTTATTAAGTGAAAATAAAATTACAGAAGTAGATGAAATGTTGAGTATATTTTGAGTGATTTGAGTAGAAAATGAAATCTCATGAATTTTCTTGAATAAAAATCGATATATATATATATATATATATAATAAAAAGAAATAATGAGAAAAAGAAGTAAATGAAAATATGAGTTTAATTAAACAAAGAAAAGCATTTCTTTGTAGATGTTGATGTTAGAATAATGATAAGTGAAAATATATATGAGTTTGATGTTAGTATTAAAAAGAGAAATAGAATATTAATAATAATATTAATATTTGAAAATAAAAAGAGAATTAAAAAAAAAAGATGAAATTATCTATGAAATAATGAGTTAGAAGTCATATACATGAGATTAAGAGTTAAGATGTTTGTATTTGAGTTCGTTTGTTTCAAACGAGTAGTTAAAGAAATATTATTGAAATAATAATAAAAATAATAGAATATTTAATTTAATGGAATATTTCCATAAAAAGTGAAAATATTTGAGTGATGTGAATTTTAAGTGATGTTTATGCTCTTAAGTGTGTTTTGAATGTTTAATTGATGTGATGAGTTATTAATCGAGTAAAGAAAAATGATAGAATTTGAGAAACAAGCAAATAAATAAGTTTTATGAGAAAAACAATATAATTAAGTTTTAAAATATTTTGAAGATGAGTTATTGATGTTGTGTAATGTACTAAGTGATTTGATGATGTTATTTGAGTAGAAATAAGCAAGTTTACTTTTTGAATCACTTAAAAAGGAGTTAAAACGTAGAAGTTATCGAGCAGCGAAGATTTGAAATGAAAAACCGAGTTTTTATTTAATAAAAATGAAAATTGAGTTTTTAAACAAAGAAAAAGATTAAATAATGATTATTTAATGTTAAAATATTTAATTGAGATTGTATACATATATGAGTGCTTATTTTGATGAAAATAATGACGTAATTTTGAGTCAAGAAATACGAAGTAGAATTTTGAATATTAAATTCAAAAATAATTATTATTATATGAGTTTAACGAAATGATTTTCATTAGATTTTGAAGTTATTATAAGTTAAAAGTCGAGCAATAACTCGTTATTTTGTGAATGTGTCCGAGACATGAGTTATTAAATGATTGTGTTTAAGACATGAATTGTTTATGAAAATTTTCGATACTAGAATGTGATTATATGATTGAGTATGATGCTAATAACCTAATTATTTGAGAAAGATTAATCACTTATACAATATACGTGTTTGAATATTGACATTGATGCTTGATTATTATGACGATGTTTGAGTATTGATGTGAATACGTGTTTATGATGTGAAAGTTTATGTGAACGTTTGATTTTCAATGTGAATGATTGATTATTGAAATCAGTGCTCAACTATGTATGAATGATGTATGATGATATTAATTGAGATTTGACGTTATGATTTGCCGAGATCATATAACTTAAGTTTATGAGAAGTTAAGATGAGTTAAATAGTAACGTATCGATTTACGTGAAGATTGAAATATTATATTAGAAACGAGAATCTGAGTTTGAGAAATAATTAGAGACCAAGTAAAGACGATGATTCAAGAACGAGAAATCAAAAAGTTATCGATGTAGAGAAGTTTAGATAAATTAAGGAAAACCCAAGTCAAGTAGAAGTCCATCAGCCGATCCTTAAGTCTATTATACGTTTTTCGAGTAAGATAAACTCGATTTTAATCGATGTTGTTATTGAAGGGTCGAGCGGGACTGCAAAGTAGTCGAGAAAGCGTAAAGTAAGCAATCTCGACTTCAATATACCCGAAGCAAGGTGGGCTTTTCTAAACTAAAACACAACGATGAATGCTATTACTTATTGAGTAATATTATGTTAGTTTTTAAACTTAATTGACTTGCCATTTATTTGAGTTTTGGTATGTGTTTATCATCTACATGAATCATATATCCTATGGATAACATGAACCCACGTGTGGTTAATCATTTACTTCGGTCTAGCCGGTTACAGTGTTTGAGAAGGAGGCCTACTTCTCAGCACAAAGTTATTGTGGTAGATGATTCATACATGAGTTATTGAGTTTATTATACATGTTTTGACTGCGCAGTCGGTGGATTTGAAAATGATAAAATGATTTATGCATTCACAAGTAAAATGTTTTTCAAATGCTCTAACACTTGTGATGTTGTGGCAAGGCAAGTTCAATTATATTGTCACAGCCCCAATCCCGAGGGATGGCAAAGCCGGGGTGCGACTAGGGATTAGATTTAAGAGGTGGGGAAGAAAGGGGGATTTACTGAATAAACTGACATTTATAAATAATATAATTACTATGAACTTGACTTCATTGAATAAAAGAGAGCCGATCTAGAAGGATCGCTCGACAAAAGTTGTCTATGAGATCTCTAGGGTTTCAAGTACATAATACTTAGATCGAAAGTTACTACATCAAAAAAAAGAGTGTCTTGCAGCGGAAAAGACGTAGATGGATTTCACATAAAAAGATGTGAAATTGAGGCTCAAAAGTCTGCTTTCTCTATTTACAACCATCACTCAACTTTCGCCGTCTTCGTCACTCAACCTGCACATTTATAAATACATGCAGGGCTAAGTATAAACATACTTAGTGGGCACATTGCCGAAGACATATCATAAGAGTATAGATTAATCAGGCATCTCAAAAAGTAACGCATCGGGGTTTTTCTTTCAAAGGCCCGTGCTTACTAAACACTTTCTCTTTTCATAAATAGCTTGCAAGCATTTTTCTGACTGTTGTTACGTTCAACTTGTCCAACTTCTGTTTCAACGCCGGAGAAGAGTTAACTTCTTCCGCGCACGTTCTATTCACCACGGCTGGCTACCCCTCAACAGAGTACCACACACACCGGTTACCATGTACACTAACTCTGGAAAAGTAGTCGGCTAACTCAGAATCCGATCTATTTAGTTAGCAGTCGGCTAACTCAGAATGGAACAAAAGAACTCACATAAAATAAATTCTTTTATGCACTGATAATTAATTTGAAAACACACTTATCAAAGCAGTAAGTAAACATTTTCGAGCATCGCTCATTTTATTTGATATATAGAAAAGCGCACCTCAATCGTTTACAGAACAAACTTTAACCTTCTGTCTTCTGTGCTGTCTTCAACTGCGACTTCCTTCTTTTATCGCAAATATGCAAACTTTAGTAATCGATCAAGACGATTAAAGAAAAAGAAAAATGAATTCGGTTAAGTATTTTAGGCATTTGCACTTTAACCAATCTCTCCTGATTAACGAAAAAACGAGACTCGAACACATCTCGTTTAGAACTAAATCGGTTCCTTACTCGACATTTAGATTATAACAAAAGTCGATAACTCATAACGACTTAAAAGTTCTTAAAGAATTAAGTTGAAAAGAATTCAACTTAAGAAAATGATTTTTAGAAATTTCGGCACAAGGCAGTAATTCGGGAGTCTCTACAGAACAGAATTCTGCGAAACAGGGAATGTGCTTGGTACCAAAAGAAAGAAACGGATGTCTAGTTTACTGTCCAATTTACGGATCTCTATTTCGTTAAACGACTTAAGCGTTATGGCCGTTTTCGTGAAGGGTTGCAAAACTGCCGAAAAACCCTAATCGCTCGTAAAACTCGATGCACGATTCCCTAGGTTCGATCAATGCTATACAACCTTTATGAGCATGAAATCTCTATCAAATTAAAGTCATGACACACGATCATTTATCGCGAATAATTTCTCCTTCCTCAGTTAATAATATGTCGAACACTTGCTCGTCTTTTCAACTAATCATTTATACTTAGAATTTCCATTTCAATTTCAATTCAATTTTAATATTCAACTTCTATTTTCTTATTTCATAACCTATATGAAATCTTTATCGACTTCATTCCTACTTATTAATCAACTACGAACTCAAATCAATCAACATATAACGTCTCGATTCCTTATTTCTTCTTTTACGTACTTACTTACTTTCTTCGTTTCATGAAGTTTTACTAATTCAATTCAAATCAAATTAGTTTCTATCATCTTTTTACTTAGTAATGAACATCTTAATGCATTAACATTATTTTAAACCATTACTTAACTAACCCACGTTATTTATATCGGTCTAAGAACTCGATTTTCCAAAGTTGTTAGTTAATTCTCAATTAATGCAACAACTACCCTAACATATCAACAATTACTAATATTCGATTAGTTTTCTCGTTCGATTTTCCTATCGACGATTATGCTCGACTCTTCATCTCTTACGAAAAGTTCAACGTTCTTAGATTTCGTTCAAACTTTCCAATTATCATCATTAACCACATAGATTAACTAATATGCAAACTATAAACTTATATCATTATTGAAACTAATTCTATCGACGATTCTTCGTCTCCAACGATTTCGTTTTTATTTTTAGAATAATCTAAATTAAATCTATGTTGAACTACATGCTTCCTACATCATAAATATCAAATCATATCATCAAAATCATAACAACTACTCATTCAAAATCATGCTTCTTCATCTCTTACATTTTCATTTTTATTTTTAGAAAATTCCAAAACAATTCCTACACCAACATATCAATACCTAGAGTGATAATCCATCAACCAATCATCTAAAATCATGAATTTAAAACATCAACCCTACAAACCCTAAATTTGATAATCCATCAACCAATCATCTAAAATCATGAATTTAAAACATCAACCCTATAAACCCTAAATTTTCGGTATTTACACAAGAATAAGGGGAATGATTTTCCACTCGATTCTAACCATGGAAATCTATTTCTAAGCATACATAATCAAGTTATAAACTTAGAACATCATCTTCTTCCTCTCTTACATATTTTCAAAAATTTCAAGATTAAGGGAATGAGATTTTGTTCGGATAGAAGTGAAGAGAAGGCTCTCACCTTTCCAAATATGAACTTGGATTTGAAATCGATCGGTAGATGATTAAGTTACGGAAGCTTGAATGCTTGAAGAACTTGATGAACACACTTGAAGATTTGAAGAAATGAAGAACAAGAGAGAGAAGAGAGAGTAATGGAGGGAGGGGGGCGGTTTTGGTGGGTGAAGAGAGAGAGAGTGTGATGACTTAATAGATGATATTAAGTTAAATAAGTGAAAAGGATGACTAAGGGGACCGGGGGGGGGGGGGGGGGAGTATGTGGCGGTTGGGAGGTGGCATTTAATTCAAAAATATCTCGATTACGGGTCTAATACGGCGTATTGAAATCGATTAATTAATTTTTTAGACCGTTACGTTTCCGGCGAAAACTAATTCGACCAATAGATTAGAAATAATTTACTTAGTCGGAAAGCATAATTCGATTTCCGAAATTCAAAGAAAAGTTGAGACATGACAGTCCAAATTTCGCCCGGAAAAATAATTAAAACTGACTTTTACCAGAAGACTCGTATCGCAAAATATGTGAATGTAAAGTCAGACGGTTTTTCGATCTGAATTCTCGAACGAAAATTCTATCAGACGCGAAAACCCTAATACAGTAGTCGGTCGAATGACATCTGGATTTTATTTTCAGAAACAAACTTCACCATTAGTCTTAAAACTGAAATTCCTTAACTTAGGCGTGCAAAGCCTTAATCAATTATAAAATTTTTATTTTAGTGACGGAAGAAATATCCGGGATATTACATATATAGCTCTAAGAGCAAGCTTTTAAAGTTGTTTTTGGCACTGTGTTCACTGAGTACGAAGTACTCAGCCCTGCATGTATTTCTAAACGTGCAGGTTAGCTGTGGATGAGGATGGTGCGGATGGTCTTGGTGGTGTGTTAATCTTTTGGAAGTTTTTGAGTCGATAGTTGCATGTCTTCATACATGTTATTGTTGAGAGCAGTGATGTCTTCCGCTGAAATGTCTATATTTTTGAAATACTCTGTCGTGTTGATGATACATGAGCAGTTTGCTCGAAACTATGCCCTAAACTCTATTTGCTTTATATTCTGAAAGACGTGAAGTCGAGATACTTAACACTATTTTTGAGAAACCGTTGTAAATTAACTATGTCGTTTCTTGTTAAGTTCAGTTGAAAGCATAATCATTTTCGTTATCGCTTTCATTCCTTATTTCCTTAATTGATTCCGAGTTTTTGGTTGATGGTCTCTCATTCTTGATTCATTCAGAATAGTATTTGGTTACATCTCGAGTGAGTTGTGACATAAGTGATGTGTTTATTTGATGGTTTCACCTTCACACTCAACTGGAGTCTGGTCGTTCCTACACACCTGATTTCGGGCTATGACAGTCCTGTATGTTGGTCGTGTATGCATGGTCGTGTATGCTGATCATGTATGCTAATATGATCGTGTATGCATGTTCATTTGTGCAAATTTTTGGAGAACACTTTTCCGGCAAAAAAAATTTGCCGATTCATAGACGGCCATGTACACACGACCATGCACACACGTTCAACACACACGACCATACACGATTAGCATACACACATAGTATACATGACCTCACATGTTATTTGATGTGTATACTAGTCGTTTGTGGTGTAATTTTAAGTTTCTTTAATATTTTTTATTTCGTAATATACTTTCATTCATAGAATTTTCTATTTTTTTTAATTTCTTAAAGAGAAAAATAATTTTGGATGTATTCTAATGAGCTTACACGACTAGTACACTCAAACTTGCATGTTATTTGTTGTGTATGCTAGTCTTCATTGACATACTTTCCTTTTTATCATTCCCATGCAATGAGTTTATATGCCTTAATTATGTGCTATTGTGTGTATGCACAACATTCTATTTTTTAGGGGAAACCTGTAATATCCCGATCCATCATAAGTTGTTAAGTTCATCTTAAATGAGTTTATATACCTTAATTATGTGCCCTTATGTGATAAAAATTCCCGAGAAAAGAAATTTTCTCGTGAAATTACTGAAATGCCCTTGAATGACTTTCCGAGATTTTTATCGTTTCGGTTATACGAATCGATTGTGTGATGAATTGATTGAGCATGATTATGTGAGTGTGAGTTTGAGTTTGAATTTCGGAGAATTTTGAGAAGTTTCATTTTTGGATGAATAGTAACTTTTCTCGAGTATTCACTATTCATCGAACTTTTCTGAATTTCATCAAATTAGTGTCTTTTGAGTATAGAAATGATTTTAGAAGCTTTTAGATGAGTTTAAGAGTCGTTAGAATGTGATGCCTTGGAAATTCCTTACGATCTCAAAATTTTAAAGTTAATAATAATAATGGCTTTCCACGCCTAAGTTTACGATTTTGAATTTGAAGACTAACGGTCGAATCCGTTTCCGAAAATAAATTACGGAAGTCAGCTAGATGACTACTGTATTTAGGGTTAGCGCGTACGAAAAGTTTTTAGTTCGTGAACTCAGAACGGAAAACCGTCTGATTTTTACATTCACGAAATCGCGATACGAACTCGCCCGAGAAAGTTCGTTTTTATGATTTTTCGGACGAAACTCGGACTGTGTCATCCCGAGTTTTTGTCAAAATAAATTTTATAAATATTATTTTCCGATTAAGTTTAGTACGTTAGAATTTTTTGGACGAATCGGATCGTGACGATTTTGTGCCGAGCTACGTTTTTCGTCGTCCGATTTCCGTAACGTCGTATTGCGTCGGAAAAGCGCGTATTTTTCCCTCCCTTCTTTCTCTTGGCCGATTTCTCTCTCTCATTTAGCATAGATATTTTCTTTTTATATGTTATTATATGGACACCTAAGTCTTTACTATTCAACCTTTACACCTAATGCTATACTATTCCTACTTTACACATATCACCTAAAGTAATATCTAATACTTAAAATAAATCATATCTCTCCCTCCTTCCCTCCCCAATTCGGCAGCACCCCTCTCTCTCTCTCCCATCTTCATCTTTTTCTCAATTGTTGGATCTTCAAGCTCTTGGACAAGGAAAAACACACAAGTCTTCATCCTTCCATCAAACTTCATTCCTTCCTTCATTAAACTTCAAGGTAATCCTCTCCTCTATGCTTCTATCCATCCATCATCCATATCTTTTTATTTTTCTTTGGATCAAAAATTGAGGATTTATGAACTAGATGTTTTGATCTTGGATTAGTTTAATTAGATGTGTTTAGACTTGAATTCTAGGATTAAAATTGAAGGAAAAAACATGAACCCTAACTCTATGCCATTACCGAAAATTAGGGGGTTTGTGTAGGTTGATGGAATTCTTCAATTGATGATAAAATCATGCTTAGGAAGTGTTTAATTAGTGATTAGAACCAAGAGAAATCTAAAGCCCTTTGTTTGATTGAAACCAATTTAGGGTTTAGGGTTTGAAATTGGGGGTTTTTGCATTTTAATGTGTAATTGGATTTCAATTGATTAATTGAGGATATAATAGTATGATTAAGAGTTAAATGGTGTTGATTAATGAAGAAAATCACCCTCTTAATCTTTGAGTTAGTACCGAAAATTATTAGAATTTTAGGGGTTTTCATGTGGTTGATTTAGATGATGTTTGGTTGATGAAATAATGTTGTAATTGGTATTAATTGTTGATAGGAATTTATTTAGATTTTTCTAAAATTGTTTTGTGTAATGTAAGAGACGAAGAACTCGTCGTATGTTGAGATATAGTATTGATATGAAGTGATTATATGCATGAAAATGAATCTTGTTAGATGATGTTTGATGACGTAAAATTTGAACGAAATCCGACAACTTTTTAAATTGTGTAAGAGACGAACAATAGGTTGTAATTAATAACCGAGAAGTCGAATGAGAATTCTAACTTGATAATATTGTTTATGATGGACTTGGGAATAATTTTGTAGTTGACGTCATGAGCTTTCGTGTAATGCCCCGTAAATTTCTTACGTTCTTAAAATTTAAAGTTAATTAAATAAATGGCTTCGCACGCCTAAGTTTACAATTTTTGTTGAATTCTAAGACTAACGGTCGAATCCGTTATTAAAAATAAATTACAGAAGTCAGCTAGACGACTACTGTATTTAGGGTTAGCACGTACGAAAAGTTCTTAGTTCGTAATCTTAGAACGGAAAACCGTCTAATTTTTACAATCACGAAATTGCGATACGAACACGCCAAGAAAGTTTGTTTTTATGTTTTTCCGGACGAAACTCGGACTGTGTCGTCCCGAGTTTTTGTCAAAATAAATTTTGTAAATTTATTTTTCAATTAAGTTCATACGTTAGAATTTTTAAGTCAAATCGAATCGCGACGATTTTTGTACCGAACAACGTTTTTCGTCGTTAGTTTTTCCGTAACGTCGGATCGCGCCGGAAAAACCCGTAACCTTCTAATTTTCCTCCATGCAGCCGACACATCATCATTTTAGGTGTAAGACATGCATGTTTGACTTATTTAATTAGATGACACCTAAGTCTTCACTTTTCTTAATTTCAACTTTTCATCATATCACACAATTACACAAAACCATTTTCTTTCCTTCTCTCTCACTCTCCATCGGCTGCACCACCATTTCTATCTTCCATTTTCATCTTCTTCACTTAATCACCTCCATTGAAGACCTCTCCAAGAACAAGAAGAAAGAACACAAGTCAATCCATCCATTCAACCTCTTAAGTTCTTTCATTAATTCTTAAGGTAATGATCTCCTCTTCAATTCTATCCAAGTGGATTTCTTTTCTTTTTCTTTTCTTCTTTGATCGAAAATTTAGGTATTGGAATGGATGATTTGATCTTGGATTAATGAAATTAGATGTATTAAATATGATAATTAGGGATTAAAGTGAAACAAAAACAAGAACCCTAAACATTGCATGAATGCCGAGATTTTTGGAGTATTTTGTAGGATTTTTATTTTTCTTCTTTTGATGATGGATTCATGCTTAGTAGATGTTTAATTAGTGTTTGAAATGAAAAGGAATTGAAAGCCCTATGTTTTTTATAAAAATCAATTAGGGTTTGAAGTTGGAATTAGGGATTTTTGTATGTTAATTGATAATGTAATTGCAATTGATTAATGGATGATATAAGAGGTTGATTAGTAAATAAATGTAGTTAATTGGGGAAGAAAATCACCCCCTTAACATCTTTATAAAACCAGAAATTTTATAGAGTAAATAGAGGTTTCCATGTATTGATGTTAAGTGATGAATTGTTAATGGAATTATGATGTAAATCATGTTAGTTGATAATAGAAATTAAATGAGAATCTTCTAAAAATGTTTAATGAAACATAAGAGATAAAGATCACCATATAAACTGAGTTATAATGATGATAAGATATGTTTGCATACATGAAAATGATTCACGATAGACGTAGTTTAACGTCATAAAATTTGAACGAAATCCGACAACGTTGAAAAATCGCGTAAGAGACGAACTTTTAATCGTATCTAATAATTGAGAAGTCGGATGGGAATTCTAATTTGATATTATGGTTTATAATAAAATTTAGAACATCTTTCTAGTTGACGTCATAAGCTTTCGAGTTAATCTAATATGGGCAATAGTGATAATCGAGAACTAGAACGCGTTTGAAAGTTTTTGTTGGTTTAGTACTTGTTAGTTGAAATCCGACGTTTAGAACGTCGTGCTTTTGAGCGAGTTTTGAGAAGGAGTACGTCACGTACAGAGGTACGTGATGACTGCCTTGAAAGTCCAGTTTCTAAAAAAATCAAATACGAGAGCTTAGAACGAACCTAAGACGTTATACGTCAAACCTATCAAGCAATTAGGGTTTTCGCGGCAGTTTTGCGACCCTTTCCGGAAACTGTAATAACTTTCAGCTCATTTATCGAATTTGTGATCCGTAAATTGGAGCGCGAACTAGACTTCCTAAGCTTTCTAATGGTACAGGGCTCATCCCCTGTTTCCAAATCCTCTGTCCTGGACAGCCTCCAGAGTTACTGGACTGTGCAGTGAAATTTCAGTTTCTTGTTTTCTAAGTTGATTAGTTCACAACTTAGTTTCCTTCGATCGTTTAAGCCATTTTATCTAACGAACATCTCCCTACTGACCCTAGAGACAAGTACAGGACCTTGAGTGATGAAAACCAGTCGAGATCATATATCTTATCCTTTCATTAAAGAAGTAATAAACGAGAACTTTCTTAAATCGTTCAAAGAACTAAAACGTAAATCGCCTAAGTTGATTCTTTCCAACTTAGTTTCTTTTAATTAGTTAACGATCGGCTCTGAGTTAGCTACTAAGTGCTTTCCAGAGTTAGTGCACTTTGTAACCTGTGGTGTATGTGATACCCTGTTGAGGGGTACCAACCACGGTGAATTAGAATTGGTCAAGATTGAACGTAACATTAGTCAGAAAATGCTCGCGCGAGTGATTTATGAGAAAAAGTCAGAAAATGTTTAGTAGACACGGATTCTTTCAATAAAACTCCGATGTGCTACGTTTATAAAATGCCATATTTATCTGTATTTATGATTATGTTTTCAGCATCGTGCCCACTAAGTACGTTTGTACTTAGCCTTGCATTGCTTTCTAAATGTGCAGGTTGAAGCGACGGTGAGCGGCGACGGTTGATGTTGAGTAAAAGGATAGGATGCTTAGTTAGAACCCTTCCGCTGCCAAACTCTGTATTTCTTTTGAGATGTACTTTTGAACAATACTCTGTAGTCTAAGTCTGTAATATGAACTTAGTTTCTGTTTGTACTTTTGTCGAGTAATCCTTAGGGGTTAACTCTTTCTTATTTATGTTAAAGTCTCATTCATGGTTTAATGATGTCTTTTTCATGTATGTTTAGTCAGTTAGTCCCCTTCTTCCCCGCTTCTTTAATCCAACCCCAGTCGCACCCCGGCTTCTGCCGTCCCTCGGGATTTGGGGCTGTGACATTTCGAGCTATTATAATATGAGTTATAGTGATAGTCGAGAACTAGAACGAGAAATTTGATAACTTGTTGGTTTAGTACTTGTTAGTTGAAAGCCGACGTTTAGAACGTCGTGCTATTGGACGAGTTTGAAAAGGAGTTCACCACGTACGGGAGTACGTGATGACTGCCTTGAGGGTCCAGTTTCTTAAGAAATCGAATACGAGAGCTTAGAACGAACCTAAGAAGTTATACGTCATTTCCATCGAACAACTAGGGTTAGCGCGGCAGTTTTGCGACCCTCGCCGAAAACTGTAATAACTTTTAGTTCGTTTATCAGATTTGCGATCCGTAAATTGGAGCATAAACTAGACATTCCAAACTTTCAAACAATACAGGGCTCATCTCCTGTTTCCAGGTCCCCTGTTCTAGGTAGTCCCCAGAGTTACTGTAATGCGCAGTGAAATTTCAGTTTCATTCTTCTAAGTTGTTTCGTTCGCAACTTAGTTTCTTTCGATCGTTTAAGCCGTAATAACTTGACGACTATCTTCCTACTGACCCCAGTGTCAAGAAAGGAGCCTTGAGTGCTAAACAAGACGAGATCTCATCTCGTATCCGTTAAAGTAAAGAAGTTTAGTTAAGCGAGAAATCGTCTAAATCATCTAAAGAACTAAAACTTAATTTCCTAAATTGATTTCTTTTCCAACTTAGTTCCTTTTGATCTTTTAAGTCGTATTGAGCTATCGACTACCCTCTCTACTGACCTAAGAGTCGAGTATGAGACCTTTCGAGTTCTAAACGAGATTTGTTCGAGTCTCGTTTCCCGTTTAACTAAAATGAATCTAGTAAGCGTGCAAATGTCTAAAGAAAATGAAACGACTAAAGCCTATTCGAATTTCTATGATCGATTATCTTTTACGACCCGGTTTTAAGTTTTTATTATTTTACGATGAAGGAGGAAGCCAGCAAGCAGTAAGGAAAGGACGGAAGATCAGGAGATCGGAAGCTAATGCTTAGTAGTTCTGTATCACAAAGGTGGGCTTTTATATATGAAATAAAACGAGCAATGCTCTAAAACCTTTCTTTATCGCTTTGATATCTGTGTTTTCAAGTGATAATCATGGTATAAACTGTTTAAATAATTTATGTGAGTTCTCTTGTACCTATCTGAGTTAACCTTCGTGTTTTCCAGTTTTATTAGTTAACGATCGGCTCTGAGTTAGCTACTAAGTGCTTTCCAGAGTTAGTGCACTTTGTAACCTGTGGTGTATGTGATACCCTGTTGAGGGGTACCAGCCACGGTGAATGAGAATTGGTCAAGATTTAAACGTAACATACCAGAAAAATGTTTGTACAAGCTAATTTATATAAATGAGTCAGAAAAATGTTTAGTAGACACGGATCTTTTTCAATAAAAACCCCCGATGTGTTACGATTATGAGATGCCTGATTATTTATCCTTATGAATATGTTTTCGGCTACGTGCCCACTAAGTACTTTTGTACTTAGCCCTGCATATGTTTTCTAAATGTGCATGTTGAAGCGATGGAAGCGGCGATGGTTGAATTAAGTTGTCTTAGGAAGACTTTAGTTAGTTTTGAAATCACAAATTCCGCTGCAAAACTCTAGCACTTTGATGTTACGTACATTACGTAAAACTCTGTTGTTTATGTCTGTAAACTTGAACTTAGATGCCTTTTGAGTACCTTCTGTCGATTAATCCTTCGAGATCTACTCTTCCTTCTGTAAATAAAGTCTTATTCAGATAATGTATGATGTCTTTTATGTATGTTTAGTTCAGTTAGTCCCCTTCTTCCCCGCTTCTTTAATCCAACCCCAGTCGCACCCCGGCTTCTGCCGTCCCTCGGGATTTGGGGCTGTGACATAGAAATTGTCCAGAGAAAATTTAGTAAAGGACCAGAAAACCCTAATATGAATAGTGAATTCCGACTTTTTCTTCGTTTCTCGGAATTTTGATTTGAAAACTTGATTTCTGGATTCCTTGATTTATTTGGTGAAGTTTGAGACGGAGTAGAGAGAATTCTTATATCGAGAAAGAGTCGTGGTGAGCTTCAAATCGTTTGAGAGTTTAATGAGAAATATTGGATAGATTGCACTGGATAACTTTTTCTTCCGGCGAAATTTATAACACGTTTTTTATCACCGGGTGCAACTAATTAAATTAAAAATCTATCCTACACTCATTTCTCTCACTCTCTCACACGCTCTCTCTCTCTCTCTCTTAAACATCTCTCTCTCTCCAATTCTCTCCCTAAACTCTCTCTCACACTACCGACCTCTCTCCCTCTCTCTCATCTCTCTCGGCCAAAACACACACACACACACTAAACTAGATTGATGAACCTTCTTCAAGCTCCAAAGATGAAGATAACTTAGTCTCTTATCATCCACCGACTAATCTAATAAGGTGTTCGCAATCCCCTCGTCATGGTGATCGATTTAAGCCTAGGTTTCATTCATTTCTTTTCCTCTTAAAAATCAGCAGCTTTGCTTCAAAGATGGAGCTTGACCTTTGCTTGTGTGGATCGTAGAGTTGCGTGGAATTAAAGCCTTTGATCGATCAAGCCTTTGAGTCTAAGTAAGTTCTTTGATTCTTGTTGAATTCTTGCAAGAAATCCTCCCTTTTCCTTCTCTTTTGTTCGATCAAAATGATCCTCCCATCAAGGAAATTGAAGCCTCTTGTTCTAGTTTTGATTTTTGAGTTCTTGAGAGTTTTTTATACACAAAAATAGAAGTTAAAAATCGATTCTTCCCTCCTTAGGAAATCTGCCAAAAATTTTGGGTATAAGGGTAGAGTTTTGATTTTTGATTTTGAGTGTGATATTCATGATCCTTGTGTTTAGATATGTGTGATGATGTTGAAAGAGAATAATTGAAATATATATGTATGATGAGAGTACCGAAAATTTTAGGATTTTTGGGTGTTTTTGTGTTGATAATTCAAGCATGATTTAGTGATGGATTTGTGTTCTAGATTAAGATTAAAGAGTTTCTATGTATGTGATTGAATGAGAAAAATGATGAAGTATGTGAGCATGTGTGTACCGAAAATATGTATATATATGAAGACTTGAAGATTTTATGATGTTTTTGATGAAAATATGATGTTTTTGATGAAAATATGATGTTCTTGATGATATATGATTAGATGATGTATGAATTGATGAATTAAAGATGATAGGATAAGAGAATATAGAAGAATAAATTTTTAAGAATTTTTCTTGGAAAAATTCGAACCAAATTGTAATACCCCGGAAAAATCCTTCTGTCTTAAAATTTTAAAGTTAATAATAATTATGGCTTTGCACGCCTAAGCTCTCGATTTTCAATTCTAAGACTAACGGTGAAATCCGTTTCCAAAAATAATTTCCAGAAATCGGACGAACGACTACTGTATTAGGGTTTTTCGCATCCGTTAAGTTTTTTGCCCGGAAACTCGGAATCGAATTCCGTCAGGATTTACATTCACTTTTTCTTCGAGACGAGTTCACCGGAGAAAATTAATTTTTATGATTTTCCGGACGAATTTTGGACTCTGACGTCCCGACTTTTTCTCGGATTTTGAAAAATGACTTAGGTTTTCCAAGTACGTTAATTATTTCCAATTTAGCGGACGAATTAGATTTCGTAAATTCTGTAACTAACTAGAAAAGTATTTCTCGACTTTTAAAACGGTGTTTAAGAGCCGAAAACGAGAAATTTCGTATAAAATTTCCTCGCCAAACATGACTTAACGACTCACCATTGTTGTAGGATATTTTACTTACTTTATGACTCACCAAAGGTGAGTCATCACCTCTCTCCCTTATCACTCCAAAACCGCCACCCCACCTCCTCCATTCACTCTCTTTTGTTCTTCATCATCCTCCATTGGAGATACAAGTCCAAGCTCTTCCAAGATCCACAACTCCTCCATCTACCGATCATTTTCATTTCCGAGTTTATAATACGAAAGGTAAGAACTTCGTCTATCAATTGAACCGAACAAATCTCTTTTCCCCCATTTTTATTTTTGTTCGAAAATTTGGAGAGTAAGATAGCATATGTCTTTGATCGAATCATGTTCTAGGATGCTTAGAATCGAGTTCTACGGATCGAATCATGAATGAAAAATCAAGAACTCCAAGCCCTATTATTACCGAAAATTTTCTGGTTTGGGGCTTTTCATTTGTGTTCGATTTCTTCGTCAAATGTTGTTAATTGATCATATGAATTGTTTTAGATTTTTCTAAAAATAAAACCCAAAACCTAAGAGACGAACAAAGCTCGATTTAGGTTAGTAAATGTTAGGATATACTTGTTTGTTTAATGGAAATGGGATATACGATGCATGAGGATGAATATATATTAAATTAAGATTTTTCTAAAAATAAAACGAGGAATGTAAGAGACGAAGATGTGGTGATAAGTCGAGGCTCGATAATTTTTTTGATAATATGATTTATATATTAGTAATGATCGTTAGATGATAATCGTTGTCGTAAAGTTTGAATGAAAACAGAGAATGGAGAATTTTACGTAAGAGACGAACGACGGTCGATAAGTCGGGAATAAATGAGGATATGAGGTTATGATTTGCGTAATAATGATTCTCGATAGATAATGAACGATAGTGTAAAATTTGATCAAGTTCTAATGACATTGGAAATTTCATAAGAGACGAAGACACGAGCTTAAGTAATGGTAGAAAGGACGATTAAGGAAAGTGATCGGATATTAATGACTATTAATGATTAAGGAACAACTTTGTAGTTGACGATATTCGCATTCGAGTTATTAAATGTTAAGTGATAGTTGCAAACGAGGAGTAGAGACGAGAAGTGAAATTGATTTGGTATAGTAATCGATTAGTTTTGAAAGACGAGGTTTTAATCGTCGTATTAGTAACCGAGAAATGAGAAGGAGTTCGTCGCGTATGAGATTAAGTGTTAACTTCCTTGAGGTATAAATTTCGTAAGATTTTAAGTGCGATAGCATAAAACGAACCGAGGAAGTCATACGTCGAAATATACGAGCTCTAGGGCTAGTTCGGGCATTTCTGCGACGTTCCACGGAAACTGCAATATCTCCTAGCTCGCTTAACGAAATTGAGATCTGCGAATTGGAGAGTAAACTAGACATCCGTGGCTTTCTTTTGGTATAGGGCTCGTCCCCTGTTTCGAAATCTTCTGTTCTGGGTGGACTTGCTGATCTGTACAGTTTGTTCCGAAGCTTAGTTTCTTAAGTTGAAATTTTTTTCAACTTAATCCCTTTTGATCCTTTAAGTCGATATAAGCTATCGACTATCATTATTAACCGACCTCAGTGTCGAGTATGAAACCGAGCAAGTGCTAACGAGATATGTTCGAGTCTCGTTCCCATTTAATTAAAGAAGTTAGTTTAACGTGCAAATGCCTAAAGCTTAAGAACTTAAAAGATTAATTCGATTTCCATTTTTCTTCTATCAACTCGACAACTTATCGTTGTTTTATTATTTGCGTTCCAAGGAGGAGAACGAGAATAGAAGACCAACGGAAGAAGGAAGTACGAGTAATAGTTCTGTAAACGAACGAGGTGGGCTTTCTAAAACCAAAAACTACGTTGAATGCCGTTACTTGTGAAGTGATTTTATGCGAGCGTTGCTCGAAGGTGTTTATTTATATGCGAGCATTGCTCGAAAGTGTTTACATGTTGCTTTAATAAATGAGTATTAAAGTATATATATCAGTGCATAATGAATTGTTTTATGAGAACTCTCTTATGCCTTTCTGAGATAGCCAAGAGGGTGCTTTCCAGAATTAAAAGTTAGCCAAAAGGGTGCTAACTAAACGATCGGACTCTGTGATAGCCAAAAGGGTGCTTTCCAGACTTGTTAAGTTAGCCAAAAGGGCGCTAACTAAACGATCGAATGTGAGTTTAAAACCCACATTGTGTCATTCGGAAATTAAATGTATATATATATCAGTAAACGTTTTATGCGAGTATTTATGAAAAGATGCATGATTTGATTTAATTGGGTAAGCACGGGCGTTTTAAAGAAAAACCCCGTTGCGTTACATATAAAATGTTTTCGGCAATGTGCCCGCTAAGTACTTTTGTACTTAGCCCTGCATGTTTGTTTTTGAATGTGCAGGTTGAGTGACGACGGCGCAGGAGGTTGAGTAAAGGTCTTTTCTCAGGAAAGAAGTTTAGTTGAGCCTCGATATCACATTCGATATGTGATATCATTTCTATGTTTTCCGCTGCCAATTCTGTAAACTAGTTTCAGTTAGTATATAACTTTAGAACTAAGTTTCATTCCTTGAACTTAGTCTCTTCTAAGAACAGTTATGTCGAGTGATCCTTCGTGATCAACTCTTTCTTTTCTGTTTCTTTATTCCAATCCCTAGTCGCACCCCGGCTTTGCCGTCCTTCGGGAAGTCGGGCTGTGACACAAATAATGAGGATGAAGTTGATGATTCTTGATGATACATGTTAGATTTGATTAATGTGATGAATCAATGATGAACATGAAGTTAAAATAATTAGAGTCTCTTTTCAAAATGTTTGAATCCAAGTTAATACGAAGAAGTTGTCGAATAATGAATAATCGAGTTAAAACTAAGAAACGAGAAATTTGTAAAAAAAATGAAAAATAAGAAAAAAATTAATCGAGTTAATAAGTAATTAGAAGTAATTAGAATATTTTTATCGAGTTTAGTAAGTTTTTGAGCGATGACACATTTTACGAAAAAATGACAAAAAACTTTTTTTCGTAAAATTAGTTTCAGATTATAATTACGACTCACTAATTAAAGTCTTTAAATTAATATAAGAGAAATAAAATTTAAGTCTTTAAATTAATTAACTTATATTTTCTAAAAAGTTAGAAACCGAGTCTTGAATGAATAACCGAGTCTTGAATGAAAAATCGAGTCTTAAACGAGTAACCAAGTTTATAATTTTAATTAATTAAATTAATATAATTTTCTAGAAATTTTCTAGAATATTTAATTATATGTGGAAAATTTTTCTTTTTTCGACTATTTATCGAAGTCGATCGTTTACCTGTTTGTGAATGTTCGATTCTTGATCTGAAAGTTTGTTTGTGAATTATTTGTGATATAAGAACCCGAGAATTAATCTCATAATTTTCTGAGATCGTTTAACTCGAGAAATCGAGAAAACGAGATGTGTGAAGTGAATAGTATTTTCTATCTTTTGTGGATTTTTTAATTAATAAAATATCTGGATGTTTTTTAGTCAAGTATGTGAGTCTGAGAGTCAGTTGGTTTAGTAATTGGGTAGAACCGAGAAACCTAGAAAGATCTAGTTAGATAAGTC
Source organism: Schizonepeta tenuifolia (assembly GCA_029490685.1). Classification (NCBI taxonomy): domain Eukaryota; kingdom Viridiplantae; phylum Streptophyta; class Magnoliopsida; order Lamiales; family Lamiaceae; genus Schizonepeta; species Schizonepeta tenuifolia. Next base: position 57,123,273 of record CM055959.1, read on the forward strand.
GAGGTAAGATAAGAAACCCGAGTCAAGTAGAAGTCCTTCAGCCGAGCGTTAAAGTTCGTTATGTTTTTCGAGTAAGTAGTCTCGCCCTTATAAGATATTATTTGTGAAGGAACGTGCGGGACCCCGAAGTGAAAGCAAGATGAAAAACCAGCTAACCCGACAAATCCCTTTTGCAGTCAGGTGGGCTTTTTAACTGAAACCAAAGTGATGAATGTGATTACTATTATCATATTATGTGAGTCTTGAAGTTAAAAGACTTGCCATTTTATCTGAGTTTTGGTATGTTTAAATCATCTACTCGAGTTATTATAATTATGCTGTGTGAGATAGGAACACACGTATTGTTATTATTTGCTTGACGTGATTGTGAGGCCTACTTCTCGATACACGAGAATTATGTGGTAGATTGATTCATACCTGCTATTCAAATTATATATGTTGATTGCGCAGTCGTTTCAAGAAAAGAAAATGATTTTTGCATGCACAAGTTAAATGTTTTAAAACTATACTAACACTTGTGATGTAGTGGCAAGACAAGTTCAATTATATAGCTCTATCGAGTAAAGTTTAAAATTATTTTGGCATGTGTTCACTGAGTACGAAGTACTCAGCCCTGCATGTATTTCTAAACGTGTAGGTTAGCGGGATAGTGATGGCGGACGGTGCTCAGCGGTGTTATTATTTGAATAAGAGTCGAGTCTTCTTTTGGTTTAAGCTTGCAATTGCATATCTTCATATATGTAATTGTGGGACTTGAGACATTATTCTCGTATTTTCTTGTACTTCTACTTAACTTCGATTATATCATTTCAATTGCTTTTCGACACTTGAATCATTTATTAATGCTTGTTTATTTGAGTTTTAGAATTGAAAATTAGTTATCGCTTTCAATCTATATTCTCTTGTTCCCGAGCATGATCCCTTGTCGAATTATGTTTGTATTCGAGGTTTCACCACATTGTCCAATGGATTCTAGTCGTTTTCATACATCAGAATTCGGGCTGTGACATAGTGGTATCAGAGCAACTCATCTGCTCTTAAGCTTAAACTTTCTTCTGATGTCGAGTCTAGATTTAATTCCCTAGACTTTTTTAAGTCAGTAACACACCGAGCATTCCCCATCTCATCCGGCAACCAGGTACGAATCTTTTCAAAAGTTTTATAAGTTTGAAATTTTAATTGAGTTATTCAGTTTACTATTTGCGCTTGTCTAGAGATAAAAGCTTGGTAAGTAGCTTGAATAACTAGATTGCTTTAGAACGTCTTCTCTAATTCTATGTTTTGTGTGGAAATTGAAAAGGATGGAACGTTTGTGCAAACATTTTTGTGAAATGGAATTGCCAAGTACCCTGAGCAATAAAACCTCTTTGGGAAGCAAAAACGAGTATGTGGAGTTAGGAAATTCAAATGTGATTGATTATTTGTTTAAGTATGCTTAACCCGTTTAAACTCGTATAGGATGGACGATGAGGGCAATTGAGCATTAATGCAGAAATATCTGCATATTAGGAAGTCATATCACGAGACGATTGCTGAATTTTTAACGAGTTACCATAAGATTTGGGAGACAGTGAAGTATCTCGATGTTAGTGCACTCGACGGAATGATTCATCTAATTCAGGCTCTTCCTCGAGAGTGGCATGACTGGGCAGCATCGCTAGTATCGAGATTCATCGGATGCCAGTACCTAGGTATCTATCTTTATGACGACTGCAATGCATTCATCTCCACTATCTCAGGTCAATTTTTAGAGTACGGTGCCCCGCCTTCCAGACCGTTTGACCATGTTCTTCCAGCCGAGCCGAATGGCTTTGTTCTTGAGCCTCAGACTCAGCCTCAGTCTCCTCTTCGAGAGGGACCAGCCCCTCCCAGAGTCCCCTCTCCGCCTCACCCTGAGCCAAGAACCGCTTTTCAGTATCACCCGTACTCGGGAAATGTACTCCCTATCCGCTCTTTCAACCCCTTTGCCTCGTCTAGCTCAGCAGCGACTCAGCCAGCAGGTTCGTACAACTCTTTCAAAGTTTTACCTCCTTCACACGACCAACTAGAGGAATTCATGCACCAAGATCGCACTCCCTCTCCAAATCAGCCCGTAACCGAGCCTTCTAGGCCGACGCGTACCAGCGACAGTGACGCCGATGAGTCTTTGCGGACCCTGTAGCCGATGCCATAGTGGGAAGTTGTTACCTCCAGGCTTTGCCTAGCGACCACTTCTCCATTCCGTACCCGTCTTTCCAGACCCTGACAGTTAGGCCTGACCAGGGACGTGAGCTAGAGCTCGACGGTGTAGACGACGTGTCAGCGTACTCTCGTCATGTGAGCATTCCTGAGAGTCCCCCGTGGGATGTGTCTGAGTTGGAGGACATCAACGCCCGCTTTGAGGACGAGCAGACTGGAGACATGACCGACGGGTGGAAAGTTCCCGGACACACCTACGACGACTTGCTAGAGTCATTGGCAGCAGCAGAGGGTCAGGGTAGCGGCGCAAACGAGGAGGATCCAGAGAAGGATCCATAGAAGGATCCCGAGGAGAATCAAGAGGAGGACCTCGAAGAGTAGCGTGGTGACGATGACCCGAGCGGTGACGACATTCACGCTTAGGTCTAGTTCTAGAAAGTTGTGGAATCATGAACAATATTTACTTTTCTGTCGAGAGTTGAACTCTTTTTAATTTTTGTCATGATGTAAATTATATGACTTGATGCATAGTTAGTTAGTAAAGCCGGACGCGAAGTAGTATCTCGTGTCTAGTGCATTTTTGAGGTGTAGAACGTCTTGTAGACGTGTAGGGAATTTTTCTGATGTGAATATGTATCCCTTATTTTTGTTATAAGTCCTCAAAAGAGGCCATCATCCCGATGATATGAAAGGAAGCCGTTAGGTTGTTAAAATCAACTTTGAGTCTCTTAATTGCTTTAAGAATTATCTATCTTAGAGGTACGAGTAGAAGAGTTGAGTTATTCAGTGAAGTGTTTTCCAGATTAATTAAAATGTGAAATTCTGAGTGATTACATATGTTGTGTTTGATTGAGCATATGAGAAATTGTTGAGCATGATGTTTTTTAATGAGTTGGAGTTTATGAAATTAGTGTATATGCATGAAATTGCTTGAATGATTGTGTGTATTTGATTATATTATTCAGACATGCCATTGTTTGATTAATTGTGGTAAGACGAGTTGAGAAATATTTTAATTGCGATTTGAATGCTTTACCTGAGAGTAATTCTTTCCTAAATGCGTGATAAGTATCGATCGAGAATTGTGTTTCCTCTTAGGAGGAGAAGCGTTCAAAAGCAGAGAAATTTTCCAAGTAGGTTTGCCGAACTTTTCTAATTGTTAGTATTTCCTTTAGAATGCCTCCAAGAAGAAGAAATGAGAGAGCTGAGCAAAACGATGAAGAAGAGCGATGGGATCAGATCCCGCCTCTTCAAAACAAATGTCGAATCGAAGAGCTTTTTCTTTGACAAAACCCGCCAACTTTCGATGGTAAAGGCAGTCCCGCAGAAGCCGAGGACTGGATTCATTCTCTAGAGCGAATTTTTCATTTTCTTCGTTGTGGTGATCATGAGCGTCTCAAATGCATGATGTATCAACTCAAAGGTTCTGCCGACTACTGGTGGGAAGCCCGACAAAGGACGTATATTCCCGAAAAATATGAGAATCTAACGTGGGAGCAATTCAAGGAAGCCTTGTATGAGAAGTACGTGCCGAGAAGCTATTGAAAGTAGAAAGCAAATGAATTCGCGAACTTGAGACAAGGAAAACAGACCGTAGCAGAATACGATCAAGAATTTTGTGAATTCTCATTTTGCGCCTGACAAAGTAGATACTGACGAGAAGATATGTGAGCTGTTTCGAGCAGGTTTAAGGCAAGACATCCGCGTAGTTCTTGCAAGTCAGAGCGGTCTGACTTCTGGAGAAGCCCTTAACCGAGCCCTTGACATGGAGTTGGCAATACAGCGAGAGAGAGGATCGCACTCTTCAGTGACCCCTCAATATCAGAACCAGATGACGATAGTTGTTACCCCTCATTCTTCCAAGCACTGCTTAATCGTGAAAAGAAAAGGAAAATAGAGCGGTGGAAACCATCCGAGCAAGAAACCGTGGCAAGGAAGAGGACAGCAGCAGCAACAGCAAGCTCAAAAATCGAAACCCCAACAAGGCAATCAGAGTAGCGCATCTTTCAGACCCTTAGGACTTCCCCCGTGTTTGAAATGCGGTAGGATGCACCAAGGCATCTGCAAGGCAGAAAGCAACGTCTGTTATACTTGTGGACAACCTGGTCATTTTTCGAACCAGTGCCCACGTAAACAGCAAGGAATGAGTGGTGGAAGACCGAATCAATACCCGTCTTTGCAGATGAGAGCTATTCATGGAGCCCCGTATCCAAAGCAACCCCAGGGTCAGCACAAGCCGCAGCCGCAAAAGCAGCAGCCCCCGCAGCAGGAACCGCCGCACTATCAGAGGGTTTTCGCAATCTAGCAGAAAGTAGGAGTCAAAGACCAAGGAAATCTCGCAGATATGGGAAAGCTAAAAGGTGTGCCCGTTATCGTTTTGTTTGATACTGGTGCATCACATTCGTTTATAGCTAGTGCGTGTGTAGAAACCCTTGGCTTAGATGCAGAAAAGTCGAACCAGGAGCTTAGAGTCTCAACCCCGTTGGGTAGATCTGCGTTAGTATCGCGTGTCTGTTCGAATTTAGAATTCATGTTCGAAAATTGTACGTTATCCGCAAAATCTCTAAATCTAATCCAGATGTGGGATGTGGATATAATTCTCCGAATGGATTGGTTAACCGAAAATTTTGCGACTATCCGATGCAATCAGAGACAAATTACGTTTCAACCTCCTGGATAAGAGCCAACCATAGTTCATGGAGTTGAAAGAAGAAAGAAAAAGAGTATGCCGATTATTTCGGCTATGAAAGCGAAGAAGTTGATGAGGAAAAAGAATACGCAAGTATACCTAATTTACCTGAATAAGAATGAAGAGCAAGAGCTGAGTATTGATGATGTAGCAGTAGTAAGAGAATATAAAGATGTTTTTCTAGAAGTTTTGCCAGGATTACCTCCCGATAGGCAGTTGGAGTTTACGATTGAGGGTCAGCCCCGATTTCTAAAGCCCCGTACGGAATGGCTCCGAAAGAACTCTAAGAGTTAAAGATTCAGTTGCAAGAATTGTTAGCTTTGGGTTTAACTAGACCAAGTGTTTCCCCTTGGGGAGCACCGATTTTATCCGTGAAGAAGAAGGATGGTAGTTTGAGGATGTGCATTGATTACAGAGAGCTCAATAAGATTACACTCAAGAACAAGTATCCTTTTCCAAGGATAGACGATCTATTTGACCAATTGAATGGATTCAGTGTTTTTCTCCAACATTGATTTAAGATTTGGATACCATCAGCTGAAGATTAGGCAAGAAGATGTTCCAAAGACTACGTTCAGAACAAGATATGGACATTATGAATTCATTGTGATGCCCTTCGATTTGACAAATGCCCCAGCTGTATTCATAGATCTAATGAACAGTATCTTTCATAAATTCTTGGATAAATTTGTGATAGTATTCATAGACGATATCTTGATGTATTCAAAGGAAGAAGCAGAGCATGAGAAGCATCTCAGAATCGTGTTAGAAAGACTAAGATCACATAATTTGTATGCCAAATTCAGTAAGTGTGAATTTTGGCTAAAGGAAGTGAATTTCTTAGGACATGTTGTTTCGTCCGAAGGAATCAAAGAGGACTTAGCCAAAGTGCAAGCAGTTCAAGAGTGGAAATCACCAACATCCGTTCATGGAGTCCGTAGTTTCCTCGGTTTGGCAGGTTACTACCGGCGATTCATAGAAGGATTTTCCAAGATAGCGAAGCCGATGACGAGTCCGTTGAAGAAAGAATCCAAGTTTAGATGGACGGAAGAATGCGAACAAAGTTTCCAAGAAATCAAGTCAAGATTGACGACAACCCCAGTGTTAGCCCTTCCTGAAGCAGGAAAGAACTATGTCATTTTTACAGACACATCATCCAAAGGTTTAGGATGTGTGCTGATGCAAGAAGGAAAGGTAATAGCATATGCTTCAAGACAACTTAAACCTTATGAAAAGAAGTATCCGACGCACGATTTGGAGTTGGCAACAGTAGTACATGCTCTCAAAATTTAGAGACATCATCTCTATGGAGCCAAGTGCGAAATCTTTTCGAATCACAAAAGTCTGAAGTATTTCTTCGAGCAGAAGGAGTTGACCATGAGACAAAGGCGATGGCTTGAGTTGGTGAAAGATTACAATTACAAAATTTCTTATCACCCTGGAAAAGCCAATGTTGTAGCTGATGCATTGAGCAGGAAGAAAAATTTGGTGTTAGGATTTCTCCTAACCGATGAGAAGAAGTTAATCGAAGAATTTGGAAAGATGAGAATCAAAGTAATTCAACCTCCGAAGTCAATGGAGCAATATCGAATCTCTAGTAGTAGAGCCAGACCTTAAAGCTCGTATCGTAGATAGCCAAAGAAAAGATGAGAAGTGAGAGGATTTAAGGCTAAAAGTGGGAAATGAAGGAGTTGAAGATTTTAGAGAGTCGAACGACAATGCTTTGTTGTTCCATGGAAGACTGTGTGTACCAAATGACGAAGTGCTAAAGAACAAGATCGTGAGTGAAGCCCATGATACCCCGTATACTGCCCATCCCGGCAGTATGAAGATGTACCGGGATTTGAAGCATCAATTCTGATGGGCAGGAATGAAGAAGGATGTGGCCTTATTTATGGAAAAATGCTTAGCATGCCAGCACGTGAAGTCCTTACATCAAAGACCTTTTCGACCCCTTTAACCCTTACCAATCCCGACGCAGATGTGGGGTGATGTTAATATGGATTTTTTGTCACACCCCGACTCCCGAGATGCGACTAACGACACTAACACTACTAACCATCCATCAACTCAACTCAATTAAGGGATTCATGCTCGGGGAAACAAGGGAACATTGACTGAAAGCGATAACAAATGGAACATGCTTCCAAGTCCCAACTAAACATCAAACGAGCATGGATAATTTACATATCAAATCCAAATTGGAATAAGGATGTCAAGTTCACAAGAAACGAGAATCAACAAAAAACCATAAATTGTATCGAGCACATCGCTCGTGAATCAAAACATGTATCAGAGTATAATTCAAAACATAACAAAAGACTTTGATTAACATAGCATTTCAATGCACTGCAGCGGAAATCTCGACTCAATCCCAACAACTACATGTATGAAGACATGCAATTGCCAGTCCACTTTCTTACTCGACCAAAACAAACACACCACACCACCAAGTCGCCCACGCCATCCACATCCCGCTAACCTGCACGTTTAGAAATACATACAGGGCTGAGTACTTTGTACTCAGTGAACACATGCCAAAAATATTTGAAACTCTGTTCATTAGAGCTATATGATTAGACTTGCTTCTTTTGCTGCATCACAAGGGTTATAAATATAATTGTTCAAAAACAGTTCACCACTTGTGACAGCCATCAAAACATTTTCATACTTTTCTGAAATCGACAATAGTCATTTATATACTCAGGCATGAATCAATCTACAACTTATCTTTCTGTGGTGTCGAGAAGTAGGCCTCCTCCTCGAACACCGTGACCGGTCCAATTGAAGCAAGGCTCACAGTCACCTTAACTAATGCATGCATTGTCCCGTATCTTACAGAACCTTTATCCCATGCGTCCACATGACCTTAACAACTTTAACACGTAGATGATTGCATACCAAAACATTTAGATCATTTATGCAAGTCAATTAATTTGAAAAGCAAACGTAATACATAGATAGTACACGCATTCATCATTTGAGTTTCAGTTTAGAAAAGCCCACCTGACTTTCGAAGACTAGCTAGGCGGCTTACTTTTGACTGTCCTCGCTACTTGTCTATCATGCTCGGTCCTTCACAATTTGACATCGATAAAGAATAAGACTCGATGCGAAAGACGTAAAGTAGACTTTGGCTTCGACTAAAGGACTTCAACTTGACTCGACTCTCTCTATTTTTATCTTTTCTAAATCAATATCCTTTCTCGACTTTCCCGTTCTCGACTCATCGACTCTACTCGGTTACTAATTACTTCGTCTCGTACTCTCGTTATAAACCATTAATGTTAATCGGCAATTGCTAATACTTTAGCATTTCTCACTAATTAATGAATATCATTTATCTAAATTTTATTACTCGATTCTTACTCGCTTTCTCAATTCATTTAGCATCATATCAAATCATTTATGTCACATGCATGCATTCTCAACAATTTGAACATATCATTTCACCATAATCGAAATGTAAATATTTCACTCAAGCATATAGATTAAATCAACATTTAATAACTCAATATGAAATTTAATCAAACATGTTATCTCAAACTCGATTTACACTTCAAGTCACATTAACAATTACTCGACTCTAGTTTTTGAAACGATGTTAACTTTAATCTCATAAATTAGATTCTTGTCTTTTTAATAAAATTCAAATAATAAGAATTCCTTTCAATTAAAACTCAAATATCCATTTAATATTTCTCGACTCAATATACGACATTATTTTAAAATACGTCGTCTTTGCTTGACTACGTACACGTACTCGTATATGTACTATTATTTTATTAACTCATTTATCATTATAATTTCTCTTTTCTTAATCTTAATTAAACTCTTATTTTATATAATCTCGACTTTTAATTCAAACTCGATTATTAACTTGTCAGTCAAGACTCGATAACTTATTCGACTCATTTCAAATTAAAACGATTTGAAAACAAACTCAATTAACTTTATTACTCAAGCATCATTAATTAATCAATACTCGTCTTATTAAAAATAAACGAGCATTCAATACTCATCAATTAACTCGATTCTCTAATTACACATCACTTATTAAATTTTCTTTTCGTCTCTCAATACTTCTTATTTAATTTAATGATTAAATATTAAACTATTTTAACTCGATTTTAATATTAAACAACTCTTACTTGAGTCTATTTTCTCAAGAATTAATCTCACTTAATTTTTTCTTTTAAACTCTATTTATTTAATAAAGAAATTATTTTTATTTATTTTTCTCAACTTAATGACTCATCGTTAATTTAATGATTTTTCTTTTTTTATTTTCTATTTAATTTTATTCTCAAAAATCTTGAATATTTAATTAATTAATTAATTTCATTTATAATTAATTTTAATGGTATTCAAATCTTCAAGTATTACACCAAGAACACATATTCAAAAACTCATATTTTTCACCAAGAACACCTAGAACACACACTAGGTATCCTTACTCTTTTTTTTCTTTGATTTTTTTATGTTTTTGCACAAAAATTTCATTTCTTTCACCTCAATAATTCTCATAAAATATCTAACACTCAAATTCACACACAATCATGCTCAAATCCTCATAACATCAAAACATCATAAATCATCAAATTATCATTTCTTCTTCAAACATGCATATATCTTGATTTTTCTCATGATATCAACATAAGGGATTAAATCATCATATAACTCATACTTTTCTCATGCTCATAATATCATCAAATCATCAAAGAATAAATCAATCAAATTTCTTCTCCATAAACTCAAAATTTTCGGTATTAACATAATAATTAAACAATTTTTTTTTCTCAATTTTTCATGCATAAATAATCATGCAAATCATACTCATAAACACATATAGATCATTAAATCACCAATAAATCAAGAAAATCGATTTTTCCCTTTTTCTCCCCTATTTTCGGTTTTTATAGAATTTTTAGGGGTTTTATTATTATTATTTTTTTCTTCTCTTTTAATTCCTAGATTAATTTCTTGGCTCGATTTCTCCAACAATTTCTTCACTCTATTCTCACCTCGAATTCCTAGTTTGCCTAAGCATAAAATTAAAACATGCATTTTTCTTCTTTTAGGGATTAAGGATTACAAATATACAAGTAATCAAATGAGTAACCTACTTTAGAAATTTAAATCGAAGCTTCTTCTCTTGATCTTGGTGAAACCGAATTGAAAGGGTTTGAAGGCTCAAACTCTAGCTTGAATTTCCATGGTGGATTGCATCTTGAATCCTCAAGAAAAATAAGACAAAAATCAATCACCTCTTCTAGGGCATACATGCCGAAAATTAGAGGAAATCGAGGGATGATTTTGTATGGAAATTAACTCAAGATTTGAAGGATTATTACCTCTTCAATTAAAGTTGGAAATATTTGAGAGGATGATGATGATCTCTTGAAACTTGGAAGCTTGAAGGTTGAAGGTTGGAGCTTCAATGGAATTTCTCCAACTTGTGTGTGTGTGTGAATCACACGGCAATGAGAGGGAGAGGGAGAGAGAATTTTCTTTCTCTTCCTTCTTTGGTTGAGCATGAGAGAGAGAGAGAGAGAGAGAGAGTGATGAGATGAAGTGATGAATGATGAAAACGAAATGAATATGATGAAATGAAATGGAATATCATGATTATTATTCCTTAGTAGGTTTTGACAAATAAGTACCTAAGAGAGAGATTTAGGGAGGGAGAGAGGGTGAAGTCGGTGGGAGAGGGAGAGAGATGAGAGAGATATTCTCTCTCACAGATAAAATTTTACCCGGATGAAAAAGTTTTTCGGTAGAATATGTCCGTGTTATTTCATTTATACTAGAAATGGCTCTAAACTATCCTCATCTCGTTTCCGACATCGAAAACACCTCAACTCTATCTCATATCTCACGAAATAAATCAAGGATTCCGAATATCAAATTTTTAGGTCAAAATTCCAAGTAACGAAGAAAACCTAAAAATCACTCGGCTAATTAATCCATTAAGAACTAAACTCCTAGAATTCTCTCAGGTGATCTCGGATAAGCTTCTAACATATCTCAGGGGTCTTAAAATTAATTCTAGATTCAAAAGACACTGATTATAGGTCAAGTTCTAAGTTCGTCGGTGAATAGTGTTTTCTCGGTTCTCGTTACTATTCACTGAAAAGTAAAAATTCTCGAAATTCTCCAATAGTCATACTCATGCTCATACTCATATAAATAAACTCAATCAATGCATCACAGACTCGATTCGAATAATCGAAACGAGAAAATTCACGTCAAAGCACATAAGGGCAATTTGGTCATTTCAAGCAAATTCCTTTTCTTGGGAAAATCTTATTATTCTAGGCATATTATGAAATTTAGAATGCACTTAAAGAATTATAAAAATTTGGGGTATTACAATTTTGTAACAGGTTTGCCAAAGACAAAGAAGGGAAATACATCTATTTGGGTGATTGTAGTTCGATTGATGAAGACAGCTCATTTCATACCTATTCCTATCACCTATGGATCTGACAAGTTGGCTCAAATATATGTAAAAGAGATCGTGAGATTTCATGGAGTCCCTAAGACGATCACGTTTGATCGAGATTCCAAGTTTACCGCCCGATGAATTTGGGAAAGTTTTCAGAAAGAGCTAGGAACGAAGTTGTAGTTCAGTACAGCTTACCATCCTCAGACGGATGGTCAGTCAGAAAGGACGATCAAAATTTTGGAAGATATGTTGAGAGCCGTGGTGCTTGATAAAGGTGAAAATTGGGAGAAGATTTTACCTTTAGTCGAGTTTGCTTACAACAACAGTTATCAGAATACAATTGGAATGGCCCCGTATGAAGCCCTTTATGGAAAAAAGTGTAGATCTCCGCTCTACTGGGACGAAGTAGGCGAGAGAAAAGTAATAGGACCCGAAGCTATCGAGGTGAAGATAGAATCTTTCTGTCAAATTCATGAGAAGATCAAAGAAGCTCAGAGCCGGCAGAAGTCGTATGCCGATAACCGAAGATCAGAGATAGAATTCGAGATATGAAGTAAAATCTTTTTTAAAGTATCTCCTTCGAGAGGAGTACATCGATTTGGAGTTAAAGGAAAGCTAAAGTCTAGATTTATAGGATCGTACGAGATCCTAGAAAGGATTGGAGTCGTATCGTATAGGTTAGCTTTGCCGCCGAGTTTCAGAAATTCGCATAACGTGTTTCACGTATCGCAGTTGCGTAAGTATGTGTTCGATCTGAAGCACGTAATTCGCCAAGAAGATGTAACTCTTAAGCCCGACTTGAGTTACAAGGAAAGACCCGAGGAAATTCAGGATCGTAAGATCCAGCAGCTTAGAACAAAATCGATTCCCTTAGTTAAGATTAGGTGGCAACACCACGATCTTGAAGAAGCTACGTGGAAACTCGAGGATAAGATGAAAGAAAAGTTTCGCGAACTCTTTTCTCAAGGTTAGTAAATTTCAGGACGAAATTTATTTTAAGAAGGTGAGGATGTAATATCTCGATCCTTTATAAGTCGTTAAGTTCATCTGAAATGAGTTTATATGCCTTAATTATGTGCCCTTGTGTGATAAAAAAATTCTGAGAAAAGAAATTTTCTCGTGAAAATACTAAAATACCCTTGAATGACTTTCCGTGATTTTTATCATTTCGGTTATCTGAATCGATTGTGTGATGAATTGATTGAGCATGATTATGTGAGTGTGAGTTTGAGTTTGAATTTCGGAGAATTTTGAGAAGTTTCATTTTTGGATGAATAGTAACTTTTCTCGAGTAATCACTATTCATCGAACTTTTCTGAATTTTGTCAAATTAGTGTCTTTTGAGTCTATAAATGATTTTAGAAGCTTTTAAATAATTTTGAGAGTCGTTAGAAATTGTCCGAGAGAAAATTTAGTAAAAGACCAGAAAATCCTAATATGAATAGTGAATTCCGATTTTTTCTTCGTATCTCGGAATTTTTTATTTGACAACTTGATTTCTGGATTCCTTGATTTATTTGGTGAAGTTTGAGATAGAGTAGAGAGAAATCTGATGTTGAGAAAGAGTCATGGTGAGTTTCAAATCATTTGAGAGTTTAATGATAAATTAGGGATAGATTGCACCGAATAACTTTTTCTTCCAGCGAAGTTTATATCGCGTTTTTGATCACCAGGTGCAACTAATTAAATCAAAAACCTATCCTACTCTCATTTCACTCACTCTCTCACACGCTCTCTCTCTCTCTCTCTTAAACATCTCTCTATCTCCAATTCTCTCCCTAAACTCTCTCTCACTACCGACCTCTCTTCCTCTCTCTCATCTCTCTCGGCCAAAACACACACACACACTAAACTCCATTGATAAACCTTCTTCAAGCTCCAAAGATGAAGATAACTTAGTCTCCGATCATCCACCGACTAATCTAATAAGGTATTCACAATCCCCTCGTCATGGTGATCGATTTAAGACTAGGTTTCATTCATTTCTTTTCCTCTTAAAAATGGCAGCTTTTCCTTAAAGATGGAGCTCGACCTTTGCTTGTGTGGATCGTAGAGTTGTGTGGAATTAAAGCCTTTGATCGATCAAGCCTTTGAGTCTAAGTAAGTTCTTTGATTTTTGTTGAATTCTAGCAAGAAATCCTCTCTTTTTCCTTCTCTTTTGTTCAATCAAAATGATCCTCCCATCAAGGAAATCAAAGCCTGTTGTTCTAGTTTTCATTTTAAAGTTCTTGAGAGTTTTTGATACAAAAAAATAGAAGTTAAAAATCGATTCTCTCCTCCCTAAGAAATCTGCCGAAAATTTTGGGTATAAGGGTAGAGTTTTGATTTTTGATTTTGAGTGTGATATTCATGATCATTGTGTGTAGATATATGTGATGATGTTGAAAGAAAAAAGTGGAAATATATATGTATGATAAGAGTACTGAAAATTTTAGGATTTTCGGGTATTTTTGTGTTGATGATTCAAGCATGATTTGAGTGATGGATTTTTGTTCTAGATTAAGATTAAAGAGTTTCTATGTATGTGATTGAATGAGAAAAATGATGAAGTATGTGAGCATGTGTGTGCCGAAAATATGTATATGTATGAAGACTTGAAGATTTTATGATGTTCTTGATGAAAATATGATGTTCTTGATGAAAATATGATGTTGATGATGAAAATATGATGTTCTTGATGATATATGATTAGATGATGTATGAATTGATGAATTAAATATGATAGGATAAGAGAAAATAGAAGATTAAAATTTTAAGAATTTTTCTTGGAAAAATTCGAACCAAATAATGAGGATGACGTTGATGATTCTTGATGATACATGTTGGATTTGATTCATGTGATGGATCGATGATGAAGATGAAGTTAAAACAATTATAGTTTCTTTTCGAAATTTTTGAATCCAAGTTAATACGAAGAAGTTGTCGATTAATTAAAAATCCAGTTAAAACTAAGAAACGAGAAATTTGCAAAGAAAAATGAAAAATCAGAAAAAATTAATCGAGTTAATAAGTAATTAGAAGTAATTAGAATCTTTTTATCGAGTTTAATAAGATTTCGAGCGATGACATGTTTTACGATAAAACGACGAAAAACTTTTTCTCGTAAAATTAGTTTCGATTTATAATTTTGACTCACTAATTAAAGTCTTTAAATTAATATATGAGAAATAAAATTTAAGTCTTTAAATTAAATATCTTATATATTCTAAAAAGTTAGAAATCGGGTAAAACCGAGTCTTGAATGAATAACCGAGTCTTGAACGAGTAACCGATTTTAGAATTATGATTAATTAAATAAATATGATTTTCTAGAATTTTTCTAGAATATTTAATCATATTTGGAAAAAAATTCTTTTTCCGACTATTTATCGAAGTCGATTGTTTACCTGTTTATGAATGTTCGATTCTTGATCTGAAAGTTTGTTTGTGAATCTTTTGTGATATTAGAACCCGAGAATTAATCTCGTAATTTTCTGAGATCGTTTAACTCGAGAAATCGAGAAAACGAGATGTGTGATGTTAATAGTATTTTCTATCTTTTGTGGATTTTTTAATTAATAAAATATCTGGATGTTTCTTAGCCAAGTATGTGAGTCTGAGAGTCACTTGGTTTAGTAATTGGGTAGAACTCCGAAACCTAGAAAGATCGAGTTAGATAAGTCGAGGTAAGATTAGAAACTCGAGTCGAGTAGAAGTCCTTCAGCCGAGCGTTAAAGTTCGTTACCTTTATCTAAGTTTTTGGTATGTTTAAATCATCTACTTGAGTTATTATAATTATCCTGTGTGAGACAGGGACACACGTGTTGTATTTATTTGCTTGACGTGATTGTTAGCCTTGCTTCGGTTGAGCCGATCACAGTGTTAGAGAAGGAGGCCTACTTCTTGACACACGAGAATTATGTGGTAGATTGATTCATACCTGCTGTTCAAATTATATACGTTGACTACACAATCGTTTCAAGAAAAGAAAATGATTTTTGCATGCACAAGTTAAATGTTTTAAAACTGTACTAACACTTGTGATGCAGTGGTAAGACAAGTTTAATTATATAGCTCTATCGAGCAAAGTTTAAAATTATTTTGGCATGTGTTCACTGAGTACTGAGTACGAAGTGCTCAGCCCTACATGTATTTCTAAACGTGCAGGTTAGCGGGATAGTGATGGTGGATGGTGCTCGACGGTGTGATTATTTGAATAAGAGTCGTGTCTTCTTTTGGTTTAAGCTTGCAATTGCATATCTTCATATATGTAATTGTGGGACTTGAGACATTATTCCGTTGCCTGATAAACAAACTTGTTTATTTATTTGAATTCTAGTACTTGACGTTGTGTTGATACAATAAGCGTAATGCTCGAAACTATTCTCGTATTTTCTTGTACTTCTACTTGACTTGGATTATATCGTTTGAATTGCTTTTCGACACTTGAATAATTTATTAATGCTCATTTATTTGAGTTTTAGAATTAAAAGCATGTTCTATTAGTTATCGTTTTCAATCTATATTTCCTTATTCCCGAGCATGATCCCTTGTCGAGTTATGTTTGTATTCGAGGTTTCACCTCATTGTTCAATGGATTCTAGTCGTTTTCATACACCAGAATTCGGGCTGTGACAAAAACAACTTTGGAATCATTACAACTAGCTTACATAACTAGAATACACGACCAACATATACGACCATGCATACACGATCATGCATACACGACTGACATACACGACCATAATAGGATACACGACCAGCATACACGATCATGCATACACGATCAACATACATGATCAAATGGAGGAACTGGGTGTTTGAATGGCAGATTTATAGACGGCAGTTATGGCGAAGTGGAGAGAGTGGCTGAGTTTGCGGCGGTTATGGAGGCTACGAGGGTTAATGGAGGAGGGTTTTCTCCTTTAACTGATGGAATGGTGAGGTGACAGTTATGGGAAGTTGGAACGTTTAAGGAATAAAATCATTACCAAATTTGAAATTCAAATTTTCGTGCAAAATCCCAAGCGCCGCAGTTATATCCCAGCCATCATTGTCAAATGCGCCTCCACGTCATTTCTTGGTTAGACCGTTCCCATTCAACACACCGGTCTCCACCTACACACTTTGCATCGCAAAGTGGGTTCGAACTTTAAAATGAACTTCTAAAACACCTTGGCCCACATTCTCCAGTTCTGACTTAGTCTAATACTCATTCAACTTAAAACGACTCCTAATAAATAACAAACGGAAAGCGGTTGTGGTCTTACCGATGACCACTCCTAGGTTGCCTCCCAGTCAGCGCTCTTGTTTAATGTCTTGAGCTCGACTTCCAGCTTTGGCTCTTACTGATAGATAGGGTCCAATAAAGAGAATTTCTCCTTGGTCATTTTCAACTCTGAATAATCGAAGTACGGCTTCAAGTGATGACCATTCACCACAAATGTATCTTTTCCATTCAAATCATAAACTTCGACACTTCCATTTGGGAATAACTCCTTCACAATGTAAGGTCCTCCCCATTTTGATCTAAGCTTCCCACTCATCAACTTAAATCTAGAATTGAATAACAACACCTTCTGGCCAGACCAAAAATCCTTCTTCCTGAGCTTTGCATCATGGATTCGCCTCGTTCTCTCTTTGTACAAGACTGCATTATCATAGGACTCTAACCGAAGTTCCTCCAATTCATTCATTTGCAACTTCCTTTCTTCTCCGGCCCTGGTCATACTGAAGTTTATTCTCTTGATCGCCCAGTAAGCTCTGTGTTCCACTTCTACCGGTAAATGGCACTTTTTTCCGAACACGAGCCTGAATGGTGACATGCCAATTGGAGTCTTATAGGCGGTGCGGTATGCCCATAACGCATCTCCCAAGTAATTGCTCCAGTCCTTCCAATTTGGATGGACCACCTTTTCCAATATGCCTTTTATCTCCCTGTTTGAGATTTCAGCCTGTCCGTTAGCCTGGGGGTGATATGCAGTCGCGACTTTATGTTTACCCCCATCCTTTTGGTAAGTGCTCTAATGGCGGCATTGCAGAAATGAGATCCTTGATCGCTGATGAGGATTTTCGGAACGCCAAATCTGTTAAATACTTGCTCTCTCAAAAAATCTACCACCGTCTGGGCGTCATTACTTGATGTGGCTTTGGCTTCAACCCATTTGGAGACATAATCAACTGCTAACAGTATGTACTCATAATTCCCAGACTTGGGAAATGGTCCCATAAAATCAATTCCCCATACATCGAAGATTTCTACAGGCATAATCGGCATTTGAGGCATTTCATCTTTTGCGGTGATACCCCCGACCAGCTGACACTTCGAGCATCTCTGTACCCATTTCTTGGCATCAGCAAAGATTGTAGGCCAATAGAATCCACTATCCAATATTCTTTGCGCTGTTCTTCTTCCACCGAAGTGTCCACTGCATGCTGTGCTATGGCACATCTCCAATATCTGAGCATGTTCAATCTCCGGAATGCACCTCTGTGTGATTTGATCTGTACCAATCTTCCACAAATGCGGTGCTTCCTAAAAATACGAGCGGGCCTGTGTCACCAATTTCTGTTTCTCGAACTTGGTCTTCCCTGGTGGCATTTCCTTCGTAAAAAGATAATTTGCTATGTCTGCAAACCAGGGCTTCTTCTCGGTCAGGGCATACAAAGTCTCCATCTCCATATGATCACGTACGGCATACAGCCTCTCGTCCGGGAAAGCATCTTCGATTGGTTCACCATCATCATTTCCCATTTGTAGCCTGCTTAGATGATCAGCCACTAGGTTGGCAGCTCCTTTCTTATCTCTTATTTCTATGTCGAACTCTTGGAGTAGCAATATCCACTGGATAAGTCGTGGTTTCGATTCTTTCTTTGCCATTAAGTACTTCAAAGCAGCATGATCGGTGTAAATGATCGCTTTGGTGCCCAAAAGGTATGATCTGAATTTCTCGATGGCGAAAACCACTGCCAACAATTCCTTCTCAGTTGTGGTGTAGCTACACTGAGCTAGATTCAAAGTTTTCGAGGCATAGTATATAACATGGCTTTCCTTGCCCTTATTCTACCCCAGTACTGCTCCAACCGCGTAATTGCTAGCATCGCACATGATTTCGAATGGCATCTCCCAATCTGGCGGTTGAATAATAGGGGCTGATATCAATCTGTCCCGTAGATTCAGAAATGCCTCCTTACAGTCATCATCAAAGTCGAACTGTACATCTTGTTGTAACAAACGGGTCATGGGTTGAGCAACCTTCGCGAAATCCTTTATGAATCTGCAGTAGAATCCTGCATGACCAAGGAATGCCCGTATGTGCTTGACCGTAGTTGGATACGGCAGCTTGGCGATGGAATCGATTTTTGCCTTGTCCACCTCGATCCCCCTCTCCGATATGACATGGCCCAGCACGATGCCTTCTTTCACCATAAAATGGCATTTCTCATAATTGAGTACCAGGCTTTTCTCCACGCATCTTTTCAACACTAGCTCCAAATGATTAAGGCATGTGTCGAACGAATCACCATACACCGTGAAGTCATCCATAAACACCTCTATGCAATTTTCCAATAAATCTGAAAAATGCTCATCATGCACCGTTGAAAGGTTCCAGGAGCATTACAAAGATCAAATGGCATTCTTCGGTATGCGAAAGTCCCATACATGCAAATAAACGTAGTCTTTTCTTGATCTTCTTGAGCTACGAATATTTGCATATATCCTGAATATCCATTCAGAAAACAGTAATAGGCATTACCGGCTAGCCGTTTCAGCATTTGGTTGATAAAGGGTAATGGAAAGTGGTCCTTCCGTGTGACCATGTTCAGCTTCCGGTAGTCTATACAGACTCTCCATCCAGTTTGTAGCCTCGTTGGAACAAGCTCGCCGTTGTCATTCTCCACAACCTATATCCCAGATTTTTTTGGCACGATGTGGACCGGGCTGACCCATAGACTGTCGGAAATAGGGTAAATTATTCCCAACTCCAAAAGCTTTAGGATCTCTTTAAGTACCACCTCCTTCATTACAAGATTCATTTTTCTCTGAGAATCCCGTACTGGTCGTGCTCCGTCTTCCAAGTATATGTGGTGCATATACTCTGTTGGACTAATCCCTTTTATATCTGTCAGGGTCCAACCGATGGCTTCCTTGTTCTCTCTCAACACTCTGACTAGTCTTTCTTCTTGTACCATTGTTAGATCAGAACTGATAATCACCGAAAGAGTTTCCTCCGGTCCCAAGTAAGCATATTGCAAGTGTTTTGGCAGTTTTTTTAACTCTAGGACTGGAGCTTTCACAATTGATGGTAACAGTTTCTCGTGTTGCCCATACTGAGAGAACAACTCCGGTTTGCCCTCTCCCGATCCTCTGATGGAGTATACTTCCAAGATAATCTCCTTAATTTTCTTGTCAACCTCCACTGCTGCTTCCACAGTGCTTTCCTTTAATGAGTACAGCTCCATTATAGCCTCCTTCATATCGAGATCTTCTGTTTGCATGGCATCCCGATCAGTCAGTCCGGCTTGTATCACCCTTTCTGTAGTGTCACTAGAACTGAACTCCAGGCTTTGCTCTTGTGCCAATGGGTTGAATATGTCAATCATTTCCACATACTCTAATTCAGGCTTCCTTCTCATGGCTTCATAGATGTTGAATTTTCCACCACGCCATCGAATTCGCAAGACAGATTCCTGTCTTCATATCCAGCTTAGTTCTGGCAGTCATCATGAATGGTCTGCCCAGTAGAATGGAATTCTCCTTTGCTTCTGATCCTGTGTCTAACACGTAAAAGTCCGCAGGAAAAATTAACTCTCCTACTTTGATCAGCACATCTTCGATCACACCTTCTGGATACGCATTTGACCTGTCTGCTAGTTGTATGACAACTCGGGTGTTTTGTAGTTCCCCCAAGTTGAGCCTGTTGAAAACTGCTAGGGGCATCATGTTGATAGACGCCCCCAAGTCCATCATGGCCTTGTCCATGTCCCTGCCTGCGATGTTGCAAGGGATAGTGAACATCCCCGGATCTTTCTTTTTTGGTGGCAGTTTCTGATGTATGATGGCTGACACACTCTCTCCCATAATATATCGAACATCCTCGTCAATCTTCACTTTCCTTGAGCATAGATCTTTAAGGAACTTGGCATACTTGGGAATTTGTTTAATCGTATCCAGTAGTGGTATGCTGAGTTCCAATTTTCGAAAGATCTTCATCATATCATTGGCTTCTTTTTCACTGGCTTTTTGTCGAAGTCTACCCAGATAAGGAGGTTCAGTTTGCTCCTCATCATTTTGCTCTCTGGTTAGCCCATGACTGGTCTCTTCATTCCTTTTCCAGTTGACTTCTGCCTCTGCCAAAATTTTCTCGGCTTGCTCGTCCTCCACCTCTGTTATGACTACTTGTGCTTGCTCTTTATAGTTGATCCCCTGAGGTGGGAGTTTTCCTGTATTCTCTTCTACCTTTGCCAGTGCTTTTGCCAAATGACCAATCTGCACGTTGGTTTGATTCATCCCGGCTCGAATTTCATTCCAGAATTTCTCACTTTCCTTAGCCATGCTCTCTATGGCCTCTTCCCAAGGTGCTCTCCTCTGATGAGGTGTTTGATACACCTGTTGCTGCTGTGGCTGGTAGTGCTGTTGTTGTGGTGGGCCTCCCTGATATTGTCCTTGCTGTTGGTGCTGGGCAAATGGTTGAGGTGCTCCCGATAGACCTGTACCGTTCTGTTGTGGTTGACCATCCTGTTTCCATCGAAAATTAGGATGATCCCTCCACCCTCTGTTGTACGTATTGGAGAAGGGGTCATTCTTCCTCTGAAATCCTTCATTGCCCTCCATAGCATTCACGTCCATTATATCTTCACCGAAGTTGGGGCAATTTTCAGATTGATGCCCCACTGCATCACAAAGGCCACACTGTCTAACCTTCTTCTGCACGGTCAGATCACTCAGCAGTATCTTTATCTCCTTCATCTCTTTTTCTAGGTTTGTAAGCTTGTCTTTTCCTCCCTCTTTTTCTGGTATCTCTCTGCTTCTTTCATGTCCATCATCTCTGGACTCTTCTGCCATTGTTCCCAAGAGTTTAAAAATCTCTTGAGGTGTTTTGCTCATCAACGATCCATTACATGCAGCTAGTACCAGTCCTCGATCACTCCTCCGCATGCCCTTTACGAAACTTTCCACTTGATCTTTCAGAGTGATCTGGTGATGAGGTTAGTTTCTTAACAACTGTTTGAAGCAAGTCCAGTACTCATAAAAGGTCTCCAGTCCATCCTTCTTGATGTTTCGGATGTCCCATCTCATCCTTTCAACTTTTGTGGCTGGGAAGAATACTTCCAGGAAGCTTTGTTGCATTTCTGCCCAAGAGATGACGCTCCTTTCAGGTAGATTATACAGCCATCTCCTTGCTCTATCCACCAATGAAAATGGAAAAAGAACCAGCTTCACATATTCCTGCTGATTCTCATTGGACTGGTGCATCACCGTCATTTTGAAGTCTTGGAGATGGGTGTGTGGGTCATCTCCTGGGTATCCATTGAACTTCGGTAAGACCTGTATTAATGCAGGTTTCAGGTCGAACCGCTTAGGGGCGAAGGGATTCTCTGGTAAGGTGATCCCATTCGGTCTGAGATTCAGATTAGTTGGGTATGCCAACTGTTTGAGGGTCTGCGCCGTCTGTGGTTGGTCTACCATAGCTTCGCGGCTCGCTATCCGTGCAAGTGCGCGTAGTCGTCGTTTAGATCGATCGATGTTTAGATCAAAAGTTAATGCTCTTTGTACTCGAAGAGTTCCACGCATACACTAGTAGCGGAAGATGGAATGAGAAGAGTAAAATTGTTGCGTGTCAATTCCCCGGCAACGGCGCCAATTTTGACACGCACCCGTCGTATGGTACGATCAAAATACTTGTGTATGCCCCAGGAGGACAGTACACGCTCCTATGCTCACTACCGGACTGGTTAGTCTTAGCGGTAAGCTAGGGTCGATCCCACGGAGAATGAGGAGCTACTTTATCCTTCGGTGCACAAATTGAGTTGTCACGGTTTCGATCTGTATATCTGCACAATAAACTAAACGGAAATCAAATATAAAAAGGGGGTAAGATTTGGGATTGGTCATGATCATTGTTGATATGTTAATTCGGTCACGGGCACACTGAAGATCCGTCCATGCTTCGTATAAACTCAAGGCGTGGCCCAAATACATTGGGGCGTTTCAAGAGTCTATACTCCACACTTGGGATGGTTGAATCCCTTGTTGTCGTCTTGGTCCGAAGGTCACGCTTCACCCCGGTCACAAGGCCGTGCTTCACTCCTCCTTAGATAGTAGTCATACCCGATCTCTCCAAGTATGACCCTCACCAACCTTCTCTCCCAAGCTTCCCATGTCCGCACCTACAGAGTAGACATAACTCACGGGATATCCATTTCCGGTACTACGTCCAACCGGTCATCGATATGTCTACGATACGCGAGATGAGTCCTTCGGTCAATAACCATGGCTTGATGCCTCGTCACAGTTGGTGGTTGATTGTTAGAGAAGCCCAAAATCGAGAAAAGGTACAGTATCCCCTTGCATATTCCTCGCCATCCAGATCTACAGCACCATGTTAGGTGATGTTTAGCTACTCGGTCATGGGCACATCGAACGTTGACGTCTGTCATGCCCTGCCTTTGCTTGACATGGTACAGCTCCAACCGAACGGAGATCACCTGCTTGGTCAGGACTGTCCATGAGTTCTACTCAGATCTATCCGGAACTACTGGACTCAACCGATGGCGCAAGTGCCTCTCGAATATTTCACATATCAACAGTCAATCATTTTCCATACCCAAATCTCACCAAGCAGATTACTCACACATAATGAAATACATAATGATTAACGAAATAAAACACATGAATAAAAAGGAATATGAAATACTTGAATTAAAAGCACCTAAGGCAAACAGCCTTGGATTTGTTCTTCACAGCGGAATGTTAATTAAAGCGGATAACTGTTTTGAACGTAAAGTAAATATAGAACTGAAAGTAAAAGTGTTTTTCGGACTAAGAACTAGAGAATGGTAGAGTAACCAACATTGTGCCAGCCGCATTGGTTGGACTTTTATAGTAGCAATGGCAGCGGACAAAACCCTAAGCGAGTAGACTGAATCGGCATGATTGGTACCTTCCATGTTGAGCGAGATTCTGATTATCCCAGATTGACTTGATTGGTGATTGGCAATCTCCGATTAATTGATTGATTTAGGGTGATGCGCTGACTCAGGATCCTTCTTTCCATAGATGCTTGGCAGATATTATGTAAATCTTCTCCACGCGGCTTTCCTTCTTTAGCTCTGGCGACTGATTGGCAATTACTGTGGTGGTCAAACTGGCAGCATGCTTCATGGTTTGATTCCTCGTAGGCAGGGCAGTTGCAAGATCTTCTTTGTTGTTGGATGCATTGCGTTAATACCACGAATGCGAATGATGAACAGCAACTTAGCTTCAAGGTTCACATGGAATCCTCTTTTCAACCTCGTCTCTTGCTTCAATTCATCTCCTGCGCTGCATACTCCTTTGTGTAATCCTTGCAACCAACTGAATTTACTTCAATTCTGCTCATTCTGGCCACCTTCCTCTGTTTGACTCGGACTGAGCTTCCTTCCCTCGAACAATAGCTTTCTTCCCCTAGACAGACACTTAACGACACAAAAAGACATGAAAAATAGGGCCAAATGGCCCAAAAGTTGAAGACGGATCAATGGGCTAGTGAAAGAATGACCTAAATCATCTAAGTTCAGAGATCATAAACCAAAGTACAGGCAAGTTCTAACTCTTCCTAATCAAGATGTCTTTAATCACACACAAGAATAAATTCAGTTAAGCTCAAATCCTCACAGGGTATGTTCACAACTCAATCCATCATATAAGTCATCTTCTAGCAGCAATTAAGCACACAAATCATCATATCATCTTGCCCAACAACTCCATGCTGATCAACACAATTTCTAATACAAAAAATAAAAAATACACGGCACAGACACTCCACGCACACACTTTGCTTATAGCAAAGTCCATTCATGGAGGCCTCAACCTTGGACTCAACACACTTTCTGACAAATAAATGGCCACCCTACGCACACACTTTGCTGAAAGCAAAGTAATGGACGTAAAGAGGTCAAGACACTAGCAAAACAAACATAAATTACTCGCCTACCTCACCACACATTTTCAAGGCAAAATATGGGTGAGGTATTCGATCACTCAACAGACACTAAACAAATAAAACACTAAGACACTAAACACAATAAAAACATAAAAAAAAAAAAAAAACTACTACACAAACAAATAGGAGGACATAATTAAGTAGAAGGATCAGAAGTTGACCCTATTTTCAGGTGGCGGGCAATGCTGTTGAGAGTAACCTGCATGGTCAGTTGCCCATTCCATAGTTCCTTGAGCAACTCCTCAGTCTTGCCCAGCCTCTCCAGTACTTTCTTTAGCTGGGCAGAAGATGATTCAATCTTCTCCTCATCATCTTCTTCGTCCTTCTCGATCGTGGACTTCTTGGCCAATCTGGCTGACTTCTTGGGCGGAAAGCAGGCTGAAGCTGGTTGATCCTTCTCATGCGCCTTCAACAAACGCCATCCCTTCCCATGCTTCACCATCTCCTTCATCCTGCTTAACCTCTCCATGTTGAGCACGTCAGCCGACGTCACCTCAAACTCCTTCACCTCATCATGGAGCTCCAAACCCTCGATGTAGGCTGTAAAAAAATGCTCACACGATTACTTCTGGCTCGCCTTGGCCACCATTTCCCTTAACTGCTCCATCAAGAAGGCTGCAAAATTCAGCCTCCTATTGGTCAACATGCAGTACAATATGTAAACCTCCTTGTTGGCCAGCGAATTCCCGCTATCTCCCTTGCCAAACATGTTGTAAGCAAGAATCCTATGGGCAATGCAGAGGGCTGGCATCTTTAGGTCAGATGCCTTGTTGTCTCCCAACTTGAACTCCATTCCCACTCTGACCTTCTTCAACATCTGGATCCATTCCTCCTTGGGCAAATCAACTGGTACCTTCTTCCCTGCCCTTCTGAACTCCGGCTTCTACAACTCCATCATCATGGCAAACCCCAAAATCTGGTTCAAGTCATTCAGCCCAGTCACATATGGCTGCCTATTTATTACAAACTCGATCGAGGCCGAGTTTCTTTCTCCATCCAGCACGAACTCCACTGATCCGTACACCTCTCTCACCAAATCTTCATAGATGTGGCAGGGTAGCGTCAGAAATCTTCCCCAGCCACATCCTTTTTACAGAGCTCTCACCTCCAGGGCTATGCCCAAGGCGTCCAGATCGCTAAAGGCAACCTCCATGGGCACAAAAACCTTCCTAGCGGTCAAATCTTCCGCCTTCTTGGGCTTTTTCTTCCCTCGCTACTCGGATTCCTCCTTCTTGACCTTCCGAGCGGTGGACCTTGTTATCTTCTCCCCCATTATTTGAACATCATCGTCGTCCTCCGACTCCACCACTCTCTTCCTCTTCCCTAGGTTCTTGGGTGAAGGCGTGGCGGCCTTCTTTTCTTCCGTGGATGACTCTCCTCCTAGTGACGAGGCGGCTTCAGACATGACCGCCTTTGTCTTCTTCTTCTTCTTGGTCTCCTTCCCTTTTTCTTTCCTCTTCTTGGCATCCCGCTCCACTTCCTCACAAAGCTTGTCGAAGGAATCAGCAGATTCCTTCTTCTCCTGCTCTTCCTCTTCTTCCTCAGGAACCTCCATCTCCACGTTGCCGTCTGGCTGCACTCCTTTCTCCTCTGGTCCCTGTTGCGTGCTCTCCGGTGCAGATTCCTCCGCAGCTTCCTCCGATGTGACAAAAGTTTCCTCTTCCGATGCAGCTGCTTCTGCTCTCTCTTTCTCAGGTGCCACCATTGTCTCAGCAAGTGCTTTGCTGATAATCTCTTCCGCTATGGCTGTAAGAGGGTATGGTACTACCCAAAGTGTTGAGTCTGGTTCAGCAAACGAGTATTCCGCTGGCGGTGACTCTGGTTCGTTGAGGTCGATGCGTGTATCGTGAGGGATTTTGTTGAGTTTGTTTTCGGAGCGTGTTGATACCATTGTGGATTTAGGGTTTAAATTTTAGGGAAAAAATCTGCAAAATTCGAAATTGGGGGGTTGAGGATGGAAAGTGGTGTATGGTAGTTTTTGAATTGATGGTTTACGTGGGAAAGTGGAAAGGTTGGAGGGATAGTCGTGGTAGGGTGGCAGACGGTTATAGGGCTAGAGGTAGGTTTTGAGTGCAGTTGTCACATCGCACGTGATGTGGCAATTACTGCCTCGTCAACTGAATTGCCCAAGTCCATCGCTTAGCCCAGAGCACCGCTCTTGCCCTCCTGCGCACAAACTTTGCTCAAGGCAAGGTGTCCAATCCTCCTACTTCCTCTTGCCCCATTATCTGTTTCCTGCAAATCACAAACACACTACCATGGCAAAGATACTCTATCCTATGGTTAGGCATTAATACTCATCATGGAATTAAAATACGCCTAAATTTGATGGAAAACATTAAAACTATGGCTATTTTAATCCATATCTTCCTCTTTTTTTTTTTACGAACTAAAAATAAACTGTGAAATTTAAAATATACCAGGTTGCCTCCTAGCCAGCGCCCCAGTTATCGTCGTGGGCACGATGTCCTCCTTGCCCAAGTTAGGGCTCCATCTCACAGAGGACTTTCAAGTATTCCTCTGGTCTTTCTAAGACTTGGCCAAAGAAGGCCTTCAATCTTTCTCCATTGACTTTGAAAATCTTTCCCGTGCTCGCATTCATCACTTCCACAACCCCATTTGGATATGTGGCTTGTACTTCGAATGGACCAACCCACTTAGTTGATAGCTTTCCCGACATGAGTTTAAACTTGGACTGGTATAGAAGCACTTGTTGCCCAGGTTCAAACTTCTTAACCTTGATCAACGTATCGTGAGCCTTCTTCATCCTTTCTTTGTACAGTACGGCACTGTCGTATGAATTGAGCCGAATCTCCTTGAGTTCTTGCAGTTAAAGCTTACTAGCTTGGCCTGTTTCATCCCAATCATAACTCATCTTTTGAACTGCCCAATACGCTCGATGCTCTATTTCCACAGGCAAGTGGCACATCTTGCCAAAGATCATTCTATAAGGTGATATGCCCAATGGGGTTTTGAATGTTGTCCTATATGCCCACAGTGCATCCTCCAAATGCAAACTCCAATCTTTCCCTGTTGGACTAACTGTCTTTCTCAAGACAGCCTTTACAATGCGATTAGACAATTCGACTTGACCATTTTCTTGGGGATGATAGGCATTCGAAATCTTATGATGCACTCCATATCTACTCATCAACCCCTTGACAACACCATTGCAGAAGTGCGTTTCTTGATCACTATACGGTTCATCCCATATGTAATATCGACTTTCCACCTTCAATTTGTTCTTTTGATATAGGCTGAGATTGCCTGGAAGTTGCCCCAAGACAATGTAGTTGCACAAATCAGCATACCATGGATCTGGGTTGTCTTGGGCAAGAGCGAGATGTTAGTCTGGGAAATTTTCCTTGATTGACTCAATCTCTTATTACTGGATTATGCGACTTAGATGATCAGCCACCAGATTCTGGGTTCCAGCCTTATCTTTAATCTCTGAATCGAATTCCTGAAGCAACAAGATCCATCTTATCAATCTGGGCTTGGTTTCCTTCTTGGCCATGAGGAACTTCAGGGTGGAGTGGTCCGTGTAGACTATGGTCTTGCCCTCGAGCAGGTATGATCGAAATTTTTCGATAGTGAACACCACAGCTAATAGTTCCTTCTCTGTAGTGGAATAATTGCATTGGGCAGGATTGAGAGTTCTGGATGCATAGTATATGACATGATTCACTCTTCCTCTCTTCTGCCCAAGAACCGCTCCTACTGCGTAGTCACTCGGGTCACACATCACCTCAAATGGCATTTTCCAATCTGGTGGTTGAATGATATGTGCTGACACCAAGATCTCATTTAGCGTCTAGAATGCCTTATTGCAATCTTCATCGAAGTTCCACTCCACTTCTCCTTGTAGCAGCCTAGTCATGAGCTGCACAATCTTAGCAAAATCTTTGATGAATCTTCTGTAAAATCCTACATGTCCAAGGAAACCACGCAACTGCTTCACGTTGCTCGAGTACGGCAACTTGGCTATGATATCTATCTTGACCTTGTCGACCTCTATCCCTCGTTCTGATATGACATGCCCTAGGACTATGCCCTCCTAGACCATGAAGTGACACTTCTCGTCGTTCAGGACCAAACTCTTATCCACACATCTCTGCAGCACCATCTCTAGGTTGTTTAGACACTTGTCGAAATCCGATCCATAGACAGTAAAGTCGTCCATGAACACCTCTATACATATTTCGAGCAAATCTGAGAATATGCTCATCATACATCATTGAAATGTACCGGGAGCGTTGCATAGGCCAAAAGGCATCCTTCTATACGCGAACGTATCAAATAGGCAAGTAAAAGTAGTCTTGCCTTATCTTCCTCCGCGACCCAGATCTGCATGTAGCCCGAGTAACCATCAAGAAAACAAAAGTACTTGTTGCCCGCCAACCTTTCGAGCATCTCATCAATGAAAGGCAACGGAAAGTGGTCCTTTTTGGTCTTTTAATTCAGCTTACGGTAGTCAATGCAAACTCGCCATCCTGTCTGTAACCTTATCGCAACCATTTCTCTTTGCTCGTTCTCCACCACTTGAATTCCAGACTTCTTGGGCACGACGTGTACTGGACTAACCCATCTATTGTCAGAAACCGGGTAAATGATCCCCAGGTCCAACAACTTTAAGATTTTTTTCATCACTACCTCGTTCATTGCTGGATTCTGTCTTCTTTGAGGGTGCCTAATGGGCACGACATCTTCCTCAAGCAAGATGTGGTGTCTGCACACAATGGGATTTATGCCCCTTATATCGGCCAGCGTCCAGCCAATGGCCATCTTGTATTCCACCAGGACTTCTTTTACCCGTTCCTCATCCTCAATAGATAGCTCCGCACTTATGATCACTGGTAGTGTCTCCTCTTCTCCCAAGTAGATGTACTTCAAGTGACTGGGTAGTGCTTTTAATTCCAACTTGGGTGCTTTCTCTACTGATGGCATCAACCTATCTTCTTGCTTCAGTGTAGGTATCATCAATGGTTCTACTCTCCTTCCTGGTTCTGCATCCGATCTTAAGTAATGAACTGCTTCAACTAGCTCAACAGAGCCGTCTTGGGCAACAACCTCTGTTAGGCCAATTTGTAAGGCTACATCCAGTCCATCTTCAATCGCTATTTCTGGCCAGAACTCATCCACCATCTGGTCAATATGGTCAATGCTATGCACCAGCTCCATGTCACTAGGTTGCTTCATGGTATTGTAGATGTCGAATGACACCACCTCCCCTCCGAACATACATTAGCTTCTCCATATCGCAGTTAATCCGTGTGCGAGCGGTCTTCAAAAACGGTCTTCCTAGTAACATTACTGGCGCCTTTTGCGATGATCTCCCCATATCAAGAATATAGAAATCTACTAGAAAGATAAGTCCCTCATCCTGACCAAGACGTCTTCTAAAATCCCTTCAGGCCATACAGTCGACCTATCTGCTAGTTGAATTGCCACCCTTGTTGGTTTGAGTGGTCCCATCCTTAGATCATCGTACATAAACTTGGGGCATGATGTTAATCGATGCTCCAAAATCCACATGGCCTTTTCAATCTTCATGTCTCCAATGATCCAAGGAATATAGAACATCCCAGGGTCAGTACACTTGGTCGGCATGGGGGTGTCTTGCAACACTGCAGATACATTCTCACTGACTTGGAACCTGACATCATTTGTGTACTTGATTTTCCTTGTACATAATTCCTTCAAAAACTTAGCACATTTGAGCATAGATTGTAAGGCGGTCAAGAGGGGTATATTGACCTCGACCTTTTGAAACATTTTGGTCAGTTCCTTCATTTCCTGAGCTTCCTTATCTTTTGCAAATCATTCTGGGTAGGGAGCTTTTGGCTCGTAAGGTTTGGACTTAGTTACATTCTCAGCCTCCTTCATTACTTTAGCTCTAATTTGGGCAGCGTCGGGCTCAGCCTTCCTTCTTATGTCTGTTGATTCCCTTTCGACTTGTGCCCTTATCTCAACTAACAATTCTTGCTATAGCTTCTCAACATCACCTGATCCCATGGGTGCCTCTTCATACCTTTCTGGCTCAGCCTCTTTTTCTTGTTCTAGATCGACATCGTGCCCAAGAGACCGTTGTTGCCCAGATACAGCTTTCTGAGGTTCATAATTGTTAGAAACTCTTACTTCAGGCAACTTGGCTCCACTACGCAACGTGATAGCAGTCACTTGAGCCTTTTTTTATCTCAACTTAAGATGGTAGTTCTCTTTTTCCTCCATTTAGCATTGACTTGATTTGGGAGATTGATTCTACCAAGTGGCTCACTGTTCCATTTATATCTCTCATGCCTCCCCTTGTCTCCATGCAAAAACTGTCTAACTCTTGATACGCCTTCCTTTGCTCAACTGCAAGTCTCTTCAGTTCACTCCTCAGGGTATCTCTTGGTTGATCTCTATTATGTGGAGGTACATAGGGTTGTTGTAGTAGTTGCCCTTGTCGAGGTGCGTTCAGATAGTTGTTCTTTCCATATCTTAAATTGTCATTGGGCCTTCAAGGTCCATTGTTGAAGTTCCTTCGCTGCCCAGCATCTCCTTGTTGGTACGGTTGCCCAACTGCATTAACTTCTTCATCCTCATACAATGATGGACACCTATCAGTGGAGTGATTATTGGCAGCACAAAGTTCACACTTCATAACCTTCTTCCTCAAGATTTGTCCAGGGTTCTCATTCCCATTAGCATTATTATTGTTCTAGTTCATCATCTCTTTCATCATAGATACAAGAATATCAAATTTGGGATCACTGTTGGTCAGCTCATGCGTCCTGGGCACGATGGTCTCATCTTGGTTCCTCTTTCTGTCTGCCATCTCAGCGAATATCTTGAAGATTTCACTGGGTGGTTTGTTGATAACATTGCCTCCACAGGCTGCATCGATCCAATCTCGCTCAAATTGCCTCAGCCCATTCATGAAAGCATTAATCAAATCCTTGTCACCCAAACCATGATGAGGGCACCTTGCAATTAATTTCTTGTACCTAGAGTGGTAGTTATAGATAAATTCTCCATTGCCCATCTTTATATTCTGAATTGCAGCTCTAGCATTCTGGATCTGGGTAAAGGGGTTGTATTGCTCAAGAAACTTCTGCTGCATTTGTTGCCAAGATGTTACGCTGCCCTAAGGTAATTGGCATAACCATTCCCTCGCTCCATCTTGCAATGAAAATAGGAATGTCAGAAGTCGAATGTATTCCCTCAGTGTATTTTTCGCAGCGGCAGTGTGTACGGCACGCATCGCCATCTCAAAGTCCTGTTAGTGGCACTGTGGATCCTTTCCGGGCAAATCATTGAACTTGGGCAAGATCAGAATCAAAGAGTGATTCAGCTCCCAACCGTTAGTGATGGCAGACAAAGTGATGCCTGCTGGGTTCAGATTGACGTCTGTTGGAAACATGATTTCCTTCAGAGTCTTCTTAGGATTAGCTTGTTGTCTCGCCATCTCTTCTTCTTCAGACTGTTCACAATCTGAAGTTTGTAGTGGTGACCTTTCCTTGTCACTCGCTTGTTCCTCCTCTCGTGCTCATTTTTCAACTTCCGTCTTCAGTTTTTTTTGCTCTTTGATGTACTTCTCTATGTCAGGATGGTACTTCAATTCACCATCGATCTAAACAAGGTCGGGGCCAAATATGCATAGGGGCTCTCCCTCAAGAGATAATTACAAAATCAGCTCCCCGGCAACGGCACCAATTTTGATGAGGCTGTCGTTCGCACTCTCAAAATGAATTTGTAGCCTATCCTCATAGCTATATAGTTAGCAAGTAAGTACAGGGTCGATCCACAAGAAGTTGATTGTCACTGTCTCTTGAAACCTCCTCCACCTGTTCAGAAAGTTGGGTTTTGCTATCTTGGTCACTAGGGCTCTCTTGCCCAATTCGAGAACTTACTTAAACACTGAAAAGTAAACAGGTAACTTGATCAATAATAAAAAGGACTTGATCTGGACTAAGACATTGTTAAGTGAAAACCCTAGCTTGGTCATTGGTGCAATTATATTCATTACATGCATGCATTGTTAGTTATAGGACTTGAATGCTGAGATCCCTTTTTACTCGTCACGCTCTCAACAAACTCTTCCCTTACCTATCCTTACTTAGTTGGCGACGCTCCGCCAGCTCCCTACCTTGGGCAATACCTCTGTCGAAGTCATCGTTCAGTTTCTTGCCCAAGGAGCATTTATCTCTACAAAGGCCCAACAAGGAATCATCACGTCCAGCCTAATAGGGTAGACACCTTCCTCTAATATTAATCGATCTTAATCAAGAAGACGATGGAAAACACTCCTACTTTCCAATTAATTGGTGATCTAATATGTCCTAAGTGATTAACGGTCTATTAATCTCTTAATCGTATTATCTCATATTTGAACAAGCTCATTAACATATCGGGAACACATGCATGAAATTATCTAGCACGAATTAGACCTCTCAAGCATAATTCATCACTTGACTATCTTGCCCAGATCAAGTATAAGAATTTAGCTAGACATAATTATAAAACAACGAACAAAATAAATTAAGGAACTCATAAGAAGAACTATATTAAACTTACGAAGTATGTAAAAGGCAAAGTTGGCCAAAAGTGCCGATGAACAAAACACGAATAAAAGTATGCCCGTAGGACTTGTTTTTCTCCTCACAATCTCTCAAGAAAATACAGGAATAAAAGCAATAAGACGGCGTTATTCACAGCAGAAGAGCTTCAATATTTATAGGTGCATGCTTAGGGTTTGGGCCCCCTAGTCCTTAACATGGAAGGAATCCACGAGCTACCTTGGGATGCAAGTAATACTTGATAAGCTCGACCCCAACATGGCAAGTCACATCTATCTCTAAGAGATCCCTTGCGGATCCTAAATCAAGTCGAATAAGGAAAGATATTTAAGTTAGATCATCTTTTTTTTATTCTTCTAGACCTAGGAGAGAAACTCGTCTGCTGACCAAAGCACTCTTCCTATCTGTCTTGACCAATATAGCTCTACTTGTCCTGCTTCCAGAAAGGATGCTTTTTATTCCTGTGTTGCCCAGTTTCTACCTGCAAGGCAGCAAACACCCTCCTGCCCAAAATATGTCCTCCAAGACACAAAAATTAGACAAAACACACACAAAGACTCGATCTAAACTACCTAAGACAGACACTAAAAAGACACAAAATATGAACTCATCAGTGACCATCCATACACATCTTGCTTTCAGCTCCAAACAACACTCCTTCTCCTATTGGCCTCCAAGCTGCTTCAACTGGGACCACTAAGATGTGGTCAGAACAATCTCTTTACTTTTACGACAATATATTGACCTGTGACCGTGTCATCGTGAAGGCTTTGCACAGTTACGTGGTGCCCTCGTTTGCGCTCTTCATGACCATTTTTCTCTTCCTCTTCCCTCTTTAGTCAACATTTCTTGCCTTGGCCTATTTTGCCTTGATTTCATCCTCTTTACGCCCAATTACCATTTTTTCCTGCTTTGCCACCCAATGTGTTTTCCCAAACACAACAAGATATAAAACAAAGGAAAATGACTCGATCTAATCCTAAACAACACACCAAAAAGAGCACAAAAATTTGGCTCATCAGGCATAAAAGACTGAATCACCTAAAGTTCAAAACCATGAATCTACTAGCTCGCCAACAACATATTTGCAATTCCACACTTAGTGTATAGTCCGACGCATCTCTGCAGTGCATGTCAATTAGAAAAGTTGGCTAGAGCATCATTTCGTCTAAAACTGACTCCATCAACGGATCGTATGATGCAATTGATCTACATGGATCTCTTCGGTCCGATCACCCCTAAGAGCATGAGTGGAAACGAATATACTCTCATAGTTACTGATGACTACTCAAGATACACATGGGTGATCTTCATAACACACAAGAACGAGACAAGACATGAGTTGCCAAAGCAAATAGACCAGATCGGGAATCAGCAACAAAAAACTATAGTGTACATTAGATCGATTCACAGAACTAAGTCAATCATTAAGTATTGCGAGAAGAATGATATAACTCACCAGACCTCATCTGCAAGGACTCCATAGCAAAACGGAGTAGCTGAGAGGAGGAATCGAACGCTGAAGGATGCTGCAACATCCCTAAGGCAGTCAACACAACGTGCTACACTCTAATTGCCCCCTCCTAACAAAGTGACATGGTAAAAATCCATATGAACTATACAGATACAGGAAACAAAATCTATCCCATCTTCGTATTTTTGGTTCAAAGTATTATATTCACAACAATGGGAAGACTCAGTTAAAAACCTTCGAGCCTAAGGTTGTTAAAGGCATATTTCTTAGATATGTTGCGAAGATTAAGGCTTATAGGGTGTTTAACAACAACTCTAAAGTTGTGGATGAAACACCTCATGTTAGCTTTGATGAATCTACTTTTGAGTGTGGAGAACAGGCAAAGTTGCAGGCAACAGCTGGAACCTCAACCGTATAGCCCGCTCAGACAAGATCTCAAGTTCAGATGATGAAGAACTTGGCAGAGCCATTGATATGGTCAACTGAAAAAGGAGAAGTTTTTTTCTTCAGAAGATGAGAATGAGAACCCCGTCTCGAACCGAGGGGGAACCTCTCATCTGCCAAGTCATGTATCAACTCCAACTGATACATCGACGGTGCCAGTCGCAATCCTGCAATACATTCCAGGACCAGCTGCCTCCTAGACCATCCTTCGACCCTAACTGAGGATCGAACTGCACCAGAAGGTCAACCACAGAGTCCAACATCTCAAGTCTCTCCTAAACGACTTGATTTCAATACTCTTTCTCATGATGCTACTGAAGAAGATTAAAGAAACAAGAGATGGCATGACAATCATCCAAGAGAAGCAGTGATTGGAAATCCGAAAGTAGGTGTTCAAACGCGAAGAAATGTACAAGTTGTTGATGCCACAACTGCCCCTCTGACTCAGTCCACTCAGTTCCAAGAACCAGCTATTGAAGAACGAACTGTACACGCACAATATGCTGCAGAGCTCGCTGTGCTTGAAGAATTCGAGCAAGCTGGAGATGTAGCTATGAGTACATGTTATGTAGCTTACGTGCAGAGCCAAATGAAATATTGGAAGCTCTTGGATGCGTTCACTGGACTTAGTCCATACAAGACAAGCTGAATGAGTTCTTGAGGAACTGTGTTTAGAAGCTTGTTGAAAGACCATCAGATGTAAAGGTGATTAGTCTGAAATGGATCTTCAAAAATAAATGAGATGCCATTGGATACATCGTTAGAAACAAGGCTGGATTAGTTGCTTAGGGATATTGCCAACAAGAAGGGATCGACTTTGAAGACTCATTCGCTTCAGTTGCTCACCTGGAAGCAATTAGAATATTCCTAGCCTACACATCTCACCACAAGTTCAAAGTTTATCAAATGGATGTAAAGTGCGCATTTCTGAATGGCGATATCAAGGAAGATGTGTATGTAGAACAATCTCCCGGTTTCGAAATTGGTGAGGGTAGAGTCTACAAGCTGAAGAAAGCCATCTTCGGACTGAAATAGGCTCCGCATGCATGGTATGATACACTGTGTGGCTTTCTATTAGAGTCAGGATTTATTCGAGGCTCAGTCGACAAGAGCCTGTTCACCATCAAAGTTGGAGATGATATTCTGATGGTACAAATCTACGTCGATGACATCATCTTTGGATCCAAGTTCAAAGAATTTTGTTAGAATTCTCCAAACTCATGAAGGACAAGTTCGAGATATCCATAATGGGAGAAATGAATTATTTCCTTGGGCTGCAAGTCAAGCAGTCGCCACAAGGAAAATTTATTAATCAATCCAAGTACACCAAGGAGCTGATTACCAAGTTCGGACTTGATTCCAGCAAGACGACTCGAACCCCGATGATTACAAACTGGAAGATCGAATCTGGCCATGAAGGAAAGCTAGTCGATGCAAAGAAGCATAGAGAAATCGTCGGGTCACTGTTGTATCTGACTGCAAGTCAACTAGATATTTTCTATGCAGTTGGAGTATGTGCAAGATTTCAAGTGGCTCCTAAAGAAGCCCACATGCGAGTAACGAAGAACCTCATCAAATATCTCAAAAGGCACAGTCAACATGGGCCTTTGGTATCTATCTAATGATAATATCCAACTGATTGGATACACAGATGCAGATCTAGCTGGAGATAGAGTTGATAGAAAATCTACCTCCGAATATTGTCAGTTCTTGGGAAGCAAATTGGTCTCCTTGTTCTCGACGAAGCAGGTGTGTGTTGCCACTTCTACAACTGAATCAGAATACATGGAATTAGGCAGTTGTTGCATACAGATACTTTGGCTAAAGCAGTAGTTCAGAGAGTATGAAGTGAAGACAGGCCAAGTCTCAATTTGTTGTGATAGCTCAAGTGCTATAGTAATCATCTTGAACCCATCTCATCAGTTAAGGACGAAGCACATCGACATCAGGCATCATCTCATACGTGATCATGTAAAAAAAAAGGACGTCATTGTTGAGAAAATTCACATAGACATTCAATGAGCTGATATCTTCACAAAATCCTTGGTGGAATCACGATTCAAGATGTTGTGCCAACTCCTTGGTTGATGGATCCTACAGAAGATGCTGAAAAGAAGATGGAGATATCAACTTGACAGGGAACTGATTAAGTTCGGAGATTTGATGGAGTCCAACCTCAGCTGAACAGACAACTTGAGTCAGCTGAGTGTATGCAGAACTAAGGAGTCAGTCAAGTTCGACGCCGACTGAGTGGTATGAATCATATCGGCTCGTCTTTTAGAAATTAAGGCATGTGTTTGAATTTATTTCAAACATTCTCTGACGTGTTGATTACACATTAAGTAGCCCTTTGGTTTCATTTAATGCAAAGTTAGACATAATCAATAGTCTATGTTTTTTAGACTGAGAGTGGGCTGACATGGAAACAGTTACACTCCTCACGCGCACGTGCCGTACACCGTCGGACCCACGTCTCGCCCACGTATAACTTTTTGTGAATGGTTTCTAGATCCTGACTGTTGATTTCAAAAAGGCGGGATTTATCCTTGATTGTCGATCTTATCCATCGTCCATCTATATAAGGGATTCCTCAAACTCCTAATCCCCTTTTCGAATTCTTCATACCTTCATACCCTCTGCAAAAATATATTTGT
Source organism: Schizonepeta tenuifolia (assembly GCA_029490685.1). Lineage (NCBI taxonomy): Eukaryota > Viridiplantae > Streptophyta > Magnoliopsida > Lamiales > Lamiaceae > Schizonepeta > Schizonepeta tenuifolia. The sequence continues at coordinate 57,160,905 of CM055959.1, forward strand.
TGCTCCTTACTTGTTCTTGCTTGTTGCCTTGTGTTTTTCTCCCATTTTAGATTCAAAACTCCAGATCTAAGTTATAGCACTAAGAACAACGAAGCCAATCTCTATCTCCGCCGTCCACATCACTCTTGCGCTCAACGTCGTTCGTTCACAGGTGGTGTTCGAACCGGTAGTCTCTCTGGCACACCAGGAGCATGATGCTCTCTCTCCAATGAAGCAAAGGATCTCTCGCTTGAGGTTGAAGAAATGGGTGATGATTGATCTCTCACTATATGAACTCCCAACCACTGGTGATGATTTATCAGACTTCTCCAAATCCGACGTTACCAAATTCATCAAATCAATCCCCATCAACAGAGAAGAGTTCAAGGGTGGAATGTAGAGAACTCTGTTGGAGCCGCCTACCAGACTGTTGTTCGACTTAGTGGTCAAATATGTCCATCTCCTCGCTGGCTCAAAAGGAGATGTCAGCCGACCAAAACTAAAGCCGATGATAGCCATATATGGTTATTTCAACATCGATTGGATGAGCCATTTCAAACACCAGCTCGAGACCGAGTCGATGAGAGTCATCTACACCAACAACACATGCTCATGTTCCCACAAGTTGATGTATGGGACTAAGGTGTGCTCCTTGATCCTGCATTCAGTTCGCGACTTAGACATGGAGTGGGCACACACTGACAGCGAGTCAATTTCAAATAAGGACATGCTATTTTGTGAGAAGAGCCGCATTAATGCTGTATTGGCTCTTCAGTACAAAGGTGTTTGACCTGCCAAAGAAGGAGAGAAGAGAGCAAGTATTGAGCAGAAGAAGGCTGCTCCTTCAGTTCGAGTCCAACACCTGAAGAAGAAATTCCTTCTCATGCTGCTCAGCCGACTTAGACGATGAGGAATGCACTCCTCTCCAGGCTCCGAAGAAGAGCAAAAGGGTCAGGGTTAAAAAGCAAAAGTCTCCTCCTCCAACTCTTAAAGAAATTCCTTCTCATGCTGCTCAACCTGCAAAGAAGAAGTCTCGAAGGCTGGTAAAGTCTTGTGAGACTCTGCCCAAGGAAGTGCCATTCAATCAGTATGGCACCTTGAGTTTAAGCCAAACCATCCAGGATGCAGTGATCAAGGCATCCATGGCCCGTTGAATGGTGCTTTCCCCCAGTCAGTCTCCAATTGAGGAATTCTAGAGAGAACAGAGAGAAACCAGTTAGGATAGGATTGAGGATCTCAATATGGAGATAGCTTTGGACAAACTTGCTCTTTCAACTGTGTTGTCTCCTAAGCCCCTAACTGTCCTAAAACCCTCCGAGAATGAGAGGACTCCTGAAGGAACAATGGCCTCTATGTCCCCCACTCCATCTCCTTGCAAATCTCCTCCAGCTACCATTGAGATCTCCTCGGCCGAGAAGGAGAATGAAGATGCAGATATACAAGCAAGAACTACAAATGCAAATGAAAATGCAGAGCCTACAACTGAAAAAGGGTGATGATGTAGAGAATACTGTGAAATAAGCTGAAGCTGAAGCATCAAAGGTGATTTAGATTCGCCCGGGGAAGTGACAGTTTAAGATGCTGCTCAAGATGATGCTCAAGATGTTACTCACTCTTCACTCTTTGAACTCCATTGAGACGATGCACATGAGCTAACCCAGGAAGAGCTTGAGCAGAAGGCGTTGGTGAACACCTTCACACAGTTCATCTCTGAGTTGTGCGAGATGCTCTGACTCTCTACCCAGAGCTGGTGAATAGACCTAACTCTCTGGTCCTAGTGACTGACCTCCTGATGTACATCTCTGTAAGTTTGGGAGATTATTGCCTACTTAAAGACTTCAAGAAGATGCATTCCATCACAAAGTTGCAGACATCTGAGGCGCAACTGAAGGATGTGTTCCACTTCTTCACCAAGTGGGAACTGATCCAAAATAAGGAAAAGTTGATTGCGGACTTTGTCCACTCATCCTCTTCTTAGAATCAAGAACTCTCCCTCAAGAACATCATGGACTGTGGCTAGGAAGGCCCCACAGTTTCTTACATTACTCCGATCGAGGGCTAGTTTGAGGAGCCCAAGATTGTCAAGATTGCCGAGGAAGGACACTTACCGGTCGTGCCTGAGGCTAAACAACCCAGTGTTGATGACTAAGTGAGCTAACAGACTGAAGATCCAAGGACGTTCGATGATCTCTCTACCACAAACCTCAATATCGAAAAATTAATAGTGGAAATCAAAGAACTGAGGCAGACAGTTGATAAGACAGTCTCAGAGAAGCCTCAATTTCTTAAAGAACTGAAAAGATCCTTTCTCCTCCTCCGAGCTGATGTACAAATATCATTCAAGGAAAAGTTCAAGCTCCTGTTAACAACTAATGTGATGCTGTAGGAGGTAAGGACCAAGTTAGATGCATTAATCCACTTTACTATTGTTGAAGTAAAAGATGCCCATCAAACTAATAGCAGCCAACTTCAAGTTAAGAGAAGAGTTTCCATCACAGCAAGCATTCAATGGCCTATCCGACAATATCTTTAAACTCAGAAATCTCATTGACTCCAGAGAGCCCCGACTTCAACACCTGGAAGGACAAAACTCCGACCTCCTTGCCAATGTCAAGTCTCTGCAAACTGAGAACGAGTCTCTTAAGTCTGAGCAGCAGACTTATTATCTCTTAATTTCTGAGCTGACTTAGTCCAATGCTCGTCAAGATGCAGAGATTTCTTCTCTGAAGGATGCAGTCACCATTCTTCTTGCTGATGTAAGAGGAGGGGAAGAAGAGCTGACAACCCTTGCTGAAGAAGCCTATTCCAAGGCACCCACTTCCAAAGAAAAATGGGCTGAGAAGCTAGCTGAGGCAAAAACAGAAGAGGCAGCCATTCAAGAGAAGGATGAGATGCTCACCAAAGAGATGGAAGAAGAAGAATAGGCGTCCCCAACTGATGAAGAGATGATACAGTTGGCACGGCTATCTGGAGCAACTAAAAAGATGTTGGCTGATCTGAAGTGGATGAAGAAGTTCGCTGAGAAGCAGAAATCTGAACTTGAAAAATTTCGGGAAGCCATGCAAAAGAAGCTCAAACAAAAGTTTCCTAAAGGCCATGAACGCATTATCTACAAACAGTAGTTGAATCAAAATGAAGTACGTTCAAAGGCCAATGCCAACATGAGCTCCAGGAGACAGGAAACAAGAAGGAAAAAGCTCGGACTTTGATTCCCCTACGTCGACAAATGGATGCATGAAGAGCTAAGTGACGATTGGGAGGACATCAAAGCGGGGTTCGCACTGATGTACCATTATGAACTTGCCTTCGGCCATGAAGCCAGATGTTGCATTTGAAATGCACCTTCAACTTTTTGTAGTTGATGATACCATGGTGGGAAAAAGGTTAATTGAAGCCCTCGAGAAGGTAGGGAGGTATCCACCCATAGCTCTAGATGCTCGGACCCTACCCGTCTCCACGGATCATTGGCTCAAATCAGATAAATTTCAGACAGATCGAGTGTGAAGCAGAGGTACTGGTTGTAAAGGTGAAGATCAATCAGACTCGACATGCTACCAAGTTTCAATGAATTCAAAAACTTATGTACGACAAGTACGGCTTAGAATTTCCAATAGAGAAGCAGAGCTGATACGATGAAGAGAAAATCTTGCAACTGATAAGCCGAGTAAATGTACATTTGAATTCTTAAACTCAGTTGTAATGTAATCTTCGACTTGTTATTCTAATAATAAGTTGTCTTTTGAAAAATTAGTGAATCATTAACTCGACTTGAAGACTACTATCTCATTATCCAAGTTTAGAGTTAATTCATGTGTATTTTATTGTACTAACTCTCTGAATCTTATAAACTAGAACTAAGTTCGTCATAAATTTTAGGTGGTGTCAGTTAGATTTTGACATCATCAAAAAGGGGAAAATCGTTGGGAAAATTAATAAGGTTTTGATTTTTACAAAAACCCAACTGACTCCAATCGAGTAGATGTGCCTTTATTTAATCTTTAGTTAGAGCTTACTGCTTGAGCGTAAGGATTTTATCTTTACAGGATCGAACTGAAGAAGTTAGCTGAAGATCAAGGTAGTCTGAATCAAGTCATAAGATAACTCAGTCGACTCCAGAACTGAGCCATGCAGTTTGGTATGCTCAGTAATGTGGCAAGTCTTGAAGTTGGAAGGACAAAACTTAGAAGACTGAGAAGAAAGAAGAACTTGAATTCGAAATTTAAATCTGTATAGAAGTAAAAGACAAGCTGGAACTTTCCTTTTATGGACCGACAATGAAGACATTCATAAAGTAAGGCTCAAGGTTACCATTTATGAAAAGTTTGCAGAGATTAGGTGAGGAGCCATGCTTTGTGGCAGAGGTCAAACGGTTCTTTCCAACGACAATATCGAGCCCCCTTTCTATAGATAGAGGCCTCCATTCTTGCAAGAAGACTACGAAGACTACCCATAAGATTCAAACACAAGTATTCAGAGCAAGCCATCTCTCCAAGCCAGAAATATTCAAAGTGTTCGAAGCAAAGTTGCACAGAGTTCCGTCCTCCTCCTTTAGCTTCTTTCTACCCTATCAAGAATCCTTTCCTTGATCGAGTCCAAAAGTCTACACCCTTTTCCTAAGCTGATTCCTTATAAAATTTGAGTCTCTAAGCCTTAGAAGGAAATCTCCACTTTCTCAATTGTAGAAGGTTTCAGTAGTTGGAAAAACCCCCAACCCCTCTTTTCTGGGTTCTTTAGTACCTGTAAACTAAGAATAGACGTTGTTCTTGCCCGTAAAAGAACTGTAGGTGTTGTTCGTACTCGTAAACAAATTATACATGCTTATTTGGTGGCTGCATATCAAACTCTAACATTTGGGAAGTACGCGTGAACTTCTCTAATGGATTAGCAACCCGAAAAGTTGATCGTGGACGTAGGAGGTCTTCTCCAAACCATGAAAAACTACTTGTGTTATTTTTACTTTAGTTATTGCTTTCAGTTCACTAACCAAGCTAACTGCATAAAACAAGTTTTCTTAAAACTGCACTAAGTCTTTGCGAACCGGCCTTCGCCAAAATGATTTTCTATTAAAGTAATGAGAACTTAATGTCCACCAACTTTTGCACACACTCTGAAAAACCTCAATTCGAGTGATACAGTTGACACTCAGTCAAAGAAATCAACTGCATCCCAACAGAGCGACTGCTCCAACTAAGTTTTACAATTGTTGAGCTAACTGAGTTAAGTTAGAAAAAGTTTTTAAAATCCTTACTAGTGTATTCCCCCCCATTCACCAGTTAACTCGTTACAAGGACCATCAACCGTTTAGATATCATTCAATAGAAATTAGATAAATACTACTCCCTCCGTCCCTGATATATCTTCCTAGGAGAGAGTGACACAGGGATTAAGAAAAAATGTTGTTAAGTTGGTTGTGAGTGGATAAAAGTGGTTGAGTTTGTTATGAGTAGAGAAAGGGACCCACATTGAAGGAGGGATATATTAATCAATTGAGATAGTGGTGGGTCATATGTGGAATTTTAGGTAAATAAGTTGATAAAATGGTACGGAGTAATAATTTATTGTGGGATAATGTCCAAAAATAGCTAGGAATATATATGAGGGATACCCCAAAAAGGAAAGATAGAAAGATATATCAGGGACGGAGGGAGTATAATAGAGGATAGCTAGCACTCTTTTTAATTCTTTTAAATTCTGACACTTTTTGATAATTGTACCCTTAGTTTTGTGTACAAGCCACCAAAATACCAAAAGCACAACAATTATTTTAGGATACAATGTAAACAAAGAATTAAATCTTACAATTGACACTAACATCTTAAACCATAAAACTCTCTCCAGAAACAACCCTCTCACTGCCAACACTGCTCTACCACCACCCACAAAGCCACCGCTGCAAGCACCACCACCAACAACGCCACCATTATGCCACCTCCACCCCTCACACCAGTATCTTCGCCATTCAAAAATATTAATTCTCCAGTCATCTTCTAATTCACCTATCATTTCTCTGTCACTGCAATAAATCCGGTCATCTTCTCAGGCTAGTTGCACACGACCATTCAATACCATATCTCAATTTCTTCGATAGTTTTTCTCTATTTCTCTTGTATTCTTGCTCAATTTTGTCAATGGTCTTCATCGATTTTTTCGGTGGCCGATGAAAACATGATCTCCGTTAGTTTATTCAGATTTTGAACAATTAGATCCGATTTCTCCATTAAAATCTAGTGAAGAAGATGAACTCCTGGTAATTTTACGAACCAGATACTATTTTTTTAGTGAATAACATAAGAGCATGCACAACGAGGGTTGAGCGGCGGTGTCGATGCCGGTGTCGATCGCCCGCTCGACCCCGCTCCTTCGACACCGCGAGGTCGCACCGTTGTGCATGGCTCGACACCCTTGTGTCGAAGGGGTGTGTTGTTGCCGGTGTCTAATCCTCGACACCGGCTTCGACCTCGCATATGCAGTAGCTTGGGGATACGTGGCGTGTTCCCATTGGTCCGGCTTTAATTTAAAAAAAAATTAAATTAATACCCAACGGCTATACACTCAAAATTCACTATAAATATCCCTTCAATACATTCATTCTCCACACCAAAATCCAATCTTCATTCCAATCTCTTTCTTCTTCAATTTCAATCTTCAATTCTTGATTTTTTGTGCAAAAAAAATGAGTGACAACGAGAGTCAGTTCAAAGCGTGGTACCAGCAATTCGTCGATTCAAAACCACCGAATGGAACTCCCAATCCATCGAATCAAAGTCCCTTTCCAAACTCCCAATTCCTCCCTTCTCCCGGTTTCACCCAATACTACCCGGCTGCCGGGTTTGCATCTTTCTCGTTGTCGCCGGGGTTTTTCCAATTTCCCCCATCGACGGGGTTCTCGTAGTCTCCAAGGTGCTCCCAATTCTCCCCGTCTTATGGCTAGTCGCAGTCTCTGGGGTTCTCTCAATACCCCCTGTCTTCCGGCTACTTACAGTCTCCATGGTTCTCTCGATTCCCCCCGTCTTCCAGTTTCTCCCAACTCTCCACTCCACCCGGTGGATATCTTGCATTTGACACGCCGCCAGAGGAAACATCTCGAATGAGACGCATCAACTTCAACGACGATTGCGACGATGTTGAGGTAGAGGAAGAGACGGATGAAGATTCCTAGTGAGAGGAATCGGAAGAACACGAGACAACACCACCACACAGCAAGGGGAAAGCTCACGCCGAATCAAGCACGACCACTTCTCCGGCCAAGGGGAAGGGGAAGGTGAGCCGCAGGGGCAAACAACCAATGACATCAAGCATTGCATCGAGGCCACTGCGAGGTCCTAACAACACAGCCGACGATATATTATTCCTCGCGAAGTGCTACATTGATTTCGGGCTGGATGCGGTGACCAACAACTACCAAACCCCAGAATCATTTCTGGGAGAAAATATGTGACCGCTTCAACGAGCACATAGCTCCCGCCGCGCTGCGCCGCACGAGAATGGTCCGATAAAGTCGGTGTGGGGCCGCGCCAAGAATCAGATTCAGTACTTCGCCGCTTGCTACATCCAACTCCAAGATGAAAACGGAAGTGGGTAGAACGACCTCTATCTGTACACGATAGCCTAAGATAATTACTCCGCCCTGTACGGGAAAAGCTTTCCCTATAGAAAGGCGTGGGAGCTCTTGAAGAATATCCCGAGTTTTTTCAATCTGGCGACAGAAATAGCTCCAAAGCGGACGAGGATAAATGAACCCGGCGACTATACTTCGTCTGCTAGCGGGAACACATCTACGACATCCGCGAGCGATGTAAACACCTTTCAAATTTGTCCCAAAGGAGCGAAAGTTGTCAAGAAGGGGAGGAAGGGGATGGGGAAGGCGAAGGAGGTGGCGAAAGCAGAGTTGGCTTCCGTAGCCGAAGAATTGAAGGAGGCGAGGGATGTGGGCAGGATGAAGTGGGCCTACGACATTTTTACGCGAGACAAGGCCAATATGTCTCCGTCTGTTTTGGAGGCGCACCTAAAAGTTTGCGCCAATTTTGCAAAAGAATATGGGTGGGAGTAGTTATCCTAATTTTTTTTCTTAATTATTGTAATTTTATTTTCTTAATTATTGTATTTTTATTTTCTTAATTATTGTATGTTTTATTTTTTTAATTCAATAAAATTGTCATTTTGTAATTCTTCAAGTATTTTTATTATTATTTATTACGAGCACAAAAAAAATAACAAAATAAAATCAATTCGATCATTGCCAATGATTATAGACCCGGAGTCTTACTCAACCCCACCATTTCAGAATTTTCTACCAGGGTCTTACTCAACTCCACCAATCATTAGGACCCCACTAAAATTACGCTTCCCGGCGATAGACCCGAGGTCTAACTATATCCCCTCGTGTATGCTCTAAGAATATGTGTCAAATGGTGCAATTTGCTTGATAATCTTAGACTTTGCGAGTGCAATGTTTTTTTCGTATTTGTGAAACACGTTATTCTTAATGTGAATTCTAATGAATAACATGTTCATGATTTTTTTTTTAATTGTCTTGATTTCATTTTATGTGAATGAACAAAATATATCTGTGAATCATGTATGTGTGTGCTTTCACATTTTTTTTTGTTTACTTATCATGAATAACAAAAACTCTCTCCATCCATGATATAATGTGTTGTACTCTATGTCTGACAGGAGTTTTCAAAAAAACTGATAAAGTTGTTATGAGTAAGATAATAGTATAGTTGAGGGGTAGTAGAATAAAGTTGTTGTGATTGAGATCAACGTAAAATTTGGTAACTAATGAAAAGAATGAAGAGTATGATGGTACAAAAGATGAAGTAGGATATATTTTCATGGAAAAAGAAAAAGGGGTAAGTAGAGCACATTTTCGTGGACGGAGGGAGTGATTATTATGTGAATTGATATTTTTCACATAAATATGTTGTGAATAACAAATTATGTAAAATGAATGCTTAAATGATGTAGACAATGTATTGCATCAAAAAAAATTTCTTTGAATTAACAAAAATTATTTGGGTATTCAAATATGTGAATAACAATACATGATTCCGTTTTTTTTGTGTGTGTGTATGTTCACTAGAGTATCAACTAATTCACATTGCAAAATATGTGCGTACAGTTTTTTAAATGTGAAAAAAATAATGAGATTCGTAATGCATTATAACCGTTAAAAAAAAGGTGAAAGAACAAAAATAAAATAGTGAAACAGTTGCTATGGGAAAACTATTTTTCATGTGGTTCACAAGATTTATTCATTTACTATAGTTTGTCAGTAAAAACATCACATTATTTGTGAATCATAGTTGTTAGAATGTGAAATTGGGAATGATGTATGGATTCATTTTTATGTTAATGTGTTACGTTTTCACGATTTTGTAGGCGTATTGTAACAGAACAATCTGCGCGAATTTCAACACTGACGCCGGATGAAGGATGGAGCAAATTTTATTGCTGAAGCTGGAGTAAGCAAAATATTTTTTCTAGATGATCGAATCTTGTAATGTTTGTGAAGTATCACTATTTTAAATATGTGAAGTAACAAAAAAAGAATTCGTGAAACATGGTTATGATTTTTTTTTTTTTGTTAAGGATCACTATTTTATACTCCCTCCGACCCCCAAAATTATGCATAATTTTGGAGGACACGGATTTTAAGAAAATCATCGAAAGTGAGATGTAAGTGGAGATAAAGTTAATAATGGAGATGAAATCCCACATTATAAAGGTAATAAGTGAATGAGTTATTTCTTAAAATAGACTATGCATAATTTTGAGGGATATCCAAAAAAGGAAAATTATGCATTATGTGAGGTCCGAGGAAGTACATGTGAATGAACAAATTAATATTCGTGAAACATGCATTTGTGTATACTTTCACATTTTTCTAAGAACAGAATCACAGATCACGAATTAAAAATTGTTATTGTGTTAATTAAACATCTTACAGACCTATTGCTTTGCACTTTCACATTGAAAAATATGTGATAAATTATTAAAAGAAATGTGGCGGTGCACATATAAATATTTGAAGGTGGTGCTTGTCTGTAGCTTCTACTACATATTTTTATGAACCTAAATTATTTTGAAGGTGGTGCTTGTCTCTATGGGACAACTTGTTATATTACTGAAAAATAAAGAATTTACAAATGATTGACCAATCAAAGTACAAGCCAAAAAGAAGATTCACAAATCTCCATTAACAAAAAAAACATAAGTTGACAGACATATATCTATGCTCACATAAAAAAAATACGTGAATAACGAAAACTATTTACATAGTGAAAGTGTTACTGACAGAGTTTGTAAATGAACAAAATATTCGTGAAAGTGGGGAAAATTGAAGAATAATCAGATTCAACACAATCATCATTTTCAAAAGCCCTTCTGCCACCAACACCATTTTTTCCAGCATCTTCTCCAGCAAGTTCATGAAATCTACACTGTAAATCACGGAATTCTCAACAACAATATTAGATTTATAAATCTAGAGCAAGATTCAAGAACACCAAATTAAAGAGTTGAACGGTAACGACGTAAAAATCAAATCTAGAGTTGTAATTCAACAATAGCCGTTGTAATTCAAATGTAGCCGGTTTGAAATCTCAATCGTTAAAATAGTCGCCCCTGGAGAAATGGACTTGTCACTGTGGGAAAGTCCACTAAGAGAAACGAAATCGCAGAGGACCGACCAAATCGAGGAGGGGGGCTAACAAAATCGAGAAAGAAGACAATAAAAATCGAGGATGAATTCCGTAGCGATGAATGAAGTCAACGATGGAGTAACTGGTGTCGCCACCAAGAAAAGAAAAGGATTGTAATGTGGTCGGCGATGCCGACGAGGTAGGAGAGATTTTCTGTCGCTGGTGGCACTCATCGCCACCACCACCGTCTTCTTCAGCGGGCACTGGTGTTGCCCATAGGTTTTAGTTAGAGAGAGAGACTGAGAGAGAAAAGTGAGAGAGAGAGAGAGAGAGAGGGTAGCGAGAGGGAAATGGAAAGCAGTAACAAAAAAGCGCAAGAGAAGAAAAAAGTGGAAAAAGTGGAAGGAGGGGGTATCAATGTTCAAAAGTGATAGAATTTAAAGGAATTAAAAATAGTGCTAAAATTTAAAATTCACACTTAAGAAGTGCTATTCTTGGGGATATTCTCTAAATATAAACTAGGCCGATTTGAATATACATGGAGTTTTTTTAGAGAAATACATGGAGTTTTCGAAAACCAAATAAGTGAATTTCATCTTTTATAAGAAAACATTTCAATTGGAAATTACTACATTTCAGCTTATTAGGTTCTTGTTAATAGCTGATCTACTAGAAGAACTCTTTGGATCAACCACAAGCATTATGGATCTCCCAATGAAAAAAAAAATCTCTTGATTAAACTAAGACTCTCCAATGGAAAGAAAGCTCATAAATTTGCCAGAAAGTATGATGGTAGTCCAAAAAGAGAATATTTAGAACAGATGCTGCTGCTGCTATGCTATTCTCAAAATCAAATGCAAGAGAGTAATATTATATTACCAAAAACAGAGAGTTACTCCAGAAATACTTGGATTCTATCTCCAATTGTATCATTGAAGTCGAGTAACTGCTTGCCTCCCTCTTCTAGAGCTGCATCATCTAACAACTCCTTGATGTTTATGCCTCCCAAGGCTGCAGTGACCCAACAAAACAACAAGAAAACATCAAATTTCATTCCATCATAATCGTTCTGACAGAATCTCATCGCCATAGGCATACATTACCTGGAACTACATTCGTTATGCCATCTAAAAAACCAGCCTGACAAAAATAATAAAAATGTATTCATCACATACATGTTAGTAGTATTTTCAAAAGCATCTGAAATAGAGAGAGAGATATATGATTGTAATACTATAACATAATTCACCCTTGTTGGGACAAGGATAATCTTGATGATAGTTGACATCTCATAGATAGGTTATGATGAAGAGGAGAAGAAAATGATGTTATAGTCGGTCGGACATCTCATAGGTAGATTATACAAAAGTTTTAGAGAAATAGAGCACCACAAGTCCAAAATTATCACTTGAAATGTAATTACATAACATTACACATCAGCATCATGGACATAATGATCAGCATTTGTCTATATTAGTCATGATTAGGCTGAATAGACTACTTCTATCCGGGGTATTCTGCTGTTTATTATGTCGGATTAAAAGTGAGGAATATCCCAATGCCCCAATTTATTTCTTAGATTCTGTACTATTTATTGGATAGAATCCTACCCAACGAGATGTGGTAAATCATATTTACCAATTTTTTCATTCCTACTGATCACATCTCAACATAAGCAGCTCTAATTAGATCCAATTATCAGAGAGAGAGAGAGAGAGAGAGAGAGAGCAGCGGCCACTGGTGGAGATCGAAGAAAATATTTTGTTTTTTCATGAATAAGTTGAAGAAAATATTTTACCATAAATCTCTAGAAAGGTGTTCTTTTTTTTTAAAGAAAGGTGTTCTTGTAATAATAATTTTAACTTTTAATACTATAATTTAAGCATATTATCCAATAATAGTTTATCATTTCAAGTAAACACTGAATTGTTTGATTAATTTAATCCCAATTCATGAATATAACATAAGATTGATCAATCCTTACATTATGAAAACAGTAAACGCCCACTAATGATCAATCATTATTCATAAATTTATCATTCAGGTAGCCACAAAGAAATATGCTAGTCTCAATCAGATTCTCTTAAGTTTGAATGTGTCAAGGGCATCGACTATTTATTTCGTAAAAATCACTTTATGAAGAGACCCTTCCAGGGACTTGATGCAGGTGAAACATCAACAACTGGTTCTTAATTTTATGGATATTAGACTATATAGATGTAAAATGCTCGCATATTCTTATGAGATTTTGTTGAAAGAGAAAAACTTACAGGTACCCGGACATCAAGTCTTTCAAACCCATCTCGCCCAGTTATTTTGACTCTGAGTTTTCGTGACCAAATGCCAGAGAAAGAACCCTTTGAACTGTATATCTCAGGAATCACTACTTCCACATTGGGATTTTGTGCACTCTGATTTCTCTTTTCAGAGTCATTTTGGGGACTCCGTTGTATGATGTAAGAAGTGTTGCTTGTAGAGGACTGACCTAGAATATATGCAGTTCAGCAATCAAAAGTGTCTCCATGTGCACAATGGTTGTATAAATTCGTTAATCAGTGGATGAGAAACGAAATACCAAACATTGGATGTAGTAAAATTTTCGGAAACTTTGCATAAGTTTAATACAGATATTAAATGATAATGGTATCACATTGCCCTGTCAGCTTTTATACTGGCAAACTTCTAAAACATCCTAAGATATATCAAAACGTCATTGGACAATAAATTTCTCCACAATAAATTTCTCCAAACCATTTTTGTTTGTCTGACTAAAAATAGTTATAATTTCAAACATTGTGATGCTAAAGTAAAAGTCAACAAATTACAAAGATTCAGTTTAATAGGAGAGATAGTACTGGGAGGCTGTTATCAATACTTACCCTTTCGTGACTGAGGTTGGTTAGATTTGGTGCTGTATCGCATCTCTTCTTCATAATATGCATTAAAACCCAAGATTTCTTTAATTTCTTCGAAGGAAGGCATGCTTCCAGGAGGGGGCATCCGGCCTCCTTTAATAGCCAACAAGGCGTCCTAAATGAAGTGGCAATTACACACAACATTTACAATTTCAAATAAAATAGTCAGTGAAACGAAACTCAGCCTTGATCATAACCAAATTAAATCATGCCAACAGAGAAAACTATTAAATAATATTCACTAGAATATGCAATTAAAATCTGCCACATCTTGTAAAGGGAGCCCAAATATTCCACTATAGTAGAAATACCAGGACACATATGCAAGTAGTTATAATAGAGAATGTACAACTTTTTCCATTAATGAGAATTATACAACTCTTAATCAGCTGTCTTTCTAAATAAGCTGTCTTTGAATCTAAAGGTAGTAAGTTTCAGGCAATGTGTGTAACCACTACTTTTAAGGGAAAAGAGTGCAAAGCTACATAAAAATCACCCTTTCAAACTTCATCTTAAAGGCTATGTCTACTCAAACAAGAACATTAGATACAGAGCGCAGCGCATAATATTTGAAAACTCTAATGAAAATATTTGAAAACTTAACAGACATAACATGATCTACTTCTAATAAAAAAAAAGGGTAATGAATTTCAAATAGATTGTAACATTACAAAAGGGTACTAATAGGAAAATACTGAAAATATTAGAGAGGTCGTATAATTAAGAAATTTTTCAGAGTTAGAAAAAACATAAGACACAAGAAGATGAATATTTTCCTGAGTTAGTTCACATCATGGACAGCTTTAGCTTGTATGTTCAAGTATATTATCCAAGCATCACAGAGCACAAAGATATATCCAACCCATGCAAATGAGATACTGTTCCATTCTTCTTCACTCAAGTTAAGATGAGAGAGCATACTCGGACAAAATTAATGTCATTTTAGATCAAAATCTCAAGTATAAAAAGACAATAAAAGAAAAAAAAAACTAACCTGCATCGCACGGATGGAAACACCCATCAAAGACAAAGGATACGCCACAAGCTTATATCCTATATCAGCCAACTCGATAGGACTGAGTATAGGTGTCTTCCCACCCCCTTCAAGCATATTAGCCTAAGCATGATTTATTGAATAAGGGATTGCAATTTATAACCGTTCAAAACTCATGCATTTACTAAAAGCAATGATAAGTCTGAATAACAACCAGAGGCCAATATTCGACATGAACAAGTGAGTAAGTGACCATCAATGCATTGAAAAGTAATAGTGTAGGAAAGACAACACATAAGAAGTGAGGTAACAGTATAAGATGCAACTTGTTTGTTTATTCTTCCAGAAACAGCTATGAATCACAATATAAGCCACAAAAACCGAATAAATTGACAATTCAATATGAGAGGGAGAGAAGGATAGAACTAAATTCAAGTACTAAAACAAATTAAATATGAAATGGAGGTTCAACTTCCAAGCTAGTAATGACTTTATATTAGATAGATGATGAAAATTGCCGTCAACATTACACTAGAGTAGGAGAAAAGATTTCAAACTCGAGTTGACTAGCACTCATACTTATTATGGTCCTTTACGAATTTAAATTCATTAATGGGTTGTGCTAAAAGACTCACCCTTAATCTACTGTAAGGTCAACCAAGGAATTGACAATGCCAATCCCGAAATAACACCTCTAGTTCAGAATCAATCTTCTGGGTCCACTATTTAAAATACAATTTGGCAGATTAAATCTCCTGAATCACTTCTAAATCCAAATGAGCTGATATAGATTAATTTAAACAAAAAACAATTTTCTCTTATCACATTATCATACCACACCACAAACATCAGAAACTAGGACTGTACACGATCCGATTTGGAGCGGTTTGCACCAAAACCAAACCAAATCGGAAAAAAATGGTTTGATAATTTTTTAAACCAAATCAAACTGTTCTAGCATTAAAACTGAACCAAACCAAACTGTATTAATACGGTTTGGTGCGATTTGATTTATGGCTCCCATATATTTTTTATTTCTTGCAAAACGGTAACAAATAAAAATCAAACATCTTTTATTTGAGTTGTTATCGTGCACATGTCTTCTTAATACTAGGATAAAAACACTAACACAACTATACTTGGCTAGAATGATTTAGCAAATGACAAAAAATAAATAAACTTCACATCCTCAGCTTTCCTCACGTAAATAGGAACCTTGATATTGAATTTGAACATGGTAAAAACAAGAATGACAATATTTGGTGAAAATATATTGTTAATAGTGAAACTATCATAGTTAATGAAAATATATACGGAGGCGCTAAAAGATATAAGAAAGGTCGTCAAAGTTAAATCAAGTAAAGTATTTGCTATGGTTAAACATTTAATTACATCATGGTTTAACCAACACGCTGTGCGGCATATACAATAAAAAATGAGATACATTATGCAATTTAATTCTTTTTTAATAATAAACAAAATATGAATACTACAAATATATTACGGTTTACGGTTTGGTTTGGTTTATATTTTTTAAAAATCAAACCTAAACCAAAAATCATAATTTTAAAAAAATTTAAACCAAACCATAATTTTGAAACCGTAAACCAAATCAAATCTTACAAATACGATTTGATTCGATTTGATTTACGATTTAAACCAAACTTTGAACAGTCCTATCAGAAACTAATCAAAGAAAGTTTCTTTCTTTCTGTTGGAATTATATAGTTGGTAGGTTTTTATTTATGGTATTTTAGTATTAGGGTTGATTTAGTTTCCTAGTTTAAGTTGGACTCTTGTATTATAAAAAGGTGTATTATGAGTTAGTGAATATACAGAAAATTAGTCCCCAATTATGTTTTTTACGTCAGTTTCTTTACATGGTATCAGAGCGCAATAAGATCTAGGGTTTTAGGGTTTTGAAATTAGAGCTTATGACAGCCGCCGCATCTACCCTTGTTCTTGTGCTTCCCGTTCGACACCTCCAGTACAGTGATGTGCGTTGTTCTCACACTACCCTAAGCCTGAAGTTTTGGCGGCCAAAAGCCGCACGTGTGGGTCCCAAGCGCCATTGGAGTCCAGCTGTCCAGCAACGCGTCTTCGGCGCGTGACGGCATGTGTGGCCGGAATTTTCTCCGGTCGGTTTCATTGAACTCGTCTCGACATCCTTTTTCGATTTGTGTACCTGTTTGGGTCAATACCTGATTGGTATTGGATCCGCTTTAAGTACAGATTTGATTTTTGTTGGGATTCTATTTTGTTACAAGCCTTTCATTTCGTGTACCTGTTTGGGTCAATACTAGGTTGGTATTGGATTGCACTTTCGGTATAGATTCGATTGTTGTTGGGATTCAGTTGGGTTCAGTTTTGATTTTGTTTTGGGTGTTCTCGTTTGTTGCATCTTGTCTTGGGCAAGTTGTTTTGTTTAGTTGTTTGGTTGGATCAGCATCTGGTGTGTGATACCGTTTTGATAGGTTCAGATTTTGTTTCAATTATGGGTTGTTAGTTTCGGATTTTTCTGTTTCTGTTTCGAAATTCATTTCTGGCTCTCACTTTCGTGAATGGAAATTATGATGCGGTATGGTTCTTGGTGTTGTGCTTGTGATACAAGAATCATGGATCAAAGATTGGCATCGCCATTTCTGCAAAGAAGTTACGAATCAAGAAATTTTATGAAGAAGAAGATTTTTGAAGGGAATCCGTCTTCGCATTTTGAAGGGACTTTGTCCATGTTTCGATTTAGTCGTTGGTTTCTTAGTTATTATTTTTCTTTAGATAAGCGAGTCTTGTTAGTTTTAGTTTTGAGTCAATAATTGTTTTGTTGCTCCTTTTGTGACAAGCTAGACATCATTAACAACCATGTTCTAGCTTGAGGCGGGGTGCTGGAATTATATAGTTGGTAGGTTTTCATTTATGGTATTTTAGTATTAGGGTTGATTTAGTTTCCTAGTTTAAGTTGGACTCTTGTATTATAAATAGGTGTGTTATGAGTTAGTGAATATACAGAAAATTAGTCCCCAATTATGTTTTTTACGTCAGTTTCTTTACACTTTCCAAGACTAAAACTTAACTTGGTTTATCAAGGAAGTCAACCCTATATCAGTTGACACCTGTTGGAGTACGCAAAATTTCATATCAACTTGTGCACTGAATTTCATAGATTCTTTGCTAGTCTTCCAGAGAATGATTACTAGATGCCATTATTCGTGTAAGAATCTGGTGGTGATTATTTTGTCTCTCCTCTAAAGTACAGTCACACCTTAGTTCAGACCAGAGAACGCGAAGAAATAGCACCTCCCACCCTGGATGCTACCTTTTACATATGCAGGAAATGAAAAATAGAAATCAGCTAGCAACTCCCGCCCGTCACTCAGGTGTGTTCTACGAGGCATCTAGCAAATCACTTGGTGGCACACAAACATGGGACAAGAACAATCGATTAATCTCAGCAAACAGGCAAATTATCAATTGACATTAAGAACAATCGAGTAATCTCCTAATCGTTTCAAAAGAGAGGACAAGAATTATTAGTCTATCATCTAGATTAAATTAACAACTCTAGATTATTCTGTGACAATTTCGAGAAACCACTTGTCTAATATTTACTAGTCTTGACTGAGTACACTTCAACCTTAGGGACTAGGAAAGAACAAAAAGTTCATCAACCCTATAATACATAGAAAACTACAACCGCCTAACCAAGCTTGAAGCTGAATTCGGGATTCCTCCTACAAAAGCATTAAACACCGATTCTACAGAAGAATATGAATACTCCACGCCCTTAAAACAACTTTATTAACTCTCTTAAATAGATTATAGATGATATACTAAATAACCTAGGATTCTCAAACCTCACATATTGGTTTGTATTTTATTCTAATCTTAAGTAACTTTATCAATTAAGAAAATACACAATGTTTATGAAAAGAAATGAGTCGTGCAGTAGTTCTTTACAGGAATTGAACACATTCCCCTTATTGGAAAAAGCCCTGCCATGTAACATAAAAATGATTCTTTTAAGTCAACCATGATCTAGAAGATCTTCTTTGGCTGCTCCCTCTCAAATGATAAGATTTGTGCCAGGAGTTTATGCTAGATTTTGTGCCGCCATGGAACCAAAGGAGGGCGTAGCCCTTACATGACCACAAGAACCACATCCAATTCCTATTCTTGAGGGTGAAGTTCAATTGACAGTACTGTTCAGCATGGGATATCCATGCAACTAGGAAGTAGAACATTCAATTCAAACTTTCAGAGGGGCCTAAGGAAGTTGGAACCTCCGAAGACGGTGGAGTAGTCAGAGCCAAATGCATATCCTAGGATGAGAAAATCAATTAAGATTGGGCTACGGAGGCTAGGAGCTCGGTGGACGGGGCTGACACCACTAAAGACAAAATTTGGACCTCCATAAGCAAAGCTTTACCACAACCAGGTAATCCTCCATTTCGGGATCTCTTGATCCAACATTACTTGGGAGATTATAAATAGAAACTGAAAGTTCTATATAGAAAGGTATATAATACATAGCAAAATTGTAAATAAGCACTACTTTGGTACACCAAGATTACGTAAGAATGTGTGGATAAAAAAGAAGAATAGATAACCCTTTTACTGATAATGGATGTCTTCAATAATGTAAAATTTATAACAGGAAACGGTTTGCATAAGAGTGAATTACCATTTTTGGGACTACGGGACACACTTCACAAAAGGCTTTCATCTCTTCCTTTGAAGCAAGAGCATCAATAAACAACACATCAGCTCCAGCATTAGCTAGAGCCCGTGCCCTCCAAAGAGATTCTTCCAGAGACACAGCTTGACGGGAATCGGTTCGTGCCACTATAACAATGTCAGAACCACTCTCTTTACGAGCATCAATAGCTGCTTTTATTCTCATTATTGCTTCCTCTCTAGGTATAACTTCACGCCCTTGTGTATGACCACAAGCTTTTGGAGAAACCTGAAGATCAGATAAAGTACAATAAAACGAGATCTTAAATATGGTCATAAATTGGTAGTTATAGACTATTGATCCAAAATCCATATAAAGCAAACATTTATATAAACAAATGCGTAGCATTGGTTATTAGCATCAGCATCAGCCTCAGCCGAAGATGCTACAGAAGGGGCAATATTATAGTAGCAGACCAATAGAGTCCATCAAACAACCAATAATCAGAGCCTAAATGGATTGAGAATAGAAACTTAAATAGATAACAAGTTCAAAAGGAACTTCTTAGGCAATACAAACCTGGTCTTCAAGAATTATTCCAGCAAATCCAGCTTGAATGTACCCTCTAACAGTCCTTTTAACATTCATAGGATTACCGTACCCATTGTCTCCATCACCAATGATGGGCATGGATACAGACCCAGTTATTTGTTGTCCTTGATCCATCATCTCTCCGTAGGAGATCAGCCCGGTGTCTGGTAATCCTAACCGAGAAGCTGATATTCCAAAGCCTAAGGATTGTTGAAATCATTACAGAACTTTCTGCTAGTAAGAGGTTACTACAGAGAAATAAAGGTTGTTAAGGTAAGTTCTGAAGCAATTCCTAAGCACACAATCATAATATATACAATACTGCATATTTCTTTCCCTTACATCAATTATTACAAATCCAAATTCTACAATTTACCGTACATGCAAAAGAATATTCTGAATCACGAGAGCACAACCTAGCAATTTAATAGTCGACATGTATCAAGAAAATGTGCAATTATCTTCACCACACAAAACAACCGAAAATCTCATGAAAAACACAGACCAATGGTTTGGATTTTTTGGGGTGTGTTTAGCGTGTTGTGTAGTGCACACAGTCAAGAAATTTCTGAAGGAAACAAGTACATACCGGATGGAAGACGCGTCTTCCTCGCAACCAATTTATGATACAAGTTAACAGCTTACATTCATAACAATCTCAAGTTCAAATGAGCTACAACAACTGAAGCACCAAAAACACACAGGCCAATTACAATGTTTTCGTTCGAATTAAACACGACCGTCAACATCAAGCCCCAAATTTACATGCAAATTACAGTTAGCCCCAAATTTACATGCAAATTACACTGTAATTGTATTGCTAACGAACATTGCATGACCTCCATGTCGATTCAGAGAAGACACTCCAGAAAAGGCAGGCTACTCGCCCCACCAACACTAAATAAGTGCAAAACTAACAATATATTAATTCAATTCCCGTCTAATTATAATTAACAAAATAACAATCTTAGTACATCTCTTATAGAGAGAGAGAGAGAGGTACCAGTTGTGAAGCAGAAATCAAAACCAGCTTGCTGAACGAGCTTGGCGCTCAAGGCGTCGAAACAAGCTGGGCCGAGGTGAATTCCCGGAGCAAGCAGAAGTCGCCTGAGGGAGCCCGCGGGGGTGGCGGCGGAGTCGTCGTCGTCTCCGCCTTGGTTGCGAGATGAGAAGCTGGAGATGATTGAGCGACGATTTGATGAGGAGCATGTTGTAGCAATGTTAGGATGAACATTTCTATTTCTAGTTTGGAGATGAAAGAAATCTGGACTGTATAAACGATTAATTGAGGGGAATGAGAAGCAGCTCGTCATCTCTCCCCTTCCAACTACCTGCTTAATTCTACTTCTTCATACGACCCGCTCTGCTGATGTTTTTGTTTCGGTAAAAAATGCTTTATTTTACAAATATTTGGGTTCAAGTAAAGTATAAAAATGGAATTATTCAAAACTAGGGTCTAGTTTGTTCAAAAAACTAGGGTCTAGTTTGGTTGGTATGGAATCACGTTTGAGAAAATAATTTGATTTCTTCATTGCAAAGTGTTAGACCTGAGTTTATACTTTCTCATGAATTTTAAATTGCAATACTAATTATACAAACTTTTAACTTTTGTGTTGTTGTAGTTCTTTAAAATTAAATTTTGTGTGGCACATGATAGGTGGCTCGTTCATAATATCTAGATATTTTTACCTACGGGCATCCACTGCGGAAGCGATTGTCTCTCGATCGGTAGCGGAGGGTGACCTTGACTTGGCAGTCGGTCACTAGCGACCCAAGGTGTGACCGCCACGCTGCGAAAAGTATTTCTCAATTTTTGTTTTGAATTCTTTAAACTTGTTAAAACACATGGACTCGCGATGCAAATCGGTTTATGTAGTTGTATCTATAGTGATCTTCAATGAATTGACAAAATACTCAATCACCTCAAGCTTAGGTTGACATGGGCCATACAAATCCGAATAAATCAGTAATAACACATCATGACCCTATTTTCCTTAGCCTTGAATGGCCTAGCTAGTGGTCATCTTTCTTTCCAAAGCATGATTTGCACGCTGAGAATGAATCAATTTGGGCACACATGCACCAAAGTACTATCACTTAACTAGTCTTTAATTATTTCGTAGATTTATGTGACTCAATCTAAGGTGTGTCAAAGATATTTATGATTCACTTGTGTCAGTGATAAAGGCAGGGGCTGGACCCCAATGAGTTCTTGAAAAAAACAGGGGTATATTAATCTTTTCATGTGTAATATGACAAATAAACATAAAAAAAAATATAATACATAGATTATTAATCCACGTGGTTTGGTGCACCGGTTTAAGTTGTCTTTTTCTCCTCAATGTCTAAGGTTTGATTCCTTTAAATGCAATTATGTTCTCTTATTTCTTTTTGTGTTGGCCTATTTTTTTTTTTTGGGTTCATTTTTTCTTGCATATTTTTTTTGACTTATATTTCCTCGTCATTTGTGGTGGCCTCTTTTTTCATTTATTCTCTGGTTTTTGTTTCTTTTTTCCGTTTCTATTTTGGGATAATTTTTTCTTGCCTATTTCTTCTTTTTCCTCCATTTGTATTTGCCTATTTTCACTTATATTTCCTGTTCATTTGTGGTGGCCTCTTTTTTCATCTATTCTCTAATTTTTTCCTCCCTCAGTTGTGCTTGGCTATTTTTTTCCCTTCATTCATGTTTGTCTTCAAACAAGATTTATTAAACTAAGGCTTTTATAATTTCTTCTCTCTCTTCTACCCTACTTTATGAAGAAGAATGCTCTATTCTTTAACCAAAAAAAAAAAAAGAATTGTTAGGTATATTACTTTAGTGATGACAATGTTTTTAAACCTTGAGTTAAAATTTTAAATTTCAAATTTTAAAATTTTTTGAGTCTAAAAATGCTTCATTCATTAACTCTGCATATTTGAACATGCAATTTATTTTACTTGTTTTTGAAAAAAAATTATTCAATGTGTTTATTTACTTTTAGTGTTGTAATTTAATTTAAACATCATTATAATCGTATTAAAAACTATTTATCTATATTTAATATTAATTGTAAAAAAATTTCTTATGTATGTATAAAATTCTAGCTAGTTCATAACTGGCCCACATTAATTGAAAGTTTAACTACGTCACTTGCTTGTGTGGGCCGGTGTTTTCCTCTCGTAATTAAGAGTAAGAGATGATGGAGATGCAAGAGTGTGGTACGAGAATGATGTGCACATGTAATAAAGACGATTTTCAAATGAACAAGAACAAATAAAGGGATCATTTCTCATGATAATAACCTCATCAAATGATAGGAATCCATCCAAACATAGTTTGTAACCAAATTAAAATTTTCTAAAGTCGGTATACTTAAAGTGTTTTAAAACACTAAAACATAGTAATTCATTAAATGAAGTTGCACAGCTCCCACTAACAATTGTTGCAACTCTTGTGGCATTGCTTATCGAGATAATAATCTCGTCCTCACTCAGTTTCTTATCTAGGTAAATAAACCTAGTCGGTCGCTCTTGTATCTACTATCCAATAACTAGTAGAAATGTTGGCTAGACATGTTGTAGTCACTAAAGTGAATGACGTACATTGGCATCCTCTATTCAAAATAAGACATTCAGTCTTCCGATGTTCCGCCTTGTTGCATTTTAAATACTTACCCTTTTCCTTTGGCTTCTTGATGACACCAGTGCGTCCTCCGACCTTGCTTCCACTAGTCTTGCCCTTGAAACCTTTCGGTTGGAAAGTAACGGTCTTGCAAAAGTAGCCAATGCTTGCGCCCCTTAGTCTTAAGTCCTTCATCAACAACCAAGTTATTTAGTAACTCATTATTCTTTGTATATATATATTGGACAAAATTCGTCTATTTACGAAGTCCAAATAATTGGCCCAACTAGCCTTGTAGAACTAGACATACAAATTTAGTAAGAGTGCGTTTACTTTGATAGTTATTATTGGAAAATGATGGATAAGAAAATATGAGAAAATATTATCTTTTTATTATATGTTTACTAGAGTTGAAAATGTTGGAAAATATTTTCACACCACTACCCAAGATAATATTATCCAATATTGGAGTGAAAAGGAGTGAAAAGGGGTTGCCCGAGAAAATAGTCTACCCTTTCCGGAGAAAATTTTCTATCAAAGTAAACATATGAAGATGATGGAAAATGAGTAAAAATATATGTATTCCATTCTTGTCCATAAAAGTAAATGCACCCTAAAAATATTAGGCTTGAGAACTCTATATTTTGATTAGGGGTGTCCAATAACCTAACCAGGCGTGTCGGCATAACTGATTGTGATACTTGGCATGTCGGAATAACCTGACGAGTTAAGTAATATTCTTCCTAACGGAATTAACTTTCAGTTCCCCCTTAAGTTGAGATTCTGTTGGATTTTGAGGTGTTGCTGCTCAAGAGGTGATACTGCTCAAATATGTTGGCAAAGTTTATGTAGCCAAAAGTACAGCTGAAGTGTCGAAGCCGCTGTCTGTCATGTGTGCTTCACTCTATGCTAAGGGAACCTGGAACAGTCTGGCAGAGACTTTCTATATCTGCGCAGATTTTGCAGGATCTTTTCCATGTTTATGATAGATGCGGACAAGATACTTATCGAGCAGATATTGAACGTGTTCTTCAAGCCTTATCCTCACAAGGAAAGAAGATCTAAAGAGATATACATGATGGCGAATAGATCTAGGGTTTCAAACCTATATATATTCGACATCAACAATTGTGAGGGTTGGCGGTTTTGTTTTATTGTTTGAATGCTTATACTTTCTTAAGAGTATTGTATTGTGAGAGCACGAATTATTGAGAGTTTATCTTTGATAAATTAAGTCTGTAAGAGAGTTAAGGGTCGGACTGGAGGTTCGAGCTTAGGTTGAGCAATTGTAGATCGATCAATCACGAATTCACGTGAATTTAGGAAGAGGGTGAGTGAAAGGGTAGCATAAGGTGTCGACCTGTATGTGTAAGATCCTCTGTAGCCATTTCTTCTAATAGTGGATTGGTTCTCTCCTGGGCAAAGGCCCCCGAGACGTAGGTTGCAAAACCGAATTGGGTTACCATATTGTGTGTCTTTTATTTCAACACAGTTTATTATTTCTACTATACTGACTATGCTAAGTTTTCTAGCGACGCAAATAACTTTAGATCTAACAATTGGTATCACAGGTGTTGATCTTAGGACAAACATCTAAACGTGTTGCTGCGTTCGTGATAAGACACAAAGACTTCCCGGGTGGTAATTTGATGATGAAACCACCAATTCTTGATGGATCCAACTATGGATATTGGAAGATTCGTTTGATGGCATATATCAGAGCCATCAATGAAGAGGCATGGTAGACGATAAAGTCAAAATTCAAACCTCCCACTATAGCCACTGGTGAACCCAATGCTGGAAAAGTCAAAAGACAGGAAAGAATGGTCGGAAGCTGAACGAAAAGAATCTAGGATGAATCAGGTTGCTCTGAATGCCATTCAAGCGTCTATTACTGTGGAAATATTCTCTCTTATTTCCACATGTACCTCAGCAAAGCAATCATGGGATATTTTGGAGACTTCCTTTGAAGGAAATGATCGTGTGAAAGGGCAACATCTACAACAACTAGTGACTCAGTTTGAGCTACTGAGAATGGAAGAACATAAATCAATCAGTGACTTTCACACAAAGCTGTTTAAGATCATTAATGAAAGCATGGCCCTTGGGAATAAATTTATTGATGAATATCTTGTCAGAAAGGTATTAAGATCTCTCCCCAATAGGTTCGAGTACAAAGTGGCTGCAATTGAAGAAGCAAGAGATCTCTCTAGCATGAAACTAGATGAGCTCATTGGAACTTTAAGAACCTTTGAGATGGGGAAGAAGAGTGAAAGTGTTGAAAGGAGAACTAGCAGCTGCTGAAGCAATAGCCTTAGTCACAAAGTCATTCAAGAAGGAATTTAAGAAGTTCGCCAAATGAGGGCTTGACAAGAAGAAAGAAAATAAAGTTGAGCCCAACCAACTGGAAAAGGATGACTACTAGCCCACTCCAAAGATTGGACCTCAATTCCATGAGTGTCATGGTTATGGACACTTCAAGCGTGAATGCATCAATACAACACGGAGGCAAGGCAAGTCATATGTTGCTACCCACAGTGATGAGGACACTGATGATAGTGAGAGTGAAACTGAAGAAAAGGTTGCCCACATTGCAATCTCTGGAGTACAGCCGTCCACTCCTGTCCCTGAGTCTGTGCCTACTAGCAAGAACAATCCAACGAATGACGAAAGTGATGCAAACAGCGTGGATGAGGAGTCAATGATCAAAAAATATGAATATCAGATCATTAAGTGTGATGAAGTTGGAAGAATCAATCTAACCCTCAATGCCCAGATTGAGGAAGTAACGAGAGAAAGAGACAATCTAAAGGTCTTGAATATGTCTTTGCTCGATCAAAACAACATGCTTCTCCACAAGATGGATCAGATGGATAAGTTTGTTAAGAAATCTTGAAGCCGTTGGATCTAGGAATTATCTACCTAGTTTCTGATAGTAGATGGGTTAGCCAGTGCATGTCGTGCCCAAGAAGTCCGGCATTCAAGTGGTAGAAAATGAGCAGAGAGAGATGGTGGCCACGAGGCTACAAACAAGTTGGCGAGTATGCATCGACTACAGAAAGCTGAACTAGAAGACCAAGAAAGACAAATTTCCGTTACCTTTCATTGATGAGATGCTTGAGAGGTTAGCGGGCAACAAGTATTTCTGCTTTCTCGATGGTTAATCGGGCTATATGCATATCTGGGCCGCGGAGGAAGACCAGGGCAAGACTACTTTCACTTGCCCATTCGCCACGTTTGCATATAGGAGGATGCCTTTTAGTCTATGTAACACGCCTGGCACATTCCAAAGGTGTATGATGAGCATACTCTCAGATTTACTTGAAACATGCATAGAGGTGTTCATGGACGACTTTACTGTCTATGGATCGGATTTCGACAAGTGTCTAAGCAACATGGAAATGGTGCTAAAAAGATGTGTTGATAAGAGTTTGGTGTTGAATTACGAGAAATGCCACTTCATGGTCAAGGAAGGCATAGTCTTGGGGCATGTTATATCAGAACGAGGGATAGAGGTCGACAAGGCCAAGATCGATATCATAGCCAAGTTGGCCTATTCGAGCAATGTGAAGCAACTCCATGGCTTCCTTGGACACGAAGGATTTTACAGAAGATTTGTCAAAGACTTTGCTAAGATCGCGTAGCCTATGACTAGTCTATTACAAGGAGAAGTGGAGTGAAATTTCGATGAAGACTGTAAGAAGGCTTTTCATACATTGAAGGAGATCTTAGTATCAGCACCTATCATCCAACCACTAGATTGGGGGATGCCATTTGAGGTGATGTGTGATGCGAGTGGCTACGCCATGGGAGCTGTTCTTGGGCAAAAGAGAGGTAAGGTGAACCATGTCATATACTATGCATCTAAGACTCTAAATCCCGCCCAATGCAATTATTAGACCACGGAGAAGTAATTGTTAGTTGTAGTGTTTGCATTTGAAAAGTTTCGATCATACCTACTCGGGGGCAAGACCAAAGTCTACACTGACCACTCGGCCCTGAAGTTCCTCATGTCCAAGAAGGAGACAAAACCCAGATTAATAAGGTGGATCTTGTTACTCCAGGAATTCAATGTAGAAATTAAGGATAAGGCTGGAGCTCAAAATTTAGTGGCTGACCATTTGAGCCGCATCATCCAACAAGATGAGGCTGAGCCGATCAAGGAGACCTTCCTAGATGAACACTTGGCACTTGCCCAAGATAACCCTGATCCGTGGTATGCTGATTTGTGTAATTATATTATCTTGGGACGGCTACTAGGAAAACTCAATTCATATCAAAAGAACAAGCTCAAGGTGGAGAGTTGATATTACATGTGGGATGAACCTTACCTATGGAAGATGTGTACTGACCAAGTTATTCGTAGATGTGTTGATGAGAAAGAACAAGCAAGTATCCTTGCACACTGCCATTCAAAAGTGTGTGGGGACATTTTTGACCAAAAAGGACGGCAAGGAAGATATTGGATTGTGAATTTTATTGGCCCAATGTATTCAAAGACAGCTTCGAATAGTGCAAATGCTACACTCAGTGTGAAAAGGAGGGTAACATCAGTAAGAGAAATGAGATGCCCACGACCCCAGTCATGCCTGTGGAAGTCTTTGATAAATGGGAAATGAATTTCATGGGACCATTGCCCAACTCAAGAGAAAATCTATATATACTGTGGGCAGTCGATTATATGTCCAAATGGGTAGAAGCCAAGGCAACATCAACGAATGATTCAAAGGTAGTGGTGGAATTTCTCAAGGGCAATATCTTCAGCCGATTTGGTGTGCCCATGGCGATCATCAGTGACCAAGGAACGCATTTTTGCAATAGAGCTGTGAAAGGGTTAATGAGCAGAT
Organism: Schizonepeta tenuifolia; assembly: GCA_029490685.1. Classification (NCBI taxonomy): domain Eukaryota; kingdom Viridiplantae; phylum Streptophyta; class Magnoliopsida; order Lamiales; family Lamiaceae; genus Schizonepeta; species Schizonepeta tenuifolia. Next base: position 57,189,150 of record CM055959.1, read on the forward strand.
ATGGAGTTCATCATAGGATTTCGAATTCTTATCATCCTCAGGCAAATGGTCAAGCGGAGTTGTCTAATTGCATTGTTAAGGCTGTTTTGAGGAAGACAGATAGCCTAACAGGGAAGGATCGGAGTTTGCGTTTTGAGGATGCATTATGGGCATAAAGGACAACATTTAAAACCCCATTTAGGATGTCGCCCTACAGAATGGTCTTTGGCAAGATGTGCCATAGAAATTGAACATCGCGCGTATTGGGTAGTTAAAAAAATAAATTATGATTGGGATGAGGCTGGCCAAGCCAGGAAGCTCCAGCTACAGGAACTTGAGGAAATCCGACTCAATTTGTATGATAGTTCTGTTTGGTACAAAGAAAGGATGAAGAAAGCCCATGATGCCTTGATCAAAGTCAAGAAGTTTGAACCTGCGCAATAGGTGTTGTTATATCAATCCAAGTTCAAACTTATGTCGGGGAAACTGTCAACCAAGTGGGTTGGCCCGTTTGAAGTACAAGCCACATATCCAAATGGGGCTGTGGAGGTAATGAATGCAAACACGGGAAAAATTTTCACGGTTAATGGAGAAAGGTTGAAGGCCTTCTTTGGCCAAGTCATGGAGAAACCAGAGGAATATCTGAAATTTCTGTGTGATATGGAGCCCTAGCTTGGGCAAGAAGGACGTCGTGCCCACGATGCTAATTGAGGCGCTGGCTAGGAGGCAACCTGGTATATTTTTCTTTTCAATTATTTTCTTAAAAAAAAGAGATAGGGATTAAAATAGCCATAATTTTAATGTTTTCCATCAAACTAAGGCGTATTTTAATTCCATTTTGGGTAGAATTATCTAACCATAGGATAGGATAGATTTTGCTTTGTATATGGTAGTTTGTTCATGACCTGAAGGGAACAGGTGTTGGGCGAAGGAAGAAGGAGGATTTAACACTTTGCTTTGAGCAAAGTGTGTGCGCAGGAGGGCAAGTGCGACGCTCTGGGCTAAGCGATGGACTTGCGCAACAATGCTAATAGGACAGTAATTGCCACATCACGTGTGATGTGATAGTTGCACTCAAAATCTACCTCTAGCCCTATAATCTTCTGCCACCCTACCACGTCTAATCCCTCTAACCCTTCCACTTCCTTACGTAAACTCTCAATTCAAAAAACTGCCATAATCCACTTTCCATCCTCAACTCCCCCAATTTCGGCCATCAACAATTTTCTTCCCCAAATAAAACCCTAGAAAATCACAATGTTATCCACACGCCCAAAGAACAAACTGAACAAAATCCCTCACGGAATGCACATCGATCTTTCTGACCACGACTCCCCACAGTTGGAAACTCCTCTACACGAAGCAGGTCCCACTTCTTAGGTGGTGCCGTACTCCCTTACTACTGAAGTAGAGAAAATCATCAGCGAAGCTCTTACTGAAATTATGGTAGTACCAGGCGAGGAGGAAGTAATGTTAGGCGAAGGTGCTAAGGTGGTTGGAACTTCTTTCATTTCGGAGAAGCCTACTGAGGAAGCTGTGCCGGAAAACTCGCCGTCTAAGAAAGGGGAAGTAGAAAAGAAGCAGGAGGAAGATGTGGTCATGGAGGTGGTAGACGATGTGGAAAAAGAGCAAGGAGATAAAAAGGAGTCTGAGGATTCCTTCGACAAGCTGTGTGCAGAGGTGAAGAGGGATATTGAGAAAATAAAAAAGAAAAGGAAGTAGGGCCAATAGGAGAATGGGGCCAAGAAAAAGGCGAAGTAGCTAGTTCTGAAGATGCTTCGTCGCTGGGTGGAGAATCCTCTACGGAGGAGAAGAAGGTTGCTACGTCTTCTTTCAAATGCCAAGGGAAGAAACAAAAATTGGTAGAGTCTGATGAAGACGATGATGTCTAGATCATGGGGAAAAGGATAACACGGTCCACTGCTTGGAAAATCAAGAAGGAAGGGTCTGAGTCGCAGGGAAAGAAGAAGGGGAAGAAGGCTGAGGATTTAGCAGCCAGGAAGGTGTTTGTGCCTAGGGAGGTCGGCTTCGATGACCTGGACTCCTTAGGCATTGCGATGGAAGTGAGGACCCTGTTCGATGGGTATGGCTGGGAAAGATTTCTGACGCTACCTTGCCACATCTATGAGGATTTTGTGAGAGAAGTGTATGGGTCCATGGAGTTTGTGCTGGATGGAGAAGGGAACTCGTCTTCTATCGAGTTCGTGTTGAATAGGCAGCCTTTGGTGGCTGGGTTAAACGATTTGAACCAAATTCTAGGGTTCGCCACAATGATGGAGCTGCAGAGACCGAAGTTCAGGAAGGCAGGGACGAAGGTGCTATCGGACCTGCCTAAGGAGGAATGGATCCGGATGTGGAAAGAAGTCAGTGTGGGGACAAAGTTTAAGTCAAGAGATAACAAGGCGTCAGACCTGAAGACGCCAGCCCTCCGCATTGCTCATAGGATCCTTGCCTATAACATGTTTGGCAAGGGAGATAGCGGGAACTCGCTGGCCAACAAGGAGGTCTACATATTGTTCTGTATGTTTACTAAGAACAGGCTGAATTTTGGGGCCTTCTTGATGAAGCAGTTGAGGGCAGTCATGGGCAAGGCAGGTTAGAAGTACTCGTGTGGGTATTTCGTTACTGCCTACATCGAGGGTTTGGAGCTTCAGGATGATGTGAAGGAGTTTGAGGTGATACCGGCTGATGTGCTCAATATGGAGAGGTTGAGCAGGATGAAGGAGGTTGTGAAGAGCAGTAAAAGATGGCGTCTTTTGGAGGCGCATGAGAAGGATCCCCCAGCATCAGCACGTTTTCCGCCCAAGAAGTCAGCCAGGTTGGCTAAGAAGACGGTGATCGATGAGGAAGAGGATGATGAGGAGAAAGAAGTTGAGTCTTCCTCTGCCCAGATGAAGGAAGTCTTGGAGACGTTGGGCAAGACCGAGGAGTTGCTCAAGGAGCTGCGAGATGGACAGCTGATCATGCAAGCTACTCTCAACAGCCTTGCCCGCCACCTGAAATTGGGGTCAATACATGATCCTTCTGCTTGATTATGTCCTCCTTTGTGTTTTAGTTTAGTTAGTTGTTTTTTTAGTGTGTCTTTTTATTTTTCTTTCTAGTGTTTAGAGTCTGTGGAGTTTTCGAATACCTCACCCACATTTTGCTCTCTAAGATGTTTGGTGAGGTAGACGAATGACTCATTTTGTTTGGTATTTTAGTCTTGACCTCCTTATATTCACTACTTTGCAGTAAGCAAAGTGTGTGTGTAGGGAGGCCAAATGTTTGTCAGTTAGTTTGTTGAGTCCAAGGTTGAGGCCTCCATGGATGGACTTTGTTATAATCAAAGTGTGTGTGGGGGGTGTCTGTGCCGTGTGTTTTTTATTTTTTGGGAAAGATGGTATGATGATTTTTGTGCTTAATTGCTGCTTGTGGAACAATGTTAAGTTTATGAGTGCTAGAAGATGACTTGTATAATGGATTGAGTTGTGAGCATACGTTGTCAGGATTTGAGCTTAATTGAATTTATTCATTGTGTATGATTAAAGACATTTTGATTAGGAGGAACTAGAACTTGCCTGTACTTTGATTTATGTTGATAGCCTCTGAGCTTAAATGATTTAGGCAATTCTTTCATTAGTCCATTGAGCTTAAGTTGGCTACCAAAACTGATTATCCATTGATAAGCCCCTTTGAACTGAATTGATTCTTTCTATCACTTAAATATTACCCCATGAAAAATTGAGTTTATTTGGTTATGGGAACCTGGGCAATAAAAGAAGACCTAATGATGAGTTCTAAGGTTTATAATAAGAGCTTTAGATTTAAAGGGCATGCAAGCTTATGGTGATACCAAAGTCAAGGTGATCTATGAGTGTGAAAATGAACTTAAACACAAGAGTGATGAGTGTGGAAAGGATATCCTAGAGCTCACAATTCTGTTTTGACTTGTTTGATGGCATTGCATTTTCTCTTCCCTTCACCTGAAGAATTCTTTTAGAGATTGTTGTATTATTCTGACTGACTCTCCAGTGTTGATCTTGCTTGGAGTTCTTTGTTTTTGTTCTTTTGTTTTTCTGTCTGTGTCGTGGACAAGTTGTTTGTGCACACTTGAGGACAAGTGTGGGTTAAGTGTGTGCGCATGATGAGTCCATATTTTGTGTATATTTTGTGTCTGTTTTAGGTTGTTTAGATCGAGTCTTTGTGTGTGTTTTTTTTAGTTTTAGCATCTAGGAGGACATATTCTGGGCAGGAGAAGGTCTGTTGCTCTGCAGGTGGATTCTGGGAAAAACTGGGATGGAAAGCTACATTTCTAGAAGCAGACATGCAGGACGACATTGGTCAAGATGGGCGGAGTGTTTTGGTCAACTGCGTTGTTTCTCTCCTAGGTCTAGAAGGATAAGGAAAAGATGATCTAACTTAAATTTCTTTCCTTATCCGAGTAGATTTAGGATCTGTAAGGGGTCTTTTGAAGATAGATGTGACATGCCATATTGGGGTCGTGGTTATCAAGTATTTACTTGCATCTCAAGGTAGCTCGTGGATTCCTTCCATGTTAAGGACCGGGGGCCTAAACCCTAGCATTCGCCTATAAATATTGAAGCCTAGCTACTGGGAAGAGACGCCGTTTTTATGCTTTTCATCTTTGTTTACTTTGAGAGATTGTGAGAAAAAGAACAAGTCCTAAGGGCAACGTTTTATTTGTGTTCGTACTATTTTCGATCGGCACTTTTGGCCGGATTTAGTTTCTCGTACTTAGTAAGTTTTTATATAGTTCTTATTATGAGTTCCTCAATTTATTGTGCTCGTTATTTGCATTCATGTCTAGCTAAGTTTTTATACTTGATATGGGCAAGATAGTTAAGTGAATACTTAGGCTTGAGAGGTCTAATTTGTGCTTGATAATTGCATGCATGTGTTCCCAATATGTTAATGAACTTATTCAAATATGGTGTAATACGATTAAGGGGTTAATAGGCCGTTAATCACTTAAGACATATTAGATCACTAATTAATTGGGAAGTAGGAGTGTTTTCCATAACTTATCTCAATTAAGATCGATTAACATTAGAGGAAGGTGTCTACCCTGCTGGGCTAGACGTGATGATTCCTTGTTGGGCCTTTTTAGTAGTTAATGCTCTTTGGGCAAGAAACTGAACGATGACTCCGATAGAGGTATTGCCCAAGGTAGGGAGCCGGTGGTGCGTCTCCAACTAAGTAAGGATAGGTCAGGGAAGGGTTTGTTAGAGCGTGACGAGTAAAAAGAGATCTCATCATTCAAGTCCTATAACCAACGATGCAAGCATGTTATGAATATATTTGCACCAATGATCAAGCTAGCGTTTTCACTTAACAATGTCTTTGTCCAGATCAAGTTGTTTTTGTTATTGATCAAGTTATCTGTTTTCTTTTCAGTATTTATTTAAGTTCTCGAATTGGGCAAGAGAGCCCTAGTGACCAAGATACTAAAACCAAACTTTCTTGTTAGGTGGAGGAGGTTTCAAGTGATAGTAACAATCAACTCCTTGTGGATCGACCCTGTACTTACTTGCTAACTATATAGCTGTGAGGATAGGCTACAAATTCATTTTGAGAGTGCGAACGACAGCCTCGTCAGTGCCCTAATGTAATTTTTCTCGTTTTGGTTATCCGAATCAAATGTGTGATGAATTTATTGAGCATGATTATATGAGTTTGAGTCTGAGTTCGAATTTTGGAAAATTCTAAGAGGTTTCATTTTCAGATGAATAGTAACTTTTCCCGAGTTTTCACTATTCATCAAACTTTTCTGAATTTCATCTAATTAGTGTCTTTTGAGTCTAAAAATTATTTTAGAAGCTTTGATATATGTTTGAGAGTCATCAGAGATCATTTGAGAGAAATTTATGTTAATAGTCCAAGAACCCTAATATGAATAGTGATTTCCGAGTTTTTACTCGTTGCTCGAAATTTTGATTTGAAAACTGGATTTTTGGATTCCTTGATTTATTTAGTGTGGTTTGAGATGAAGTAGAGAGGTTTCCGATGTCGAGAAAGAGTTGGGGTGAGTTAGAAGTTGTTCGAGAGTTTAATGCAAAAATAGGGATGTTTTGAACCGGAAAACTTCTTTTCCGGCGATTTTTATAGCACAAAAATTTGACATGTGCTCTTATATTTCTCTGTCCCTATTTTCTCTCCCCCACTCTCACTTCTCCCCACTCTCTCTCATGCTCCAAACTCTCTCTCCAAATATTGCCGACATCACCCCCTCTCTCATCTCTCTCTCTCGGCAATACACACACACACACCATCACTCAGAAACCTCCATAGAAGGTAGAGTTTCCAAGCTTCAAAACTTCAAGGAAGATAGCCTCCGATCATCCAACGGCTAATCCAATAAGGTATTCGTAATCCTCTCGTCTTGGTGATCATTTCAGACTAGAATTCACCCTCTTCTCTCTGCTTTAATTTTTGGCAACTTTGTGCCAAGGAGAGGAGCTCAATTCTAGCTTGTTTGAGGCTTGGGAGTTGAAGCTTTGCAAGGTTTGTTTATGGAAAATCGAAGTCTAAAACTTGGTTTTCTTCCTTACTAAAACCGCCGACCATGATGGAGATTAAGAGGAAGTTTTGATTTTGTTTTGAGTATGTTAATCATGATTCTTGTGTGATTATATGCATGTGAAGATGAAGGAAAAATCTTGTTTGTTTCTTTTCCATGAGTGCCGAATTTCTTAATCATTTTAGGAATTTTTATGTTGTTGATTCTAGCATGAAATTGATGATAAAAATGAGTTCTCTGGATTAATCTATGAAGTTCTATGTGATTGATTAAATGAGAAGAAATTTTCCTTTTTCCCATATAAAACCGATGGAAGTATAGAGGAGAAAGATGAATTTTTGTTGTAGAGTTTATGATATATATATTGCTAAAGTTATTAATGATTTTGAGTTGTAAGGCATGAAAATGGAAGTTAAAAATTTTGATAATCTCATTCCCCTAAGTGCCGAAAATTTTCATCAAATTTAGGGATTTCTATGCCTAAGTTCTTATCATGATTTTGATGATGAATTCGATGAATTTGAGTATAGAAATCCATGTTAAATGGAGAAAGTAAAGAGTATGAACCCTTTGTTAAATCTTGAAGAGTGCCGATTTGAGTATATATATGTGGAGTTGATGATTTTTGTGATGTTCTTGAGTAAATGATGTTTGGATGATAAGATTTATGATGATTTATACATGATATGTGATTAAGGTGAAGAAATGTGTTATTTTGCAATATTTCTTGGAAAAAGTCAAACCATATATGAGTATAAGTTGATGATTTTTGATACTATGTGTTAGTATAGTTTAGTTTGATGATTGATAAGTGAATTTGAGTTCAAATTGAGCTTAAGTTTAAAGGAATCGAAGAAAGAAACTCGTTTGCCTAAAGAACATGAAAAAGTCGAACAAAATGAGATGAAGAACTTGTGATTTTACTTATTATGTGTTCTAAGTAATAAGATGAGTAAAGATTAGTGAAGTTAGAATTATTTGAGGTAGGGTTGAAGCTTAAAATTATTAAAACCGGAGAACTATGGAGGGAACTCCATAATAGCTGAAGCATATAAGCTTTAAACGAGAATTTTTAGTAATTGAGCCGTCTGAATAAATTGATCGAGATATCGATCAATTGGAATATTTATAAGTATAATAGAAACTCGAATTATTGAATTCGGACGAGTATTTCACTAAAGTCCAAAAAGTCTATCAAAATGGAATTTATAAGTCAAGAAATGAAAAACGAGCATTTTTAATAAGTTAAAAATGGAATCGAGAAATATTAATCAAGTAAATAGTCAATTGGAATTGTTTGGAGTTAAACTGTCAAGTTTAAGAATTTTCTGAGTACGTGCACGTTTTACGAGCAAAGTGATGTAGACTTTATTCCTAGAAATTTTATTTAAATGCTTCGGAATTTGAATTCAATTACGTATTTGAATTCCTTTATTGATTTTAAGAAAAACGAAACTATTTTCGTTAAAATATGATGACTTTTACTTTTCAAGTCGAGTAGTGTCGAGTCAATATTTAAAGTTCCGAGACAGTATTTGTGATGCATGATGTTTGTGAAAAGTGATTTTCTAGTTTTCAATATTCATTGATCGAGGTTAGTTGGAAATTTGAAAGTCTTAAGATTGGTGCCCAGCTCCGGCTAAGGTCTAGCCAAGGCTGCATTTCTGTGTAGTGGGTAAACCTAGCCAAGGCTGAGGTCTAGCCGAGGCTTGTCTTTTGGTACAACAGGTCAAGGTAGCCGCGGCTAGTAGCTAGCCAAGGCTGCCTTGTTCATTTTTTAATTATGTGAATCTTCTTGATGATTATGTTATAAGTGATGCATGTTTGATGTTTGGAGTCCATGTTTGATGTGATATTTGTCCATGGTTTAGTACTTGGTTAGAATTGAGAAATTGAGAAAGATTAAGTTAGTGGAGCCGAGATAAGTTAAGAAACTCGAGTCAAGTAGAAGTCCTTCAGCCGAACGTTAAAGTTCATTACATTTTTCGAGTAAGTAGTATCGCCTTTATAAGATGTTATTCTTGAAGGAACGAGCGGGACCGAGAAATAGAAGAAGAAGAAGAAGCAGCTAACCCGACTAACTCTATGCAGTTAGGTAGGCTTTTTAAATTGAGAGTTGTTGAATGCTATTACGTATTGATTATTACATGAGTTTTTAAATTAATTGACTTGCCAATTTATCTGAGTTATGATATGTTTGATCGTCTACTTGAGTTATTATCCTGTGTGAGATAGGAACACACGTGTTGTTATTTGATTTATGTTAGGTGACTGTTAGCCTTGCTACGCTTAAGCCAGTCATGGTGTTTGAGAAGGAGGCCTACTTCTCGACACAGATGTTATGGTAGATTGATTCATACCTATATGTTGGGAAATTTAAGTAAAGTTTTGATTGATTCCAAAACCAACTGACTCCAACCGAGTAGATGTTGCCAGATCCTAATATTAGTATTTAGGCTCGCTGTTTGAGCAATGTTGAGATTTTATCTTTACAGGTCTCCAGCTGAAGACGGCATCATGACTACACTCGGATAGAACATCAATTGTAAGAAAGACAGCTGAGCGTTCAAGAGATAGAACATCAATTACAAGAAAGACAACTGAGCGTTCAAGAGATAGAACATCAATTACAAGAAAGACAACTGAGCGTTCAAGATACAGAACATCAGTTGCAGGACTTGAACTGATAAGATCGACAACATGAAGTTCAAGACAGCTGAGAGTTCAACGGTTCCAATTCAGACAAAAGGTCAGATGGAACATCAACTGAAGACCACTCGGATGAAGACCAAAACTTCTCAACCGACTAAACAAGGTTGAAAGTCAAAGGTTGAAGATTTGAATTTAAAAAGGAAGTCACGTGAAGGTTTGACATTCTGTCATTACCTCATTTGGCCCAACACAAGGCTGTCTCAGATGGAAAGCAGAAGTTCACAGTTGCCAAATCGGGAAAATCTGCAGAGATGAGAGACAAGCCATCGCTTTCATAGAACAGAGATCAACGGCTCCTCCAACGGCTAGTTGATTCTCACCGCCTGTAAATAGAGGCATTCATTCATTGACCAAGACTTAGAAGACAGACAAGTGTGAGAGCAGATAGACGAGCGAACATCACCAGTTGAGAGTTCATATCGCAAACGAGCTTAACTGAAATCATCCTCTAAGAGCATCACTAGTTGAGAGTTCATAGAATGTTAGAATCTATCTTGGTGTTTTTGATCATAGTTTGAGTTTTCATTCATTCAAGCTTAGATCCTAGCTCACTTCTTTGTTCAAGCTTAGATCCTAGCTCTAGTTGGAAAAACCCACCCTTTTACACATCCTCTCAAAATGATTGTTAGGACCCTACTCTTCCCGAAATTGAGTAGATAGGTTGATAAGTATCTGTAAACTTATCTGTAAGGTTGATAAGTACCCGTAAACTTATCTTAACGGTTGCAAAGCCCGCGTAAGCTTTGTGGTTCAGTCCTAAAGAATTTGGACTGAGTTGTGTGGACTCATAACTCCCTGTGGACGTAGGAGTTCTCTCCGAACCACGTAAATCTTTGTGTGTTTGTGTTTTTTGTTCAGTTATTTCTTGCATATCCAACTGACCTACTAACCAGCACTCAAAACTTCATTCTTTGCATTCTCAACTGATTTGGTTATTGACCGACTTTGCATCTGAGCGTGAGTTAATTTTATACGAGTTGTTATTTCAACCACATTCTGCACAGCACTTCACTTCCAGCTGAGTATCCTTACTCAGTTGTGATTCCAGCTGAGTCGTTTTACTCGGTTGTGATATTTTTCAGGGGGTTGTTTTAAAATTCCTAACTGGTGTATTCCCCCCCATACACCAGAACTCGTCTCGGGACCATCAAGTGGTATCAGAGCAGTGATTCAAAAGACTGCTGACTCTATTTCACGAGGTGTGAATCGAGGTGTTTTCTTCAGTGGTCAACTGAATAGATCTTTTTCACGCTAGTGCATATCTGCTTGCATCTGTTTTCTGTTTGTTGTGTGCAGATGGATGTTAAAGACAAGATCGTTGTCATGTTCTCGATTGTGAATTATACATCCTGGAAGACTCGGATGAAGAAGATTCTATTGTCCAAGCATCATCGAATGCAACAAGTGATCTCATCCGGACCGATCATCATCATGGAAAAGGTTACTCGTACTCCTACAAATCCCAATGATGGGGATGCAACTGAGGTGATGGTTGAGAAAAAGCCAGAAGACTTCACTTCTGAGGAAGCGAAAGTGAGCCAGCTGGATATCTGGGCTCAGAGCACTATTATGTCCACAGTTGGACAAGACTATCTTCCATGGATAGAAGAGTGCAACACTGCTAAGGAGATGTGGGACATCTTGGCATCTCTTAGTGAAGGGAGTGACGAAACCAAGGAGAACAAGTTCTCCCATGCTTGTCAAGATTTTGACAACTTCTGTCTAAGAGCTGATGAAACCATTAATCAGCTAGAGCTTCGGTTCATGGATATCATCTGAAGGATTCAGTCTATCTGATGAGGAAAATATACTCTGAGAGAGATCAACCTCAAAGTATTACAAGCTTTACCAGCTGAGTGGGACACCTTCACCAACATTCATAAAAGCCGAGCTGATCTTGGAGAAATGGGAACTGAACGATTGTTCTCAATTCTGAAAGGAAATGAGTACAAAGTGAACCGACGAAAATCTCAGTCGATGGCTCAAACAAGTCGACATGAGGATGTTGGTTCAGCAATGAAGACAGTTGCCCTTCGAGCTGACTATTCCAAGCCGCGAACATCAAGAGCAACAAGATCTGCGGACACAACTGTGAAGGAGCCAAGCAGAGAAGAGCTGCAACAGTGCATTGCCGCCATGTCAAAGAAGCTAGCTGACATGGACACTCGGTTCGGAAAGTACAAGCGGTTCTACAAATCCAACCGAACACGAGACAGCTCAAAGCCTGTGAACAACAGATGTTTTGAGTGTGGCAAAGAGGGACATTTTAAGGTTGACTGTCCAGACCTCTCAAAGAAAGAAAGAGATGCCTTGAGGGCCAAGCAAAACGCAAAAGATAAGGCCATGGTTGCAGAGGAAGCAGCTGACGATGTGGACATCTTCACTGACACTGAAGATGAGGACGAACTGACTCCCACCAACAACGCAAGTGGACAGGATCAATGTCTCATGGCAATTGGAGCTGACCAAGATGAAGCTGAGGTAACTTCTATCCCAGCTAATTTAAATTCTTCTAATGTTGCTAACGTGCAGGATACTTTAGAAGATGAGTTGCAACCATCTTGGGATGATTTCCAAGAACTGAGTGAGCAACTGAATCAGCAAACGGTTGAGTTTAAGACTCTTCATAAACAGTTTATTAAACTGGAAGAATCCTTAACCGAAAAGGACGATCTGATCAAGAATCAAACTGAAGAGATTGAGAATCTCAAAAATCAACTGACCGCGGCCAACCAAGCTGAGGCTTCAACCGATGAGCAATTGAAGGAACAGATCAAGGCACAGAATGAGCAGTTGAACAAGCAAGAGGCTCAGATCGACCAACTGATAAAGAAGTCAGATGGACAAACCGAGCAGATCACTATCCTCCTCAAGGAGTTGCAAACTGAGAAGGATAATCTAATCAAGCTGTATCAGTCATCCAAGATCATCGAGAATCTTATCAGCTAAAGCAGACAGATGGATGACGTGTCAGGACTCAGTTATGATGTTGTCAAGGATACTGGAATTCCACCAGCAACCTTCATCAAAGCTGTAGAAGTCACAGCTGTCGAGCCAAACACAGCTGAGTCTTCAGAAGTTAATCCAACCTCCACCTCTCAGCAAGTTCAACCAACCAATAGAATTACAACTAAGAAGGGAAAAGGAGTAGTAGATGGAAGACAGAATGTTCCATTGGTTGGAACATCAACCGAGGGGGAATGTTCCAAAAGTCAGAAGAGGAATCAGAGACGTCGAAGGTATAATCGCAACCGAACTCAAAATCAGAACCGACCTCTGCATCAACCTCAGAGTCAACATCAGAAGGAATGGAACCGATCGCAGAACAGACAAGGGCTCAATCGTCTGAAACAACAGCGGTTCCAACATCAGTTCGATCAATGGTTCCATCAGAGTCAACCGATGTGGAACAGTTACAACAGCTATGGCCACTCATGCCACATCATGAATCAACATCTGGGCATGAACAGCTATCATCAACAGCCAGGGTAATGGAATCAGAATCAGCCAAGACGATTCCACAATGACGGCCGACCTCATTGGCAGAATCAAAAGGGTCAGAGACGTCAACCAAACAGGGGGAACCCCAATTCTCCTAAATCCCAACATAGGAGAAATCCATCTCCCCCAAAGAGACAGAACATCAATAATAACAACAAGCCTAAGGATAACCGAGGCGTTGTTATAGTTGATGAAAATGGGTAGATCATTTGGAATGACAAGGCTATTCGAGTCTACAGGGAAAAGCGACCCACAGTTCCAGGGGGAACTGGTTCTAACTCTCCAGGACCCAACTGAAATTGGGGACCTAAGCGTGTTTCTCTGTGCAGGTACAAGAGGAACAGCTGAGGAAGAATAAAGCATCACAGACAAAGTGGGTGATGGACAGTGGATGCTCGAAACACATGACAAATCTGAAGGATTTGCTTGGCAGCTTCGTGGAGCTGAACGGTCCAACTGTTACTTTTGGTGACAACTCAAAAGGTTACACCAAAGGCTACGGTATCCTTGAAACCGATCACGTGTCAATTTCTAATGTTTCATATGTTGATGGATTGAAGCATAACCTACTATCCATCAGCCAATTCTGTGATGGTTTCTCTGTCAAGTTTGATGCGCAGGGTTGCAGGGTTAAAGATGTTCAAACCAAGCAGGTCATATTGTTGGGAAATCGATCCCCAACTGGGAATGTGTACTATGCTGACTGGAATAGCAGTCCACCTGAAACCTGTCTGTTATCGAAGAGCAGTTCAGATGTGAGCTAGCTGTGGCATAAAAGGCTCAACCATCTGAATTTCAAGACAATGAACCGACTTGCCAGACAGGAACTCGCAAAGGGTATTCCTAACCGAGTGTTTTCAACAACACACATCTGCAGTGCGTGTCAGCTGGGAAAGCTCGCCAGATCCTCGTTCAGGCTGAAATCAACTCTCTCAACCGACCGAGTATTGCAGCTGATCCATATGGATCTCTTTGGGCCAGTTACACCTAAGAGCATAAATGGCAACGAATATACACTGGTTGTAACCGATGATTACTCGAGGTACACGTGGACCATTTTCATGCGCCACAAGAGTGAAACCTGAGATGAGCTACCCAAGCTGATGGATCGGATATCGAACCAACAAGAGTTGAAAATCATTTCTATCCGATCAGACCGTGGAACCAAGTTCCTCAATGAAACCATCATTGAATACTGCGAGAAGCACGGAATCACTCATCATACCTCAGCTGTGCGAACTCCGCAACAAAATGGAGTAGCTGAAAGAAGGAACCGAACGCTGAAGGATGCAGCCACATCCATGTTGACAAGCTCAGCTCTGCCAAAGAGATTTTGGGCTGAGGCGATCAACACAGCCTGCTACACTCAGAACCGGTCTCTTCTGACCAAGCGGTTGGGAAAGACACCATACGAACTATGGAGACGCAGGAAGCCTGATATTTCATATTTTCGCGTTTTTGGTTCTAAGTGTTATATTCACAACAATGGGAAGACTCAGTTGAAAACTTTTGATGCCAAAGCTTCGAAAGGCATATTTCTTGGATATGCTGCTCGAATCAAGGCATATAGAGTTTTCAACAACAGCTCTCGTGTTGTGGAGATAACACCTCATGTTAGTTTTGATGAATCTACCTTTGAGTGCAGGAAACAGGCTAAAGGACAACAAGTAGATCCAGCTGTTCCACTAGTTCTCACCAGATCGCAAGTTCAAAGGCAGAAGAATTTGGCCGAACCGTTGTGGAAGCTCTCAACTGTGTTCACTGGACAACAACTATGCAAGAGAAGCTGAATGAATTTCTACGCAACTGTGTTTGGGAATTGGTAGAAAGACCAACTGGTGTCAAGGTTATTGAACTTAAATGGATTTTCAAGAATAAGAGAGGCGCCATTGGTTACATCGTGAGGAACAAAGCAAGGTTGGTAGCTCAGGGTTACTGCCAACAAGAAGGGATTGACTTTGAAGATTCCTTCGCACCAGTTGCAAGGCTGGAAGCCATCCGAATCTTTCTAGCTTATGCCGCACATCACAAGTTTAAAGTGTATCAGATGGATGTGAAGTGTGCATTCCTCAACGGTGATATCAAGGAAGATGTATATGTTGAACAACCACCCGGTTTTGAAACTGGAGATGGAAGAGTGTACAAGTTGAAGAAAGCCATCTATGGCTTGAAGCAAGCTCCTAGAGCCTGGTATGACACTCTTTGTGGATTTCTTCTGAACTCGGGGTTCAAACGAGGCTCAGTTGATAAAACCCTGTTCACCATCAAAGTTGGAGATGATATACTTGTGGTGCAAATCTACGTGGATGACATCATATTCGGTTCCAAGTCAGAGGAGCTGTGCAAGAAATTCTCAGATCTTATGAAGGAGAAGTTTGAGATGTCAATGATGGGCGAGATGAATTATTTCCTTGGATTACAAGTGAAGCAGTCACCAGAAGGGATTTTCATCAATCAGTCCAAGTATACAAAGGAGCTCATCACCAAGTTTGGATTGCAGACAAGTAAGACCACAAGGATCCCGATGAATACTAACTGGAAGATTGAACCCGAAGCTGAGGGAAAGCTAGTGGATGCCAGCAAGTATAGAGGGATCATCGGTTCGCTGCTATATCTAACCGCCAGTCGACCAAACATATCCTACGTGGTTGGAGTGTGTGCTCGGTTTCAAGTCCAACCGATGGAAGCTCACATGTTGGCAGCAAAGAACATCATCAAGTATCTGAAGGGTACTGTCAATGTTGGGTTGTGGTATCCAACTGACGACAATATCCAGCTGACCGGATACTCAGATGCGGATCTAGCCGGAGATCGATTGGACAGGAAGTCCACATCTGGACACTGTCAGTTCATGGGAAGCAAGCTAGTTTCATGGTTCTCCAAGAAACAAGCATGTGTTGCTACTTCTACAACCGAGTCAGAGTATATGGCTGCCGGAAGTTGTTGCATGCAAGTGTTATGGCTCAAGCAACAGCTGAGAGATTATGAAGTTACAACTGGACAGGTTCCCATTCATTGCGATAGCTCAAGTGCCATTGCAATCTCTTTGAATCCTGTTCATCATTCTCGGACAAAGCACATTGATATCAGACATCATTTCATCCGAGATCATATCGAAAAGAAGGACGTATCCATGGAGAAGATTCCAACTGAGATTCAGAGAGCTGATATCTTCACCAAACCTCTACCTGAAGCCCGGTTCAAGATGTTATGTGATCTTCTTGGATTGTTGGATCCATCAGATGAGGAGTCAGTCGAGCTGAAGAGGTAGATCTCCATCTGAGGGGGAAGCTCAGATGAAGGAGAAATCTCAGATGCAGAGAGCCAACTGAAGACATCAGACGTCAGCTGAACAGACGAACTCGAGTCAGCTGATGGTATGCTGCAACAATGGATCAGATGTCAGCTGAACAGACGAACTCGAGTCAGCTGATGGTATGCGGCAACTGAGGAACACAACTGAGGTATACAGCTGATCTCGACATCAGCTGGTAGGTAACATTTATGGCTGAAGGTGTTATGACATTAAATGAGAATGTTTGAAATAAATTCAAACATTCCTGAACATGTCAGCTAAATTAAATAAGCCATCCTGACGCATTTAATGTAAAGTCTGGCTGAACACCTATAGCCTTACTTTATAGTGCGACTAGGCTGACACATTAATCTCTTCATCTTCTCACTCGCGTGCGTGGAGCGCCAGTCAAAATCGCCCAACCGTCGCGAGATCTCAACCGTTGATGGATAGATGTCATTCAATCCTGGCCATCCATTTCAAACGACGCGGTAACCTATATAAAGCGGAAATTCAGGAAGTGATCCTTACCTTCTCTATTCGTGCATATCAATATTAACTGTTCATCATCCCCTCTGAAATTGTCTCACCATTTTCAGTAACATCTTTCATTCTTCTTTACATATATATATTCCACCGAAATGGCACCTAAATCAAAAGCATCAAAGAAGATGGTCTCTGCTGAACCAGCCACGTTCTAGGAATCCTTCGACTTGATGCTGTCAAAGATCCACTTCGAACAGATTCTCTCAAGGGAAGCTCTGACCACGCCGGAAATCACACCTGTCGCCCAACTTCTTTCCGACCACGGTCTGCTCAACTGGGCAACTCTCTCTCCATCTAAGCTGCTCAGAAAGCAAGTAGCCCATTTCTACCGGAATCTGCAACGCGATGCTGAACTCGGGCTTGTCACGACCATTCTGTGCAAGCAACGAATCAGCACTTCCCGATCGATTGAAGAAACTGCTGTCGAGATCGAAGTGTCTAAAGAACTGGGAAAGATCATCCCTAGAAATCGGGAGGCTGTAGACATGATGGGCAACTTCTCCGACAAGGAAGCAGATGCTTTTATGCAAACTATCCTCATTGTCCCCGAACCTTTGAAGGGGAGTATGCAGAGGACCAAACTGAAGCCGGAGCACCGACTTTTGTTTGATGTAATATCAAAGTGTGCCTTCGCATATGGAGGAGCCTTCAGAGATATCAGCAGACCGAAGCTCAAGCGGCAGAAGGCCTTGGAAGAAAAGCACAAGATAGACTGGTTGAGCTATTTTGAAAGCCAGCTGTGGGCAGAGAAGCTGAAGATCTCCGAGACACTAGCTGAGTCCGGAGAGAAACTGTTGAGTGTCAGGGGAACACTCAACTTCGGCACCAAGATATCAGCTCTGATCCTCCGAGCAACCAAGGGTCAGAAGCTAACTTGGAAAGACAGTGAGGACCCTCCTTTCAACAAGCTGATGTTGTTCCCAACAGCCAAAAAGGCTAGGGATGTTTTGGAAGCTGTGTACACTCCCAAGGGAGCCACAAAGCCAGCTGTGGAGACGGCCCCAACAGTCCGCCACCCATCAAAGTCCAAAACTGCTAAACTCCAGCTGGAGGAAGTAGCTGAGGAAGAGGATAAAGAAGAAGAAGAAGAGGTGGAACCCCTCAAGAAAAAGCCCAGGTTCAAAATCATCCAGCCATCAGCTCAACCGGCTGCGACGGGCCCAGTGGTGGTGATACCAGCTGAGAAAACAGCTGAGGAGAAGGAATCAACTGAATCCAGCCAGTCGGTTGATCCAGCTGGGTTTGTGCTTCAACCCCGTCAATAGGAAGAAATGGTTGAAGGAAAGGAGATCGACGTTGAGGAGTCCAGCTCATCCTCAGATGACTCTTCTTCATCCGAGGAGTCCCACGACAGTCCACCCTCTCCACCAACTGGAGCTGATGCCAGCCAGGTAATCCCACCTGCGTCTGAGGAAACTAATGAGCCCGCCCAGTCTCTCCCCAAAGAGGATTCAGTTCTCTCAACTGATTCTCAGTTAGAAATTCCGAGCCTCACGCTCGATGCCAACGTTGAGACCGTTCCTTTGGCCAACGTTGATGATACCATTGAACCCTTCTCCTTTGATATTGATCCCCCCCAAATTGATGAAGAAGCCAACCGCCAGGCAATTCTGGCTGAGTATGAAGGCAAGATGGACTATAAATAGAGGCATTCATTCATTCGACACGATACAAGATAGAGAAAATTTGAAGTGCATCCACGAGAGAAACAAGAGGAAAGAAAATCTGCAAAATCACATTCTAAGAGCATCAGCAACGGAGAGTTCCGAGTGGTAGAACATTAGTAGCTGAGGGTTCATAGAATTATAATCTGTCTTAGATCTTAGTTTGAGTGTTCATTCGTTCAAGCCATAGATCCAGCTCACATTCGTGTTCGAGCTGTAGTTGGAAAACCCACCCACATACACACCCTAAAAGTGTTTGTTAGGATCATACTCTTCCTGTAATTGAGTAGTTAGGTTGTCAAGTTCCCGCAAACTTGACATAGGTTGTTAAGTACCCGTAAACTTAACTGTAAAGGTTGATAAGTACCCGTAAACTTATTGCAACAGTTGCACAGCCCGCGTAAGCTGTGTGGAACTGTCCAGAAGAACTTGGACTGAGGTGTGTGGACTCACATCTCCCCGTGGACGTAGAAGTTCTCTCCAAACCACGTAAATCCTGTGTGTCTGTGTTTATTTCTGTTCAGTTACTTATTGCATTTTCAACTGACCAAACTAACCGGCATACAAACTGCATCTTTACATATCAACTGTTTTGGTTTTTGACCAACCTTGCTCAAAAGCGTGGGTTGTTTTTACGAGTATAATTTCTACCACATTCCGCACGGCACCACTCTCACAGCTGAGCTCTCTTACTCAGTTGTGATTCCATCCGAGTCTTTCTTTACTCAGTTGAAGTGATTTTCGGGGGTTAAGTTTTCAATGTTGAAAAATCCTAACTGGTGTATTCCCCCCCCCCCCCCCCATACACCAGTAACTCGTATCGGGACCATCAAACTCATTCTGCATGGCTTGAGTCTAGTGGATGCAACCTAAAGCTTCCAGGATTTCTTTAGGTTCGGACACGTCAGTTATGTAGCAAGCAATCATGCTCACATCTCCTGCTTGTTCAAGCTTTCCTAGTATCCTAAGCTCATCAGCATAGTGTGCTACCAAAGTTGGTTCATCATCATCTAAAGTTCCTGACTGAGTTGGCTGAGCCGGAACATAAGCTGTGGGATCTACAATTTGAGCTGATCTTCTGGTTCGAACGCCTGCCTCCAGATTTCCTATCACTGAATCTTTGATGTGGCTTTCATACCATGTTTTATTCTTCCATGCTCGCTTAGCAGCTTTGAGCATTATGATGGAATAATTCGGTCTTGGAGATGTTGGAGGTGCCGAGCTTGGTGTTCTGACTTCTGGTGCAGGTCGATCCTCAGTTGGAGAACGAGGATGAACTGGAGTGCTAGCCTATCTTGGACTGGAAGGTTCTGGACTTGAATGCTGGTTAGTTGGCGATGCTGGCTGAGCGTCAGCTAAAGTTCGGACTTGGTCTGTTGACTCTGAAGTTCCCCCTTGATTTGCGACAGGATCTTTAGTCTCATATTCAGAATAATAGACTTCTTCTTCCTCAGCTTCCTAGATAAGTGACTCTGTAAGATTCTTTAGTCGTTGAGCTTGAGATCTAGTCTCAGCTGGCTATGCCGGTGCGCTTCCTTCAACTGCCTGCAATTTAGTATGTTCCCTGCTCTCAAAAGTAGATTCATCAAACATAACATGAGGTATTACATCCACAATTTTGGTGTTGATGTTGAAAACTCTACAAGCTTTGATCTTTGCAACATATCCTAAGAATAAGCCTTTGATAGCTTTGGCTCGAAGGTTTTCAACTGAGCTTTTTCATTATTATGGATATAGCACTTAGAACCGAATACACGAAAGTAAGAGATATTAGGCTTCCTGTTTCTCCATAGTTTGTATGGAGTTTTTCCTTTTCTCTTCATGAGGAGGGAGCCGTTCTGTGTGTAGCATGCTGTATTGACTGCTTCAGTCAAAAAACATTTTGGCAGGGCTAAGCTTGTCAGCATGGATGTTGTTGCGTCCTTCAGCGTTCGATTTCTCCTCTCTACTATTTTATTCTATTGTGGAGTTCTTGCAGTTGAGGTTTGATGTTTTATGCCTTTCTTTTCGCAATACTCGATGATGGTCTCATTGAGGAACTTAGTTCCGCGATCAGATCTGATGGAGATAATGGATTTTCTTTGTTGATTCGCAAGTCTATCCATCAGCTTAGATAATTCATCTCTCGTCTCATTCTTGTGTGCCATGAAGATCACCCAGGTATATCTCGAATAGTCATCAATGACGACAAGAGTGTATTTATTTCCTCTCAGACTTTTCCCTGGTGACCGGACCGAAAAGATCCATATGGATCAATTGTAGAACATGATCCATAGAGGGCGTCATTTTAAGACGAAATGATGCTCTAGCCAATTTTCCAAGTTGACATGCGCTGCAGTGGTGCGTCGGACTATGCTTCAAATCCGGTATTCCAACTGCGTGCTATTGGCGAGCTAGCTTGGTCATGGTTTTGAAGTTGAGGTGGTTGAGTCTTTTGTGCTACATCCAACTTATCTCTGAGCTGCTTTTGGATACGAGGCACATTTCTGGTGAGCTACTCAACTAGTCTTTGTAGTAAACTCCACCTGATGAAAATCGTCTACCATATAAGAAAATTTGTTTCGTCTTGACATCTTTCACTCTGTAACCCCATGCATCAAACTTCACAAAAAGCCCATTGTCGCAGAGTTGGCCTATGGAGAGCAAGTTATGCTTCAATCCATCGACCAAGAAAATATTTTGGATAGTCACTAAATCAGTTTCGAATGTACCAGACCCTTTGGTTTTACCTTGGGAGTCGTCACCAAATGTAACAATTCTTCCCTCTCGAAACTTGATGTCGGTGAGAAGATTTCTTTGGTGTGTCATGGTCCTGGAGCATCCACTGTCTAACACCTAGACTGACTTTGAAGCTCGTCTCTTCCTTAGTTCATCCTAGTCCTGCAAAACACAAGAAGAAATTTAGGTACCCACACTCAGTTGGGTCTTGAAAGGTTAGTGACTTGAGTTTCCTCGATGACTTGAACTGAAGAATCAGTTCGAATCACTCTTCCTTCTTCATCCACATGGACTGCTGACTGAGTTGGTCTTGAAGTGCAAGCAGTCCAATTTCTTGGTGGATATCTCTGTCTTTGTGGAGCACGATATCGACTTTGATAAGATGGTCGATTTCTCCGTAATGAGAACTGTCTGGGAAATGACCAAAACTATCTTACTCCTTGAGCATACATGAACTGTGGATTACTAAGACCGTTGAACTGATTACCATAGTTTCCATGTCCTTGATGTGCTTGCTGGTAGTGATGAGGCATTGGGAATGTCTGATGGTACGTAGAGGTGAGGATTAGCCCAGTTTGGATGCCTTTGCTGATGATGCTGAGCTGAGTTGTTTGGTCCGACCCTGGGCTGATTCTGCCTTGGCTGCGAAGGTCAACTTTATCTGTTCCTGTAATACCCCGAGCTTTTATAAGTCCTTGAGTGTGTTTTAAATGCGTTTCCATATTTAATTAACGTGCCTTGAGTGATAAAATTTTTCAAGGAAGAAATTTTCTTGAAAATGGCCAAAATGCCCTTGTGTGCTTAAATGTAATTTTTCTCGTTTAAATTATTCGAATCGAGTATGTGATGCATGGATTGAGTTTATTTATATGAGAATGAGCATGAGTATAAATTTCGGAGAATTCTGAGAACTTTAACTTTTGACGATTAGTGCCGATAAGCCGAGAAATCACTAATCACCGACGAACTCCGAATTTAGCATAATTAGTGTCTTTTGAATCTAGAATTAATTCTAAGACCCCTGAGATATATTAGAAGCTCATCCGAGATCACATGAGAGAATTTTAAGAATTTAGTTCTTACTGGAATAATTGACCGATTGATTTTTAGGTTTTTCTTCGTTACTTGGAATTTTGACCTAAAAATTAGATATTCGGATTCCTTGATTTAATTCATGAGATATGAGATAGATCTGAGGTGTTTTTAAAGTTGTAAACGAGTCGAGGAGAGTTTAGAGCTGTTTTCAGTCTAAACGGAATAATACGGATATATTCTACCGGAAAACTTTTTCATCCGGAGAAAATTTTACCAGTTAAAGTGGAAAATATCTCTCTCCTTCTCTCTCCCTCTCCCACCGACATACCCTCTCTCTCCCCCTAATCTCTCCCTAGGTTACCTATTTTCTACTCTACAAGGAATAATAATCATGATATTCCTTTAGCTTAGTCATGAATTCAATTCCTTATTGAAGAAGCTTGGCAAATTCTTTTCATCTCATCTCTCTCTACTCTCTCTCCATCGTGTTCCATCAAGAAGAGAAAAATTTCTCTCTTCTCTCCCTCTCAATGCCGTGACAAACACACACACACATAGTAGAGAAAAATCTCAATTGAAGATCAAGAGATCAAGCCTTCAAACTCCAACAAGATCATTATGATCTTTAGTTCTTCAAACCCTAATTTAAGAGGTAATTAATTCTTCAAGTCTTGAGTTTAATTCCAACACAAAAATCATCTCTCTTTTTTCCTAATATTTTCGGCACTTTTGCCCTAGTGAGGTGATTAATTTTTGTTATAATTTTCTTCAGGTTAAAGATGAGATCCTCCATGGAAAATCCAAGCTAAATATTTGAGCTCACAACCCCTTCATTTTCGGTCCAAGTGCTTCGAGAGGAGGAGTTTGATTTAAATCTTTAAGTATGTTTATTCATTTGATTTCTTGTAAATATGTAATCTCTAAGTCCTAAAGAAAAGAAATATGCATGCTTTAAATTATGTTTAAGCAAATTTAGGGTGTGAGATGTGATGATCAATTTGAGGAAATTGTTAAGGAAATCAAACCCTAGGAATTAATCTAAGAATAAGAAGAAAAGAGAAATAAAAACCCTAAAAAATGACTAAGGCCGAAAATAGGGGAAAAGAGGAAAGAAAAATAATTTCCATGATTTCTTGATAAATTCTTGTTTATATGTGTTTATGATGTTGATTAAATTGATAATCATGCATCAGAAAATGAAGAAAATCATTTGCTCTAATATTATTGTTAAAACCGAAAATATGAGTTTATTGAAGGAATAATTGGTTTGATTTGTTGTTTGATGATATAATGATGTTTATGAGTTTATCTTGAGTATAAAATTATGATCAAAATAGATGATTTAATTTATTGTATGGTTTTTATGAGAAAAAAATCGATATATGTGTGTGTAGGGAGAAAAATAATTTTTGATGATTTTTGATGATTTTGATGTTATGGATGATTTGAATGTGTTTGTGTTTAACTTGGAGTACTAGATATTCAATAGGAATTTTTGAGATGAAGAAAATGGAATTTTAAGTACAAAAATATGTAAAAATAGATGGAAATGAGTTTTGAATACCTAATGTGTGTTATAGGTATTCTTGGTGAAATTATGAATTTTTGAGTGTGTGTTCTTGGTGAAGAACATGAAGATTTGAAGATTAATAAAATTAATTATAAAATAAATTAATTAATTATTAAATTAATTAAAATTCGAAAATTATAGAAATAAAATGTTAATTGAAAATAAAAAGAGAAATTAATGAATTATTTATAAGATAATAAAAGTTAGTAAAAACAAAGAAAAATATTTCTTTGTTGAGAAATAAGTAATAAAGAGGAGAAATTTTTAGAAATAATAATAGAGATTAAAAAGAGAGAAAATATTAATAGTTGAGAAATAAAAGAGGAATTAGAGTTAAGAAAATAAAAAGATGAAAGAAAAGTGAGTCGAAGTTAAGTTGTTCAATCGAATAAGAGAAAAGAAGTTGAACAAAGAATTAAGTCGAGTTTGAATTCGTTTAATTATGAGATTAATTGAGAAAGTCTTAGAATAAATAAATCAAAGAGATAATATCTTGAAATAAGAAAAATTTAAGTATGCGATTAAGAGTTAAGTTTGAACTTAAGCGATTAAATAATGCTATGATAGAAATAGCTTAATGAAGTCTCGAGTTGAAAATTTAATAGTGTTTAAATACGAAAATCGAAATTAAAGAATCACAAATATTGAATGTTCGTTTCTTAATAATATGATGAGTAATAAATGATTGGTTGATAATGCTTGAGTAAGAATAATCGAGTTTGGTTTTCAAATATTTTGAATATGAGATAAGACGATGAAGTTATCGAGTGTTGAGTTTTAAATTTAAAAGTCGAGTTTTCATCAAGAAAAGAAAACGGGATTTTTCGTTAATGAAAACGAGATTACTAAAAAGTCGAGTTATAAATCGAGAAAACAAATTTCTATAAAATATAGAAAATAAGAGTTTAATTGAGAATAAGAAAGAAAGTTTATTAATATAAGATAAGATAATTACGAGTGTGTGTACGTGGTTGAGAAAAGACGACGTATTTAGAAAATAACGTTGTGTTTTGAATCGAGAAATATTTAATGACTATTTGAGTTAAATTCACAATTCTTATTGCTTGAATTCTTGCTTGACTTATTAAGATTGACGAGATTGTTTTTTTTATGCTTATTTAGAAGAAAATATTTCCCGAGAATAAAATAGAGCAGTGTCGAGATAACTATTAATTATATTTAAATCGTGTTGAATTTATTATGCTTGATTGAACCTATGTATTTAAGTGATATGTTCATATTCCGTTTATGATGACATGACTTGCTCAATTGTTGAGAATGCTTATATGTTACATGATTGATTTGAGATGAAGATAGTTAAATCGAGTATTCGAGTACGAAATCGAGATCCGTAAATTGGAAAATAAACTAGACATCTGTAGCTATCTTTTGGTACCAAATTCATCCCCTGTTTCTCAGAAATCTGTTCTATATGAACTCCAGAGTTACTGCCTTGTGCAGAAATTTTCCGAAACCCATTTTCTTAAGTTGAATTCCTTTTTAACTTCGTTCCTTGTGAACTTCTAAGTCGTTATAAGTTATTGACTCCCGTTAATTAACTGACCTAAGTGTCGAGTAAAGGAACCGAGTTAGTTTCTAAACGAGATATGGTCGAGTCTCTTTTCTTTGTTAATCAAAAGAATGTAGTTAAGTGCAAAGGCCTAAAAGTCATAATATGAATTCGATTTCCTTTTCTTTTATCATCTCGACCGTTTACTAAAGTGTGATTATTTGCGATAATAGGAGGAAGTCGAGTTTAGAAGACAGGATGGAAGATAGAAGACGGAAGCTTTAGTTGTTCTGTAAATCGCCTAAGGTGGGCTTTTCTATATATATCAAATCAAATGAGCGATGCTCGAAAATGTTTACTTATCGCTTTATAACTGTGTTTTAAAGTGATTATCAAGGCATGAAAATACTTTGTTTTATGTGAGTTCTTTTGTGCCATTCTGAGTTAGCCAAAGGGGGTTAACTAATCGATCGGACCGCTGAGTTAACCGTAAGGGTTTTCCAGGATTTAGTGTACACGGTAGCCGGTGTGTGTGGTACTCTGTTGAGGGGTAGCCAGCCACGGTGAATAGAACATGCGCGGGAGAAGTATACTCTCCCCCGGCGTTGAAACAGAAGTTGGGCAAGTTGAACGTAACATCAAGTAAAGGCTTGGCCAAGCTATATTGTGAAAAGTGAAAGAAAATGTTTAGTAGGCACGAGTATTTGATGAAAAACCCCGATGCGCTATTTATCGAGATGCCTGATTTAATCTATACTTATGATATGTTTTCGGCAATGTGCCCACTAAGTATGTTTATACTTAGCCCTGCATATGTTTTATAAAATGTGCAGGTTGAGTGACGGGAGCGGCGGAGGTTGAGTAAAGAGTTGTAGATAGGATGAAGAACTGTGTGTCAAACTTTACACTTTTCGCTGCCAATCTATTTCGTGTCTTTGTATAAACTTTTAATCTAAATCCCGTATTTTGAACTTAGTATCTTTTTGAGAACAACTTGTCGAGCGATCCTTCAAGGTCGACTCCTTTTATATAATGAAGTAAGGTTCATAGTAATTATTCTATTCTAAATGTCTGTTTATTTATTTATCCCCCTTCTTCCCCGCTTCTTTAATCCAACCCCTAGTCGCACCCCGACTTTGCCGTTCCTCGGGATTTGGGGCTGTGACAAAGTGGTATTGAGCAGTCATTTCTGCTCTGCATACAAGTTCCTTTCAGTAGTAAGGTGGAGTATTTGTATATGCTCTACACCTAAGTCTTCTTTCAAGTAAAGTTAGGTCGTAACACTAAGCTTAAGAGTGTAGACGACAACTCAACCTCCCGCTACGTCGACTCAACTAAAGAAGGAAAGTAAGGAAAGAGTTTCAGAAGTATGATTTCTTTTAAGAAGAAATTTTTATGCAAGAATGATTGTGAATAAGTATGCCAAGTATGATTTGATTGAAGTGTAAGTGATTATACTTTGTGATATTATGTGAATTATGTGAAAGTATGAGTACTATACTTTGTGAAAGTATGTGAAATTATGTGAGCTATAATTTCTTTGATTGAGATGTTTTGTTGGCATGAAAATCTAGACTAATTCTAAGGCCTTCCCGATTCTTTGAGAACATAGACATTCTAAGAAGCGTTGGTTCCAAAATATTAAAAAAAAACGATCGGATCGGAAAGGACAGAATAAAGGGAATCAAAGAGAATAAACGAATGTCACATGCGTAAAGTGACATGAACAACAGATTCATTGGAGTCGACTTGTTTTTATAAATGAAAGCCGTAAGAGTTTCCTTTTAAGGAAATAAAATAAAGAGTAATAAGATAATAAGTTAAAAAGAATGGAAAGAAATCGTGGGAAATGGTTTTATTTCGTGTATTGTTTAAGTGCAATTTCTTGAAATTGCTAGATGATTAAGATAAGTTGTGATTAAGTGGTTAAGTATTGCAATTTGAATAATGGAATATTCTAATTGTAATTTAAAAATTCCTTAAGATATGTTAATTATCCTACCAGTTACTGATCCGTGTTCTCTTAAAATCTTTGTAGGATGCCTGCTACACGTGTCACGGCTCGGAAGAGCTAACCCCTAAGACAGCGTACTTTGATGAATGAGATCTTAGACGAGTACCACGACTACGAGGTGGACCCAAACCATGATATAGGGCAGTTAGTCATTGACTTCGCTGCACGTTTCTACGTAGCCCGTCACTTTGTTTCGGAGCATCAGGAAATAGCCGATTTGACCGTACGGCTGCCCGACGAGTGGCATGGTTGGGCACATGACATAGCCTAGTACCACATTGCACTGATCGGTGACGACATCGAGCCGATCGACTACTTTTCTGGATTCGCTCTAGCCATACATGGGCGTTTCTTTGAGAGTCGGTTCATGTGGTCTGTTCCGGTTCAGGAGCACCTTCCCTACCTCCACATCCCTACTGATCCCGAGCCTGAGCCGTTTGCCATGGATCCGGAGATGGCCGCACTGTTAGAGTTGCCGCCAGTACTTGCACCTAGTGAGGGGTTAGTTCTCGGAGCAGAGTACTTAGAGAGAGACGCAGAGCTTGCTGCGTTGCTAGAGTTACCATCTCCTCTTACACCACTTGAGGAGATTTGTGCTGAGTAGACGAGGGTCCGAGGACAGTTCGAGGCGGGACCATCCAGGGCCCGTTCTGCAGAGGTGTACGTGTCTAGTTCACCCCCTGAGCACCTTCTTCCCCTGAAGAAGCGTACAGTAGAGACCAGCCTGGACGACTCAGAGAGGACTGTTTCAGACTTGCCTTCACCACCACCACTTGTACTGTTAGACGGCACCACTTTGAGGGTTGACGAGGCACTTCAGCTCGTCTTTGGTACGGATTCAGAGAAGGATCCGGAGAAGGATCCGATAGAGGACGACCCTGAGGAGGATCCCGAGGAGTTTCTGGCTGTAGAGGGCAGCAGTGACTCGACCGCAACTAGTTGAGCAGAGCGTCTTAGACGCATAGTAGTAGAAGTTTCTTTTTGTCTTGTACATAGTCGGATCAGTAGACTTCTTCTGTAGTACTCTACGCATATACGAAATTTTTGGAATCATTTCCGTTCTAGTACTTCCAGTAGATACGGAGATGCAACCTGTTAGTGCACCCGGTACATATATAGGCAGTTAGTCTAGTTCAGACTAGTCGTAGTCTAACTTTTTGTATAAGTCCTCGTTGGAGGCAAAATTAGTACTCTTTTTGACATGTATATATATACTTATGACCCGAGAGTGGGCTTTGATCTTGAGAAAGTTTCCTCTAAACGCGATTAGAAGAAAAGTTTAAAATAAATATTCTAGTTTAACTTGGGAAGTTAAAAGGTTAAAGAGCTAGTATCGAAGTTATTATCTATTTCTGTTCCATGAACTTGTTAAAATTGGAAAAAGGTTTAGTAAGTAAACGACAGCTTAAAACCAAAATGCTAATAAGAATTCTTGTTTCCTATAGTTCAAAAAAAATGCCGCCAAGAGTGGTTAGCAACAGAAGAGGACCTGGTAGGCCCAGGGGACGTGGTAGACGTCAAGCTCAAAATGATAGAGAAGAGGAACAAGAACGACAAGATACCTCTCCACCACCATCACCATCACCACCTCCACCACCACCCCGTCGTGATATTGATGACTTATTCCTCAAACGAAACCCACCTATGTTCAATGGATCTGGCAACCCAAGCGATGCTGAGCTTTGGGTACGAACCATAGAGAGAATCTTCAAACTCCTCAGATGTATTGATAAGGAGTATATGTTATGCGTTGCATTCCAACTTTCCGGACCAGCTGACTACTGGTGGGAGGCTAGGCAGAAGGTTATACCTGCGGAGCACCTGGCTCGTTTTACATGGGAGGAATTTAAGGAAGTGCTGTACGATAAGTACGTACCTAAGACCTATAGAGCTCAGAAAGAGGCTGAGTTTTATAATTTAAAACAAGGAAAGATGACAGTGGCTACTATCAGCACTCCAATGATCAGGGAAATCAGAATGGGAATCAGCGAGGCTATCAGCAGCCTAACCAGAATAACAATTATGGCAAGAAGCCATGGCAAGGAAACAGTCAGTCGGGACTGTATTTACAAGGAAATAATCAAGCGGGACCTTGGAAAGGAAATAACCAGCAAGGTCAGCCACAAGGGCAACAAAGGAATAACTCAGGAGGAAATAACCAAGGAAGAGCTACCGTTCCTGCCTATCCCAAGTGTAATAGGGTACACTATGGGATCTGTCAAGCAAACTCGGGAAGTTGCTTCAACTGTGGGCAGAAGAGGCACATGAAAAGGGATTGCCCGAAACCGTTGCAAGCGGCAGGACAAAATTAATATGGACAGCCCCAGCCTTTGAGGGTGATTCAAGCACAGCCACAACAGCAGATGACACAACAACAATTCCAGCAGCACGCTCAACAGCAACAGAATGCCAGGGCATGTGCGATCAAACAGAATGCGCAGCATAAGGGCAAGGGAAACCTAGCAGGTATGGTAAACTTCATAATACCCCTATTAAGATACTGTTTGATACTAGCGCATCGCATTCTTTTATTGCTGGTTTGTGTGCGGATAACTTAGATATCAGACCTGTATGAGCTGAACACACTATGAGAGTAGCTACACATTCAGGAGAGATCACTACTTCCACGCATGTTTGCTCTAACCTAGAATTAGAAATTGGAACTCTTAACGTTAAAGCGAACAACTTGAACGTTATGATAATGTGGGATGTAGATATAATTCTAGGAATGGACTGGTTGTCTGAGAATTATGCTACGATTCTCTACAACGAGAGGAAAATCTCTTTCCAACCCCGGGAAAAGAACCGACAGAATTTCATGGGATTGCGATGGGCAGGAGGATACCGATAATATCCGCCCTACAAGCCAAGAAGTTGATGAAGAAGAAGAATTGCAAAGCTTATCTTGTATACCTAAGTGAAGAACCTGGAACCGAAAAAGCCATACAAGACGTGAAAGTTGTTAACGAATTTGAAGACATCTTTCCAGAAATATTACCTGGTTTACCACCCGACCGTCACGTAGATTTCACAATCGACTTAGAACCAGGATCGGCCCCCAAATCAAAAGCCCCATATAGAATGGCACCAAAAGAGTTAGAAGAGTTTAAAATCCAACTGCAAGAGTTGTTAGATCTTGGTTTCATTAGACCGAGTGTTTCACCTTGGGGAGCACCTATTTTGTTCGTCAGAAAGAAGGATGGTTTTATGAGAATGTGCATAGACTATCGAGAGCTAAATAAGATTACCCTTAAGAATAAGTATCCTTTGCCAAGGATAGAAGACCTCTTTGATCAGCTTAAAGGCGCAGGTGTCTTTTTGAAAATAGACTTAAGATCTGGGTATCATCAATTGAAAATCAAACCCGAGGATATACATAAGACTGCATTTCGGACTAGATATGGCCATTACGAATTCCTAGTTATGCCATTCGGTTTGACTAACGCTCCCGCAGTATTCATGAATCTCATGAATCGAATTTTCCACCCTTACTTAGACAAAAATTCGTCTTAGTATTCATCGACGACATTCTCATTTACTCCAAAAATGAGAAGGAGCACGAGGAACACTTGCGAATAGTGTTAGAAATGCTTAGAGCTGAGAAACTTTACGCCAAATTCAGTAAGTGCGAGTTTTGGCTGAAGGAAGTGATGTTCCTTGGACACATAGTATCAGCAGAAGGCATCAAAGTAGATCCTGCCAAGGTAGAGGCAGTACGCGATTGGAAATCGCCAACAAGTCCGAACGAAATTTGGAGTTTCTTAGGTTTAGCCGGCTATTATAGAAGATTCATCGAGGGATTTTCTACAATTGCTAGACCTATGAAACAACTACTCCAAAAGGAAAACAAGTACAAATGGACTGACGAATGCGAGACAAGTTTCCAGACACTCAAGAAAAAGTTAACCACAACACCCGTGTTAGCTCTGCTAGAAGCAAATAAGGAATATGTGGTCTATATAGATGCTTCAAAGAATGGATTAGGGTGTGTATTGATGCAAGACGGAAAACTTAGAACTAGCAGCCGTTGTTCATGCATTGAAAATTTGGAGACACCATCTCTATGGTGTTAGGGTTGAGATTTTTACGGATCACAAGAGTTTGAAGTACTTTTTCGAGCAAAAGGAATTGAATATGAGACAAAGACGATGGCTCGAACTAGTAAAGGATTATGATTGTGGTATCAATTACCATCTAGGAAAAGCAAACGTTGTAGCTGACGCGCTGAGTCGCAAGACTCCAACCAAGTTAGGGTGTCTCTTTGTTGAGGAAGAAACTCTTGTACGAGAATTTGAGAAAATGGACTTAGAAGTGCTCAATACACCTGAAACGATAACAAACCATATAGCAGCACTCGTAGCTACACCGGAGTTATGAGAAAGAATCATAAGCACTCAGAGAAAGGACGAGTCAATTGAGAAGCTTCGACTAAGGATAAGAACGAATAAACCAAACGGTTTTTCCGAAGCACCAGATAATGCGATTTTATTTGAAGGCAGACTTTGTATCCATGAAGACGATGAATTGAAGAACGATATGATGAGTGAGGCTCACGATACGCCGTATACAGCATACCTAGGGAGTACGAAGATGCATCAAGATTTGAGAAAGAATTTTTGGTGGAATGGTTTGAAACGAGATGTTGCCTCGTTTGTAGAAAGATGTTTAGCTTGTCAACAAGTGAAAGCTCTACACCAAAGACCATACGGGTTGTTACAGCCATTAAGTATTCCAACATAGAAGTGGGAAGATATAGCCATGGATTTTGTGACAGGTTTGCCCAAGACTAAGAAAGGAAATACTGCCATCTGGGTAGTTATCAATAGGCTCACAAAATCAGCTCACTTTTACCAATCCCAATTACCTATGGATCAAAGAAGTTGGCACAACTGTATGTCCGTGAGATTGTACGTCTACACTAAATACCGAAGTCAATAATGTCTGATAGAGATGTCAAATTCACTTCGAGATTTTGGATCACTATGCAGAAGGAGTTAGGTACCGAACTTAATTTTAGTACCGCTTTTCACCCTCAGACAGATGGACAATCCGAGAGAACGATTCAGATACTCGTTCATATGTTAAGAACGGTAATATTGGATAGAAGTGAGAATTGGGAAAAGGTCTTGCCATTTGTCGAATTCACGTACAACAACAGTTATCAAGCAGCGATAGGAATGGCGCCTTACGAGGCATTGTATGGAAGGAAATGTAGGTCACCACTTTATTGGGATGAAGTAGGTGAAAGAAAGAACCTAGGACCCGATGCGGTCAATGAAATGATTGAGATCATTCAACAGATTCGAGTTAGAATGAAAGAGGCCCAGAGCCGACAGAAGTCTTACGCCGATGATTGTCAAACCAATCTTAGCTTTGAAATTGGGGATAAGGTTTCCTCAAGATTTCTCCGTCTAAAGGAATCATTAGATTCGGTGTTAAGGGTAAACTCAGACCAAGGTCTATAGGACCTTATGAGATTTTGGAGAAAATAGGACCTGTTGCTTATAGATTGGCCTTACCGCCAAGTCTAGAAAGTGTCCATAACGTGTTTCACGTATCTCAATTACGAAAGTATGTCTTTGACCCTAAGCACGTAATTAACCAGCAAGACGTTGTTCTTGAGTTCGACTTAAGTGATGAAGAGAAACCATTATCGATCTTGGATCGAAAAGAGCAAGAATTAAGAAATAAGTCGATTCCTTTGGTTAAAGTGCTAAGGAATCACCACGGGCAAGAAGAAGCCACGTGGGAACTCGAAGAAAAGATGAAAGAAAAATACCCTTACCTTTTTGAAGAAGGTATGCAAATTTCGGGACGAAATTTCTTGTTAGAGGGGTAGGATGTAATACCCCAGATATTTCTTCCGTCGCTAAAATAAAAATTTAATTATTCATTAAGGCTTTGCACGCCTAAGTTAAGGATTTTCAATTCTAAGACTAACGGTGAAATCCGTTTCTGAAAATAAAATCCAGAAGTCGGTTGAACGACTACTGTATTAGGGTTTTCGCGTCCGATAGAATTTTCGTTCGAAAACTCAGATCGAAAAAACGTCAGACTTTACATTCACTTTTTCTGCGATACGAGTCTACCGGAGAAAGTCAGTTTTTATTATTTTTCCGGGCAAAATTCGGACTGTCTTATCCCGACTTCTTATCGGATTTCGGAAAATGAATTATGCTTT
The DNA here is from genome assembly GCA_029490685.1 of Schizonepeta tenuifolia. Lineage (NCBI taxonomy): Eukaryota > Viridiplantae > Streptophyta > Magnoliopsida > Lamiales > Lamiaceae > Schizonepeta > Schizonepeta tenuifolia. Next base: position 57,222,392 of record CM055959.1, read on the forward strand.
CCGAGTAGGATATTTATTTCTAATCTAACGGTCGAATTAGATTTCGTCAAAAACGTAACCGTCTAGGATTTTAATTTCTCGATTTTTATACGTCGTATTAGACCCGTAAAACGCGATATTTACGACTAAAATATCCCCTAAAACCGCCACCTACACCCATGACTCACCCTTGTTAGATATTTATCCTACTTTATGTAATTAATATAACACCTCACCTCATTTTCTCTCTTCCTCTCTCATTATTGCTGCCCCCTCCCTCTCTTCTCTCTCTCATCTCTCTCTTCCACCATTATTGAGTTCTTCAAGCTTTCAAAGCTCCACAAGTTATTCATCTTCTGATCGATCTTATTTCCGAGTCCATTAACATCAAGGTAAGAGCTTCCTCTATGGATTGAACCGAACAAAATTCATTTCCCGCAATATTGTTATTTTTGAAAATTTGAGGAAGAAGTAGGATGATGTTCTAAGATTAATACATGTTATTAGATGCATAGAAATGGATTCCCATGGTTGGATTTAAGTAGAAATCGTCCCCCTTAATAATTTGATAATATCGAAAATTTTGAAGAAAATTGTAGGTGGAGTTAAGTTCGATTTTTAGATGATTGATATGTGGATTTGTGATCTATGTATTGATAGATTGATGTGGGAATTAATTGAGATTTTTCTAAAAATAGAAACCCAGTAGTAAGAGAGAAAGAAGTGAGGTTTTGATGGAGTAATTGTTATGATTTTTATGATATGATGATATAAATGAGATGTAGTAAGTGTATATATGATCATATAATTTAATTGGATTTTTCTAAAAAGAAAATAGAAATCGTAAGAGACGAAGAACCGACGATAAGTTAAGATTCGATAATAATTTGAGTATATGGTTTTCATATTAAGTAATCTTAGTAGTTGTTGTTGATAATCAGAAAGTTTGAGCGAAATCGGAGAATATTGGATTTCTAGTAAGAGACGAAGAATCGTCTATAAGTTTAGTATGGATAATGATATAGGTTTCTGGTTTGAATATTCACTAATCTTATTAGTTAATAAACGTTATTGGAAAATATGAACGAATTCTAAGAAAGTTGAAATTTTGGTAAGAGACGAGCAATCGAGCTTAATTGTCGATAGGAAAGTCGAACAAGGAAACTAATTGGATATTAGTGTTTAATGTTGATAAATGAACAAGATTGTAGTTGGCGATATTGCCATTCGAGAAATGAATATATAAGTTAAAAGTTGATATGAGTTTGAATTTGAAATGGATTTTGGTTTAGTAATTGATTAGTTAAAAGATGAGGAAATATACGTCGTGTTTTTAATCAAGAAATATATAGGAGTTCAACTTGAAAGATTACGCGTATTGAATGCCTTGAGACTGAATTTTCGTGAGTATAAAGGTGGTATAGCATTAGTCGAACCTAGGGAGTCGTGCGTCGAGATTTCGAGCACCTAGGGTTTCACTCGGACTGATTTGCGATACATTGGGGAAACTGTCATAACTTTTAGCTCGCTTAACGAAATCGAGATCCGTAAATTGGAAAATAAACTAGACATTTGTAGCTTTCTTTTGGTACCAAATTCATCCCCTGTTTCGCAGAAATATGTTCTGTATGAACTCCAGAGTTACTGCCTTGTGCAGAAATTTTTCGAAACCCATTTTCTTAAGTTGAATTCCTTTTTAACTTCGTTCCTTGTGAACTTCTAAGTCGTTATAAGTTATCGATTGAGGAATGACTGGAGTGTTTTGAACTATGACTTCGACTAAGTTCAGTTGTACTTGAGGTGCCTCATTCGGTGATTGAGTTGCACTGACAAACTAAGCTAACTGATCTCCAGTGTCCGTAGCTGGGTTGTATCCAAGACCTTATACACTTTTGGGAGGTCTTTGGTGGCTTAACATGCTCTCTAGAGCTGCGCTCGGGGCATGAAGGGATACTAATTTCTCATGTGTAAACTTCAGCTTCATTTACAACTGAGAGATGTATTCTGCCTGGGTGTTGGTCATGTTGATCAAGTTGATGACTTGACTATTGGTTGACTGAGCAACTACTTCATGGAGTCTTCGGTTCTCCTCCATGAGCTTCTCTATGCCTTGATCCTTCATGATTAGTTCGTTGCTCATTTTGTCAAACTCAGCTTGAAGTTATTTGAACTATGCAACTTGTTCAGTGTACAATCTGCTCAAGTGTTCGACCTCATCCCAAGACGGTTGGACATCTTCATCTAATTCCCTTGTATATTGGTTAACAGAAGAAACAATATGAGAGGGATGGAAAGAAGAGTTTACCTCGTCACTCTACTCTTCTGGCAATGCCATGAAGCATTGGTCCTATCCTGCTGAGCTTGATGGCGAGTCAGTTTTTCTCTCTTTCTGACTCTGTGAATATATCGGTGTCGTCGATGTCATCCTCAATGATCATGGCCTTGGTCTTTACTCGGAGGGTATCTTTCGTCTTTTTGGAGATATCAGGACAGTCAGCTTTGAAATGTCCTACCTTCCCGCATTCAAAGTATCATTCCCTTTGATTCCTTAAGTTGGGTTGAGTTGAGCTCCGCCTGCTCCTGTTGATCCTCCTGTACTTCTCGATCTTGGAGTTCGTCTCCTCGAGTTGTTTGGTCATTTCGCCTAATGTGGAGAGAACTTTCAAGTTCATCTCACACTGAGAGTATTTTCTCTTTCTAATACTCTCAATGTCCATTAGGACCTCTGTGAATCTCAGCTCCATCTTGTCGATGGACTCCCCGGTAAGCTGAGAGAAGTTCTCATACTTCTGACAAGCTAAGGTGAACTTATTCTCCTTTATCTCGTCAGAGCCTTCACAGAGTATAAGCCATCTTGTCGATGAACTTATGTCATCAAGCTGCACGATGTCTCTTTCTTCCTTGGTGTAAGCCTCCTGGGCTTTTGGTTCTTCCTTCAGGGTGGTCGTCTCTCCATCTCCGGGAGTAATGAAAGGGACCAGTATTGACTAAGTCACACAGATGGGACCATTTTCAATAGTCTCTCACATCTGGTGATGCCTGGCCATCAGTGCCATCTTCAGGTAAAACTTCCACATGCGAACTCCAGTAAGCTTCCAAGCAACATCACGTTCATGTTTCCTGCACACCCAAACAGACAAACAAGAAAAATATGCAGCAGAATGCACTAAAGGTTTTCAGAAAAGATTTATTCAGTTGACCACTAAAAAATATACTCAACTCACACCTTGTGAACCAGAGTCAGTATTCTTTTGAACCACTGCACTGATATCACTTGATGGTCCCAATAACGAATGTCTGGTGTATGGGCACCAGTAGCAATTTTTTCTTTCAAATTAATTTCACTGAGTTAACTGCTCAGGTCATTTTCCTCAACAATTGAGAAAGTCAGTTGGAGCTGATCACATAGTTGGGTGCACAGCTGACTTCTTTAACTGAGGGTTAGCTGTGTAGTCCAACTGAAGTTTTAAACAGTTTAGGGTTGCAGAAGTTGGTGGAAATTAAAGCTCGATACTAAAACTGAAACCTTTATGAAAACAGGGAAACGTCAAGTTCCCAAAGTTTAGTGTAGTTTGAGAGAGTGCAGTTTGTATGCAGTTTTTATGCTGGGTCAGTTGGTTAGGTAATTGAACGTAAAATACTGAATATACATACAAAAATGTAAAGGACACGGTATTTTAACATGGTTCAGAGATTGACCTCCTACGTCCACGACTTTCTTTTCGGGGAAGTAATCCACTAGAAAAGCTTAGGCGTACTTATCAAACGTTCCACTAGGTTTGCGGGTATCAAGAAACCTAACCAGTTCGATTACGGGTTTGAATAAGACCTTACAACACTTTCGCAGGAAAGTGTACAACCTGGCTTTAGATTACAGATTCTAAGGGGACCTGGTCATAGATTATGAGTTCTAAGGACCTAGTCTTTGATTACGAGTTCAAAGGGATCTGGTCTTTGTTTGCGGGTTCAAAGGGACCTATTGACTTTGATTGCGGGTTGAAAGTCAGACATGAGGTTTGGGGATTGGGGGTTTTTGCAACTATGAAGGCTTCTACACAAAGAGAAGTGTAGGCTTCGTCCTAAGGCTTAGAGACTCGATCCTTTGGGAGAGCGTCTGCTTAGAGACAAAATTAAGCAAGAACCTATATTTTAGACTCGATCAAAGAAGAGACTTTTTGAGAGGCTAGATGGAAGAACAAGAGGAGGTGTGGAGTCTCTACTTCTACTGGTATTCAACTGAGCTCTTCTTGTTGGAGAGGAGGGTGGTCTACTGCTGTTTCTTTTCTTCACCCTGCGCGATTGAATCAACGTCTTGCTCTTTTCTCTCTGAGCTCAATTGTGGAGTCCTCTATTTATAGAGGGAGATCTAATTAGCCAGTGGAAAGAGCTGTTTGATCTCTGCCAAAAGCATGGCACTCCACCTACTTACTGGAAACTTTCCTAAAATGGCAACTGTGACCTTTGCTTTTTGCACGTCAATGTTGTCGGTCCATTTATAGTAAGTTCATCGGTTGACTTGTGCTTCCAAGTAGATTTGAATTTGGACTTCAACTCTTCTGCCTTCAACGTCTTCAAAGTCTTCTCTTCTTATCTTTTCGACGTCTGACTTTGACACAACTTCTCTTCACGCTTGAGCTGCATGGGTTAGTTAAGGAGTCAACTGAGTTGTTTTCCAACTGAGTCCATGATCCAACTGAGCTTGTGGGTTAATCGAGCTCATTCTTCAACTGAGCTCGTGATTTTAATTGACTTCTTCACGAACTGCCTTCTTCAGTTAGATTGTCTTCTTCTGCTTGAAACATGTAAAGATAAAATCCCTACGCTAAAACAGTGAGCTCTAGCTAAGTTCAGAACGATGGCTTTCATCTACTCGGTTGGGGTCAGTTGGATTTTGGGATAAATCAAAACTTTTACTAATTTCCCAACAACTACTTTCTTTAGCCCAATTCCTTACCCTAATCGAATTTTACACTTTTCCCAGCTTTATATACTCTTTCTATATCTCTTCTCTTTTATCACTTGATTTTTACACTCCTTTTAACATCAAACCCTTTGGAGCTTTTGAGGAGACGAACAAGAGAAGAAAATATTCAAGATCTACAACTTCCTACGAACTTTATTTTTTTGTTTATGTTTTTCTTAAATCTTTGATTGTTTTTTCCATGATTATTTGTGGCTAAACTTATCTTTTATCCTAAGGTTAATGAGTATATGGATGATTTGAATTTAGATTTGTTTTGATTAATTGACTACGACCTTCTCTTCTTTCCTATGTTCTTGTACTTTTTCATGCTTGCTTGATTGGCCACCAATTGTGCATATTTATTGTGTTAATTTGATATCTAAAGAAGATACTTAATACTTGAACTAAGAATAAGGGACACACACTTTAATAATGTCGATAGCTCTTAAGATTTGTGTGAAGGCGAGTAATCTAGGGAACTTTTAGGAGTTGCATTCTAGTAATTGATTGAACACAATAGTTTCTTGCATGTAATCTACAGTTTATTTGTTGCGACATGAGACTTAAGCTAATTTAGTGATTGTCTTATGGAGAGTCGAGTCTTTTTTATAGTTAATTAAATTAAATCGAGTTTGAATTTGAGTATCCATTGAAATCGAAGCCTTGGAATAGTCTTTTCTCTAATTTGAATCTTAAATTGCTATTCCTAATATTTTGATTATTGTTTATTTAATTTAATTAAAATCTTCTCAATTTCTAAAAGTCTAAATAGTGAATATTTATTGAAAATAATACTCATAGGTTCTGAAATTAGTGCATGTAGAATACGACCTTGTGGCGTGTAAAAAATTAGCGAACAAGTTTTTGTCGCTATTGTGGGGGACTGATTATAGAATTTTTTATATTGTGAGTAGATCGATTGATACTAGTTAAGACACTGTATTATTGATTCCTAATTTGTTTTTTTTTTTTTTTTTTTTTGCAAGCAGGAATCGTGAAGTGCATAAATCATGGCTTCTCGATGGGATGAGTTGATGCAACTAAGGTTAAAGCTTGAGGTTTTAAAAGACAAGGCAAAAGAGGAATTTTCTATTCTCCAACAAGAATGCGGAGTACTTGATAATCCATCGCAAAAAGAAAAGTTTCGAATGTTGGTAAATAATCTGATGGAAATAGACATTGTAATAGAACAACTTGATGCAATAATTTCAAAAGAAAGTGATGATTCATATGAAGTCACAATCACAATTTGCCAATCAAGAACTTAAAGTAGTCGAAGTGGAAAGTGGCAATGAATATGAACTTTCAATAATTAATAAAGAACAAGTTGATGAAAAAGAAGAGATGCACATGAAGAATCAATTTTCTCAATCCCTTGAAGATGAGAGTCATGCTTTCGACATCCACCAACCTCTGCAATTCAATGAGGATGCATATGATAAAAGAGTAGAATGCAAGACCCTAAATGTAGTCGATCCTCACGTCGACATGGAAGATTTTCTGAAGGCTTGCTTCTTTCACTTTTATTTATCTCCATCCTTTAATTTATCTAATGTGGAATTATTTTAGTGTGGTAACACCATAGCAGATGCACATATTTGCTCAAATTTTGAAGATGCTTCTGATGGTCTCGGTAATGAGTGTCTTGTGTATGGGGGTGGGGGGAGGGGGAATACACCAGCAACAATTTTTACTTTCAAATTTTTTTCACTAAGTTAACTGCTCAGGTTAGTTTGCTCAACAACTGGGAAAGTCAGTTGGAGCTGCTCTACAACTGAGATGGTCAGTTGGAGTTGATCACACAGTTGGGTGCATAGCTGACTTCTTTGACTGAGGGTCAGGTGTGTAGTCCAACTGAGGTTTCAAACAGTTTAGCATTGCAAAAGTTGGTGAAAATTAAAGCTCATTACTAAAACTGAAACCTTTATGAAAACAGGGGAAGATTAAGTTCCCAAAGTTTAGTGCAGTTTGAGAGAGTGCAATTTGTATGCAGTTTGCCGGGTCAGTTGGTTAGGTAACTGAAAGTAAAATACTGAATGTAAATACAGAAATGTAAAGGACACAATATTTTAACATGGTTCAGAGGTTGACCTCCTATGTCCACGACTTCCTTTTCGGGGAAGTAATCCACTAGATAAGCTTAGGCGTGCTTATCAAACGTTCCACTTGGTTTGCGAGTACCAAGTAACCTAACCAGTTTGATTACGGGTTCGAACAAGAACTTACAATACTTTTGTAGGCAAGTGTACAGCCTGGGCTTAGATTATGGGTTCTAAAGGGACCTAGTCTTAGATTGCGGGTTATAAGGGACCTAGTCTGTTATTACAGGTGCAAAGGGACCTGATATTTAATTGTGGGTTCAAATGGACCTAGTGACTTTGATTGCGGATTTAAACTCAAACCTAAGGTCTGGGGGTTGGGGGTTTTTCCAACTATGAAGCCTTCTACACAGAGAGAAGTGAAGGCTTCGTCCTATGGCTTAGAGACTCAATCTTTTGAGAGAGAGTCTGCTTAAAAACAAAATTAAGCAAGAACTTATATTCTAGACTCAATCAAAGAATAAGCTTTTTGAGAGGCTAGATGGAAGAACATGAGGAGGTGTAGACTCTCTACTACTGCTGGTCTTTGACTGAGATCTTCTTGCTGGAGAGTAGGGTGGTCTGTTGTTGCTTCTTTTCTTCACCCTGCGCGATTGACTTAGCGTCTTGCTCTTTTCTCTCTAAACTCTCCTATTTTCTCTCCCTCTGAGCTTAGATGTGGAGTCCTCTATTTATAGAGTGAGATCTAATTAGCCGTTGGAAAGAGCCATTTGATCTTTGCCAAGAGCATGGCACTCCACCTGTTTTACTAGAAACTTTCCTAAAATGGCAACTGTGACCTTTGCTTTTTGTGCGTCTCTGTTGTCGGTCCATTTATAGTAAATTCTCCAGCTGACTTGTGCTTCCGAGTAGATTTGAATTTGGAAGTCAACTTTTCTACCTTCAACTTCATCAAAGTCTTCTCTTCTCAGCTTTGTGATGTTTGAATTCATCACAATTTCTCTTCACGCTCAAGCTGCATGGGTTAGTTGAGGAGTCAACTGAGTTGTTGTCTAACTCAGTCCGTGAACTAGCTGAGCTTGTGGGTCAACTGAGCTTATTCCTTAACTGAGCTTGTGATCTCAACTAAGTTCTTCACGAATTGCATTCTTTGGTCCGACTGTCTTCATCTGCTTGAAACCTATAAAGATATTATCCCTATGCTCAAACAGTGAGCACTACCTAAGTTCAGACTAAAGGCTTTCATCTATTCGGTTGGGGTCAGTTGGATTTTGGGATAAATCAAAACCTTTACTAATATTCCCAACAATTTCCCCCTTTTTGATGATGCTGAAACTCTAAACTGACACCAACTAACTTTCGTAACTAATACCATACAACTGAAACCAAAAAGATAAAAGATAAACTTAATTCTAGTCTATAAGAAGAAAGTGGTTAGCACAAGATAAAATATAAAAATTAACCTCAAACTTGGACAACGAGATGGTTGTCATCAAGTGAAGTCAATAACTAAAGAGCTTTGAAAGCGAGCAACTTGTTACTATAGATAACAAATTGGGGAGTGATTACAGTTACAACTGAGTTCTTTCTTAACTACAGTCCTAACATTCTAACCTACTCTAGGGTCTTCATCTTCTTCTCCTCCTTGATCTTCATCTTCAGCAAGGCTAGTGGCTGAGGTCATCCCTTCTCTTGATCTTTTATCAGTGTTTCCTTCAACAACCTTGCATGTCTTTATCATGGCCGGCGGCTGAACTCATTTACAGGTATTCATTTTTAGCTCAACTGAATACCCTACCTCAAGCAACATGGCGAGATAACTAATTTCTCTTCAGCCATCTCTCCTTCAGTCTTGATCTTCAACTTCTTCAAATTACGGCTGGAGCCTAAGGTTAAACACCTTTTCTTGAACCTGCAACAACCTTGCAAGATCTTCATTCCTACTTCAGTTCACCTAAGGTGGGATCAACAAAGATGTGTTGACCCAAGCAAAACTTTCAAGGTGACTGTCTATACTACTTCCCCCTTTTTGGCATTAACAAAAAGAAGATATAGAGCAGATTAGCAAGAGAGCATTCTGGCAGCGATTCACAAGGAGGCTAAAAATTGCACCCATTTTCCTTCCACTTCTAGGGCAAGGAAGCACATTAGCAAGACTGAACAAGCAGTTGCGACTCCTGGTGCTTCTGCTTGTAAAGTTGTTGCAGCTTTTATGGAAGGTTGATCGACTGAGATGGAATTTTGAGAACAGGGAAAAACCCTTCATGCGGCAATCTCAGGATCGAATGCCTAGATCCGCCCAGGACTCCTGATGGACAGGTAACAAACGACCTGTTCTGGTGACGTGGGATTGTAGATCTTCATCCTAACATGCAATTGGAAGAACATCTCAGGAAGCTGCTGTCACAACCCGAATTCAAGTGTGTAGGAACGACTAGAATCCATTGGACAGTGAGGGTGAAACAACTGAATAAACTATAACTCAATAAGGGAACATGCTCGGGAACAATGGAAATATCAATTGAAAGCGATAACAAATAAAACATGCTTTCAAACTTGAGATATTAGTTCCAAAAAGGTAACTGGAGTTAAGTAGATTAAAGGTGAATAGAAATGTATCGAGCACAAAGGGTCATTGCATCATCAGAGTTTACGTATTATAAACACAAAAAAAGTCTTAGTGTTGCAGCGGAAATATAAACTTAAGTCCCAACATTACATGTATGAAGACATGTAACTGCAAGCTTAAACGAAAGACTCGACTCCAAGCAAATACACACTACCGAGCAATACACCCCATCGTCATCCAAGCCAACCTGCGCATTTAGAAAACACATGCAGGGCTGAGTACTTTGTACTCAGTGAATACATTCCGAAACATATGAAAACTTGCTCGATAGAGCTATATACTTGAACTTGTCTTGCCACTGCATCACAAACTTTAGCACAATTTAAAAACATTTAATTTGTAAATGGAAAAACATTTTCTTTCTAGAAACGACTGCGCAGTCAAACATATATATAACAGAAGTAGGTATGAAGCAATCTACCACATCAAGTTGTGTGTCAAGAAGTAGGCCTCCTTCTCAAACACTGTAACTAGCCTAACCGAAGCAACGCTCACAGTCACCACTAATAATCAATTAACAACGCGTGTTGTCCTATCTCACATAGGAATTCATAATAACTCAAGTAGATGATTAAACATACCAAAACTCAAATAATGGCAAGTCAATTAATTTAAAAAAAAAAACTCACGTAATAATAATCAGTAACTAATAGCATTCATGAGTTCTTGGTTAAAAAGCCAACCTGTCACGAGGGGTAAGCTGTGAATTCTTCTTCTTCTTCTTCTTCCTTCTTCTTCTTCTTCTTCTTCTTCTTCTTCTTCTTCTTACTTCTTACTTCTATGGTCCGCTCGTTCCTTCAAGAATAACATCTTATAATGACGAGTCTACTTTTCTCAAAAAACGAAACGAAACCTGAGACTCGGTTTTCAAACTTCTACTTGACTCGGGTTTTCTAATTTTTCTCGGCTTGATTACTTAACTCGATAACATCAAACGAATTAAGACTTAAATAAAAATAAAAAATCAAGAAGTTACTATTCATCCATAAACTCATCATTTCTCGATTAAACATTTCAAACAACTTCAGAAAATTACGAGATTAATTCTCGATTACTTTAAACACAAGTCAATCACAATCACATCGTCACATAATGAATCAGACATTCACGTATAGGTAAATGACTTACTTCGATAGATAGTCGGAAAAAAAACATTTTCCAAACTTCTTAAAATATTCTAGAAAAATTCTAGAAAATCATATTAAATCATACGAACACAATTTCAGACTCAGAAATTCAATCAGTACTCAAATACAGTTTCTTGCTGACTGGACACTGCTGGACTTTTAACTCGAAAAAAATACAAGTCATCGGTTTTGAACGAAAACAGTTTTATTTTCCTTCAAATAATTCAAGAATCCAAATACGGAATCGGATTCGAAATGTGAAACCTACAATAAAATTTCTCGGAGTACAATTTACGTCATTTTTCTCGAAAAACGTGCACATACTCAGAAAATTCTGAAACTTATAAAAGCGACTCAAATTAAATTCAATCAAACATATTTCACTTTTAACTTACGAAATTTCGTCTTGTTATTATCAAAACTTTGATTCTTAATAACTTTCACATACGAACAAAAAATCAAGAAATTTGAAAAGCTATCATGCTTATTTTCACTCCAATTTCAACATAAAATCATCACATGCATCAAACAACATCAAGAACTCAACATTTTATGTTGAATTCTCACATAAGCTTCGAATTTTCACATATATAGCCATACATGCTCGATTTCAAAAATTTAAAGTCCTATCATGCTTGAAATAAATCTAATTGCATAGATATAACATCAATTTAACCATACAAGGTCGAAATAAAAAATTCATAATTCTAAAATTCTTCAAGTTTCGAAATTTTGGGATTTTGCTCAAAACTTGTCCGAATTCAAAAATTCGTGATTCTATTTTGCTTAGAAAAATTTTAATTAATTGATTTCACAATCAATTTCAACAAATAACATCGAATATAAAAGATCTTCATTTTGGGCGTAAACTAGCAAAAATTTTGGGGCTTTTTCCATAGAAATCCTGAATCCAAAGATTCAAAGTTCTATAGTGCCTTAAATAAATTAAATTTCAATAATCTATGCTCAATTTATCAATTAGAACACAAGAATTGCAAAAATCACCACCTTCATAGTCTAACAGTTTCAAAAATTTTAACTTTATAAGCAACAAAAATCATCTCTTCGATTCTTCTTAGTTATAGGTTCAAAACATATTCAATTTTATAATTCAAGCATCAATTTAACAATGTATACTCAAAACCATGAATTCTCACGCTTAAAAACTTTCAAAAATTTTGAGAAAAATAGAGGAGAGGATCATGCTTCTCAATAGCTCAATTATCATGCATTAAACCACACTATTTCATCAAGATCATCATCAATTCTTTTATCATGATCATCGAGAAAAAAGCCCAATTTTCAAAGGATGCTAGAAATCTAGTTTTCAAAGAAAAATTTCGAGTAACGAAGAAATTCTCGAAAATCACTATTCATATTAGGGTTTTCAAAAATAAACTCAAATCCTTTCTCAAATGAGATCAAATGACTTTCAAAGATATCCAGAAGGATTTAAAAGAACTTTTACACTCAAAAGACACTATTAGATGAATTTCGAAAAACTCGACAAATAGCGAAAACTCAAGAAAAGTTACTATTCATTGAGAAAAGAAACTTCTCTGAATTTTCCGAAACTTAGAGTCAAACTTAAAATCACTATGCTCAAACAATGCATCACATCTTCTAATCGGATAACCGAAATGAGAAAAATCACATAAAGGCACTCATAGACATTTTGGTAATTTGACACAGAAGCACATTAACAGACAATTCAAGGCAAATTAAGTCAATCAAGACAAACTTAAAGACTTAGAAAAGATCTGGGTATTATAGCTACATTAGCTAAATGACACTACGAATAATCCATTTCATCAGTCATCCTTTGATACGTCTGCGTCTCATGTGGCCACGAATATAGCGTTCTTGCTGAACTGATTGTTCTCATTTATTTAGGACTGGCGGAATGAAAGGACCGCTATGCAAAGTGGGAAGGCATATTTTCGATCTGGGTAGGATTTTCTGAAGAGGAAGATAAAACCTAGCAAAAGAGAAAACTACAATTGCAAGGCCCCCTATTTATAGGAGGGAAGAGATCTTAATCAACGGATTAGATTGAATCATGCAAATTTCTTCGGGATAAAATGCAGTCTTCAATGCACCATTTCAGAAAAAGTTTCTTTTAGGAATGACGGTGATGGAACATGTCAAGGGCGGTGAGTGACACTCGCGCGTGTGAGGAAAGTAGGTATTTCTATGTCAGCCCACTCGCAATCTAAAAGCATGGTCTATACATTTAGACTAGTTTTTCAATAAATGTGACTGCTTGGCTAATTCAATGTGAATTACTTGTAAACAGATGTATGAAATTTATTTCAAAACACCCGCCTTAACAATAAGGAACAAGTTAACATAAAGTACCGCTCAGTCGGCGTGTAACTCCTATGCCCATAGTAAGCGATAGCTAGCGGTAAGCAGGGTCGAACCCAAAGGAATAGGTGTAGTCTCTCTTCCATGTACTGGTATTTCAACAAAGGGTTTTGGTCTGCACTCACTTGTCTTGGTCAACAAGCATTGAAAACTAATACTGAAACTAAAAATAGCTTTGATCAATAACAAAAAGGACTTGGACTGGATTTTGAATTAGTGAACATTAATACTACACTCGATCATGGGCTCAATGATATTCAATCGCATACCTTTGCTATTCAGTTTAAAGAGTAAATTAATTCATACCCTATGGTCATGAAGTTACGGCTAAGAATACTTTACCCTTATATCTATCCCTTTAAAATCGATCATGCTAGAGACACTCTAAGGAAAAACCTCTTTCTTGATCAATATAACCACGAAGACCCTTCAACAGTTGTCTTGCCCAAGAAGAATTAATTTCTTTTAGACCTAAATCAACCAAGAGGTGCCCAAGATACCGAGTGCTCTCCAATACTTAATATCTATTCGAGCATAAGAGACACTCTCGTGTTGACCCCAACTCTATTGGTGATCTAGACGCCTTAACTTATTGTTGATCAAGCAATTAGTTATCTTGCCCACATCTAATATTAAGCCCTAAGTATTTCGGGAATAAAAATACATAATCTAATTTAAACACTTAGGCCTCACGAGTAATTAAAGTACTAATATTCACATCATCTAGTCGAATCCAAGTTTATGAAATTGGCTACACATGAATTTAAACAAAAGCAAAACAATATAAGTAAAGGAAAACATAATTGGAACTAAAATAAAAAGAACTATATTACCCAACAGAATAGTAAACGTCTTGGTCGCAGCGCCAACAGAATATAAACTAAAGTAAAAACAGAATTTAAAGCTCTGCCCGTAGGACTTGTTTTTTCTCCTCTCCAAACTCTCAAAAACTAAAGACGTGAACTAAAGATGATAGATGATGATTTTATAGAAGAAGCCATATTTGTAGGCGATGAAGAGAGGTAGGCGGTTTCCTTCATGGGATGGACTCCTTCCTTCTTTAGGCCTTGTTTCCTTCTTTGGCTCGGCTTAGGACGACTTTCCTTCTCCTATTTATTTGTCTTGGGCATCAAGTAATGTATTTCCTTCTCATATTCTTAGATTTTTATTTGTCTTAGGACGACTTTCCTTCTCCTATTCTTAGATTTTAATTTATTTGTCTTGGGCATCAAGTAATGTATTTTCTTTTAGATTTCAAGTGTTTTATTATATATAGGAGATTTGTTTATGTTTTAGGGGAGTCGAATTGAGTTAAAATGTAGAGTGTGGGATTGTTTCCCTTCTCGTGGTGTTCTTCTGGCATTCATCCGTGAATCAACGGATTAACCCTTATCGTACGTTTTCCGATATATATTGATTATCAATGGAGTTCGTATATTTATCTTATTGAATATATTTATCCGTTGACTCACGATTGAATGCTGGAAGAACACAAGATAAAGAACTTCGTTGATTCTATAGAATGCCGAAACTCAATATACGAAAGGGAAAAACCCTACTATTTTCATTCATTCATCCAGTGCCGTTTTCCAAGTCCAAACCTACATATATATAAATATTAAAAAAACTAATTAAAGATACTAAAACTAATTAAGTATACTAATCGCAAATAAAAATACTCCATAAAATACCAAATAAAATATACTAATTAAAATATATTAGATCTTCCTAAGCACACATAAATCTCTTTAGATTTCATCTCCATCATTAATGTTGAGGATAAGGACGTGTAATATTTATCTATTTAATTCTTAGATTTTTATTTATTTGTCTTGGGCATCAAGTAATGTATTTCCTTTAAGATGTCTAGGGGTTTATTATAACTAGGAGATTTGTTTATGTTTTAGGGGAGTCGAATTGAGTTAAAATGTAGAGTGTGGGATTGTTTCCTTTCTCATGGTGTTCTTCCGGCATTCATGCATGAATCAATGGATTAACCCTTATCATACGTATTTCGGTATACATTGGCTATCAACGGAGTTCGTATATTTACCTTATTGAATATATTTTACGCTTCTCCCTGCATCAGTTGGTATCCAAAGCCACATACGATGTGTGTTTCGATGACTTCTCAACGTCAACCAATCGTCGTGACTTCTCAAGCTGAATATGAATTTCTTTGTCAGCAAGTGGATTTTCATACACAATAATTCGCGACGTTCCAGACGGAACAATAAGAGATCTTAGGGCTTCTTGCGAACCAGGGTGTCTCGCCACAGGCTCGAAATTTTCATGATGAGGCTCCTTATCGAGATTTTGCACCCTTCTCCGATGATGATACTGTCATTAGAGAAAATCTGTTTCCTCATTTCGATTTTTGTCTAAGCATTGATCTACCGAAATTTGCGGGACCTGATGAATGTTTAGAGTATTCTGGTCCTCCCTTAAATGATGAGGAATTCGAGACTGATATGGAGTATTACGACCAACCTTTATATGATGGCCCGCCTATATTTGACGAGGAACTGAACATCCTTACCGAAGCACAACTCTATGACCAGCCTTTATATGATGGCCCACCTATATGTGATTAGGACCAAAACATCCTTTCCGAAGCACAACTCTTAGAGAATGATCACATCTCTATTATTCCGCAATCTAGTGCGTCTAACACTGAACTCGAAGCTTATGTTTTTTGCACGGTTAGCATTAATGACTTGTTACTAGCTGGGCTAAGAGTTCTCGAGCGTGTAATAGCTGAACAGAACCCCGTTGAAATTGATCAAGATGTGGATACACAATCCCATGAAAGGAACCGATTCGGGTTGGACGAGCCAAAGAGATATGATCAAAGTTTGATAAAGCTCGACAATTTAGCATCGGGTCACAAAGTTAATAAAAAGGTTAGCTCATTTAACAAAGAGAGTCAACCACAAAATGTAGATTTCACGAAGGCCCAACTAATTGCTACGGTTCCCTATGTCATTTTTTGTACTCCTACATATGGACATCCATATTGCCATGGTGAAGTCGGGGAAACCTTTAATTGGGATTATGCAGCTCATTTCCTTAGTACCTTTAAAGATGTACATGGTGTTGCTTTCCCCCATTTCTTACTGTGGTATGATCGAGATGAAGCCATTACCGATTCGAGGGCAAATCGTGTCCAACCGGGGGAGAATAATGGAGATGAAATCTGAAGAGATTTATGCATGCTTAGGAAGAAATAATATATTTTAGTTAGTATAATTTATTTGGTATTTTATGGAGTATCTTTTATTTGCGATTAGTATCCTTAATTAGTTTTAGTATCTTTAATTAGTTTTCTTAATATTTATATATATTTAGTTTTGGACTTGGAACGGGAGTGGATGAATGAATGAAAATAATAGGGTTTTCTCTTTCGTATATTGAGTTCTGGCATTCTATAGAATCAATGGAGTTCTTTATTTTGTGTTCTTCCAACATTCAATCGTGAATCAATGGATTAACGCTATTATCTTAAGCAGGTCATCGTCGGAGTTAACGCTGCTGTCATCACATTGGGGGCGGGAGGATCCCGACTAGAATATGCTTGAGGGCACTGAGCGGTGTTGACGAAAGAAGAAAAAGAGCGATGAACTGCTCGTACGGAACTACCTCGAGTGACGATGCTGAAAAATGATGAAACACTGAAACGGGGGCATCTTGCTAAGAAACGGGCACGTCCTGGTCAATGGTAGGGATGGCTCCCGGAGACCAAGTCCTAGTAGCATGCACTGGCTCGCGACGTGCTGGACGCCATCATCCAACACTCGACTCGGGGTACGAAGGAGGAGGGATCAGCAATGGGACCGGGTCATCTTGGGGCATCGGCTCCGATCTGAGCCTAGATGGCTCAAACCTCTGAGAAGGGTAGTACAGTTCAGGTGGTGGCGCACCCTCACGTATGAACTGACTGGAGATAGTGGCAATGAAACCATTGCAGTCGCCGTATGTGTACTCTATTAGGTACTGTCGTCCTACGTGACTAGCAACGAGTGAGGCTACCCACTCGCGCCACGCTGCTGGCAGCAGGTAGATTAGATGGATGATCCCGTCGACTCTGCTGATGTCAAGGTACTTCACGACTTTCCAAACTTTACCGAGCTAAAAATTCGGCTAACGTCTCATCGTATCTCATCCTCATGTAGTCATACTCTTGAAGCATCATCGTATTCTTGTTATGAGTCATCCTACAAAACAGTTAAAGATGTTAACTACGCCAAAACGACCTAGGCGGCTCCCTGAAATTCCCAACAACCACATACTCATTTTTGCTTTCTCAGGGTGGTACTATGCTCATGTTACTCGGGAGTTTCAAGCAACGAAACTGCTTGCACAAAAGTTCCATCCTTTCGTTCGCAGGTGCCCATCACGAAACAATCTCATTAGGAACTCTAAATTTCGAACAAGGAAACAACTCATGCAAACATAATTGTAGATAATAAGATGTACTCAACTTTTTCAAAACAACTTGATATGAAATTCTCATACTTCTTAAAACAATGCTCAAATTTCTCAAATCAATAAATCTCTAAATTTAGAAGACCTTTTAAA
The DNA here is from genome assembly GCA_029490685.1 of Schizonepeta tenuifolia. Classification (NCBI taxonomy): domain Eukaryota; kingdom Viridiplantae; phylum Streptophyta; class Magnoliopsida; order Lamiales; family Lamiaceae; genus Schizonepeta; species Schizonepeta tenuifolia. Next base: position 57,240,074 of record CM055959.1, read on the forward strand.
ACTTGCGTACCTGGATAGTCGGAAGAGATGAGGTGCTTGGCTTGTTAATAAGGTCTAACTTAGTTTAGGAATTTCAAACTAGACTAGACTCTTTAAGAAGTTTAAGCTCAGAGCAGACGAGCTGCTCTGATACCAATCTGTCATAGCCCGACCTTTCTAGAGTGAAGATGACTAGGCCGGGGGAGGGCTGTGACTAATGAATCACACGAATAATGAAAAACACAACAAGGAACATGCTCGAAGAAGGATATAAATTGTTGCTGACATAAACTTGAATACATTAATATGTGTTGGTATTGACATTCTTTAGTAATAGAGATATAAATGTTACTAACATGCTTGAAAACAGTTGATATGAGATAATGCTCACATGCTTGATAACAGAAGTTAAGGATGTTACTAGCAAGCTTACTGACAAGCATGATAACAGAAGTTAAGGATGTTACTAGCATGATAACAGAAGTTAAGGATATCTCTTGTCAGTAAGCTTGCTAGTAACATCCTTAACTTCTGTTATCAAGCATGTGAGCATTATCTCATATCAACTGTTTTCAAGCATGTTAGTAACATTTATATCTCTATTACTAAATAATGTCAGTACCAACACATATTAATGTATTCAGGTTTATGTCAGCAACAATTTATATCCTTCTTCGAGCATGTTCCTTGTTGTGTTTTTCATTATTCGTGTGATTCATTGGTCACAACCCTCCCCCGATGTAGTCATCTTCACTCTAGAAAGGTTGGGCTGTGGCAGAGTGGTATCAGAGCAGCTCGTCTGCTCTGAGCTTAAACATCTTAAAGAGTCTAGTCTAGTTTGAAATTCCTAAACTAAGTTAGACCTTATTAACAAGCCAAGCACCTCATCTCTTCCGACTATCCAGGTACGCAAGTTTTAAAAGGTCTTCTAAGTTTAGAGATTTATTGATTTGAGAAATTTGAGCATTGTTTTAAGAAGTATGAGAATTTCATATCAAGTTGTTTTGAAAAAGTTGAGTACATCTTATTATCCGCAATTATGTTTGCATGAATTGTTTCCTTGTTCGAAATTTAGAGTTCCTAATGAGATTGTTTCGTGATGGGCACCTGCGAACGAAAGGATGGAACTTTTGTGCAAGCAGTTTCGTTGCTTGAAACTCCCGAGTAACATGAGCATAGTACAACCCTGGGAAAGCAAAAATGAGTATGTGGTTGTTGGGAATTTCTGGGAGCCGTCTAGGTCGTTTTGGCATAGATAGCATCTTTAACTTTTTTGTAGGATGACTGATAACAAGAATACGATGATGCTTCAAGAGTATGACTACATGAGGATGAGATACGATGAGACATAAGCTGAATTTTTAGCTCGGTATCACAAAGTTTGGGAAGTCGTGAAGTACCTTGACATCAGCAGAGTCGACAGGATCATCCACCTGATCTACCTGCTGCCAGCAGCGTGGCGCGAGTGGGTAGCCTCACTCGTTGCTAGTCACGTAGGACGACAGTACCTAAGAGTGTACACGTACGGCGACTGCAATGGTTTCATTGCCACTATCTCCAGACAGTTCATACGTGAGAGTGCGCCACCACCCAGACTGTACTACCCTTTCTCAGATGTTTAAGCCATCTGGGCTCAGATCGGAGCTGATGCCCCAAGACGACCCGGTCCCATTGCTGATCCCTCCTCCTTCGTACCCCGAGTCGAGTGTTGGATGATGGCGTCCAGCACGTCGCGAGCCAGTGCATGCTACTAGGTCTTGGTCTCCGGGAGCCATCCCTACCATTGACCAGGACGTGCCCGTTTCTCAGCAAGATGCCCCCGTTTCAGCGTTTCGTTATTTTTTAGCATCGTCACTCGAGGTAGTTCCGTACGAGCAGTTCATCGCTCTTTTTCCCCAGCCGACCAATGATGAGAAGTTCTTTCGTCAACACCACCCAGTGCCCTCAAGCGAATTCTAGTCGGGATCCTCCCGCCCCCAATGTGACGACAGCAGCGACGACTCCGACGACGACCTACTTATTGAGCAGGCAGTTGGTGAGGGTCACATTTAGCACATTTCAAGCGACAAGCTGAGCTTCGATAGCACCGCTATAGGAGCGCCGCTTCTAATGCCTCACGATGAGTACAAGCTGACTTTGGACGGCGAGATCGACTTGGCAATCTACATCCGACACTACACCGTGAGAGAGGAGACTCCACCTAGGGTCTACTTCGAGGAACCAGCTGAGGAAGAAGAAGAAGAAAAGGATCCTGAAGAGGATATAATCGAGGATGAGGAAGAGGAAGATCCGAATGAGGTTGAGCCCTGAGGACGTTTCCGTAGAAATGATCCTTAGTTTTAGACTAGTTAGTAAGAAGTACGAGTTGTTGTTGTTGTTGTGTGTTTGTCTGTTAAAAACTCTGTGACTAACTTGTATGATGCCTATATATATGTTGTATGTGATTTAGTAAAGCCGAATACGGAGTAGTTAGGCCGTATCTTGGGCGCTTTGAGAATGGTTAGGACACCTTGATGGTGTTAAGGAAATTTTCAACTGTGAATATGTATATCCTTTTTTGTATGACCTCTAAATGAGGCAATTTTCCTGATGAAGTAGAAGAATGACCAAAGCGATCGTTGCTATTAATAAATGAGTTTTTTTGTGCTTAAGTAAGAGAAAGGAAAGATGATAATGTTTAATGTATAATTTGATAAGAGTTTTGTTAAATCAAGTGAATGTGAAGAGTTGTTTGTGAGGTTAAAGGTTTCTGTTTTAAATCGTAGGCGGTTAGGCTTCCAGTTTGGATCAGATTAAAAAGAGGAAAAAGAAAAGAAAATTTTATGTTTAAAATTGTAGGCGGTTAAGCCTCCAGTTTGGAACAGATTCACCAGAGGAAAAAGAAAAGAAAATTTTCTGTTTAAAACTACAGGCGGTTGGGCTTACAGTCATGAAGACACTTCAGTAACGATGTTGCCCAATAGGCATTAAGAATAAACACACCCAAGACAGCCAAGGGGTAAGTCAATACCGACTGCTCTCCAACACTCTTTACCTTCTTGGGCACGAAAGATACTCTCGAGTTAAATCCTAATTCCTGTTAATGCCTTAATATCAATATCTAGATGGTGATCAATCATATGTCAATATCAATTAAGTCTAGAATTATTTCTAAGTGTTTCGGGAACAAAATCAATTAACGAACTAACACAATTCGACCTCACGAGTTTAGAACGAGTAATTTACGATCACTTCATCTACATCCAACCCAAACGATAAATTTAGCTATACATAATAGTAAACGAAAGCACAAAATATATAAAGGAAAATATACTTATCATAAAACTGAAAACGGGTTGCTACCCAAAAGCGGTAGTCAGCAACCAAGGTCTTGGCTTCACGCCAACAACTAAACTACTGCAGAAAATATAAAACGAACATAAAAGTAAATTGCCCGTAGGACTTGTTTCTTCCTACCTTCCTCTCAAACTAAGAATGCAGAACTAAGAATAAAAACGGCACACATTACATAAAAGAGTCGGCCATATATATAGGCGATGGAAATTAGGGTTTAGGGAAGTTTCCATGTTGATGAAGGACTCTTCCATGCATATCCGCCTTTCTCTCTCATGCATGCAACCACGATTCTCTTTCCTTGCTTGGTAAATATCTTCTTTGATTAGGCAAAGCTAGGATAAGGAAAGAAATATCCGATCCTTATCCTCTTTCTTGAAGGAAAAGAAATCTGCTGGTGGCTCGGCTCGCTTCTTGCCCTCGAGTCTGCATCCTGGATTGCTTCCTGTGTTGACCAAGATCCTAGCTCCTTCGGGTACTCTGTCTGTAGGCTTCAAGGATATGGGGAGGTACTTTCTGACTTGTAGAGCATGTAAAACGTTGTTGCCCAGCTACAAGCCTTCAGCCCTATTCCCATTTGCATCGTATCGCGATTTTAGCATCTCAACAACAGATTTTCCACCGAATTTGCCCAACATCCCACCTGTTCTTCCCTGCACACCATCTCTCAACTTTGTGTCCTCCCAGATACAGTTTGACTCGATAAAGACTAAAAACACAAGGAAAACACAAGGAAAGATAGACACAAATATGGGTTCATCACACCCACACACTTGAATTACACTTGCCCTCAAGTGTACGGTTGCAACTCCACCCAAGACTCAAACACAGACTCAAAAGATCAGCACAACAACATGTTAGTTCAATAGAACGTATAAGCAGATATTGCCATCAAACAAGTCAAGATAGAGTTATTGGGCAACATGAGTATCCTCACCAGCACTCAACTCTCAAGTGTATATGGTTAAATGTATATGCTCTTGACCAACATCAACAATGGTTTTCCATAGGCTTGTCTGCCTTCTACATCTCTACTTCTTTGAACAAAATCAAAATCACTTATCCTTAGGTCTTTATTGGGTTGTAACGTGGCTTAAGGCAAAAGGTAAGGAATGTTAAGTAACTGGCTAAGTCAAGAACTCGATTCTTGAGCAATAGATTGCCCTCAATTCCTCACTCCTCATAATCACTCCACCCTAGCACACTTATTATTTTTTTCTCTGGACTAAGTCAAGAACTCGATTCTTGAGCAATAGACCAGAGTTCTTGACTGGGACGGCTTATAAATTCAGGCTACTATAAGTGATTTGAAAGAATTATCAACAAGCTCAAAGGGGCTAAAGAAAGGGTAAATGTCAAGGTAGGAAATTTTGGCCATAGGCTAATTTGAACAAAAACGCCTAATTCATCTAAGTAATTCAACTAAGTCACACGAAGTTTTCATTAAGAAATGTAGGCAAGTTCTAGATCAACAAGTGTCAACTGGTCTTTATCACACAAGAAAGAATAGTACTGCATATGTATATAGCAGTTAAAGCTCAAAAACCTCACAGTTCATGCCCAATATCTCATTCCGTCCTATCTATCTACATACGGCACCATCTACATCAACATACCTATTTTGACCTATTATGCCACATGCTGATCAACAACTAAAACAAACTTTAAAAACACAACACTGACCAACTTCCCAACACCCACACACTTTGCCTCAGGCAAAGTGAGTACAATGTTGGGCAACACAAAACAAAAACTGACTCAACAAATATTTACTGACTAAGCCAAGAAGGATATTCTAAGGCCTTCACCACACAATTTGTTGGGAAAATTGTGGGTGAAGGCAGTAAGTGTACCTTCTCGACCAACACAACACAAAAAAAAACATAAAAACACATAAAAAAAAACTACACTAACATTAAAATGGGAGGAACAACAAATCAAAGAGAAGATTCAGGCGGGTACCTGAATCCTTGGTGTGCAAAGAATGCCAGCTGGGCATCCCTGATCTCGATCAACATCTTCTCCATGTTGGCTAGTCTGGTCTCGACTTCATTGTGGGACAACATCCGTTGCACTGGTGCTTGCCTCCTCCTTCTTGCCTAGGGGTGGTCGCTTTGTGGATTTTGGCCTGCCGTAGTCGATGAACACGTATCTGTCATTCCTCAACTCAATGTCGTTCATCTTCTTCAAGGCAGCTTCTCCCAACTTGTTGACCGCTATCACCAGCTTCCTCTTCATCTCATCGTAGACACCAACTCCTTTCGCAAAAGCCGTCACAAAGTGCCCACATGTACATCCGAAAGCCTACTTTGCCAGCACCGTCTTCAGTTGCTCACCAAGAAAGGCCGTGAAATTGACCTTAGTCTTGGTGTGAATACACCACAACAGGTACCTCTCCTTGTTGCTCAGGCTATTGCCACTATCGTTCTTGCCGTACAAGTTGTAGGCGAGAATACGATGGCGAAGCCTTAGGGCATGAGTCTTCAACTCAGTTCCCTTATTGTTGGCCCCGTTGTATGGTGCTCCATTGCCGATCTCCTTCCATTGCTCCTGGTACGCTGCATCTCCTGGGGGTGGCACCATGGTCTTGGCCTCCATGAACTCCTTCTTGGCCAAGTCCCTCAAGCTCACCATCCCCAGAATCTGGTTAAGGGCGCTCACATGGAAATCGTAATTCTCGCTCAACAGCGAGAAGGAGATCATGCTCACCCCAGTCTCGGGATCACTTGTTACTACCGACGTGCTGTACACCTCTTTTACTTGTTCCTCATAGACCTCCACAGGCCACTCTAAAAACTGACCCCAGCCGATCCCCTCAAACAACTTCCTTATTTCTTGGGAAACACCCAGGTTCTCATATAGTTTGAAGTCGAGAACCCTAGGTGCAGTCACCTTCCAATCCCTGGGCTTCCTACAAGTCACCACCGTAGCACCCTTCTTCTTCTTCTTGTTCCGACCACTTGCTGGAGTAGATTGGTCATCATTCTCTTCTTCCTCAACATCGTCCCCTGCTTCTTCCTCGCTAACCCTCGACGGGGTTCCGACAGCTGTCCCCTTCGAGATCGACAGCTGGACAGTCCCGGCGTCCGAAGCAGCAGATTTGTGCTTCTTCGCCGGCGTGTCTTCACCACCGTGAGGGCGCTTCATGGCAGTCTGACCACTCTTCATCGCCGGCTTTTCCTTGGCCTTGGTCTTCACCTCCGCCGCCAGCCCTGCAACCACTTCTTTTATTGCCTCATCCAGGTCTTCTTCATTATTCTCTTCATCTTCCACATTATCACCTTCTCCTTCACCATCTTTCTCGTCCCCTTCCTTCCCGTCGTCTTCTTCCTCCTCTGCTTCTTCTTCCAGATCTTCCTCCTCAAACATGGGCTTCGACTAGGTCTCCTCCTCCGGCTGCTTCGTCGCCTCGTCTATCAAACTTGGGTTCTCGTCGCTCATCATGAGTGCGGCATCGATCGGCGGGCTTTTGGGCACGCTTGACCCGATGGTGACGGAAGGGTTTTGGTCGGCAGAGGGTTTGGCGGGTTCCATGGGAAGTTTCCTTTTTGTGGTGGTTTTAGGTTTTGTGGTGGTGGTGGTGGTATTGTCGGTGGTGAGATCGATGTTAGTTCTAGTGGGGATCTTGTTGAGTTTTCTATTTCTTGGGCGAGTGGACACCATAGTAAGGGTTTGGAGGTTTTGATGGAGAGAGAATAGAGAGAAGTTGAGAAGTTGCAGAGTTAAAATTCAAATTGGTAGTGTGGGTGGTGGAGACGACGTGATGTAATAGGTATATAGGGCGCGGTTTTTAAGGGCAACAGTAACCGCCTTGGAAAGTCTTTGACAAACAACTTGGTTCTTGATCACGTCCTCTGCTCAACACCCTGCTTTCTTCTTAATCTTGGCTCCTGATCTACAACCTGCATCTTGCTCAACATCTCCTACACACTTCAAAACACAAATACACTCCGGAAACAAATTCTTTCCTATGGTTAGACTTATAATAAATTACTAAGAAATCAACTACCTAAAGCATAAACTAACTAATGTTTTTGGATTTTCAACATTTTTTCTTAAAATAATGGTTAAAAAAATCAATAAATAACAAAAAAGAAGAAATAAAATAAGAATACTAACTAGGTTGCCTCCTGGACAGCACCCTATTTAAGGTCTTGGGCACGATACCCCCTCTTTAGAAGTCAGAGGTCCTCCTCGATAGGGAACCCAGATGGTTCCTCCTCAACAAACTATTCTTGCCCAAGATAGGCCTTCAAGCGCTGGCCATTGACTTTAAAAATCTTCCCGTTCTTGGGATCCTTGATCTCAATAGCTCCATTTGGGAATTGAGCTTGTACTTCATAGGGTCCTGCCTACTTGGTCGAGAGCTTACCCGAAGAAAGCCTAAATCGTGTTTGGTACAACAACACTTGTTGCCCAAAATGGAACTCCTTCTCTTTAATCAAAAGATCGTGGGTCTTCTTCATCCTTTCTTTATATAACCCAGCATTGTCATAGGCTTAGAGTCTTATCTCATCGAATTCTTGGATCTCGAGCTTCCTTGATTCTCCTGCCTCGTTCCAATCGAGGTTGAGTTGGGCAACAACCCAATGTGCTCGATGTTCCAGCTCTACGGGAAAATGACATCTCTTGCCATAGACCATGCAATAAGGGGACATGCCAAAAGGTGTCTTAAAGGCAGTCCTATACGCCCATAAAGCATCATTGAGGTGCATACTCCAATCCTTCCTTGTAGTGCCCACGGTCTTCCTCAAGATCCTCTTAATTATACGATTGGATAATTCCGCTTGTCCATTTGCTTGTGGGTGGTAGGCTGTTGACACGCGATGAGTAACTCCATACTTCTTGAACAAGGCGGTCACCGTGGCGTTGCAAAAATGAGAACCTTGATCACTAATTATAGCTCGAGGTACACCAAACCTATTGAAAATTTGTGTTCTCAAAAAACTGGAAACCACCTTAGAATCATCCTTGTAGGACGCACGAGCCTCTACCCACTTCGAAACGTAGTCTACTGGCAATATGATGTACTTGTTGCCTTTGGAACTCGGCAAGGGTCCCATAAAATCCATGCCCCATACGTCGAACACCTCCACGGGCAAGATCGACATCATGGGCATTTCGCTTCTTCTCGTGATGTTGTCTTCCCTTTGGCACTTCTCGCACATCTTGACCCACTCATAACAATCTCTGAACAATGTTGGCCAATAAAAGCCACACTCCAAAATCTTCCTTGCAGTCCGTTGATGCCCAAAATGTCCTCCACATTCCTTGTTGTGACAATGCTCAAGAATGCTCTTTTGCTCTTTATCCTCGACACACCTCCTTATTATCTTGTCCGCACATTCCCTCCATAAATATGGCTCATCCCAAATATAGAAACGACTCTCATGTTTAAGCTTGTTTCTTTGATAACACCCAAGCTCAGAGGGTATCTCTCCAGTCACCAAGTAATTCACGATATCAGCATACCATGGTTCATCTTGGGCAAGACTCAGGTGCTCGTCGGGAAAGGTCTCCTTGATCGGCACCCCATCATCAGACTGGAGAATTTGACTTAGGCGGTCGGCAACTTGGTTTTGGGCACCACTCTTGTCTTTGATCTCTATGTCAAATTCTTGCAACAAAAGGATCCATCTAATCAATCTTGGCCAAGTACTTTAATGCTGCGTGATCCGTGTACACTATGGTCTTACCTCCAAGCAAATAGGATCTAAACTTTTCAAAATTTAAGACAATAGCCAACAAATCCTTCTCCGTAGTGGCATAATTGCATTGGGCGGGGTTCAATGTCTTGGAAGCATAATAGATGACGTAGCTTTTCTTTCCACGTTTTTGCCCAAGAACTCCTCCCACGGCATAACCATTGGCATCACACAATAATTCGAAAGGCATCCCCCAATCCGGAGGTTGGATAATGGGGGCTGTGATCAAGTTCTCCTTCAAGGCATGGAACGCCTTCTTGCAATCTTCATTGAACTCCCATGCCACATTATTTTGAAGTAGTCTCGTCATTGGTTGTGCGATCTTGGCAAAATCCTTGACAAATCTTCTATAAAACCCAGTATGCCCTACGAATCCTCTCAACTCCTTCACAGATCTTGGGTAGGGTAACTTGGCAATAATGTTGATCTTCGCCTTGTCCACCTCAATTCCTTTTCCTAAAATGACATGCCCCAAGACGATTTTTTCTTTTACCATGAAACGGCATTTTTCATAATTCAACACAGGGCTCTTCTCAACACATCTCTTCAAGACTCGATCCAGGTTGTTGAGGATTTGAAGGTCTTGCCGTGGACGGTAAAGTCGTCCATGAAGACTTCGATGCACTCTTCAAGAAGGTCTAAAAAAATGTGCATCATACACCTTTGAAATGTCCCTGGTGCATTACACAACCCAAATGGCATCCTCCTATATGCAATTGTGCCAAACAGGGTCTTGCCTTGATCCTCGTCAGCAACCCAAATCTGCATGTAACCAAAATAACCGTCAAGAAAGCAATCGTAGTCATTACCAGCCAACCTCTCAAGCATCTCGTCGATGTAGGGTAAAGGAAAATTATCCTTCTTCATCTTTTGGTTGAGCTTTCGGTAATCTATACACACTTGCCATCCAATTTGCAATCTCATGGCCACCATCTCGTTCTTCTCGTTCTCAACAACTTGGATTCCTGACTTCTTAGGCACCACATGCACAGGACTCACCCATCGGCTGTCGGACACGGGGTAGATAATCCCCAAGTCAAGAAGCTTGAGTTTCTCTTTCATTACCACTTCTTTTATGGCTGGGTTTAATCTCCTTTGTGGATCTCTTACTGGGGCAGCATCCTCTTCGAGCAAAATATGATGAACACAGTCCAAAGGGTTAATGCCTTTGATATCAGCCAAC